>CM053399.1:163214652-163530318 GCA_028644305.1 Xerus rutilus
TAATCCCTGCACTTTGGGAGGCTGAGACAGGAGAATCGCGAGTTCAAAGCCAGCCTCAGCAATGGCGAGGCACTAAGCAACTCAGTGAGACCCTGTCTCTACATAAAACACAAAATAGGGCTGGGGATGTGGCTCAGTGGTCCAGTGCCCCTGAGTTCAATCCCTGGTACCAAAAAAAAAAAAAAAAAAAAAAAAGATTTCTTCTCATGTTAGTGTTAGTAAGTTGCATTTTCCAAGAAATTGGTCCATATTACCTAAGTTGTTAAATTTGACATAAAATTTTCATAATAATCTTTTATCTTTTTAATATGCTTATGAATCTATACTGATAGTGCTTCTTTAATTCCTTTTTATTAGTTTTTTTAGATATGTTTAAGTTTATCATTTTTTTCAAGGTACCAGCTTCATTTTTATTGATCACTCTATTGGTTGTTTTCCATTTCATTGATTTCCATTATTTTCTTTTTCATTCCCTTTCTTTTATATATTTTGGGTTTAATTTGTTCTTTAGCATATTAAAATGAAAACTTAGGCTCTTGATTTGAAGAACTATTGATTTGTTGTGATTTTGTTATCATTTAGTTTGAAATATTTAAAAGTTTGTATTGTGATTCCTTTTTTGACCTATGAGATACCATTTGATATCTTTTTTCCTCCCTTGCAGAAATTCCTTTAGCATGTTTCTATGTAACATGTTTGTGCTGGTGACAAATCACCTTTTTCTGAAGACTGTTATATTAACAAGCAGTTAATTACTGGTGGTTTCCCTTAATTTTGTTCAAGGTTGATTTTAGGATTTGTAAGGAGGTGTTGCCTTTTGGCTTAGGGAATACTTACTCCTTAACGTGACCTTCCTGAGATTTTAGTGGGATATTCAAGGTGTTTAACAAGCCCCTTTATGTAAGTAATTGACAATGATATATTTAAATAGATTGGAGGATGGGAGTCTTCTGAGAAAATCTATCCTACTTTTCTATTCTGTTATAGACTCTGGGCTTGGTTTGTTTATTTCAATCATATGTATGTATATATATGAAGGAATATTAGGGAGAATATGAATAAAGTAATGTCTGAATAGAGAAACTCCCATGTGTTAAGAACTCAACTATTTTCTTCCTAAATAGAATTAACATGTTCAAATTTAATGGATGAATCTAAGTCCTGTGTTCTTTTAAGGGCTTTTACTTGTACCATTTCCAAATGTCTTAAGCCTATCATCTATTAAAAAGCACTAAGATACTTAAATTTGCTTTAAGCATCTCTTATTTTTACTACATATTGACAAAATGTCTTATTATTATATTGGTATAATTAGAAGCACAGAACGGTTTGACTTCAGCATCTTAGTCATCCAGGGCAAAATTCACTCTTAGCGACTGGGCATCGTTGTTTTCATTTAATATATGAGGACAACTTATGGTTTATAGGACCTAATTTAGTTCTCCTTGTCAGTAACATTTTGCCAGCTGTCTTTGTTCAGTCAATACTTTCTCTTTCCAGTCTTAACTGGACACAAGTGGGCATTTTATATGCTTTTCCAGTTGTACTGTTCCACACTTAGGTATGCCTTGCCTCCCTGTCATGACTGTCTTCACTTTTATCATGTCTATAGAGACATTTGGAATGACCAAGGAAGACTCCTGATTAATTGGTATCCTAAAAGCATGTATATCAACCTGCCATGCTAAATTTTTTAAAAAATATATTCATAAGAGACCAAAAAGATGAAAATTTTTAGTACATAAAATTAAGACAAATGACCTTTTGCCATGCTCTGGAAGGAATTCCCACTAATTATAGAGCTGGGCAGAAGAAAGCAGTGTCTTGTCTATGCTTTGCTTTAGGAAAGATTAACTTCATATCCCTAAAGGAGGGAGAGAGATTCCTCCCCTTTCTCCCTCTCTGCTGCATCTTCTGTTCCACTCAAAAACATGGGCAGCTTTATGTCTATTCATTTCAGAGCATAAATTCTATGATTGCTGTACCAAGAAAACAGGAAAGAAGATGGGGAGGAATTACTCTTTGTCCACTGTAGTCTTGATGTTTAGCTACGAGAAAAGTAGAAGACAGGGAAGAGACAGTTGGGTCCACAGTGGTGCCTTTGTTGAGACAATGACTGTAGGAGGGAAGGGCAAATTTCCATCAACAATGATGAATTCAGTTTTGTACCTGCTCAATTTGAGGCTCAAATTGTTAAGATTTGAGGTGCCGTCATTTCATTATAATCATTAAGACATTTCAAATAGACTCGGGGAAACAACTGGGAGGAACTTAGACACATGATTGGAGTTTAAGACAGAATTGATATGGATTTGTAAAGCCTATAGTAGTTGAAGCCATGGATGTAGAAAAGAGAAAAGGCCCTTGAATAAATCACCATGGAGAACCAACATTTTAATCACAGGCAAAGGGAAAGAAAGAAGCAAAGTTGGGGTGACATAGAAGGAGAGATGGAAAGAAGTCAAGGACAGAATGATGGCATTACAGAGAACCGCTTTTCTTAGTTTTGAGGCTTGAAAGACATTTCTCTCATGTTTTCTCTATATTTCCAAAACAAATGCACAGCAGGTTTATAGGAATTTCCTTACAATGACCCTCATTGAAAAAAAATGGCAAAATGACTATAGGATCACCTTTTATAGATTTAAGTCTTAGCAGGGAACATTTAATAGGTACTAAATACTTAAAAGACTTTGGCCATTTTCATTTGTCTGAATTATTTCTCAAACATCTCTCTAGTGTCCACTCTTAATTTTCGTTCCCTGTAAGGCCCCTAAGTAAAGATGGTGCCCATTTCATTTCAGAATGGACTAAACATATTATCTCCATTTCTAAAGTTGCCTTTCTCATTGTTCACCATAGTCTATACACTCAAGGTAAGATAAGCAAAGCACTTGTTAGTAGGAGCCGAGGAGAAGGTTGAGTTTCATTTATAATCATTAAGATTTTCAAAGAGATGCCATTTCTCAGGACACATACTTATCTAGGAGAGGCGATGAACGGGCTCTTTCCAGCATCCAACAGAGTCAAGGTACAGACAGAGGAAATTAAAGCTGTGGAAAGAGGAAATCACTGTTAGCCAACTATTAGAATGGCTTTTTTTCCTGACCAGAGGTAAGACAAAATTTAATTACCCTGCTGATGGCTTTGGCTTGATAAGTGTAATGGATGGTAAGTCCTCGATGGCTTGAAATCAATAGTTGTTTTGTTTTTTTTTTAGTGAGTAATAACATGTTTGCTTTGAAATATTTTATCGCAATATAAGATTCAATGTATAAAGCTGTCCACCCATCTCTGAGGAGAGAATGCTGGGAAATGCAATATGACAGCAGCAAGAAATATATACAATATATTTTTTAAAAGGGGGAAATCTGAATGTGCCAGGAGCCCCCTGCATGTGCTATATGTCTCTGGATACTAAAGACAAAGTCACCCATTTTTCTGGAACTTTATTAGCTTTCCACTTGCTGCTGCTTCCCACGAATATTCCACACCACATATTGCCAAGCTGTGGCTGCAAAGGGCTTCGTATGGAGAGGGCTAATTTAAATGAAAAGGCTTTCATTTTGGAGCTGGGCCAGAGTAGAGGGAAGATGGTCTAAAAGACAGCTGTTTCAGAAGGGAGAAGAACAAAGCATGAGACAAGTAGGGGGCTGGGGTTGTGGCTCAGTGGTAGAGTGCTTGCCTCATATGTGTGAGGCACTGGGTTCGATCCTCAGCACCACTTAAAAATAAAACAAAATAAAGACACTGTGTCCATGTATAACTAACAAATAAAAAAAGAAAGAGAGACCAGTGGGATGAGAAGGGGAGGTGAGAGCAGAGAGCAGGAAGTGGCAAGAAGAGCTCCATGTGTCTCCTTCACCAGCTGGAAGGCCGGTGTGTCCTCTGTGCCATGGACACAGGCCTTGTCCTTTACCGGGAATGACAGCTTCACAGGGGAAGAGAGATTCTTGTGTAAATGTCATTTTATATTTCATTGATATTTATTCTGGGAACTAACTGGTTTTCATCGATGAGTCACGTTTGCTTTATGGCCTACCAAGATGCCCAGGTGCTTCTGGCGGCACCTGGGTCTGTCAACTTCCTCTCACCTGGGATTTATGTAATTTGGTTCTGAGTCAAATGATGCAGATGGTATTTAAACGCTGTTCTCCAGTGATGAAACCCAGGCATACTCAGAGACAGCCCCAGACTCAGGTGCAGCTGGGTCCATTTTTTTTTACTGGTAGTCATGGCAGGACAGAAATGGGCCCATAGACAGGCAGTGTCTCACCTGCTCCCAACATGTGGCTGTTCCACATCAGGTGAATGGTCCACATGTAGCTTTTGATCTCAAAGCTCAAGCCTGTCTTTGAACATTACCTCAGAGAAAGATGTCAACTGTGTGCTAAGAATAACCACTATCAGGACATAGATCAAAAGCCAAACTTTCTTCATGTCACATATCTCTTTGCCAGTTAAGTGAAGTTTATAGACTCCTTAAAAAAACCCTACAAATATATAGGATTATGAATTTAAAAAACCAATCATATTGACATGTAGTTATTAACATTTTCTAAAAAGTAATCTGTGATGTCATAAGGCACGTGATTTTTATTCATGCACTGAATACAAAGCCTAACAGAGGATCAAATAACTAAAAGTTGTGATGTGAGTAACAGCTCAACCTATCTGCAACAAGTGTAATAGAATACGGAAGAGGCTTTGGCTTCTATGGGTGACAAAGTCACTGGTGCTGTGAATCCTGCCGTGGTTTGTTATCTGCATTCATTATTGAAAGAAAAGTTCAATTTTAGTTAGAGATTAGAGCAAATATGTAGGTTTTTTTTCTATCCAAGTTCATAGATCCCCTGGATTCTATCCCAGGTTAAGAATCCTAGATTTAGACAATAAAGAAAGTGGGAGAAAAAAGAACAGAGAAAACCCTATTTTTCAATGTACAGTTATCAGAAATGTCAATTGCATTTCAAACTAATAACTATAATGTGTCCCAGCTTAGTGATTAGCACAGCTTTTTGCATATGATCATCTCTCAGTAAATATCTGTTGATGGGACTAAGAAAAACACTGCTTTGCTATCGCAGTTCACCCATTGACACATCTTGGTCTCCTTCTGGACTCTGAGCTCTTCAAGGGCACATTAATAGCACCATGGCACAGGAACCTAGTAAATGTTAAATAAAAAAAATTGATGTCATTCATATCACAAAATTATATGTGTAATTTACATTCAAACGTTATGTTGTAATTGTTTATATAATTACAATAGAATGCTTGGATTAAGTCAGAACATCTTCAAAATGTCACCTGCATAACTTTGTAATATCTGTCAGAGAGGAAAGAGAGCTGTCACTAATTTCTGGCAGAATTCTGTTTCATAGCCCCACTTATTATATGTCAGAGATATATTGACCTTTAACACTCACAGTAAGCTGGCAGGTGTGCGTTATCCCTGTTCAGCAATGCAGTTCAGGTGCCACTGAGGTTACAAGCCGTGACCCATGGCAGGCATTGTGCTAAGCACAATGGCACAATGTGGTAGAGGTGAGAGAGAGAGTTCTTGCCTGCAGATGACATACAGTCAACTAGGGTGGAATGACATGCATAGTCCTGATTATGAGACGGGGTGTATAAGGGCAGGCTGAGGGATCTGAATGATGAAAGACGCTGAGACAATATGGGGTATTTTTTTCTGGAAATGGAAGACTTTTCAAATTGCTGAAGAAAGATAAGTTGAGGTTTAAATTGTAGACCTAAGTATTTTAGACTTATATAGATGGTTCTTATGTAGAAGGTACCACTGCTACCTTCAAACTACCTCCCAATTCCATGTCTCATTCTAAATCATGTTATCGCAGATGATAATAATTTTGTGGGAGCCTCTCAGAATCTTTTTTTAAAACTTATTTATTCTAATTAGGTATACATGATGGCAGAATGCATTTTGATTCATTTTGAGTTCTTTATATATCCTGGAGATTATTGCTCTATCTGATGTGCATGTGGCAAAACTTTGCTCCCAAAATCTAGGCTGTCTGTTCACCTCATTGATTGTTTCTTTTGCTGAGAAGAAGCTTTTTAGTTTGAATCCATCCCATTTATCGATTCTTGATTTTATTTCTTGTACTTTAGGAGTCTTGTTAAGGAAGTTGGGGCCTAATCCGATGTAATGAAGGCTTGGGCCTACTTTTTCCTCAATAAAGCACAGGATCTCTGGTTTGATTCCTAGGTCATTGATCCACTCTGAGTTGAGTTTTGTGCATGGGAGAGATAGGGGTTTAGCTTCATTTTGCTGCATATGGGTTTTCAGTTGTCCCAGCACCATTTATTAAAGAGGCTATATTTTCTCCAATGTATGTTTTTGGCACCTTTATCTAGTATTAGATAACTATATTTATGTGGATTTGTCTCTGTGTCTTCTATTCTGTACCATTGGTCTACATGTCTATTTTGGTGCCAATACCATGCCATTTTTGTTACTATAGCTTTGTAGTATAGTTTAAGGTCTGGTATTATGATACCTCCTGTTTCACTCTTTTTGCTAAGGATTGCTTTGGCTATTTGGGTTTTTTTTTAATTTTTCCAAATGAATTTCATGATTGCCCTTTCTATTTCTATAAGGAATGATGTTGAGATTTTAATTGGAATCACATTGAATCTGTATAGCATTTTGGGTAGTATGGCCATTTTGGCAATATTGATTCTGCCTATCCAAGGGTATGGGAGATGTTTCCATCTTCTAAAATCTTCAGTTTCTTTCTTTAGTGTTCTATAGTTTTCATTTGTAAAGGTCTTTAATCTCATTTGTTAAATTGATTCCCAAGTATTTTATTTTATTTTTTTGAGGCGATTGTGAATGGGGTAGCTTTTCTAATTTCTCTTTCAGAGAATTCATCACGGATGTATAGGAATGCATTTGATTTATGGGTATTGATTTTATATCCTGCTACATTGCTGAATTTATTTATTAATTCTAGAAGTTTTCTGGTGGAATGTTTTGGATCCTCTATGTATAGAATCATGTCGTCAGCAAATAATGATAGTTTGAGTTCTTCTTTTCCTATTTGTATCCCTTTAATTTCTTTCAACTAATTGCTCTGGCTAGAGTTTCAAGGACTATGTTGAATAAAAGTGGCGAAAGAGGGCATCCCTGTCTTGTTCCCATTTTTAGAGAGAATGCTTCTAATTTTTCTCCATTGAGGATGATGTTGGCCTTCAGTTTTGCATAGATAGCTTTTACAATGTTGAGGTATGTTCCTATTATCCCTAGTGTTTCTAGTGTTTTGAACATGAAGAGGTGCTGTATTTTGTCAAATGCTTTCTCACTATCTATTGAGATAATCATATAATTCTTGTCTTTAAGTCTATTGATGTGATGAATTACATTTACTGATTTCCGTATGTTGAAGCAACATTGCATACCTGGGATGAAACCCATTTGAACATGGTGCACTATCTTTTTAATATGTTTTTGTATGTGATTTGCCAGAATTTTATTGTGAATTTTTGTGTCTATGTTCTTCAGGGATATTGGCCTGAAGTTTCTTTTTTCTTTGATGTGTCTTTGTCTGGTTTTGGAATCAGGGTGATACCAGCATCATAGAATGAGTTTGGAAGGGTTCCCTCCTTTTCTATTTCATGGAATAATTTGAGGAGTATTGGTATTAATTCTTCTTTGAAGGTCTTGTAGAACTCGGCTGAGAATCTGTCTGGTCCCAAGCTTTTCTTGGTTGGTAAGCTTTTGATGGCATCTTTTATTTCCTTGCTTGAAATTGATCTGTTTAAGTTGTGTATGTCCTTCTGATTCAGTTTGGGCAGATCATATACCTCTAGAAATTTGTCAGTGTCTTCAGGATTTTCTATTTTACTGGAGTATAAATTTTCAAAATAGTTTCTAATTGTCTTCTGTATTTCAATAGTGTCTGTTGTGATATTTCCTTTTTCATCACAAATTTTAATCATTTGAGTTTTCTCGTTCCTTCTTTTTATTGCTTCTCAGAATCTTGATGTTTTCAGATTAAGTTTAATCAATACCCCTTTCCCCATCCCCAATGGAAGGATTGCTCAAAGAATTCAGGCAACTTTGGATTTCTGCATGTAAATGCTTTCGATTACCAACTCAACAATGCTCTTTTGAAGTTCTGTTTTGCTCAGTGGTGAAGCATCATAGTAGGTGTTCATAGTAATCTTACCAAATCAAAAATTTAAGACAATAAAAAAATTTAAGACAATAACACAATTTAATCTGGCTTTGTTCTCTTGGATTCCTCAAAACAATTAAGAAGCTGTCATCTATGCCATGCACCCTGGCTGGGAGTACTCTGAGAAGCTCCCTGATCAATACTGAGCACTGGCAGCCTAATGTAGCTCAAAACATAATTTGTAAACTCTAATGACCAGAGTGTTAGCCTAAGAATGGTATAAAAGGAACTATTCCTGAGAATGTTTTTTGTGTTGATATTTCTGGACTACTTTGCTTTGCTCACACTAGGAAAAATGTCTTATATACAGTTTAATAGAGAATCAGTCATATCTTCTACTGAAAATACATTTCTCATAGAATCATTTGTCTGAATATCTTTGACCTTTGAATGCACAGAGTAATGGAATACAGTAGGAAGGGGCATAAAACTTCTCTAATGTGATTGCTTTATTTTTACAAATGAAGATTCCAAGGCTCAGAGAAAGAAAAGACTCACCTAACATTGAATGATTTAGTAGATCTGGGTTAGGATGCAGGCCAATGCCTTTGGCCCCACATGTGGGTAGATTTTATAGGGCACTTGATTTTTTATTTATTTTTAGAGTACCTTATGTGGTATGATAACATTAATTCTCTGTCATGTTCCTAGGCTTTCTGACCAAGTACCATTTTGTATTTTGAACTAAGTTGGGAAGCGATTTCGTTGATGAAGCATCCTTTCCTGTCCTCTGAGATTTTCCCTTTATTTTTGAATTTATTTCCTGTGGTGGATTGAATAGATGGCTCTCCAAAAAGATATAGCCAATGTCTTAACCCCCCAAACCTGTGAATGTCACTGTATTTGGTAAAAGGGCCTTCACAGGTATAATTAAGGATCTCAAGATGCAGTTGTTCTTGATTTAGGGTGGATCTAAATCCAACGTCAGGTGTCCTCATAAGAGAAATGTAGAGGGAGTTTTGAGACATAGAGAGCCGTAAGAGAAAGCCACGTGAAGATGGAAGTAGAGATTGAAGTTCTGCAGCAATAAGGCAAGGAACACAAAGGATTGCCCACAGCCACCAGAAGTTAGGAAAGAAGCCTTGAACAGATTCTTCCTCAGAAACTCCAAAAGGAATCAACCTTGCAGGTACCTTGATTTCAGACTTCTGGCCTTTAGAACTGTGAGTGTAAAGTGGCTGTTGTTTTGAGCCACCCAGTTTGTAGTCATTTGTTATTGCAGCTGTAGGAAACCAATACACTTCCTAAGCCCTTTTCCTTGGGCTGCTCAGAGGCTATGTACTGTAGAGGTCAAGAGTGTGAGTTCTGAGGGGAACCAACTCATATTTACACTCTTGCTCCCACAATGGCTGGGTGCACGACCATGGGTTGGTTGGATTACTGCTCTATGACTCAGGTTTTTCAACTGTAAAAATGGGGATAGTATCAGTTATAATGGTTCAATGAAATACAGCGGTCTCACTTATCCACAGTGGATACAGTGATACATTCCAAGACCCACAGTGGATCCCTGAAACCACGGATTGTACTGAACCCTGTTGTATACTATGTTTTCTTCTATACAAACATAACTATGATAAAGTTTATGAAATAACATAGTATGAGATTAATAATAATAAAATAGAAAACTTATAACAATACTCTGTAATAAAAACCATAAGACTACATGCCTGCTTTCTCTCATAATATATTACTTCCTCATTGCCCTATAGTAAATTTTCAGACTGCAGTTGACCATGAGTAACTGAAACCACAGAAAGCAAACCCACAAGGGAGGGCTACTGAATGTACACAAAGAACTTATACACACTAAATGTTTCAGAATGTGAACTGATATTGTAATGTGCCCCGCCTCCTTTGCTGGCTCCTTGGCTTGGGCAAAGGGTACGCCTACATATGTCCCAGGCAGATGAGCAGAGGATGTGCCACTGTGTGTTTGTGCAGCAAGCTCTGCGTGGGGAGGAAGACTTCTCAGACATGTGGCTCTTCCCTCTTATCTGCTGGGCACTTCTCCTAGCCCCCACAGGTCTTTAGAACTGATGCACCTCCTCAAGAACATCTCTACCTGCCATATCTAGGGCAGAGGGCAGTGGTTCTCAGCTCTGGCTGCACATTGGAATCCCCTGCAGAGGTTTTGATGTGCCAGTGCACAGGCCCCATACCAGACCCCCTGAATTTTACACACACACACACACACATATATGTTGTTCTATAGCACAGGCTTAGTGTGTATAGTGAGAAGGACTTGGTTACATTTTAGGCGCCACCTCATTGTAGTTTTTAATCTGAGATAGGAAGTAGGAAAGGCAAGTGAGTTGTCACCCAGAGTGGAGGTTTGCAAACGATGGCGAATAATCAACTTATAAAACATCTCTAATCTATCACAGCCAATGTTTTAGTAAAATACAATAAAAAATGAATTGCATATCCTATAAAAATACTTGGCTAGTTTTCCTCCTCATTGGATGACTCAAAAATGAAATTTATTTATTTTTCAAAAATGAAATTGCAAAGTATACTAAATAAAACCTGTAAATCTTTATGATTAGATTAAACAGACATAAATCATTTTGTCAAATTGCTAAAATCAGATTTAAATGTATACTTACCTTATGACCTAGCAATCCCACTTCAGGTATTTACCTAAAAGGGATGGAAATATAAGCATAGAAAGAATTGCACATGATGCTCATGGCAGCTCCTTTGTAACGGCCCTAAACGTGGAGGAATCCAAATGTCCATTAGCAGATGAATGACTAAGCAAACTATGACATATCTATACAACAAAATAGCATTTAGCAATAAAGGCATAAATTACTGACACAAAATGTGGATGAATCTTAATGCTATTATACTAAGTAGATAAGCTAGACTCCATTTATGTGGATTCTTAGAAACAGCAAAATTTTGGTGACAGAAAGCAAATTGGTGATTACCTGAGTCCAAGAATTCGTCACAGGGGATGGACTTCAAAGTAGCAGAAAGAATTTTTTTTTTCTTTTTTTCTTTTTTGATACCAGGACTGAACTCAGGGGCACTCGACCACTGAGCCACATCCCCACACTGAGTTGTTTAACACCTCACCGTTGCTGAGGCTGGCTTTGAACTCATGATCCTCCTGCCTCAGCCTCCTGAGTCACTGGGATTATAGGCGCGCACCACAGTGCCTGCCTCAGAAAGAACTTTTTGCATGGATAGAAATATTCTAAATTTTAACAATAAGGAAAATCCTGTGACTATATATATTTGTCAAATTCACTGAATTTTACACTTAAATGGATGAATTTTGTTGTGTGTAAATTGTATCTCAGTGAAGCCGATTTTAAATTTCCTGTACTTTCTCAACATGTATTCTTGATTTCTGTACCTATTTTATTGCTGTTGAGCAATAGTTTGGCACTGGTTCTTGGACCAAAATTTGTGAAGCATTGACCTGGGAGGTGGGCCCCAGGGCTGACATGCAGAGCCTTGCTCTGTCTTGAGGCCCTGTGTCTTAGGAGGTTATTGACAGAAACTTGAGAGTAAGGGGCAAGACAGTAGCCTGATCCTTCAAGATGGTCCTGCGAAGAGTTCAAAAGAGCTGCTCAGGTACATCCTTGGGAACACCACATTGGATACGACTTGAGTTAGGAGAGGTCTTTTAAGAAGGTGATTAAATTTTGACCTCCTGAGAACAGGCAGCAAGATCAAGCCTGCAGTAGAGGCTAGAATATACTTTATGGAAAGTAGATGCTAGTGAATATTTATGGGTTGAACGAAAGGCTAATCAATGCTTTCTTCTGAAGAGCACACAATGGTCCAGTTCATCAGGTTGCCAAGAAATTAGGCACTGCAGAGAAGATAATAAAAGGTTGAAACTCAAAGGAGAGGCAAATTCCACGGCAGCCTTTGCAATGCCAAATAATTTGTAATGATGGGTGATGTGAGTTTGAGACTGCGGTTGCTATCATCATCTCTGCAAGAGCCCATGGTTTTCCATATCTGTCCACCATCAGTCAGTAGAGGGATTAATGTCCCCTCTGTAGGGTGGAGTAGGTGCTACAGAATCCCATCCCCATGGGAAGGCTAATGGTGATAGGAAGTCCTAAATGAACTCAGTGAGTGGTTGGTACTGGGTCCCTCGGTCCTTCTGATCTTCAAATTTTCACCTATAAAATGGACAAAAGTAATACCCTCCTATGTGCATGTATGAATATGGCATAACAAATCCCACTATTATGTATAATTATAATGCAACAATAAAACAAATTTAAATAAATGAAAATAAAACCCTCCTGAAAGCCTTGTTGAGGTCACAGCACGAAATCAGTGTGCTGTATGTCCTGAGGAGGGCACAGAAACAGCGCTCCTATTACTCACCCGAGTTATGAAAAAATAAGACAATGAATCAGTAGATGGAAGACAAAGTATCACCTTCATGGTCAGTAAAGGCTAAGATGGAGTCCATAGCTAGGGGACACTCACATGAGCTGTTAAACCTCAGTGTGGGGAGGCCTTACCCTTCCAGCCTTGGGCCACTCTGGACCCTGCTGTGAGGCAGAGCTGGTCCCTGGCAGAGCTGTAGCTATGTGTTCTTGATCGTCTGAGCAGAAAAGGCCTGGTACACAGGTTCAGTTCACCACTCAACTAACTGAGTGACTCGCAGGGAGAAGAGTGAGGGAGAGGTAGACCAAGGCCATAAGTGTCCTGGACATAGAGCCTCTTCCATATGCAAAGGGGCATAAGGAGTGGGGAGAGCTTACTTACCAGGCCTGACCTTAAGCCTGTGCTCCTCCATGGCTTGGCCATACCATGCTGCAGGGACAACCATGGGTCAGCAGGACCCTGTGGTTCCCACCCCACCAAGGTTGGTACCCTCACCAGCCTCTGCTCACTGGCTTCCCATCCTGGCCTGTTTTATGCCCAAAGTAATATTTTTCATTTATTTCGCAATCTAGAAACACGTACTTTGAAAATCTGGAGTAGTTCGTAAAAGATCTTGAAATCAGTTGCGGGTAAATATACCTTGATAATTACCAAAGCTTAAAAGGGTAAATCTTTTCTGGAGGTTGGCTAAAAAAAGAGGTTAGGAATTTTCTCTCCCTTTCTCTTCTTTCTCCAAAGGCCTATCTGATCTCCACTCCAAATTTTTATCTATCAATCTCAAAGAATCCAGTTGGTTTTAAAATGCTTCATAATTTTGAAATGGTTTATTTTCCTTTAGTTGTTATAGCTTGATACTCCATAATCAGGAAGACCACCTAAAATTCATGATTTGTAATAGACATGCAGCTGTAATTGATCTCACATATGCATGTAGGGTTCTCCCCTCTCTAAACTGAATTCAAAGATAAAACCAACATAAGATATGTGGAGACCTGGGATGAAATGTTCTGAATAATTAAATATATATTTACTCAATAAATATAGCTTACAAGTGTGTAAATTGCAAAAATTCTCTTTGTGCATGTTGTACACACACAGTAACTGGTTATGGAGTTGTGATCACACCCTATACCCTTCTGAGATGCAACAAGATCTTAGGGTTTTATGTTATTTATTCTGCAACAGCAATTCTGCCCTATTTGACATTTCTCTCACTTCAGTGTGGCCACCCTGGCCACTTCTCAGCATGAAGAATGGATGTCTGTGTTTCAGAACAAAGGCTATAAAAATGGCTTTTAAGAGACTTCAGGAGGGGCCTGGAAAATCTTGAAAGAAGCAGAGAGGGTAGGAACTGAAGAAGCAATGGAAGAATTGGCGTAAAATCAGAGGAGGTTAAAACATGACCACAGTATACAATATACAAATGCTCTCCAGAGCACTTCAGTCTATGAGATGTGCATTCTTACTCTGAATATTACACACACACACATAAACACACACAGTGATTCCTATGTTCTGTCACTAACTATAATCTGTCAGCACAAAGGCAGGGTTAGAGAGAGAATGAAATTGGATCAGTGTCTGATTGAATAGTGTATAAAAATTCTTCCCCATTTTCTTTTGAATTCCACTGTGAATATTTTAACTATGTGTATTAACAACATCACTTTGTGGATCCTGGGAGGGGGAAGGAACTTTACTTAAAAACAATCCAGTCTAATTTCCCATTGAATTTTGGAATTATCTCACTATCTCACTTTGGTCTTTCTCCTCCTGCTTAAACAGATCCAGGAATGGAAGCTCCTAAGTCATAAGGACACAGATGCTCTGTGTAGACAGACTACCACTGGAAAGCCCTTTATATCCAAGTTGACATTCCACCTTCATAATGTCCATTCTTTGCTCTTCATTCAGACTTTTGTAAATAAGGAACTCAGAGGAATAAATTTAGTTTCTCCTCCTCCCTCCTTCTTACAACACTCAGATGTTGGAAGAAATCCTCAAATTGCAGGGACCCCTGCCACCAACTTACATTCCACTCTTGGCAGTTCTAGGGGAGAATTAACATCTTAACAATACTGAGTCTTCAAGTTCACAAAGATAATACTTTACCCCTCAGTATTATTTAGTTTGTCTCAACAATGTTTTTTAAAGTTTTCCAATGTGCAGGTTTTGCACAATTTTGTTAAATTTATCTCTATGCATTTCATAGGTTTTAAAATTTGAGATATAATTCACATTTCATAATATTTACACCCTTAAAATGTGTCAATGGTTGTTAGTATATTCAGAGTTGTGCAAAAACTACCATTCCATAGTTTTTAAATGCTATTTCCAATTGTAATTTCCTATTATTTATAAATAGTATATATAGTTACTGCTACATAGATATTCAATTGATTTTTGCATTTTTACTTTATGTCTTGTTTTTTTGTTAAACATTATTAGTGCTAAAAAGGAATTTTTAAAACATTCCATAGGATTTTCTTCATAAACAATCATGTCATCTTTTTCTTAAATTGCCAGTAAACTGATGAATATTGGTGGTGAGAGCAACCATCCTCGCCTTGTTCCTGACATGTTTTCTAGTAGATATCATGTGGTTAATCATGTTTTCAAAGAACCACTCTTGATTTGGTTTATTGTTTTTCTTTCATTTCTTATTTCATTTTTATAATTCATTCCTTCTGCTTACTTTAATTTGATTTTTAATTTGATTTTTCTGTTCCCATAAGATGGAAGTTTAGATCATTGATGTTAAACTTATCTTCCCTAATATTGATATGTTGTGCTATAAATCCCCTCTAATCATTGATTTTGATATATTATACTTTCATTTGCATACAATCCTATGCATTTTATAACTTACTTTGATTATTTTTTTGACTCATGTGTAATTTGGAAATGTTTTGTTTAATTCCAAAATGTTTGAGGACTTTTTCAGATATTCTTCTGATACCAATTTCTAGTCTAATTCTTATTATGGTCAAATTTCAGTCCTTAAGTTGATTCAGACATGTTTTGTGGACTAGAATTTAGTATTTTAGTGAATACTTTATGTATGCTTGAAAAAATACATATTCTGCCCATACTGAGTAGTGTGTTCCATAAAAATTATTTAAGTCAAGGTGGTTGATAATGTTGTTGAGGTATTCTATATCCTTATTGATTTTATTTAGTTATTCTATCAATTATTGAGAGAGAAGCATTAGAATAACCAGTTACAATTGTGGATTTGTCTATTTTTCTTTTTATTTCAGTAAGTTTTAGGTTTATGTACTTTGGAGCTCTATAGTTTGGTGCATACACATTTAGTATTGCTGTGTTCTTTTGGTGAAATCATTCCTTTATCTTTGTGAAATGTCCCTCTTTCCTCTCTAGTAATAATATTTCTTGCTTTAAAGTCTCCTTCATTTGATTGTAATATAGCCACTTTAGTTTTCTTTAGATTAGAGTTTTTAGGTTCTATCTTTTCATTATTTTACTTTTAATGTATATCTGTCTTTATATCTACACTAGGGATTTGAGGCAAGCAAATGTTCTGTTTTAATCCGATGGAACAATCTCTGCCTTTAACTGGGGTATTTAGATTGTTAGTCATTGATATAATTATCAATTTGATTTGGTGTAAATATATCATTTTTGTTTTCCATTTGAACCACAAATTTTTCTTTGTTTTCTCTTTTCTTGCTTTCTTTTGCATTAACTGATATTTTTATTATTCTGTTTGATCTTCTGTATTGGTTTGTTAGCTATATTTTTACTTTTTTTCATGTGTTTGTTCTAGTGTTTGAGTCATACATTTTTAGCCTATCACATTCTACCTTCAAATAATATTATATCTCTTTAAAAATAATGCAACATCTCTGATAATTATACTATCAGTTCCTCCCCCAAATTTTAAGCTATTGTTTTCATCCATCTTATATTTCTGTATGATAAAAACCCCATACTACATTATTATTTTTCTCCAAGGAGTTGATTTTCTTTTAAAGAGATTATTAAGATGAGAAAAAAATCTTTTATATTAATTCACATGGTTATAATTTCTATTATTGTTCATCTCTTATATAGATCCAAATTTCCATCTAATGTGTTTTGTTTCTACCCAAAGAACTTCCTTCAGCAATTCTTGTCATGCTGGTCTGCTGCTAATGAATTCTCTTAGCTTTGGTTTATCTGAAAAATATTTATTTTACCTTCATTTTTCAAAGATATTTTCAACATTAAAGAATTCTAAAATGGCTGTTTTTTCCTTCTGGTACTTTAAAGATTGAATGTCTCTGCCTTCTTTCATAGTTTCTGATGACATGTCAGTCATATCTGTGATCCTCTCTATATGTGTCTTTCTAAATGGTTTAAGATTTTCTCTTTACTACTGGGTTTCAACAATTTGATCCTGATGTGCCTTGGCCTCATTTTATCTTTATGCTGCTTTGGATTAATGGAGCTTTTTGAATCCATGGGCTTACAGGTGTTTTTGTTGTTGTTGTTGTTGTTTTATTTTGTTTTTTTGTACCAGGGATTGAACCCAGTGGTGCCTAACCACTGAGCCACATTTCCAGCCCTTTATAATTTTTTTATTTTGAGACAGGGTGTCACTAAGTTGCTGAGGCTGGTTTTAGACTTGTGATCCTCCTGCCTCAGCTGCTGGGATTACAGGCTTATAGTTTATTTTTATTTATTTATTTATTTTTAGTTGTTGATGGACCTTTATTTTATTCATTTATTTATATGTGGTGCTGAGGATCGAACCCAGTGCCTCACACATGCAAGGCAAGCGCTGTACCACTGAGCCACAATCACAGCCCCAGGCTTACAGTTTTGATTAAACAAATGAATACAGTCATGTAACTTTCCTTGAAACACCAAGGTAATTCATATACTAGAGATTATATGCAGGCTAGGCCATGAAGCTCAGATGACTATTTTAAAACTTTTCCTCCTGCTTTAGAATAAAAAAGTGTGAACCCTCTGTCATGCATCTCTTTATCTGAAAATAATTTATATGTATCATATATAGTTGCTTCCTGAATTACTTATGGATGATCTTTATGTGATAAATAATTACTTTTTGAGTTCAAGATTCAAGAAAATCATGATTTATTTCATTTACAGAAACTTATTATAGAATTAGAAGGAGAAATGTAGATAAAAACCAGATATACAATATAATTTTTAATATTACAACAGCAACATGAAGAATAAAATATTCAGTAATAAGCTTAACCAAATCATTGGAGATATACATGAGAAATTTTCAAAAGACTACTAAGAGCTACAAAATTTAAGCAGAATAAATACCTATTCTTAGAAAGAAATTGCAATATTATCAGAAATTTATTTACTCTAAATCAATCAATACAATTAAAATAATAACATAAAAAATACTAAGGATTTCTCAAGTGTCTAAAGAAAAATAAATCTGCTGGTGTGGGTAGGAAGTTTCTGAAAAAGCATACTGATAATGACTAGCTCTTCACAAATTTAAACTTATGACTGTTGCAATTGAAACTGTATCATACTGAAGCAAACTTGGACAATGAAGAGATCATTGGAAAAAGAAGAGTCTAGAAATGTACCCAAACACTTACAGAAACTTGCTCTTTTCATAACATATAAGAATTAATCAATGCATGGTCTTAGAACAAGTGGAGCATCATCTGGATAAAATATTCTAAGAAGTTGGATCCCTACTTTATCCTCACACCACAATAAATTCCAGCTGGATCAAAGATTTAAATGTAAAAAGAAAATAAAACTCTAAACATCAAGAAAAAAAATACTGAAGATATTTTTATAATCCTGGAGATTGGGGAACGTGACACAAAATTACAAGGCCATCAAAAAGAACAACAGCAACAAAAACAATAACACACTCGATTATCAAAATGTTTTGAATTTTCTTATAGAATTCCTCAAGGAAAACCGAAGTTCTCTTTGGAAAAACATTTTTTTCTTTTCCCCCCAAAAATCAAATATTGGTGATGTAAAAACATTTCTGAACTAGGCTGGGTAGCATTTGCTTGTAATCCCATCTACTCTGGAGGATGAGGCAGGAGAATCGTAAGTAGTTCAAGGCCAGCCTGGGCAATTTAATGAGACCCTCTCTCAAAAAACAAAAAACAAACCAAAAAACCCCACACATGAATCAAAGAAAAAGCCAAGAGCCAAATTTTCAAAATAGGAAGAAGTCATAAACAAGCAGTTCATATAAAAGGAAATAAAAATCCCTTTGGAACATATTAAAAGACTCTCAAAACATCTCATAGAGAAACATGAATTAAAGTGGCAGCAAGATGCCATTTTCTATTAGATTGATAAAGATTAAAAAGTTTGGTAAATTATGTTTCAGCAAGGGTGAGAGAAGGCAGAAATTCTCATATGTTTGCATGAACATATAAATTGGAGAGCAATTTGGCAATATCTACCAGATTTTTTAGTGCCTATAGCTTTTGACCCATTGACATTGATCCCTTCAGCAGCACCAGGTACACATGTCCCAGGGTGTGTGTCTACAGGGACATCAGCATTGCTTATACTTGCACAATGGAAAGAACTTAATGACCAATGAAGTGCTCCACCCATCCCCTTCCTGGGGCTGCTGCATGGTCTCCAGCCCCCTTGACTGTTGGCTCCTAATGACTTAGAGTTCACTCTTCTCCAGAGAATCATCCTCAGTTAAATACTCTTTTTACCTAGAAATGGCTGGCAGTTTACCCCAGGGTGGCCCAAAGCCAGTGCTTGGAGTAACTGTGGTTCAAAATCTTGGTCCTGTGCATGCTGCAGAGCTCCCCATGGGATCCAGAGAAGGTCAGACTTAACTAAAACCACATATTGGCTGAGCTTCTTCCCAGCCTATCTTTACCGTCTGGCTTCTGTATAGAATTCTCTTGAAAGCGCTTCTCAATAAATTACTTGCATAACAATCTCTCAGGCTCTGCTGCTAGAAGACCCAACATAACACATATATCAGTAGGACTGGTTAAATAAATGATAGTATTCCATGTAGTGGAGTAATACCTAGGTATTAAGAAGAGAGGCCATAATTCCCTCTATACTGGTGCAGCATGGTTCTCCAAAATAGAGTGAAAACGCAATTCCAGATTAATGTGTGAAAACAAAAGGCACTTTACAGATATGATTGAATAAGCATAGAATGTCTCTGTAAGTGTAGCCAAGAAATGGCAGTGTTTGCTGGATGCAACAGGGAGCCCAACTGGGGTGTGTAATATGAGCTAGAAGGAGACAGAACATGCTTCACACTATATTCTTATCTCTGCCTTTTGAAGAGTTCATCATGTGAACAAATTACCCATTAAATCATATTTCAATAGTATCAAAGCAAAAATCATTAGTGCTACTCAAATCATCTAGGGTTCAGAGAAAGTTACTTATTAGAAGTCGTCTCCTGTCCCCAGGAATTGGTCATATTTTTACAAATTAACATGTCGGTACTCTAAATGGAAACATGTGTTTGAAGCCCTTGGAGTGGCAAAAATTATCTAATTGTCTGTATCTTAAGGATTCTCTTTGAAATTTCATCAATATACTTGGTAAACGCTTCCCTTATAGTTAATGCCATGGCAACTTCCAACTAATCCTCTCCAAATTATTACAAATTGCCACTTGTCTTCAAATGGATGTGCTTTTTCCGAACCAAAATTTAATTACTGTTCATTTTATTGCATCAATTACAGTAGATTTCCTGCCACCTTCATACCTGTGGTCACATAGGTATTGCACTATTACTGACTGCTGGCCTTTGTTTACAAATTATACATACACATCTGCTGTAAAGTGTGCATTATATGAAGGGTCGAGCATCCAAGACTTAGTTATATACAGAAAGTGATGTCAATGCACAGCCCTGAATCTTAAGTCTATACATTGTCTCTGCCTCATAAAACAGAGATCATGACTGACTATATAGCTGCCTTTTAGCAGCTGAAATGTTGTCAAAAAGATTTCAGATTTCTCTCACTGTCTATTCCTTGAAACCAGGGTGTATAAAACCTCCAATGACCTTACCCTTCACCTGCATGGGTGCTAATTTTTGCGGTAGGCAGAGTGCCTCACCTTACCATCTCCCTTCCCCACCTCTCACCCCTGTCTTATTTTGTATCCATCTGGACATGGCACAGGAAATGTAAGACAGAAAGCAGGTGTGAATGCGTCTTGTGGGGAGGGGTCATTTCTTGGTTCATTTGTTTTCTCATTCACTAACCCTTAATGGATCCTTATGATGTACCTTGTGCTGTGTTAAAGTCTGGGCAAACAAGAGTGAATGTGGTATTCAGCCTTGAGTCCTTGAGAGTTAGTTACCTTTGAGAGACAGACAGTAGGCAAATATCCTCTTAACATTCAGAAGGAAAGGGAGAAACATTATAAAATTAGACACTAAATATATATATGTATATAATATTGGGAGAGATATATAACTATATATAGTGTATATAATTATATATAATTTGAGTACATAAAATTTTAAAATTCTGTGCATTGGAAATAGCACAAATAAAATTGAAAGGCTAAAGATGGCACCTGATTGTATCACATAGGACACAAAGGGTGAGTGGTTCTTAAAAATAATGGAAAGGGGGCTGGGGTTGTGGCTCAGTGGTAGAGCACTTGCCTAGCATGTGTGAGGCACTGGGTTCGATTCTCAGCACCACATGTGACCTGTAATAAACATCCATCAACAACTAATAAAAACATTTTAAAAAATAATGGAAAGAGCCTAGTAGAAAAATGAACACAAGGGGCTGGGATTGTAGCTCAGTGGTAGAGAGCTTGTCTTGCATGCATGAGGCACTGGGTTCGATCCTCAGCACCACATATAAATAAAATACGATATCTGTGTCCATCTATAAATAAAAAAAATTTACAAAAAATAAAGAAAAAAATGAACACAATGCAGCAATGGGAAATTCACAAGAAGGACCACGTTAAGCCAGAAATGAAATACTGATTTCATCTACTAAACTGGCAAAGTGTTGTAACTGTGTTCCCTCATGAGGCAAGAATGTGGTTGATAAGGCAGCACAGCTGTCAATAGCATAATTGGTACCTCTTTTCTGGGACCTGGCTGGTGGACAATTAAGCAGTAAAAATCAAAGACTGAAACCAGTTCTTGCTGCTTGACTCTGTAATTCCACTTTTCAGAATTTTATCTTGAGGGAATTTTCTGAGGTGTAAATTAAGACTTTTTTCACAAGGATGTTTATTGTACCATTTACTTACAGTCATGAAAACTGGCCAACACTCTATTTCAAAATTGGATGGCTAAATTGACTCACAAAATTATTGAATGGAATAATATTTCTCCATTAAAATTCATATTTTCAAACAATGGAGACATGGGAAAGCATGGAAGATACATTATTCAGTGAAGATAACATGAAAACACAGTAAGAATCCAAATAGTTAGCAATGTACATGTGGACAGGAAATTAGCAAAGTACACATGGACAGGAAGGATGGGGCCAGAATATTGAGTGGTTCTTTATATCTGATTAAATAGAGAGTGATTTTAATGTCTATTTTCTCCTGTATTTTCACTCACCTGTGAATAGTCATTATTACTTTGATGATATATTAAAAGATCATACCAAATGGGAAGGAAGAGACATGAATACCACCAAATTCTTTCTTCTCCCAATCCAGTTATTTACACACGGAAGTCTTCTAAATGACTTTTCATTCGAACTCTTTAAAGATTCTTGATGTCCTTCAAAATACAACTATCCCACAACATCTCCAAATTCCCCTAGAATATGATATCTTGTTCATAATGACACCTCCAGACCCTCACTGGAAATCTTAGGCTATTTCTAAAAGCTCACTCTAAAGAGTTCTTAGCATCCTCCCCAAATAACTGATTTGAAAATGTTTGCTGGCTGTTCTGTCTCACTTGAAATTCTTTGAAGTTCAGGGTGCCTTAATCCAGGAAGGCAGATATATGATTTCTTCATTTCCTTTTTCTCCACTCTCCCATCTTAAGTTTTCAGACTTTGCATTTTAACACCAAATAAAATTATCCTTTCACTGGAAAATCAAAACATGAGTATAGCTGGCAAAAATTTATTGAGTCAATAATATGGAGTTAGAACAAGGATAAAGTATGGGACATTACATATGGTAGATGCTGAAATTGAAATGAACATTTTATAGCTGGAAAGAGGGAATGTTTAAAAGATGATTTTGCACTAAGTATTAAATTTTAAGAGAGAATGTAAGGTTGGGATATAAAAATGATAGCTGGAGACAACAAAACGTTCTACAGCATTTTATGGCTATAAAAGAAATCCTTGGACATGATAATGGAATAGTTTTTACTCTTTCATAAAAGCATTTATCATGTGGTTGAATTTAGAAATTCAAATGTACCCAGAAAGAACTTTTAGTTCCTTTTTGCAGTATCGTAGGTATTTAGGTCAATATTCCCAGTAAAATGTATTCAGCACAATATAACTTAACATACAAATATTTTCCAGGCTTTGTCTGGAAGAAACAGTTTCAGTTTGGCATGTGTTTGTGTTGTGACTCAAAAGGACGACTTTTCTTATTATCTGAGTTTCAATATGTAATATTGTAGGATGATTCTCATTTATTAAAAATGAGTATATTTCAGGCAATGTTTTTATGATAATTCCAATATGTCTTGAAAATGTCTTAAAATGGCCAGGCATGGCAGCACATGCCTGTAATCCCAGCTACTCAGGAGGCTGACGCAGGAGGATTATTGCAGGGTCAAAGCCAGCCTGAGAAAGACCTTGTCTCAAAATAAAAAGGGCTTTGGATGTAGCTTAGTGTGACAGTGCTTGCCTAGCATGTGCAAGCAAGGCCTTGGGTTCAATCCCCAGTACCTCAAAAAAGAAAATGTCTTAAAATGATATTGAATAATGGCAAAAAATTTGGCTAAGTTCACGAGTATGTACTTTTCTCAGAATAGCATCTTTATTCTATGCCAAAAAAGAAAGATTTGAACAAGCCCTCTTGTCAATTTTAGTGACTAATTTAGAATCACTCAGAATAATTGTACTTATTTCTTCAAATCAGAAATAAAAACATTATTGAAAAGAAAGGATGATGGTATCAGTGTGAAAGATTCTGCAGTTTGGTTTCATGGAATGAATATAAACCATATATGTGTGTATACACACACACACACACACACACACACACACTTTATGATTTAGTATGATAGATGGCAAAGATCTTATTTTTTAAATTTTTTCAGTTGTCAGTGACTTTATTTGTTTATATGTGGTGCTGAGAATCGAACCCAGTGACTCACACATGCTAGGCAAGCACTCTACTTCTGAGCCACAACCCCAGACCCCCCGCCCCCTGGAAAGATCTTTAATAGCACTCACGGGGGGGGGGGGATCTTTGCCTGAGTTTAGATTGAAAATAATCTATAGAAGACATGAACTTAGTTACATAATTCTTGGATATTAAAAAAATCCATATTCTTTTATTTCCTAAAACTATATTAATCTGCTCTGAGCCTCTACACCTTTCTGGGAGAAATTTGACCTTAGTTTGTTTCGGGGGCAGTCTCCAGTCCCCTTGACTGAAGGTCACACAAAATGTCCAGTTCCTCTGTAGCCCAGACCATTGGGCTACATCCGTCTGGCTTCAGTTCACACTGGTCACTTCTGAAAAGCTCCTTAGCCAAGCCTGTGTATCTTGGACCTCACTCTGGAGACTTCCAGCTTTGGGACAGTGGTGAGAGAACATCTCTCACAGAACAGTGATGACTTCCTGTTTTAAGATGAAGCTTAGAGAAGATGCAACTGCCCAGGGCTGGAAGGAAGAACAGAAGTGTTATTCCTGGGGACAAACCTCAAGCAGAGGATTTACCAGCTAGACAGGAGGGCTGGTGCTCAGATGTGGCAGGTCCTTCATTATGACCATGAAGCCCTCAGATATGTGTTTCTTCCAAATTTCCCCACTTTTTAGCCCTGAAAACCACAGTTAAGTCAGCCTGTGGCTCTGAATTAGCTCCCCAAGTACAGTCTGTACATGATTGAAATCAGATGAGCCGTAACTGTGAAGTCACTCGTACAAATGTGTGAATTATCCACATGGATCTGATTAAATGTGGAAAGGCAGCAAAAGGTAGTCCTTGGCATTTCACTGCAGGGAGAGGGAGGATCAGGGAGCACATACTGCCGAATGGGGCTGCTGATAGAAAATGTTCCTGCCCTCAAGGATTTTACATTCAGGAATGCACCACATTCTTTTTTAGAGAGACCAGTGAGGCCCAGGGAAGTTGGTGTGATCTAGTGGGTGGCCCGGGTGACTGTTTAAGGGTTGCTCTTTCTATCATCTCAGGCCTTTTACCCATCGGTCCCCTTTTACACTTGTGATAATATCCAAACCTGGTTCTGTCACCATTTACCTACCCCATTCCTTTCCCTCTGTTCCCAAAGGATCTGGAACCACAGAGACCTGGCTTCCCATGAGCTGCCTTTCACTTCAGCTTGCCTCTCACCAGTGTTGGACAAGTCTCTCCATTTCTGCTTGACAAGTCTCCTACCACTGGTTTTAAACCATTCCTTCTCCTCATCCCCCAGTCCCACCTGCTCAGAGTCCAGAGAGGTTAATGTGTGAGAAGGTGGTGTGGGCATCAGACAGAGCCTGCGTGCACCAGGGGCAGGACATTAGCCTAGCTTCCTAACTCCATCTGGAAAGTGACAATGAGAACGCTTAGAACTTAACTGTGGGCTTAACTGAGGGCTTTGTGAGCCTAAAAAGATAACATGTCTGGGAAGAACTCAGCCCATGAGGGCAGGGCCTGATGACTGTCCTCTGTGATCATGGTTATGCTCTCTTCAAATGAGGGACCAACTTCCTTTATCACTTGGAAAATGAAGTGTCCATGGCATATTGTCCTTCAACTACTGGACATTAATTCCACACACCATTGTCTGTTTCCATTCAACAGTGTTTTCCCAAATGTACCTCCAAACTATTGATGCTTCAGCTTCCTTGTCATCATCATTGTCTGCACCTTCTCTGGTCACCTCCTTGGCCTTCTGGCAAACTTTCTTCTCTCGGAAGGCTGTCTTCCCCTGGATTGTCTTGCACCACACACTGCCATGTGCCTCTGTGTCCCCCACTTCTTCCTGTGTCACCTTGGATGTTTTAGTTTCTCAACATTTTGGTCTTTGCTGTTGTAACAATTCGTTCTGAGGGCTTCCAGGGAGCGCGAGTTGGACAAGGCATCACTACATGTCTCGCATTCTAAGAAGAGCCCAAGAGCTGAAGCTAGAAACCACCCTTGCTGACCAGGGGGTGGGACAACTGCCCAAGCAAGTAAGGCGATAGTTGTCCTTTTCTGAATATAGTAGAGTGTTACTGACGTTTGCATCCCTGTCTCTGATACTTAGAATCATATGCCTTTAGTTGAGTTACTTAACCTAGTTGGATTATTTAACCTCTCTATGTTTTGGATTTCTTTTCTGTAAAATAAAGATAATAATAGTGCCTACTCCATAGGGCAATTGAATTAAATGAATCCATTATTAAGAACAGTGATTGTATCATTATAATTCCTTTAACTATCCAATCCTTCTGACCTGCCCTACTCCCACTGGGGTAAGAAAGAAGGAAAGGATTAAACCACTTCTCTCCTCACTTGGAGTCTTTCCAGCAAGGGGTCAAACCTGCACTGGAGGGCAAGGGAGCGAAGAGATGAGATTTGAATTACATTGGAGATAGACATTTTAACTGACTTGGAATATTAATACCTTTTCAGAAAATGGAATGTTATGGGTTTGGTCCAAGATGTTATTAAGATTTTTTTTAAAAGACTTTATTTCAATTTTTGAGAAAATGAGCTATTTTATATTTTTTTCTCTACCAACTTGACTCCTTGATGATGAGGAGGGATGAATGCTTTGGGTTAGGCTTTCTGGCATATTCACTACCATGGCAAATTTCCAAGCTTAAAAGTCAGTTTAGCATTCACACATACTAAGATGGCTATATTAAAAATCATAGACAAGAATGAATATTGGCAAGGGTGCAGAGAAACTGGAACATTCATGTTACTGGTGACAGTGTAAAATGGTACAGCCACTTTGGAAAATAGTTTGGCAGTTGCTCAAAATGTTAAACATGGAGTTACCAAATGACCTGGCAATCCTACTACTAGGTATCTTTCCAAGAGAAATGAAAACTTATGTCCACACAAAAATTTGTCTACCAATATGCATAGGAACATTGTACATAATAGCCACAAAGCAGAAACTACAAAAAGTATCCATTAATGGATGAATGGCTAAAGAAAGCATGGTATAGTCACACAATGGAATACTATTCAGCCATAAAAAGAATGAAGTACTGATGTATGCTACAGTGTGCTCCTAATGCTCTGAAACATTATGTTGAATGAAAGAAGCAAGTCATAAAAGCTTACATATTATATATTCCCATTTATTTGAAATGTCCTGAATAGGTGAATCTAGAGAGACACAGGTAGATTAGTGGCTTCTAGAACTGGGTGTGATTAGGGTGAGAAGTGGCTGCTCACAGCACCAGTTTGGTCTGGAGTTGGGGCTCAGTGGTAGAGCACCTGCCTAGCATGTGTGAGGCCCTGGGTTTGATCCTTAGCACCACATTTAACAAAATAAATAAAATAAAGGTACTGTGTCTACTTAAAACTAAAAAAAAATTAAAAAGGAGATAAAAACAGCACCAGCTTTCCCTTTGGGGTGATGAAAACAGCACATTTAGACTTGATGGTGGTTGTATGGCTCTGAGATATGCTAAAACCATTGGACAGAGCGCTTCAAACAGGTGAGCTTTATGGTATGTAACTTGTATTTGAATAAAGCCACTAAAATCAGTTGATTATTCTTAACTTTTTGAAAATAGAGCCTCAGTTGCTCTAATCTTGGGTTTTATACTTTAGGATAAATAACTTTTTCCTTCTCTCTCCACGTGGCTCCACTTACCAGTCAGTGATACCAATGGACAATTGTCATTTTTCTGGATGATTTTGAATTTTGATTTTGAATGCAGATTTTGAACCCATTTCCAAGTTTGGGGAGACTATTTATTTGGGGATTGAACTCAGCAGCCCTCGGCCACTGAGCCACATCCCCAGCTCTATTTTGTATTTCATTCAGAGACAAGGCCTCACTGAGTTACTTAGCGCCTCTCTTTTGCCGGAGACTCTTTATTTGAGTCTTGAGAGGCAGCAGCTATTTCTGCTGCAGTCTGAATGTGTTGCTTCCCCTCCTCCAAATTCCTATGTTGAACTGTAATTGCTAATGTCATAGTATTAAGAGGTGGGGTCTTTGGGGGAAGTTGTTAAGTCATGGATTAGTGCCCTTGTAAAAGGATTGAAGAGCCAGGCGAGAGCAGTGGTGCACACCTGTAATCCCAGCAGCTCAGGAGGCTGAGACGGGAGGATTGTGAGTTCAAAGCCATCTTCAGCAATGATGAGATGCTAAGCAACTTAGTGAAAACCTGTCTCTAAACCAAATACAAAATAGGGATAGGGATGTGGCTCAGTGTTTGAGTGCCCTTGAGTTCAATCCCTGCTATCCCTCCACAAAAAACAAAACAAAACAACAACAAAAACAAAAACAGAGGGTTGAAGAGAGTACTTGTCGTGAGTGGCACTTTTTTTTTTTTTTTTTTTGGTACTGGAGATTGAACTCAGGGGTACTCGACCACTGAGCCACATCCCCAGCCCTATTTTGTGTTTTATGTAGAGACAGGGTCTTGCTGAGTTGCTTAGCACCTCGCCTTTGCTGAGGCTGGCTTTGAACTCGCAATTCTCCTGTCTCAGCCTCCCTAAGTGCTGGGATTACAGGCTTGAGCCACCGTGCCTGGCTTTGAGTGGCACTTTTAATAAATACTCAGAGGCGGATTTTCTTTGAATGCAAATGTGTATTCAGTCACACCAATCATCAAATACAAACAATTAACTCAATTCTCATTAATTAAACAGCAAAAGCAAACACAATCCCAGGGCAACCATGAGTCCCAAAGTACCTCCGATGCCACGTGACTTCTCTTAGCTGAAGAGCGAACCTTGTCATTTTCCGGTGGCTCTTTCCAGCCAATGGCTGGACGTCAGGGAATGGTGGAGTTAATCCAGGGATGAACAGCAAGATGACCAGTCTCACTGATGTCCACAGAGTGGGGCTCTCAGTTATGGCAGGACAAGTGGCTTAAAGACAATTCCAAGTTGGTGTTCATTGGTCACGTCCTTGGGTGGTGGCTTATCATGCTCAAGCATTGTTCTGTCTGTCTGGAGATGATGGTCCTTAATGATTGCATCCAGACATTGCTGAGTGTGTCTGTGGCTGCTGGTCCTTGCAGTACTGTAGTGTCTTTGCCCTTCTGCCATGAGAGGAGGCAGAAAGAAGGCCCTTACCACTCTCCAAATGCTGGTGCCTTGATCTTGGACTTCTCATTCCAGAAATGTGAAAAATTCTTTTCCTTACAAATTAGCCAGACTCAGGTAATTTGTAATAGACAGCATAAATGAACTAAGACAACCTCTCATTGGAGAAAATACCAGATACTTTCTTGCAGCAGGGTGAGAGACACCAATCCCAACCTAAGCTAGGCTAGCCAACCTCACAGTTGGAATCAAGCAATAGAGATAGATGAGAAGAGGCAGGAATGGTGGGTCATCTGTTCTGGCAGTGGAAGCAATGAAAGGCATAGGCCACAGCCCTCAGCACCGGTGGCCATCTCACTGGATTGATTTGTGACTTGATTTGAGCTGTGATCAAATGCTGCTAATTTTCTGGTCCTGCCTGCTTTGTAAGCCTGGTTATTCAACCTTCCAGCGATTGTGTGAGCCAGCTCATACCTTTCCGTGATCAGTTTCTCTGGTAACGACGAAGAATCCTGTTTGACACAGTCAGCAGACAGGCTGATTTTCATGCCACCATGTCTCCAGGATCCATCTTGAGATACTGTAAGCATATATCCACCCACTGACACCTTTGTGCCATTCATGATCTTGTTTATTCCTCATGTTAACATAGTGACGTAGATGCCAATAGTTCCTGTTTTACAGAGGAGGAAACCGGCTCACAGGAATGAATGGTGAGCTGGTTTTGGATGGATTCAAATCCAGGCCAAGCCCAGGGTCCTTCCAGTTAGCTCTCTGTTGCTCCTTTTCCATTTCCACTGCTGCTGTATCATGCCCATTTATGGAATGAAAGATCCCATTCCTCTCCCTCTCTCTGTTCTCCTCCTCCTTTCAATCATTGCCTGCATACTGCCATATTTCTTTATAAAATTATTGATCCCTCTGTACAAGAGCCTATAAGGACTCCCTGTTGTCTACGGTGAAATGCCACAGGAGGCATCTACTGCAGCTGTCGGATGACTCCTTCTCTGTCCACGTCTTTTACTAATTCTGAATGAGTCCATCAAGGTTAAGCTCTGTTTTCTTAGTCTGGCTTTATTTACTACAGACAGTAAGCCCTCAGTAAATATCCTTAATCTCGAGACAGACTGAAGACAAAATATTGAATTCACTCCTCGTGTTTCCATCGTAAACTCCAAATTCTATGGCAATGATGATTGGGGGAACAATAAAATAAGCATCAAGCATCATATGGCAAAATGTATTGGAATGTGATATTCTTGGCAGGAAATCATTTCAGAGTGGAAAATGTTTGCTAAATATAAACACTATAAAAACATGTGCACCATCCAGGCTTTATTATTAGATTCCCAGGGATTCTTATTTAGAAGCCGAAGAAATTGTGAGGCTATACAATTCCTGGAATGGAATTTAGGTTTGCTTTCTGAAATCAATCTGGGCAAGCCTTTTTGCACATGAGCATTCTTAGAAAGTCTTTGAACATCTATTCTTACTCACTGAACTGGTGGCACAAAGTCCAAAAATAAAATCACCACCAAGTTCTGCTTGCTTCCTGCTTTAGTTGTACTGGAAATTTTCCAAGGAAAGCTCATGTGCTTTATAAGTTCTGCTTTGCCTCTCCTATTGCCAGCACTGTGTTGTTGAAGCCTAGGCTCAGGGCAACATCTGGGATGGTATGAACCAAAGTGAGTCAAGGAGACTGAGCAGGAAAATGCAGAGGACTGGCCCATACCTGCCAGGGGCAGATCTAGAAAGCAAGGGCAACTGTGGAGGGTTACTCAAGAGGGACAGGGTACTTCAGTCTGTCAAGGGTCTGAGCAGAGAGGCCCTGCATGGCTCCTGCCTTGCCCTACTCCTGTCCCTCTAAATGGGACTACAGGAGACCAAATGGATCCTGGCCACCAGCAAGAGAGATTGAACTGACTATAGCCCACACTCTGGGACACTACAACGTGTCTCTTTTTTTCGATAGGTCTGGCCATATGTTTTATCACTGAATGTGATACTCTGTGAAAGTTTATTGTTAAATCAGTCTCCCTTGCAAGACCCAGCCCAGTGGTTGGAAGGCCAACTCCTTTCCCTTCTCTCATTACACTTCCTACTAATTCCCTCGTGATTTTGCAAGATGGCAATCACCCCATTTTTGCTGCTATGAGTTTTGAGCCCATTGGGCAACTCTCCTGGATGCTGCTTGCTCATCTGGGCCCCTGCCTGTTGTTTGTTAAGCTCATGGCTTTCCATAAGTACTGTTCTCACTTATCTGTTAGAGCCTGGGTCCTCCAGGCTTGTCTTCTTTCATATGATTCTGCAGGCAATTCTAGAGCCTGAGCACATCCTAATTGTCACTAGGCTCTACTCCTTATAGAGGTATCAGGGGCTGTCAGTGGCCCAGCTATAGGTTAACTGTTTTGATAATATGAACAGAATTGGTTAAAAACCTAGACTAATGGACAGCAGAAATCAGGTAACACATCAAGGAGACCAGGACTCCCTTAGCCCATAGGTGCCTTTGCGCTAAAGAGAAAAACATGTCCCCTTTGGGTAGAACAGTTTTAAAAAGCTGCTTTTCCTCCAAGCATAATAAATGGTAGCCCCAAGAAGATAGGTGCAAGTTTTAATCCCCAGTATCTGTGCATGTGTCTTACTTGAAAAAAAGGCTCTTTGTAGAGGTTTAAGGATGTTGAGATGTCATCATTATGGGTTACCCAGGTGAGCCCTAAATCCAATGACAAGTGTCCTAATAAAAAGAAGAGAAAGAGATAGAGGAAGACAGTGATAGAGACAGAGACTGGAGTGGTGTAACTACAAGCCAAGCAACTCCAAGTATAAGAAGCTATAAGAAGCTGAGAGGGAGGCCTGGAACAGATAATCCTCAGAACTTCTTGAAGAAGGCACACCTGCTGACACTTTGACTTAGGACTTGTAGCCTCCAGCACTGTGAGGAGAAATTTCTGTTCCTTAAGTCAGTTTGCAATAATGTGTTACAGCAGACCTAGCTGACTAATCCATAGCCCTGGGAAGGAGACATAACTTCCTGGGCAGAATGCAGGCTGGCTTCCAGCCTCCTCCCCCACTTAGCCTGTTTTTATGTGCAAGACACAAGCTGTACAACCATTGCCCAAGGCTCTGATAGAGATTGAGGGACCAGAGCCCAAATCCATATAAACATTAAAGAGAGACTTTGTATAGCAGTGGGAAAACTATGGATTCTGGAGACAGATGGAAGCATGGGATTCTGGCACTGTCGCAAGTTAGTATGACTTTGAGCATCATTTTCTCATCTGAAGGATGGGAGTGGGGAGGGAAGTGGCATTTATTGAGCACTTGCTGGAAATTATTATTCCTCTGTCGTCACTGGATGGTTGGCAAAACTGGATGATGGTGCACAGTGCTTGATGTCCCATCTGTCCTCAAGAGATATTGCTTCCTTTCCTCTTCCCACCTTGGGTAACTGGTGTCAGTACTGTAGGAGCAAGAAGGCTGCTTGGACCTGTGATGTAAGTTTGGGGTCTTTTGAAGTGGTATCTTCCCATGGCTTCTTGGACCTTATAGGAGAATGAAATGAATGTACCTGCTGGAGAGAGGAAGGAAGAGATGAAGCAGGAGCTAAGGTTTATCAATATTTTTCCTTAACATGGCCACAATTTCAAACCTATTCTGTATATTTATTTTATACCTAGCACTAAGTACCTGCAAAAGTGGCTTAAGACAATTTTCATGATGAACACAAGTATTATAATTGCCAGGTAGATCTCAATAAGAATTCGAGTGGAAAAGAGTTTTTTTGGTTTTTGTTTTTTAATTCCAGTAGGCCCATGTTTGGCTCTTGTTACTTTAGCAAGGCAAGAGGGAATGACTTTATTTTCATTTAAAAAAAGAAAAAAAAAAGGAAGTTGGTGGTGGCAGCCTGGAATTAAAAGAGAATGAGTTCATATCCATCAGGTGGAGTTAGTCTGGCCATTCTGAAGCTGAGGGACAGTCCATATCTTCTGGACCTCTTTCAAGAAGAGTGTCTTGAAATACCAGTATTAATATGCACTATGAAGAGCATCTTGGTGGCTCATAAAACTCTTGTGAAGCATGTATGAGAATGAGTCACTGATGAGTCTTCATAGGTCAAGTCATAAGATGTACGAACAGGTATATTTTTCAATTGGTTTTATTTTGGTGTTTTAGATATTTGATGGGTAATGCAGATATTTTATAAAATGACTCTAGTATGATGCTGGAGGATAGTTTGTATGTCTGAGTTGGAGCCTCAAGACAGGTCCTGGGTAGGTACTTGGGCAAAAACCATGACAGTGCGATGAACTGGATCCGGTCAGGAGAGGAATGGCCACACCTTGTGCCTCCATGAATCTTTAGCAAAGCTAAGACTCCACCTGTGGTCGAGCCAAGGGTAGCTGAGGAGAGAGTTGAGCAGACATTGGCTTTTTCCTCCTGGGAAATCTTTAGAAGGCTCTGAGGGATCCTTCAGATTCATCAGGGCCCTGTCTGAGATGGTGTTAGACTCTCCAGCAATAGGGGCCTTGCAAGTTTCTTCATAGCAGAAGATTGCAAAACTATGGCCTTTGCTATCTTGATGTATATAGTTATTGCTGAAAACTTATTCCAAACAATTGGTGGTTTGCTAAGCTGTGACAAATGTCTGTCCTGTATGCATGCTTGTGTGTATATGTGTGTGTATCTGAGCTACTCACATAAAAAGTAAGCTCCAAAGAACTCAGTTCTTCTGTTTGAATTGACCCAGACATATTTTAGAACTGTGAACTTGATCACTCAATGAAGCAGAGTTAATATAACAACTAAAAAAATTTTAAAGATTTTTTTTTAGTTGTTGATGGATCTTTATTTTATTAATTTATATGTTGTGCTGAGGATCCAACCCAGTGCCTTACGCATGCTAGGCAAGTGCTCTACCACTGAGCTACAGCCCCAGCCCTAACAGTCTTTTATGTTGGGCTGGTGTTGTAGCCCAGTGGTGGAGTGTTTGCCTCTCACGTGTGAGGCACTGGGTTCCATCTTCAGCGCCACATAAAAATAAGTAAATAAAATAAAGATGTTGTGTCCATCTACAACTAAAAAATATTTTTTAAAAAGAATCTTTTATGTCTTTATGTTCCATGTCAGTATTACCAGGGACTCTCAGGCAAAGATCATGGCTTAAAGGGTAGTTAAATAAAGATGCAAAGGGTTAGATAAAACATTGTCCATGTGTTATCTCTGATTCAGTGGTAATATCTACTGGCTAAAGAGAAGATTAATCTGAGTCCTTTGCTAAACAGCGTGCTGATACCCAAATCACATTTGAACATGTTTTTTTTTGCAGGAAGGCTGTTTTATCTCCATCCAAGGTGGGATTGGTAGACTTATGAAATGAATTTTCCTGGTCTCCAGAAGCTTGTCAGACATCCAGTGACATGTTTTTTTAAATAATTCAACTAGTCAGGTCCATCTGGAAATAGTTGTTTTGATGCCTCCTGTCTTTCATGTGACCCCTACTAAAGGCTGCAGAAAGAATATGGTTTGCAGGAAGACTGAGATGTCCCAAAGTAGTATCTCGTGTCCTGCTGACAGTCAAACAAGCCAGCAGCTTCTTCTTTGGAAGTGTCGATATTGGCAAAAGGAGCCTCAGGGGTTTGGGTTATGGAATGTTTAGCCCAGAAGGGCTGATAGGCCCCATGCCTACCTCCCATTTGTGAGATGTGCCTTCTATGGCTTCCTGTGTAGGTGGTCTCCAGCCATGGTCTCTGCATTCTCAGGGGAAAGTAAGCTCCTGCTTCCCAAAGCAGCCTATTTCCAAGGAAAGTTCTTCTGTTAAGCTGAAATATGCTTACATAATCCTTGGTCCCAGTTCTGCTTTCTAAAGCAACAGAGAATAAATCTTTCTCTATGATGGGCCATACAGTCTAGACAAATGGATGGAGATGTTGGGTTTGACCCTACTCCATCACTTATATACCTGGGCAATTTAGAACCCTGCAGCAACTTGGCTTCCTGATCTCTTAGATAAAGATAAGAATCCACGTCATCCAGGCTGTTGTGGGGTTTGAACCAGATAATGTGATTTAACCATACATCATGGTGCTTGGCACACAGTGGGCATATATTAAATGTTCCCCTCCCCCCTCTGCTTGGCAGCTCTTCAGATACTTGGAGGTACCGAGCCTGTTTCTGTTAGTGTTCTGTTTTCCCAGCCACTGTGCTGCACATCAAAGGAATGGAGCTGAAAGTGGGGGCTGGGGAATAGCTAAGTCAACATCTCCTCAAGTATGGGTACCAACAGGTTGTAAGAAAGATTATTTTTAGTTTGGCACATGGGTGATCATTTTACAATTAAGTTTCAATCTACCTATCTAAATGATATATTTATAGATATCCTCTATTCTGAGGTGATATCACTTTTCCATGTATGATACTGTCTGCTTTAAAAATAAGCTTACTTGAGAATAAAGGTGAATCAAGTACCAAAAAGAGTTCTTATTATTACCCTGTTTAAAATCAGCCAGTTGTGGTGGCATATGCCTGTAATCCCAGCAACTCCAAGGATCACAAGTTTGAGGCCAGCCTCAGCAACTTAATGAGACTCTGTTTCAAAATAAAAAATAAAAATGGCTGTGGATGTAGCTCAGTGGTAAAAAAAAAACTCTTAAATTCAATCCCTCGTACCAATAAATAAATAAAATGAATACCCATACAAATCAAATTCTATTTCAAAATCTCGTTAGCAAGGCAATCTGAAAGGCTACCGACAATATGACTCTATATGACATTCTGGAAAAGGTGAAACATGGAGACAGTAAAATAAATGATCAGTGGTTGCCGGGGGTTTGGGAGAAGAGAGGGATCAACAGAGGATTTTGAGGGCAGTGAAACTCATCTGTATAATACTGTCTGTTGGATATTTTTGCAGATTACATTTTTCAAAACCTATAGAATATAGACCAGAATGTACACTAACACAAACTATAGATCTTAGTTAATGTTTCGATGTTGGCTCATCAATTTTAACAAATGTACCATACTAATATGAGATGTTAGTAATAGGAGTGACTGGAGGAAAGGACTATGGAAACTCTGTATTTTCTGTTCAATTTTCCTATAAAGCCTAAAACTATTTTAAAAGTCTATTAATTAAAAAAAATCTCATTAGCTTTGCAAAGTACCAGTTTGATTATTTGCGACCATTTCACCATCTGTCTGGAGGACATTTCATGTCAAAAACCAAATTAGTCATATTTTTCATTTCACATTAAAAATTGTACCCAGTTACTACCAATGGCCAGCCTCTGAGATGCTCAGACCCACAGTCTTAGAGGATACAGCGCTCTTCTTCCTCCTTAATTTGCCACCTTTGGTTCAGTGCTAACTCTTGCTGTCCCTGCTCTCCCTCCCTTTGTTCCTTCTGGACTCTCAAAACTCTTTAATTTACACAACTGCCAACATGGACTAGGAACTCCCCTCACTCCATGTATGGGCTACTTTGACAGCCTCCTGGGTGGGTCCTCTTATCTCTAATTTCTCCCTCATTCCAAGATCATCCACCAAGATATGTTAAAATTATGTTCTAATTCCAATTTTATTCCATTCTTCCTTGGAGGACATACAACCCTTTGTTTCCAATCATCCAGGTGGGTGGAATGATCAAAGGCCTGATATTACCTGTGCTGAAGTCAAGACAAGGACTCAAATGAAGGTCAGCCACCTGCTGATCTAACAGAGACAATTAACAAAGATAACTGTGATTATTTATTGATCACCATAGTGGATCTGTGGTGTGAACCCAGGCCAACACATTCATTTCCCTGCTGCTAGTTTGTCCCCCAGAATTCATATATTGGAAACCTAATTCCAGTTCATATGTTAGTGGTATTTGGAGGTAGGGTCTTTGCAAGGTAATTAGGATTACATGAGGTCCTGAGGGTGGGGGTTCCCTAATGGCATTAATGGCTTCATAAGAAGAGTAAGAGAGCAAAACTAGCACATTCACTCTGTGTCACCTCGTGATGTCTTCTGCCATGTAATAATGCTGCCAGAAGGCCTTCACTAGACGCTGGACCATGTTCTTGGACTTCCCAGCCTCCAGAAGCATGAGCTTAACAAACTTCTCTTCTTTATAAATTACTCAGTCTATGGTATTCCGTTATAATAACAGCAAATGGACTAAGACACCACCTACTACTGGTAGTGTTGGTGGCTGGCAGGACTCAGGAGAATTCCTCTCCAGGAACTGGTCTCACCTGAAGACAGCCACCTCCCAGGGACAACCTGCCCCTGATGACTGTGGATAAGGAGTACAAGGGCCCCACCTCCTTGCCTGTAAGCTGACATTTTAGAAAGGTCACTCGAGTACTCAAACTCGTCTTGTTGTGCTGTATCAAAATTCAGTCTCCACCTTCTCCTAGCTCTTGCTCCCAGTCACTGCCCAATAATCCTCCTGCACACAAATCTCTGCCTTGGCATCTGCTTCATGGAGAAGGAGGCCTATGACAGCATCCACACCCTAAGTCATCTCTCCTTCCTCATTCAGATCAGTGTCCAAAGGTCTATACCATTTTAAAAGAAATAATAGTAATTATCTGTTGTTAAATACTTTCTAGGTTCCAGGTGCTTTAGGATATTTTATTTCTATGAGTTTTCTAATGTTTACATCATCAAACTTTGTGACATAGATAGCTCTGCTTTCCAGATGAAAATACTAGAAATTAAAGAATTTGGAGATAAGCAGAATTGGTCCAGTCACAAAGGTGACTGGATTTAGTGAAGCCCATTCTGTGGCCCCAGGAAGGCCTGGAACACAAGTGACTTGAGATTGAATTACTCGCCTAAGGCTTCTTTGCTTCTCCCTGCCCAGGGGCAGATTTGGTGCCAGGAAATGGAGGCTTAGAAGGGCAAGGAGGGCTGGCAGGGATGCCTAAGCCCTCATTGCTGTCTCTCTTCCAGGGACACAGCCTGGCTCACTCGTGCTTCTTTCTGCACACGAGGCCTCTGTTCTAAGCCAGCTACTCTGTTTTCTGTCCCCTTCTTCTTTTTTTTTTTTTTTTAATTTTTTTTAGTTGTAGATGGACACAATGATTTTATTTTATTGCTTTGTATATGGTGCTGAGGATCGAACCCAGGGCCTCACGCATGCGAGGCAAGCGCTCTACCACTGAGCTACAATCCCAGCCCCTTCTGTCCCCTTCTTTAATGTGACCCAGGCTTTTGTCTGTGCCATTTTTGTCTTTAGAAATGCTCATTCTCCAGCCCATGACCACGAAATCCCTTTCAGTTTCATTAAAACAACAACAAAAAGAAACTATGTCCTTCAAGGCTTTCCTAACACTACTCGTCAAGTATGTCACCAGGCAGTGCGCTACTACTTCTGTCCTCTTTTGTATTTCTTGCCCTCAGAATTGGGTTCCTCTGGTGGGGTTGAGGATTTGCTTGAGTTGAATGGGCTCTAATCTCACATGCCTTCTAAATCAATTGAGAAAAAGCAAGATGATGCTAATTATAGCACTAAATGTGTTATTCTAAAATTCAGAGTTTTGGAACACCGGCTTAGAGGAGGGGGCTCCGGTCTCTTACTCATTCCGCAAATCGGGCCCCTGGGATCCAATGCAGATGCAGCTATCACTGCAAGAAGGAGCAGAGCAGGTGCGCAGCCACTGTGAGTTCCAGCAGGTCCAGAAGAGAACAGGTGGTTAGGGAAGAAGCGCAGCCAGGACGGGGCAGGAGTCTGAAGTGTTCCTTCAATGTTGTGTCCTTAGAGGAGGATGGGGGAGGCTCCTCTCTTCTGTAGAAATAGAGGAATGGGGTAAAACGCCCTTCCACCCTGCTTCAGAGCAGCCATGGGCTCTGATGAATGGACCCAGGTGTATGACACCAATGGGCAGCTGGAGTCATCCATCCTCCACTTCTAAGCTCTTCTTGTTGTCCAGCCTAGATGGTTGGGAGCATCTCAAGAATGACATCATCACGTGTCACTTTCATGCAGTGCCAGTGCTCCATCGAATAATAGACCCCAGAATGCCAATCTTAACCAACTCTAATGAGCAAGTGAACGCGTCTCTAGTTAGTACCACTTCTACGGTGCCTGGTGAGTTCTTCGTGGTTTTCAAATGCTGTTAGGTCAGGCCTCCTCCGCTAGGTTCACTGGAACGGCTAGAGCAGTTTAACAGCTGCAGCTGGGAAAGCAAGGCAGAACCCTCCGAGTGTTTTCCTATGTGAGTGACTTTTTTTTTTTTTGGTACTGGACATTGAACTCAGGGGCACTCGACCACTGAGCCACATCCCCAGCCCTGTTTTGTGTTTTATGTAGAGACAGGGTCTCACTGAGTTGCTTAGCACCTCGCCTTTGCTAAGGCTGGCTTTGAACTCGCGATTCTCCTGTCTCAGCCTCCCTAAGTGCTGGGATTACAGGCTTGCACCACCGTGCCTGGCTGTGAGTGACTCTTGTCAGCCAAGGCAGAAGGAAGTTTTTAAATAAGCCGAAACTGTTCCATGATGTAATTCTAGGAGTGAGAATCACGCAAATATGTGGAGAAGTGAAGTTCCATATTGTGATAACACAGCTTGGTGGAACCCTGTCCCTTTTATATCATGCCACTTGCAAGAAAGTCTTAATGTGGCTTCTTATGTTTACAACATTATCAAGAATAAAAATACATAAAGCAAGGCATGAAGCCTTTGAGCCATCCAGTCCCCAATGGACAGATGAATCTATATCCAGAACCAAAAAGGCTATTTTAGTTATCTGTTGTCTGGGTCCCACTCATTAGGCTAGAGAAGGGCTGCCGGGTAAGATGCAGGATGACCAGTGACATCTGAATTACTTGTAACAAAATATATGTTGTTATCTGAAATCCAAATATCACTGGACATTCTGGGTCCCTGCCCCGCTAAATCTAACAAATGTAGGCTGGCAAGAATCAGGAGAAGAAAACGGGATGGAGAAAACAGGATGGGTGAAGACTTTAGTCTGGGAAAGCAGGGAAGACCATGTTTTTAGTGGGAGCCAAGATCAAAGCAATGCATGTTGCCTTTCTGCCTCTCGGAAACAGAAGTATTTACAGGAAGGTGGGCACAACCAATGTTCTGGAAGGCAGAGAGCAACACCTGTGTGCACTTAATGTGGCTGGGAAAGGAAGGAAGATGAGGTCATAGGGAGCCTGGATAGCAGAGCTGGCTGGGCTGCGGGCTGGTTCCTGATGAGATGTCTGGTTGTTTAATATTTATTGTTCAAAGTTGTAGGGCAAGTGTGGCCTTGATTCGGTGGCACTAAAATCCAATGAGATCCAATGTGGCAGCCCAATTGTGAGAGAAAGCCCCGATTCCTGAAGGGAGAGAGATGTTAACACTTAGCATCAGAGCCGGGCGCAGTGGCACAAGCCTGTAATCCCAGCACTTAGAGAGGCTGAGACATGTCCTGTCTTTTTTGGCCGAGTTGACTCAGGGTCCAGGAGATGGCAGGCCGGTGGGATGGTTGGAGGAGCCAAGATCTGAATTGCTCAGAGGAGGCTGGGTTAACAGCCTCCAAATTGCCTTCACTGGTGCCCAGAAGGTGTGTGAGGTAGGGACTGAGCTACCAGACGCCACAGGAAGAGCTACAGAAGCTGAGGGAGAGGCAGGTCTGACTAGAGCGGGCCTGAAAGGCAGGTGAGTCATGGTATAAAGATAGCATCAGGTGCCATGAAAGGTCGTCCTTTGGAAAACAGAAACAATGATAAAAAAGGACGGGATAGGCTATTGTAGTCTGCGTGTGGGCGCTGGCTGGACTCACAAGCCCAGCAGGAACTTGGCCTAAAGAAGCTGTCCCTGGAGAGACCCTGCAGGTTGAGCAGCCCACGACCTCAACAGAAAAGCACATCTCCATTGGGTCTGAAGTCTCAGCTGGTTGCACTGAGCGCAGTTTGCCTCATGCAAAGACACAGAAAGAAATCCAGGTGCACTGTGGGCACTGGGCTCCAAAGCTAAGAAAGAAGAAGTTTTGCCAAAGTGAAAGGGAGAAAGTAAAGCTATCAAAGGAGAGATGTGAAAAGACAGAGGCCACAATGCATGGCAGCTTTTTTTTTTTTTTTTTGCCTCGATCCACTCCTTTAGGCATTTTGACTGAAAATTCTGAAGTGGAGTATTAGCTAGATCCTTCTGTTACCTTATTTTCCAGTTTTTACTTTTCAAGTTTTACATAAAAATGTGTGCAATGAAATTAACTTCTGTAAGGTATTTCTTACTTGTGTAACTTTATACTAAGTTGATTTATATTAAAATGTTGAAAAGTTCACTGGTTGAAAGTGTTGGCTCTGAGTACTTCCTGGCCTAACTTCTAGATGAACTTCTAAATGCCCAAATTTTCAGGATCGGAGAAACCCTCAGCCCAAGTCCATGTTTTCCCTCACCCCAGGAGCCTGAACTTGCCCACCCTTGGCTTTGGTATTAGTGTGTGGTCCCTGGGCAAGTAATGTTTTCCTTTCACTTATTTGATTTTTATATTTACTACATCTCCACTTACATTCTCCAGTGTAAAAGAAACTGTTTCAAAATGATTTTTCACACTTCTGGAGTTGAAACCAAGGCAAAAATGCATTGTTTTAGCAAGAAAAAATATATCAACAGGGGTAAAATAAAAACACCCACTTTCCAAAGTCAAGCCCAGACTCTGGAATTTAATCATCTCTTATAAAAATAAACCATTTTTGAAAATTGCTTTATTTAACACTGATTCAGTCTGGAAATTGTATATCAAGAAGCAAAGACAATAAAAGCTCTGTTAGTCAGCATGAAAAGGCCAAAGCATGTTAGTCTAAGTGTTTAGGTTAATAGACAATCTCTGTGTGTTCATTCTCAGTAAAAGTTCAGTTTCCAAGGTGGGCTCTAGCAAGTGTGTCAGCAAGGTGTGAGACTTGAGAACACGGGCTGTCCCTGTCGCCCTGTCCCACCACGAATGTTTTGCATCCTCCAAGGCAAGTGACTTAGCTAAGGCAAGTGACTTAACCTCTGGTCCTAATATCTTTGTCTGTAAGTGTGATAGAGAGGTGGCTTAGTTTTACTCCAAATTGTAGACTCTGATCCTTCAAGGAAGAGAATCAAATTCCATAAACCCGAAGGAGTTTAATGGAGTATTATGTAATGGTTCACGTGGCAGTTAAGGTCTTGCTGTGGATGAGGGTCACCCAAGTGAGTGTTCACTAAGGGGATGATGAAGTGTGTTGGTAAGAATTTATAAAGATTTTGGGGACGGAAGACAAGGTCAGTGTTTCTGGACCTCTTCATGAGGTGGCACCTATAGAAAGTGGGGAAAACAGATGAGGATGCTCAAGCCCCAGACACCTGGTCCAATGCCTAGAATCCCAAGGCTCTTCACGGATGCTCCAAGCTCTGAGAAGATTGATTCCTTGGGCACCAACCCATAATGTAGTCTTAGTGTACAGTAGCATAATAGGAAGCTCAGACTAGAAAATAGAATTTATTCTAAAATGGAGAGTGACATTTTCCACAATAAATATGATAACTACTAGGGATAACACTCCTTTATATGTTTATTCTGTAGTTCTTATTTTTTAAAATCCAGCATGAATAAGAAGGAACAAATTTTAAAGGGGTGAGAGAATAAATCAGTTGATAATACCTTGATTCTGAGGCACCTCTAAAACATCTGAGAATAGATATTGAGATGATAGGTAGATATTCAGATCTGGAAGCCATGAGGGAATTCTGGGATAGAGTTTTGGAAGTCATTAGCCTACTAGCTGAGAGTTGAAGCCGCCATGAGAGACAGAATAAGAAGACAAAGATGGAGCTCAAGGGAGCACTAATATTTAAGGGGGTGGCAAAGACATGGAGCTAGTGAAATCTATAAAGCACACGTGGAGCTACTTATAAAGTGATTTTAAATCACTTCATAAGGAAAAAACACAAGACAAATTGATATGGTTTGCATTATACAATGATACATGTAAATATAGCCAAGGGCACACACAAATGGAATTGTTCATTCATTCATTCATTCATTCATTCACAGTGAAAGCATTCATTTCTTCAACCAATGTTTATTGAGCACCTACTATGTTCCTGGCATTATTCTAACCATTGAGGATACAGCAATGAGAAAAATAGGTCCTTTCTCTAGGGAAGTTTTATTGTGCTCTCTCTCTCTCCCACATACACACAAAATACTTTAGAACCAGCTCCCTGAGACACAGAACATAATATAGTTAGTCCTATACTTTTACAGGGCAAGGATGCTCTCTCATCCTGAAGAATTGCCTGTTATCACCACCAGTACATAGCTTTGGCTCCATTCTTATTTTTGTCTTTCATCCACTTAAAAGGTTAACTGGATGGTTGAGTTGCAGGATTCTAGCCAAAGCCTGCTCCCAGCTAGTCAGTAAGCTGAGTGGACCTGGCATGTCTCACATTACTCAGGAGCTGGGCATCTGCAGGCCGAGCTCACACTGTGGAGGCCTCGGCAGGACCTTGATCTCCCTCCACATGGTCCTTGCTAGATGACGGAGAGCAGCAGAGGTCATGGTTCAAATCTGAAATGGCAAGTTCCAAGGATGAAGCTTGCAAGAATAACTTTTATTGGAAACTCTTTCATTTTAGTCTATTGTTAGAATTTTGCAACTTCAAGTCTTCCAACTGTAGAAAAAGTGAAGGCAGATCTTTCTACCATTTTGTTGCTTACAGATTAATATTTTTATTAAAAATTTCTTACAGAAGTAGAAAACCAGAGATTTTCTTCATTTTCGGGTCAGTATATTTTGGGTTCTCATTAGCTATTCAGTTAACCCCATGCTGAAAATTTTCTATCAATACCTATTGCATAGTATCTCTAATCTCTGTGATTCTTTGAAGTAATTCCCATACAGGAAGCTCCCTCCCTTCCACCTACCCACCCACACCAGTCCTCTTTTCACTGTCTCATTGAAACCTGTAGAAGGTTTACATGGTAATGGAGATGAGACAGTTTAGTCTATGGGCATGTTGGATGTCCTAGTTTTTATTAATGAACTTGGAGTAGCCATATACTCCTTCCTCTTCCATCATCTATCATATGAATTTTCTTTCTGTTCTCTTTTTAACCACCCTTCCCGTCCCTTTGCTTCCCTTCCCTTCCCTTCCCTTCCCTTCCCTTTCCTTCTCTCCTATGCTGGGGATGGAACCCAGGGTCTCACATATGCTAGGCAAATGCCCTACCACTAAACTACATCCCCAGTCCTGAAATCTATTTCTTAAAATACTGGATGAGCACACATTCTTTGGCCAGTAACTTTAAATGCATCCCTATCACATACAAGAATAAAAATTCGTTAGCCCACCCTTTGACCTAGTGATGAAAGAACACTTGTAGGAGTTTTCTTACAAATATAGTCACACACATACACAGTGACCTCTTTGCAAAATTATTTACTGTAGCGTTACATATAGTAGTAAAATACAAGAAATAAATTGTGTACATTTTTCTCTAATATTAAATTTCCATTAATTAGGAACTGATAAAATCGAATCATGATTAATTCATACAGTAGCTTTACTATGTTGAAAGAAAAGACTGTTGTGATGGTAATGATCTCTAACCTGTGTTGAAAATTTTAAAAGTCTACATTTGTGAGAAAAGTATATACACACACATATACATGTGCACATATTCTCTTGTGTATACATTTACTATCTCTGCATGTAGAGGAAACATTAGTTGTCCCTGGAGTGGGGAGCTGGGTGGCTGAAGGACAGGAGTGAAAGGGAGACTTTAATATAGTACACAGTGGAGCCTCTTGATTTTTGAGTGATGTGGTCTATTATAAATAAATATGTAAACAAATAAAATATACTTTAAATTTTAAATTTTAAAATCTTTCAACTGACCCCTCACAATCCTGGCCTTTGACAACATTTCAAGGGTGTTTCTCAGATGCGCCATCTTCCCTTTACAAGCTGTCTCCTCTCGCCAGATTGGTCTTCCCACCAAACAACTTCCTAGTTAGAGATCCATCTAGGTCCCTTCAGGGTCAAGTTGTCAGGTTCCAGTTCCAGTGCCACCCAACCTGCATCTTCTAGAATCTCAGTGAGAAGCGCCGTGTCCCCAGCCACATGCTATTCTGTCGACATAGAGTCTGCGCAGCCTTTGGGTTCCCCAGGTTGGATACATTCATACGACAACATGCATCCCGTCTTCTCTTCTGTAAGGCAGCATATCTTGACTTAAAGGAGACAAATTGAGGTAGGATAGCAAAACGTGTGCTAAAGGTGGCTCCTGAGTCTAGGTACCTACTCAATACAGTCCTGCCTTCTGGAGGTGTGTTTTCCTGCCCTTGGAAACCACCAGATCCTCCTTTTGTCTTCCCTTGGTGACATGTATATGAGGGACTACTGCCCCTGTGAGTGAGGGTCCTTAGTCCTCAGGGAGAAAGTCCTGTTTTTCCCTGTGCAGCCACCAGGTATAATGTTGCTCAGCAGGTCTGAAGGTACGTGTGTCCCTTTTAGAACTTGCCTTGACCCATAAGTGGCTCCCTACTCCAGTTAATTTGCATAATTAATTCACAATAAAATATTCATTAATTAATCCCATGTCTGTGTCTCTTGTTGGGTCTGTAATAACACTACTTTTGTAATATCTGGATCTCTTTGTATGATCTTCACATTGGACTTAACCTATAAAATGGCAAAACTGTATTCTCTTGGTCCACCAAAAACAATACCAGACACAAGGTGATGTTGGGATGAGGATGAGGATGATGATAATGATGATGATGATGCAGTGATAGCTGACAAATATTTAAGTGCTCACCCTGTGCCATGCACTGGACCAAGCACTTAATACACATTAGCTCATCTAATCCTCACCATAAACCTGTGGAGTAGGTAACAGCCCTATTTTACAGATATAAAAATTGAGACTCATAGAGGTTGAGTAATTTGCCCAAGGTCACATAGCTACTAGGTGGAGAAGTTAGGATTTGAACCCATGAAGTGTCTCCCAAGCCCTTAAATGCTGTGCATGTTATACCCGATGCTTTGTAAGCTGTTAACAATTCATTGATCTTCTTGGAGTGATTCTTTGATCTTTACCAAAGATTCCCCTCTTTGGGGGCACTCATTTGTCTAAGACCTTACACAGCTAATAAGTGAAAGACTCAGGGTTTGGAACTAGCTAGTTGGAATCCCAAGGCCAAGTACTTGTTCGTTGTTCTCTTCTGCCTCTCTGGAGTAAAAATAGGATGGGGGTGTTGACCCAAACCTCAGTGTAGCATTTTAGCGACCTAGTGTCCATGGAGCACAACGCGAGAGCTTGGGCAGGCAGGAGTCTAGCTTTACCCACTTCCTCCTGCAAGAGACCAGTGCAGACCATTTCAGCCCTCAGAAGAGGGGCATTTGTTGAGACTGGTACCATCGTTTCCCCACATGTCAATGCCCTTGCTGTGGCTCCAAATTCATACCTCAATGTAGTGGTAGTAGAAGGTGCACTTTGGGGAGGCTATTAGGTCAAAAGGATGCAACCCTCAGGAAGGAGATGAGTTTCTTCTCTCTCTTTGTTCTCCACTATCTGAGGATACAAAGAGAAGATGGCCCTCTGCAAACCAAATAAAAGGCCCTCACCAGGTCTGCTGGGATCTTGATCTTAGACTTCAGCCTCCCAGAAATAAATGTGAGAACTAAATGTTTGTGATTTAAGCTATCCCATCTCTGGTGTATTTGTTACAGCATCCTGAGCAGACTGATACCCCTCTGGCCTCACCTCTGTTCCTACAAATGTGTCCTAGTAATGACCTCAGACATATGCATAGCCCTCTCTTTCTTAGGTATGAGTAGAAGGTCTTGTCTTTGATTCTGGCCACATTCCTGGAGGAAAAGAGAATAGGTAGGTTAGAGAAAGCTGATAGCCTCTCTAGCTTCTTCAGTTTCTCTTTAAAGGCCCAGCTCCCCCAGGCACTAAAGCCTGCTCACTCAGCCATGGTGATCTCTTCCTCTGAGCAGCTGTAAATCTCCTTTTGATAGCCCATACCAGGCCCAGAGCCAACCTCATGTGGACTTCTACCTTGACATATATGATGAGACCTTGGTACTCACCTGTCGATACATGTAAGCCTTCAACACTTACGGAACATCACCTGGCTACCATGTCACAAGGTAGCAAAACAGTGATCCCATTCTGCCCTCAAGAAACTCACAGACCAGTAAAGGAATAATTGTACTTTGAGAAGTTATCGCTGAGCCAGGCGTAGTGGCATATGCCTGTAATCCCAGCAGCTCTGGAGGCTGAGGCAGGAGTTCAAAGCCAGCCTCAGCAAAAGCAAGGTGTTAAGCAACTCAGTGAGACCTGTCCCTAAATAAAATATGTAATAGGGCTGGGGATGTGGCTTAGTGGTCAAGTGCCCCTGAGTTCAATCCCCGGTTCCACCCACCACCACCACCAAAAGCTGAGACCAGTGGGACACAAGACCTCTGAATTTTGCATGGGGGATCAGGGAGAGCTGCCAGGAGGATACTGTCCTTGACATGAGTCAGGAGGATATAGAAGGAGCTTTCTGGAAGGACAAGTGGAAAGAGAACAGGAGAAAAGGGGTATTCAATAGAAAGGTGTTTGGGGAGAATTACAACCAATTCAATACAGCTGAAGAACAACAGTGTCCATAAAAAGGTGAGGGCAGAGGGAATGGACCCATAGGCATGGCGGATCCATAGCATGAATTCCTCCTAAATGTAGTCTCTAAATAGGAATTTTGTCTGTTTATTGATGGATTTCTGGTGTTTCACAGTGCCTGGAAAGGAAGAGGTGCTAAACATGTATTTGTCATATGAAAAAATATGAATGCTGGAGATAGATTAATAACTGTATGTTGGGCAAAGTTTGGACTTTATCCTGAAGGGTTATTGAAGGACTTGAGGCCAGTGAATGATGGATGGATCAGATATTCATTTTGCATAAGCACATAATCAACTGCAAAAATAAAAGTAGTGAAAGGGCTCAATATGGAGGCTGAAATAAAACATGCAAACATCATCTTTTTATAATATGCAATTGTTAATAAAATAAATAGCAATGAAAATTTAAAATACTAAGTATAAGAATATGTGAAACGCACATTTTTAAAAACTGTGAACTTGATAGAAGAATGAAAAGAAAACTTAACAGACTAGAGTAACACCATGTTTCTGGGCAGGAAATTTCATATTGTTAAGATGTCATGCTCCCCTATTAAATTAATATATAAGTTTAATACAGTTTCAATGGAAATCCCAGTGAGATTTTGTGGTACTTGACAAATAGCCTTTAAAATTCATCTGTATGCATAAATGAATGAGTATAGCCAAGAAAAATGTTAAAAACCAAGAAAAATGAGAAGGGAGCGTGTTTAACCAGATCAAAAGATACTATATAAGTTTATAGTAACTAAGACAGTGTGGAATGGATTAAAGAATCTAAAACCAGACTCTAGTGTATATACAGTTAGCATGTGATGCTAGCTAGCATTGAATGTTTTCTGTGTGCCTGGCACTGTTTTAAGCATTTTGCATTACTCATTTAATTCTACAAAGCCCTCTGAAGTAGGTCCTAGTACTGTCCCTTTTTTTTTTTTTTTTTGGTACTGATTAAACTCAGGGGCACTCTGCCACTGAGCTACATCCCTAGCCCTATTTTGTATTTTATTTAGAGGGAGTTGCTTAGCGCCTCACCATTGCTCAGGCTGGCTTTGAACCCAGCCTTATAAGTTTATAAGTCTGCCTTCTCTAGAAACCAATCCTGTTATTCCAACCTCCCTTTTAGCTAGACCACAGATATGTGGCCTAGGCCCAATCTGCTGTCCCTGCCCCAGACTCAGAATCAAAAGCTGGTGACTCAGAGCAGCTGGAACTACCCAGGGTCTCATTGGCAATGGTGGCAGCAGATCCATGAGTTTTTAGGTGCAGCAATGGAAGGGGGCCTTTTGGAGAGACCCAGTGCCAAGCGTCTGCGGGTCTCCTCCAGGCCAGTTTTGCAGTGTGATGATGACTTGTGTCTGGCCATGTAGACTCTGAACCCAGGTTGCTGATCCTCCTAGAGAGTCTATGAGTGACCCAATATTCTTTTTTTTTTTTTTAATATTTTTTTAGTTGTAGATGGACACATGTCTTTATTTTATTGCTTTGTATGTGGTGCTGAGGATCGAACCCAGGGCCTCACGCATGCGAGGCAAGAGCTTTGCCGCTGAGCCACAATCCCAGCCCCCCCCGATATTCTTTAATAAATCCCTCTTCTGCTCATATTAGCTAAATTTTTTTTGGTACCAGGGATTGAACTCAGGGGTACTCGACCACTGAGCCACATCTCCAGCCCTATTTTGTGTTTTATGTAGAGACAGGGTCTCACTGAGTTGCTTAGCGCCTCACAGTTGCTGAGGCTGGCTTTGAACTCGTGATTCTCCAGTCTCAGACTCCCAAAGTGCTGGGATTATAGGTGTGCGCCACCACGCCCAGCTTTCATATTAGCTAAATTTACTTTCCATTGGTTGCAATGAACAATCCTGATGGGTACTTATTTATGTTTGGCATGGTGGAAAAACCTGATTTTGATACACATTATTACACACTCCTCAAAAAAGAAAAGAAAAAAAAAGCTAATAGGTCATGTTATGTTGACATGTTTGGGGCAGCTTCATTCACCTAGAGCTGGGTAATCTGATACAGTAGCTCCTGGGCACACATGGCTATTTGAACTTAAATTAATTTAATGTAAATAAAATAAAAAGTTCAGGCATATTGCAAGCATTCAGTAACCACACCTGGCTAGTGGATGCCCTATTGGGCAGTGATATTTAGAACATTCCCATTATCACAGAAAGTTCTATTGGACAGCACAGTCTGGAAGGATCTTAAGCTCTAACCAGCCCACTACAATGAACCATCACAGAGAGTAGAAGACCATTTTGGGATGCATTCATTGAACTATCTGACCATATTACAAAAATTTTATGTTTACAGAAATGTTAACATAACATACATATGTTATGTTTTATTTCACTATTTAAATTGGCCAAACTTTCTTGCTGTCTGCCTTCCAACCTCCTGTTCTCCCCTCTCTTTCTCTACTAAGTCTGTTGGGTGAATTCATGCAAGTTATTTGGGCATGTGCTATTAGTCTTCTCTAAAGTACCTGTCTTGCCAACTTCATGAGATTGCTATGAGTATAATAATATGATCCAGGAAGGGACTCATGTTCATGATTAGTCTGGTATGAGCCTTAATATTAAATGAGACTATGATTGTAGCCATCTGACTTTGAGCAAATCATTCAACCTCTTTGGATTCCAGTTTCCTTATCAGTCCATTGAAAAGGTCAAATGGGATCATTTCTAAGTTCTGTTATGTCACCAACATCGAAAAGTTCTATGATCCCGTATGAAACCCCAAAGACGTTATTTAAAATGTCTTCAGGGGAGCTGAGAATAGATGCTGATGGGCAATAGTTAGGGAAGTAGAGACAATAACCAAGGAATCTTTATTCAAGATTTGATAGGCCCTCACCCATTCTTCTGGTGGCAAAGCTTAGAATGTGAGAAGCTGAATGATAAAGCAAAGAGTTTATATTACAACCCACCTCTCTAAAATCATCCCCCGGTCATATTTTAATGAATTGTTAATGTTTAACTGTTCAGAAGCAACTTGTAAATAAGTTTTAAATCTGCATTTTTCTTTTTGGGTGGCCTAATCATGCTTGGCAATTCATTGCTTGCTTTGGGAACACAGTCTACCCGAAAAAAGATGAAATTGGTCCAAATAACTAACTGTGTGTTCTTCTAAAAAAATTCAAACTCGCATTTCAAAGTTACCACTTTAGATCAGCCACCTGGTGCATCCCAGAGAAAGCAGCGCGAGGCCCTGCAAAGGGTTTTCTATTCAGGAATTCAAATGCCTGCAACACAGTCAGCCTGTTGCGTCTCCTGCCCTGACAGTTTCTAATAACAGATTACAATGTTAGTCCAAAGCTTTTTGAGAAGCAAGGTTATTCTAGGTCAAAGAGTGTTCAGCCCTTGCAGATGTGATAGATTACATAGAACTTTCTACCAGGAAAATGGACATTCCGTTTATCTCCAGTAGACAATCATGCTATGGATGCTACAGTACCATCCATTAAGCATTTTCTACATGTTAAGCACTTTGTAGACCTTACAGTGTTTACTCACAAGCTACCCCATTTTATAGATGTAGAAACAGGCTCTGAAAGGTTTAGCAACTTGCCTTGCTTCAACAGTTAATCAATGGTGTAAAGATGGGAGCTTATCAGAGCTGCTTGCTATCAACGTCTTGACCCATAAACAGACAGATGGAAAATGAGCTTAGCATACAGAAGGAGAGAACTGGGAAAAATCTTGTTCTGATGACAGCAGTTGATTCCTAAAGTCAGTTGGGCCTGAAGCCAGCTCTACCTGGTACTTTGAAGCTCTGTGGCATCAATTGAGTCCCTTTTAACCTAAGCTTTTGTGGGTCAATTTTTCTTTCACATGTACTATCAAGAATCATACAATCTTGTGTTAATTATTATTACTAATACAAAAATATATATAACCTTATCTAAGGGATACATTTTAATGCAGGAATCTGTAGGAAAATAATTCAGTGTTTTCCCCTGAGTAAGGCATGGAAACCCCATCACCCCCACCGTGGCTTCCCCACGGAGGGTCTGATACTGGCTGGAAGTAGAGGTGTGTCAGACCCATCTTTTCTCATTCTGGAACTTGAGCCCTGAATTACACCAGAGGAATAATTTAATGTGGCATTTCACTGAAACATCCTGTAGATATTTTAGGTATTTGTACAGGGAATTTTTTGACCTTTGAATAATATATGTGCTGAGAAAGGTCTTGGGATATTTTAACACATTAAACTGAGATAGACCTGAAGGGGGTTTATTTTGGTCTCTGTTGACTTCTACTTCTTTTTTAACCCCAAATCCTATTGGATTTTTAGTTTCTATGAGGACAGTTACACAGTTGTTTTGTTTTTAACTACAGCATGTTTCATGCTATTTGATGGTCACTTTTTCAAAGGGGACAGTCAGTTACTAAGCTCTCCTTATCTCCCAATAAGACCTTTTCTCCATTAATAATATAGGTGTATTACTACTGACCTGCTGTGGCCACCTGGGCCTCCAGTAATCACCCCCAACTGAACATGTTCCAAACTGGGTGCTGGGTACATATTTTTCCAAAATTTAAAACTGCTGCTCAAGTCTGAAAATATAAGTACAGATGATCACAGGCATCAATAAGCCAGTATAGCCAAAGGCACCATGAGGACTGAGTCTCTTACATAGAAAGTTTATGATTGAGGAATAAATATGATCAAACCTACCTTGTCAGCCCTTTGGCAGAGGAGACCGGAAGTACTCCCTCTCAGCATGATAGAACACAGCTGAAACTGGGCATTAATTAGAAGCATACATTCTGATTGTTCTGCCAAAAACACAAGGGGCTGAAACTTTCAGAGTGTGAGATGGTTCCTAGGCGAGGGTTTAGCATCTTTGGAGAGCCCATTAACCTTTCTGTGTAATTAGGCTGCCAAAACACAAGACTTCCCAGAGGACCTTTTGTTTCCTCAAAAAGAATAATGTGCATTGTGGAAGTCTGTGGGTGAGAGAGCAAAGAGTTGATGATAAGTTATGTAAAGTTTGATTTTCTTCTGGATTACTGAAAGGATATAGACTGTACCTCTCTTACTCATTCTGAGTTTCTAGAATCTATTATAGTGATTGCATATACCAGACATCCATTAATAATTTCTTGAATGAATAAATGCACTAACATAGTGAGCACATGCCTTGAGAAGATGGAAGCCACCTCACAGAGGAAACTTTGGGATCTGAGTGTTAAAGAATGAGTAGGAGTTCTCTTGGTGAAAGGAGAGAGGAGAGAAAGGAGAAAAAGAATCGTAGTAGAAGGATACAGAATGCACAAAGGAATGGAGACCCGAATTTTAAGTATCTGATCATTCCTAACAGGAACCCATGAATAAAATCTTGCACAATGTAGTAAATGACAGACCTTCACAATAAAAATGCAAACAAAATCCCAATTCATAAATGTCCTGCTGTGAGCATTGGCCAGAAATTGGACTGCAGCTAAAACATAAGCGTTGTATTAGGCCAATTGCTTTTGTGAGGTGAGGAACCATTTCTAGAAGGTGGGGGCTTCCTCCCTGCTGGTTTTATAAGGCTATTACATAGTATGGACTTAGTCTAGAATTTTGCCTGGGGCTGTATCACTGAGAGTAATAACAACTGGAGGATTGGTCAGGAAAATGCACTAACCTGCTGCATCTGGTGAAGTGGAAATTCTGCCATACTATTCTTTGGCTAACTGCTGTGCTGTTGTTGATAGTGTACTTCTGAGACTTTGGATTTGACCTAAGCCATCTAAGATATTTTTAGATATCACCAGGTATTAGAAATATTTTAACACCTTCATCTCCTTTTGTAGAGTTAGTATATGCAGATTAGGAGTCCTTAAGGTACATCATCCTTTTTTCCATCCAATGGGATGCTTTGCAGAAGAGAATGGGGATGAACTCATTTCCAAAGGTGTCGGGCTGATGGGCTTACCAGATGATAGGCCCTAGTCATACAAGTATAGAGATCTCTGTAATCTTTCTAACCCACAACATAACTCAAATAGCACTCATTTCCCAATGGAAAAAAGGAGTGTGACGTAATATCCCTTCTACTAATTAACAAACCATCTGGTGCAGATTTAGATAGCTATTCTTAAAGTGCTTGACTCTGTTTTCCAATTAAGGACAATCAAATGTTAACCAAACGTACTGGAGTTTGGATTTCATATTAGGTACTGCAGATGAAAACTCATTATACCTAGAGTGTATATTGAAGTTAACTTGGGAGTAGTTTAATTTTCAGCAAATTTATCCATTATCCTAGCTGTCCCATCTTCTGGCTATTCCCCCAAAAAAGAAATATAAATTTAAGTAAAAATTACTCATGGCTCTAATACTCAAACACTATCACCTTTTGAAATTCGGTGAAGAGAATGGTGAATTACAATGTTTAAATTAAAGTGAAACTGTACATTAGAATAGACTTTTCTTTGCATAATCTGACTGCCTAATTGTCTTTTCTCCCACTGGACCTCAGGTGTAGTTATATTACATCTAATTTATTACTGGCGGTAATTAAACACTGAAGATTGTGAAGATTTTTATGATAGAAAATATAGTAGATTAAACATGTTATAGCCCTATACGTGTTTGGCAGGAGGAGGCATTGACAGCCGTTGTGCAGACTGATACTCATATGCATGATATGTGAGTGTCAGGGAGAAGTGAAGGTAAGGTCTTGTTTTGGCCCAGGAAACTAAGGCATGAGCTGAACCTGGTTTTGATTCTCTCTCCGGCCACTAGGCTGGATGGGGGCTAACTGTGGAAGGTATGCAAATGACAACCTGACCAGATGACCAGGCAGGTCTGTGATTTGGAAAGCCCAGGACCTTCATGCTTTTGGTGGGAGTCACTTTGATAGAAAGGACAATGAGACAGGAAGACCCCAATGAGACTAGTCTTTCTCAATGCAAGTTCCAGTTATTTGCTTTGCTATTGAGGGATGGTGGTGGCTAGAAATTGTGCAAAGACCAATGTAGAGATCAGTGGAAGTGAGAGCTGTTACACACAAGAATAGCTATCCTTTACTTCCTCAAAAAACTAGACAAGGAACCACCATATGACTCAGCTATCCCACTCCTTGGTATTCGTTCTAAAGAATTAAAATTGTCATACGATAGCAATACATGCATATCTATGTTTATATTCATAATTCGTAATAGCCAAAATATGGAACCAGCCTAGGCGTGCATCAACAGGTGAATGGATAAAGAAAATGTGGTTATATATACACAATGGAGTTTTATTCGGTCATAAACAAAAATGAAATTATGTCATTTGAAGGAAAACATTCGGAACTTGTTAAGGAAAAAGAGCCAGACTCAGAAGATCAAGGGTTGTATGTTTTCTGTCATATGTAGAAGTTAGAGAGGAAAAAGGAAAAGAAAGGTGTGTGTGATTGGGGGGATCTCATGAAAACAGAAAGCAGATCAGTAGAGTAGAGGAAAGAGGTCATGGGGAGGAAGGAAGAGAGGGAAAGTGGAAATATTTGGAAGTGAGACTGGCCAAATTGACATGTGTGTAACATGTAACAACAAATCCCACCGTCATGTACAACTGTAATGCAACAATAAAAAAATAGAAGAAAAAAAAAAAGAATAGTTGTTCTTTCATGGATACCCTACTCCAGGATCCCCTAAAGCTCTTGGGTACATTGCCGCAGAAGAATGGAAATAAGGCAGCATTGGAATCAAAAAGTCCGAAAGCCCATAGCAGCTCTCTCCTGCAGTGACCTCACTATATCCCCACGGTTCATCATGTGTGAGAATATTTCCTTGACAAGGTTTCTGTGATGACTACTGAGATAACTTTTGTGGGAGAAAAGAGATTTTTTTTTTCCAGTGAGCAGAGCAACCAATAAAATACATTTATTAATGAAATCTTGTACATAATTTACAGCTAATTATCCATACATATTCATTCATCTATACTTGTTATTTTGGGGAAAAATCTTGACTCTGAGGTTTTTTGGACTGTGGGCTGATACTCAACTTTATATATGTGTGTGTGTGTGTGTCTGTATATATATACACACATATATATGCAGTTTAAATATATATATTTAGTTATCAATGGACCTTTATTTTATTTATTTATATGCAGTGCTGAGAATTGAACCCAGTGCCTCACACATGCTAGGCAAGCACTCCACCACTGAGCCACAACCCCAGCCCCCCCGATACTCATCTTGAACTCTGTTGTCCATGCACTTTGTTTTTAGCACATTATAGTTATACATAATAGTCAGGTTCATTTTGACATATTCACAAATGTACATAACATGGTTTTCTCCATTTAATCTCCAGTATGTCCTCTTCTCCTCCCAGCTTCTCTTCCCCCAATTCCCTTCCTCTATGCGATTGGTCTTCCTTCTATTGATTGATTGATTTTTAGTTGGTGCATTATAGTTACATATGAAATTGAAATGCATTGTGATATATTCATGTGCATAGCATAATTTGGTCAGCTTCATTCCCCAGGGCTTCCCTTTTCCCCTTCCTCCCCCTTGATTCCCTGTGTCTACGCTACTGCTCTCCCTTCTATTTCCATGAAATCTCCTTTTTTATTCCTTTTTTCTCTCTTGTTTCTGCATCTAAGAGAAACAAGCCTTGACTTTCTGGGCCTGGCTTATTTCACTTAACATGATGTTCTCCAGTTCCATCCATTTGTGAAATGATGTAATTTCATTCTTCTTTATGGCTAAGTAGAACTCAATTGTGTATATATACCACATTTTCTTTATTCATTTGTTTATTGATGGGCATCTGGGCTGATTCCATAACTTGGCTTTTGTGGATTGTGCTGCCATAAACATTGGTGTGCATGTATTGAGGATGGCATTAAGTTAAAAAGCTTCTGTGTAGCAAAGAATTAAGAGCATGAAGAGAGAGACTACAGAATGATAAATAAACCTATGCCAGCTTCCAACAGGGGGTTAATAACAATAATATATAAAGAACTTAAAATACTTCACCCCCCCAAAAAAACAAATAACAACATCAATAAATGGATAAAAGGCATAAAGAGACAGTTCTCAAAATAATATTTAAATTTCCAACAAATATATGAAAAAATGTTCAACATCCTTAGCAACAGGAAGATGCAAATCAAAACTACACTGAGATTTTAGTTTACCTCAGTTAGAATGGCAGTCATCAAGAATACAAATAATGATAATTGCTGGCACAGAGGTGGGGGAAAGGTACACTTATACATTGTTGGTGGTACTGCAAATTGTAAAGCAGTATGGACATTCCTCAAAAATGGAATGGAAATCCCATGTGACTCAGCTATCCCACTCCTTCATATTTATCCAAAAGAACAGAAATAAGCATACTCTCAGAAATAAGCATACTCTACTGATAAAAAAGAGCTTTTATTTATCACTGATCACTATCATCTAAGGATAGTGGGTGATAATAGTTGGGGGTCTTTGTTTGCTAATCAGATTGATGAATGGAAAAATTAGGAAAGAGCTAAATTGCTTCCACTCATGCATCCAGCACATGGGCATTTTGGATACAGACCAGGGAAACAACCTGATCATACAGTTTACCTGCTAGTTTGGAAGGTAATAAATAGGTAAATGAAAAAAACAACATAATGTGGGTAATGATGAATGCTAGAGTGCAAAAGAAAGCCAAGAGAGAGGTTAGAGAATGTCAGAGGAGGAGTGAAGGGAGAAGGTATCTGTTTCAGGATGCTTAGAGAAAGCCTTTCACTGAGTCGGTAGAGCAAGTCATGGCACCACTGAGGGCTGAAGCGTGTAGCAGGCAGAGAGCACTGAAGGGCAAAGACCCCACAGTGGAAAGGAACTGAACATGTTTGATAAATTCTCCAGGGCAAACTACGACCAGAAACAGAGCGAGGGATATGTGGTAGGAGGTGAAGTCTGAGAGAGAGTCAGGGCCCAGATAATGTAGAGCCTCTGGCAAAGAGTTCAGATTTTATCCTAAGTGGAATGGGAAGCCACTGAAGGGCGTTGAAAAGAATGCTCCCATTTATGTGTACAAGAAACCAGGAGAGATTTAGAGGCTGAGGGAGATAGAGACAGGAAATAGGGTGATTTTGATGCATCCTGGAGAAGGATTGAGAGAAAGACATCCTCTCTCTACCTTATCTTCCCAATGGCTTGACCCAAGAGGGGTGTTGAAGAGGAAAGAAATGCACAGGGAACACTTGTTAGATTGTTCAAAGTATAGTGCATGGGGTCATAGTGTGACCTCTCACTGCCACCAGTCCTTCAGAATCTTCAGGAAGTGCTACCTGGGTGAGTAGATCCTGGACGGCAGGTGGAAAGAAGTGCCGGGTCTGGCTTAATGCCTAAGCAAGGAGAGTGAGAGGACAGCATGTGACCCACGTAGAAAAGCCCTGGCGGTGCACACGGCAGAAAGTCATGGCGTGCCTTTCTTTTCCCTTTCTCATCCTTGTTTTGTTCCCAATTAGCATATTGGGTCATTTCCTCATTTGTGGAAAGACATGAGCCAGGCTGAGTCCCTTTCAAGGCTGACAGTGTATAACCCTATAGCTTTTATCTTCCAGAGCAGAGAACTCATTGTGTGTAAGATTTCCCTTAATTTTCATCACAGCATTTAACACAGTCCTTTGGGGGATCAATCTGGAAACCATCAGGGATTCTTTTTTTTTGACTGCTACCACAGATAGCGATTGTGTAATGGAATGGGGGAAAGATTTTTGCTTTTGATGTAGCAATAGCAGGAAATGGAAAGTTGCTGCTGTCAGCTACTTGGTCAGAATCACAATTTCTTTTGCACCACAAAAGAGGGCTCGTAGGAGAGTGGAACGTGGTTCTGAGTAGCACAACCATACATCCACTGCTGAATGCAGCATTGTGTAGGGGAAGTGCAGCCATGTTTGAATAATTTGATTAAAGAGCGGGGGCTGGGGTTGTGGCGCAGTGGTAGCGTGCTCGCCTAGCATGCGTGAGGCACTGGGTTCGATCCTCAGCACCACATAAAAATAAAATAAAGATATTCTGTCCACCTACAACTAAAAAAATAAATAAATATTTAAAAAAAAAAAAAAAAAAAAAGAGCAACTATAACAGATTCTGGATGATTTAACCTTAAGTTAAAATAAGCCCAAGGGGAAGACTGCAATTATAACTAACTTCTCTTTTCTTGGCAGAGTCGAGAGTCTATTTTGTTTTCATTTCACTTAAGGTACCCCTGGTACTCAATTATCTCCTTTTTAGATAAACAATCACTTCTCTCCCCCTGCAATAGCTTTAAATGTTTTAAGAATCTTGTAGTCATTTTTCCTTTCAGCTATATCCTGAGGAATCAATCTAGACGAACGTTTAGGTATAAGCAATACATCATAACTGACATCTTGGAGCTAGCAGAAAAAGACTAGATTCCAAACTGAATATCAAAAGCAAGGTAGAACTGTACTAACAGGTCTCCATTTAGCACATGCATCTATTTAAATTTAAATTAATTATGGTAAGCAATATTAAAATTTATTTCTTCAGACATACAAGCTACTTTTCAGGTACTCAGATAGCCCCATGTAATTAGTGTCTACCATATTCATAGAATATTTCCCTTTTCAGAGATAAATCTACTAGACAGACTTATTTAGAAATTTTAACACAGTCAAGAGAAGAGTTCTTTAGAATGTATAAAGAGGTAGGAGGGTCTTGTGAAATGGTTTCCATGCCATTTTAATTTCATATATTTTAGTCATGGACATCTTCAGCAATGGATTTAGGTATTAGTATCAATTAGTTACCCAGAGGAATAAAAGTGAAACTAACTTTTTTGAAATTTCCAATGTGATGGGATTCCCCAGATCTTAGGGTAGTTTGCAAAGGGGCCAGAAATATTTGTACAAGACTGTTTTGGAATGAACTCAGTTATCTCCATCCCCAGAGAAGCAAATCAAAGCCCTCCATCTTGTCAAACTGACTTGAGAGGCAAACAGCTTTCCAAGTATGAGGCTCTGGTGGCTCAAGCCATATATTGAACATAAAGAAATGATAATAGGGCCACTCAAATATTACTTTGGGTGAGACCAAGCAAATGGTAACATCACCTTGTTTTCCATGGTTGAAAGAATATGTTCTTTTCAGCTGCCGGGTTTTTCTCCCGACTAAGGCTGAAGCCCCACTCAGGGCTGTTGCCTTGTACATTAGATACATTGGCAATTTCCTGAAGCTCCTGGGTGACTCAGGCTGACCTTGATTTCCAGCAGCTCAAGGTCATGGAGAACTTTGGCCTCCTCTCCTGTACAACATCCTTGTGTCATGGGAAGCGTACAGTGTGGTGTAGGAAGCGTGCTCTCTGAGGCTTCTTGCCTCTGGTGAGTGGATAAAGACAGCTTCATGGGACAATGTCCCAGCTGAAACCATGTGGCACAGGGAGCTGTGAGACTAAAGTCCAGTGGTTTCCATTTTCAAGCTGTGGAATTGAGTCCAGAAAGGCTAAATGAAATTGCTTGTAATCACATAGCAAGTTAATTATGGAACCAGCCAATGATTTTTTTAAACCAAACTTCCTGTTGCGTGATGAAGACATTTCTTCTCTTCACTCTACACTGCTCTTTGAAAGAAAAGAATGTGTTGATGTTGATTTTCACTTAACAAGGTTTCCTTGGGGCATTTGTTAGTTTTGTTCAAAGCATCAGTAATAAGTTGGCCTTCATGCACTTCTCCATGATGCTAGTGGCAGGAAGAAGAAAAGCAGAAAAAAAGAATTGTTCCTTCTCTACTTTTTAGCACAATCCTTGGGTTTGCTTTCTGTTCGTAGGCAATAGGCTTTGGAAGATAGACCTTCCCTCTGCTTTTCCAATGTTAAGACTGGGGCCAAATGTGAAGAAAGCCAACGAGACATTTCTCCCACGGTGGTTATCTTTAGTCTATGCTGAGGTCATCGCCCGCTCATGGGCTTTGGGCCAAATTCACACTGACTTTGTGGATCTGGAAAATCCCCAACCATCCCAGCATCCAGGATCAGACTTCTTCACAGGCAGAGCAGGGTTAAAATCTCCTGCATTTTGTTTTTGCCTTTGAATATCTACATGGAAATTGGACCCAGGGGGCAAGTCCTGCACAAAGCAAAATGAATGATCATAAATTCACACATATTTGTGAATACATGGATGAATAAACACACACTACAGATGCAATCTTTTTTCTGTAGTGACTATGAACATGACTGCAATAAATCATTGACATTTGAATTGAATGGTTTGATAATGTATTGAAAAGTGTATTCCACGATGGTGTTGGTGTTATGACAGTGGTTAGTCTTCCCAACAAAAACAAGTTCAGACCTCTGCTAGTCACCCTGGCCCAACAAGAAGGCAAGCAAGCCAGATGAGTGCCCCATTCTCTTAGTAGAAGGCAGTGACTACACGGCCACTTTTGCTTCACAGTTTAAAAGCTTTGACCACCATTTTCTGAAGGCTGGAGAAAGCATTTCCCCCCCGTTGACCACAGCTAAACTGTTGGTGTGAATGTGTAACCCATGAGCAGTCTACAGGAAAGGGTTAAATAGCCTCCCTGAGCTGAATTACTACCCAGTGTGGTCATATCTTTTATATATCGAATTGCTCATTAATATTTAACATCCTTGTGAACCAGAAATCATTTGACAGTATGTTAGGAGAGCATGCACAAGATTCATTTCTCTAGGGAACCATCATTTGGGAAAGTTTGCTGAGAAGCATTCTTTCTCATTCTAAATCCTAGAAGATATAGGAGGAAGGTCAGGGACCAACTGTTCTGGATAAGAAAGAACCCAAAGGATCCTGGGAATGATAGGGTTAGAGTGGCTTACAGAGGTGTGATAGGAAAGACTTAAGGACCAGTGGAAAGAAGGACCACCCACAAGACCAGCACATCGCGTAGCCTGAGTGATCATCACTACTGAAAAGAAGTGACCAAGTGAATCCCTTTGTCCTGTGACAGCACAGCAAAAACTGTGTCCTTTAAAATCTTGAGGAAGTAATTAATGAATCACTGACTCCATGGCCATAAGGCCAAGGGTGACATCTGGCTTGACTGTGTGGAGAAGTGTCACTCGGCTGAGAGTATATTTGAAAAGAGACAGAAGCAAATGAAACAGAGACAGCAGCCGCCACTATAAACTCAAAAGAAGCATTGCCTGGAGACCTGTCAGAAACAGAAGGAAGCCAGGTCCACGGAAGGAGAGTTTGAAGGAAGACAGGACCAAGACTAGAAATGGGACTGTGCTAATTTTAGCTGAATGCATTAACTGACCTCATTATTGCAGTAACTGACAATCCAGTGGGAATAATACCAGTTAACACACAATGCATTTAGTTACTCTTGACTCTACATGGTTCTGTCAATCTTCTAGTAGTTTACCCATTGAGTTCCAAGGCTTATGCTTTCCAAGAACCAAATGGAAGAACCCCATTCAAACATGAGTATTTATGTTAAGATGGACAGTCTCTGTCAAGTTTGAAGGTCTTACTCTAATTGTGTATTCCCAAAATCTTTTAAAATATTTAGGTGTCAGAACCAAGAAAAGTCTGAGACTGGGTGCCTAGACACCAACCTGTAGAGCATGGCTTGGATGCCTTAGAGTGGAAAATCTTTGTTGAATCTTCCTTCAGGGCCAGAGGCACTGACCAACATTATGGAGTTTTATCACTATTGCCTCCAGAGCCCACTGCTCAGCACGTGGAGTTTGCAAAACAGAGAGGGTCTTGCTACTTGATCCCTTCTTTTTGAAAAATGAACAGAAATAAAACATACAGCTAGAAAAAGAAAACATTGTCTTCATTCAGAGAATAGTGATTGTTTATTGAGAAAATGAAAGAAATCTACAAAAATGTTCTTAGAACTAGGAAGTGAATTTAATAAGGTCTTAGGATAGAAGAGCAATTTACAAACATCCATTGTATTTCTAGATACTAGTAATGAATACTTGGAAAATGGCATTTTAAAATGATCTATTTAGCAGAGTTGGGGATGTAGCTCAGTGGTGGAGCCCTTGCCTACCATGTGCAAGGACCTAGGTTCAATTCCCAGCACTGAAAAGACAAATAAATTAATAAATAAACAAAATGTTCTCCTTATGAAAACAGAATGTCTGGAAAACATTATGATGTGATTGATTTATTATTAAGGGAGTCTGTTCTCCAGAAGGAAAAGAGAGTCAACAGAATAGTTGTTAGGAAAACAAAAAAATGGTCCATATATCATTTCCAAGGAGTTGAGCTCCCTCAAACAAGCCCTTTACGCAGACTCAGAAGCACTAGATAACTTGCTCAAAGTCACACAGGGATTAAGCCCCAAAACTGGCCTTCAAGTTTTGCTATCTTTAACTGAAAAATCTCTCTTTTTTTTCATAATACCTCTGCCAATTAACAAAATTCTCACCCTATGTTCTGTGAATGGTGGGACACCGGATGGCTTCTATTCCATATGTCCTAAGTTTCAAATCTTCTTGAATCCCCAGCATTTTCACTTGGCTGTCAAAATCCAATAGTAAAATAATACCATTTCATATTTTTGCAATTTATTTTACTTAAGCTTTCCCATGTATAATCTCATTTGATTCTCACAATAACTTATGAATGAGGAGCCTGCAATGATCATCTTAGGTTTATAGCTGGTATGTAGATGAACGCAGATAGGTGGTTTTAAATTTTTTTATTTGTTCTTTTTAGTTGTACATGACAGTAGAATGTATTTTGATATATCATACATACATGGAGTATAACTTCCAATTCTTGTGGTTGTACATGATGTGGAGTTATACTGGTTGCGTATTCATATACGGACTCAGGAAAGTTATGTCCTATTCCCATCCCTCCTCCCTCCCTTTCACCCCCTTTTGTCTAATCCTGTGAACCTCTCTTCCCCAACTCCAGCTTATTGTGAGTTAACATCTGCATATTAGAGAGAACATTTGTCCTTTGGTTTTTTTGAGATTGGCTTACTTCACTTAGCATGGTAGTCTCCAGTTCCATCCGCTTACCAGCAAATGCCATAATTTCATTCTTCTTTATGGCTGAGTAATATTCCATTGTGTGCATGTACCACATTTTCTTTATCCATCTGTTGAAGGGCACCTAGTTAGGTTCCATAGCTTAGCTATTGTGAATTGAGCTGCTATAAATGTTGATGTGGTTGTGTCACTGTAGTATGCTGTTTTTAAGTCCTTTGGGTATATGCCAAGGAGTGTGATTACTGGGTCAAATGATGGTTCTGTGGGAGTTGCTGTCCATCCCGAGCCAGTGGGTCAAAGGGGCACCTCCACGTTCACCAGCAGTGGAAGTTGGGAAGAGTTGGGGCCGACTGGTTGCCTGTTCCCAGCCCTCTGCTGCTGCAGGACAATCAGACACACCAGGGAGTCAAGTCAAGGCAAGTACTCGTATATTTGCGGAACAAGCATTCAACTTATAGGGCCATTGGGCCAATCAGAGACAATGCACGTAGGCAACAGCTGTCCATGTGGCAAGGCAGGTAAGTCCCCTGAATTCTGTCCATGAGCTGATCACCTTAGGGGAACCAACAGTAAATCAATCACATAGTTCCTCCTTCCTCTGTGCCCTTCCCGTTTACACACAATGGCTAGTCGCCACCTTAAGGGCATATCATGGAGCTAGCTCCCCACAGGTTCCATTCCAAGTTTTCAGATAGGTTATTGTCCCCTCCAAGATCACTACTTTTAAGTGACAGAGCTAGGAATGGAACAAAAATCTACCCCCCCAAGACAGATTTATAAAAAGCATCAGACTTGGTTGACACAAATAAAAATTTCATTCATTGAAGTAGTCAAATTGCTAACTTGGACAATGTCTGGGCACTGTAACATATTTGAGGAAATAAATGCAAGTTGTTACAGCCACTAACTAATAGCAATAGCCTAACAAAGGATGGGGAAAGGGATGCGGGCCTCCTGTTTAGAGAAGGCCATCAATTTTTTTTTAAAAGAAATAGCAATATAGATGTTACGACTATATGCTTAGCTCATAAAAAGTTGACCTTTTTCTTGGTTTATAGGTTTTACAGATTCAAAAATCAGAGAGAGAAAGAGATCTTAGAGGTCTTCTCGTTGAGCCTCCTCTTTTCTAGTTGAGGAAGTGGAAACTCCGAGTTTTAACTGACAGCTTGTTGTGGCCCCACTAATTAGCGGCTCATTTGGTTTTAGAATCCAGAGCCAGATTTCAGTACAGTGCTGCCACACCACATCTCAAGCCTGGGACCCCCCCCTCCCCCGCCACCACCACCATTTTTAATTGTGTCAGACCATTTTAATAACCTTCAGGTCTCCAGTTCTGATTGGCTTTGACTTTGAAATGCTAATGAGGGCCACTCAGAAATTCTATGACTGAGCCTCTGTAGAGACCTGAAGGAAGGACTACAGAGTGAAGGTCACTCCCCGGGGCCACAAAAGACTGTCTTCTGGATCCTCTTGCTCTATAACTTCTCATCTTCAAAGCTTTGTCAAAGCTGGCTATGTAGGCCCTTGGAAATATCATAGAGTACTTTGAAGTAGGTTGTTTATTTTTCCTGAAACACATCTGCTATTCATCTTATTTGTATTTTAAAATGTAAGTGTTGTTGGCCAGCAATTTGACAGAGAAGTCTAATTTTTAAAAAATAATAAAAGCATAAGGCAATGGTGTTCATCTGATCTACCACCACTTTCTGTTCATTTATTCGTTTATTCATTCAATAGCTACCTAATGGGCATTTACTACATGCCGGAAACTATTCAGGAAACAGCAGCCAGCAGGACAAAGTCACCACTGTCCAGAAACTTTCCTTCTAGGGAAAGAAACAAATACTAAAGAATGGTGGTAGATTGAATTTTGTACCTATCAGAGTCCAATGGCTGGGTGAGTGGGGATGGGGGATGGGTGGTAGGGTATGACTGGAATTTCATACAGGATGGTTAAGGAAAGTTTTGGTGCTGTGGTGGCTGACACTTGTGCAGAGACTTGGTGGAGATGAGAAGCAAGCCATATAGCTAAGGGAAGAACTTTCTAGAAAGAGGCAACACTTAGGAGACTGCCTTGTATGTTAAATAGCAAAAAAGTCTACATGGCTGGATTGGAGTGGGTGAGATAAGGGTGGTGAGGTGAGATGAGGTCTAGGAGGCAGCAGGGCCAGGTCATGTAGAACCTTATAAAGAATGAGGACTTTGATGTTTTTTTAAAAAAAAATTTAATTGAGGTAAAATACAATGTACAGATATCAAACATTCATTTTGCAGAACTTTGGCAATTATGTACACCCTGTAATCATCATGCAAAGCCGATGGAGAACATTTCCATCATCTCAGAAAGTTCCTTCCAGCCAATTCTCCTCTTGACCCAGAGATAACCATTTCTATTACTATTCTAGAACTTTCTAAGAATAGAATCATGCAGTAGGTATGCTTTTGAGTCCAGGTTCTTTCACTGAATGCGCTGTTTGAAGATTCAAGCATACTGGATAATTAGTCCTTTACTGAGCACTGTTCTAGTGTGTAACTATATCACAGTTACATTATCCATTTCCCTTTTGTTGGGCAGTTAGACTGTGTCTTGTTTTGACTATTTTGAATAATGTTGCCATGAATATTCTTCAACCAGTCTTTTTGTGTATTTATGTTCTAATTTTTCGTGGGTACATACCCAGGAGTGGAACTCCTGGGCCATGCATGGGTGGTATCTGTTTAGGTTCATAGGAAACTGCAGTTTCCCCAAGTGATGGGACTATTTTACACTCCCACCAGCAGCATGAGAATGTTCCTGCCCCACATGCTCACACACATCTGGGAACATCTAGTGAGTAGGTTTATTTTTGTTCTAATCACTCGGGGGCAGCTTGGAATACACCTCGTTGTGGTTTTAATTTGCATTTCCCTGCTGACTTCTGATGTTGAATGTTGTTGTGGGCTCTTTTGGTATCTGTATATCCTTTTTTAGTGCAGTGTCTTTCGTGTGTTTTGCTCAGGTTGTTTGTATTTTTATTATTTGTGGGAGTTTTAAAAAAATATGTTCTGTTTATGAGTCCTTTAACAGATCTACATCTGTATTTATCTACCTATCTTTCAACATGTTTTATATATATATGTAACATATACTGTCATGTAGTATGTATTATACATATCATATAGATAACATATAATATATACTAGCAGTTATGTTTGTGTTATATAATATTATATATAATATATAGTATTTTATGCAAGTCTGCCACTTGGATATTGATTGCCTTAATGTAAATTTTGATGGACAGAAATTTTTAATAGGGATGAAATTTGATTTATGAACTTTTTTCTTTTATGATTAATACATTTTGTGTCCTGTACAAGAATTGTTTGTCTACTCCAAGGCCATGAAAGTATTTTCTTCTAGAAATGTTGCGGTCCTACCATTTAGGTTTGGTTCTAAGATTCATCTTTGTGAATGCAGGAAGGTGGGGGGGTAGATATAGATGCCTAATTCTACATCATTTGTTTGAAACATTTTCTTATTGAATCATCTCAGCAAAAGGAATTAGCTTTTACTCCAAGTGAGAAAAAAGCCACTGGAGAGTAAGAAGTCTTTCTTAAGGCAATTAACACTTTCTACCTGGCATAATAGTTGTGTGCACTCTTTTTTTTTTTAATTTTTTTTTTAGTTGTAGATAGACACGATATCTTTATTTATTTTTACATGGTGCTGAGGTTCGAACCCAGTGCCTCACACGTGCGAGGCGAGCGCTGTATTACTGAGCCACAACCCCAACCAGTTGTGTGCACTCTTAATAGACATGTGTGCCCACACTTACACACAGTTGGAGGACAGGAACCATGTCTTGCTGCATTTTTATCCCTAGCTTCTGCACCTGGCACAGTGTTTGGTATGCTATAGATACTCAATGAAAGAAGGAATGAATGAATTCCAGCAACTGACAAAGTCAGCTTTCTTTTCCTTTTTTTCCTGGCTTAGCACGAGGATGTACTCCTCTGTCTGTGTTCTATATGTTTCTCACACAGGCCATGACCATTTCCATTTAGGGCTGTTAGTCTCGGATTTACAGGGCATTTATAATGTGCATGCAGGATTATGTATTTCTTTGACCCACACCACATAAACATATGCTGGCCCCTTGCTTGGTTAACCTAGCTTCTATTTTTGTTTTCATTACTACTTGTCATATTTGAGGTAGAGAAGATTAAAAAGCATATGTGAACAGCAGGGAAACAGCATCTGGAGAGCAGCCCTGGCGCAGCTCTTCCAACTTCCCTTAAAAATGCCCAGAAAGATGCAGAAATGAGAGGAAATGATCACCCCTGCTTTTACTAAAAAGTGTGATTTTTCAGATAGCCTGTGGTCATGATCCAGGAGTGGCCTCCCCGAGGGAATTACAGAAGTGGAGGGGCTGGAGAGGGGCTTATATGTCAAATCCAGCCAGAAAGCAAAGTCTCCTCCTCTTACTTCAGGGAGCTGCTTCCTTTTAAGGCAGCCAAAAGCTTTCTCATTCACTCTTCCTTCTCTCTCTGTCCACCAACCTCAGCAATTCTGCAGACCAACAGGATGAAAGAAGAGAGGGATCTTCTCCCCTCCCCTGAAGCCTGTGTGAAGTGTAATTGCATCCTGGGAAGTGTAGTTTCATAAATTCAGCACCGAGATGGATCCAAGAAGAAGGATTTATGGCAGAAGTACTCTGCAAGCTGGAGTTGTGGTTTTTCATGTAGGATGAGTCAGAATCTCAAAGAGTCAAGAGCTGCATTAGAATCGGGAGTCTGGGTAGAAGCTGCGTATCCACCTGTCCTCCAGCTGCTGGAGTGAGATCATCGTGCAAGTGACGGGTGGGTATGGATGAGGCCAACCCATACCGTGCGTGGCTGCCAACACCAAGTCTACAGAGTGCTCATTTTATTGAAATGATTATATTGGAAAAAATTATGTAAAAGACTACTGCACTTGGCATCCGAAAAAAATGTTATGAGGAACATTAATCTTAAAAATCTAGAGGAAAATGAGACTTATGAAAATTATCTAGTGCGAGAATCAAAACAAAACATTTAAAGGATGTATTGCATTCAAAACACCCTTTGAGGTTTAAGCCATCCTCAAGGCAGGTAACTCTTTCTACCTTACATTGTGATTATTTTTTTATTTACTTTTATTTTTGACAGTACTGGAGATTGAACCCAGGGCCTTGGGCATGCTAGGCAAGAGTTCTACCACTGAGCTATGTCCCCAGACCATGTGTTGTGATTGTTAATGTGACCTTCTTAATATACACGTACTTGGATAATAGGAGACAAGTGCTTTTGCCTTTCTATCCCCAACATCAAAATTTAACATAGTATTGGACATGTCATAAATACTCAGTAAATGAATTCTAGCAAATGACAAAATTTGCTTTCTTGGTCTACTTGAGTATGTGGATCTACTCTTTTGTCCGTGTTTCTCTAACAGCAGAAAATCACAAGGTCGTAGGGATGACGGGAGGAAATGAGGTGGAAATAGAAATGCAAAATGGATAAGATGAGCCTGAAAGCTAAAACCTCAAGAGCCAGAATTAAAATTCTTATTAGATGCAGTCAACAACTGAACTGAACCACTAGAAGATCAAATCATTATTGGAGAAGTTAAATCTGAAATTTCTCTTAGAGTGCAAAGAAAAAGGAAAAAAGATGTGCAAATAATAGGAGAGATGTTTAGATATACAGAATAGAAAATGGAGTCCCTATCTAAAAATTAAAAGTGCTTTGAGTTAGTAAGGACAAGAATCATTTTAAACGGAAGAAACAATGTTCTGTACTGAAACATAGAATACCGTTGTCACACTCCAAGCAAAATGAATGACAATATTTCTCAGTTATGAGGATGAAGAACAATATCTTACAGATCTCAGCTGACACTGTCTAGCTGCATGGCCTGGGGCCCTTTTCTAAGCCTCAGTTTTTTTCCTTCTTTAAAGCAGGAGGTTGTCAGAGCTTTCTAGGTCTCTGCTAGCCCTGAATGTTTTATGATTTCATAAATGTTTTGGGAACTATAGGGGGTAAGACAGTCACTGATGACTTTAATATCTCATTTGAGATAAATCAGGCAAACAGGGGTTGGAAGTCTCCTCCAATAAATCTTTATTGTCCCTTAATATCATTTGCTCCAGTGCATTAACTTGGATTCCAGGAGTGTTCTAAGCAGGCCAGATGTGCTCATACTACTATCTTCAGGACCTCACAGCTCTGGCAACATTGCTTGCCTGCGTCCTCAGGTGAGCAAAACCTGACTACATCGACACCCACAAGTTCAGCATTAACACTTTAGACACATGGAGCCCAACTTTCTATCAGATTTTGGTTCACTTGTTGCTCTCTCTTTCTCCTCCAGAATACTCTAGAAGCAGGCATCTTCTCTACCAGCTCCCCTAGTCCTTGCAATACCCTTAGCCACTGTTGTTTTTGGCTCCCAAAGCCCTTTCCTTTCAGCCTAGGCACCAAACACCTTTTCCAATGATTTATTCAGCATTTAGATCCAGTCTCGAGTATGAGCACAGGTTTTCTTTTTGCTCATTTTCAGAGCCCAACAGTTTCCTAGAATGGTAGGTTCAAATTGTTTAGACCCTGCCATGACCAGAGATAGACATGGGCTCAGGTGAAAAATGGAATTTTTACTTCCCAGTCTTTGCTTCTTCTGTGGAGTGACTCTGTGGTTGTGGGAATGCTCATAGCTCTTCTTCCCTGATCTCTTGAGTGGCTCCGTTGACTCTGAGTGTGTAATGTGTTTGTGTGAGAGAGAGAATCAGACAGACGGAGAAATGCAGACACACATGCTTAGATCCGAGAGGGAACAGACAGGAATTGCAGAACAGACTCCCACACCCTCTCCTGTCTTACCACATCCTACTCGAGGTCATCCAAAATGTTATTCTGCTGCCAAATTTTTAGCAACAATAAAAACGTGCAGAAACCATCAACTCTGTGAGCCATAAACATGTTTAGGAAAAAAAATGGCAGACAATAAAGAGTGCTAGGAAGTGTCTCCAGATTCTTTTCCTCACAGGAGCATGCAGAGGGGCTGCTGCCAGACCCCTTGACTTCTGCATTTGATTTATGCAGAGGTCTGGGTGCACCAGTTGTGACCATGCAGACTGGCTCTGGCTTCATAAATCCAGACCCCAGAATATAGTTTATTTGTGTTATGACTCCATCCAAAACATTGCACAGAAACCGACGCCCCTCATTCCATTAAAAGGGTAGATTGCGTGTTTTTACTAGCCCACAGGGCTCGGCGCTCAGAGGCAACAATATGCACTTTGTTGCTGCACGAGCTGGCCATGATGAGAGCTGTCGTCCTTGCCAGGGGTGTACTGCTCTTTCCCAAGAGGGATCGCAGCCCCAGGAACACTTCAGACTGCTTAAAGGCCTGCTTGGGTCTGGCCTTATATGGAATTTTCACTTCTGCACAGGGAATGACAGCCACTTAGAGTGTCAGCCAGCAGAGAACAGATGACAGCAAAAATTCCCCTCTGCTCTTAGTCCCAGGAAATCCTATCTGCCCTGAACTATTGCTCTTTGGACCCACTCTCTGATAATGAATTTGGGAATGGCAACTGGTTTGAAGGGAAATACGAATCACTTATAGAAGGTAGCCAGATAATTGTATGTCAGAAAGCACAGGGGAATGTCCCTCCTGCACTGACAATAAGCCTGAGAGGCTTCCAATAAATAGAAAGAATGTAGCAAAATACAAGCCACAAAGTAGGCACATGGCCACATTCGTTAATATTTAATCATTGGATTAATCTTCAGTTCAAAGTTAACACAAGTAACTATTAATTGTTATTTCTTATGAATTATTAGAACCATACAGAAGTTGCTTCCCAGTCACAAAGTCTTGTGTGCCATTCCAATAGAAAGATGCACTAGCAATGTCCCCAGGAGGTTGAAGGAAGGGGAGGATCTGTTCCAGGCACTGATTGAGTGTTTTACATCACATTGAAGCATCACAGCAACCTGTAAGGTCGTACTGTTTTTATCTTCCATTTTGCAGATGAGAAAACCAAGGCACAGAGAGGTTAAGAAACTTTCTCAAAGTCATGTGGCTCGTTTGTGGCAGCCTAGAGTTTAAACCCAGGCAGTCTGGCTCTCTGAGGATTTTAACAGGCAGATAGGAGAGGGCCATGGGCATAGCAGAGATGGCAAAAAGAGCAGGAGCAAAACCAAGGTAGAGGGAATGGGGACAAGTCCATTTGGGCTGGAGCATGTGCAAGAGCATTGTGGGAAATCACACCAGAACGCAAGTTCCTGCCCTATGATGGAGGGTCTTGAATGCAGATGTGAATATAGCATAATTACTACTACTAATGAAAGCTCGCATTTTATAGTTTTTATTGTTTATAGTATCTATCATAGTCTAGCTTTGCTTTTGCAGGTGCCTAAGAAGACCCCAGTGAGAGATTCAATAGCCTCATTTCTCTGTGCCCTTGTTTAACAAGTGGCTGATGTCAAGCCAGTGCCCTGGCTGCCACCCTGATTTGCAGTTAAAAATTCTCAGTTATTGGGCCTCTCATCATATCTGCTTCCTTAAATAGGTGCTTTACTCTAGAGGCATTTTAAAAATTTTATTCTAGTCCATTTCTCATAATGGCTAACAATTTTGCCTGGGTAGTAATGTCATGGGGTTCTCAGAATTTGGTATAAAAATCATACATCACAATGCAGAATCAAGCTATCCTTCTTGGTGGTCATTTGCATCTTACAAAGCAGCATTTCTGAATAGAAAGTATCATGGACCATAATTTCACTAAACATTGCTTATGTGAGTAGGGGTCACAAATATTGGATCAAATGTCATGGTTTCCTCATTTCTAAAATACTGTCACTCCTTAATTCTAAATATCATTAGCTTCCAAATTATTCTTTTGACCAGGGTCATCAAAATATTCATCAGTTGAAAGTGATTTTTATGCTGTTAGAAGCTAGTGGCCCTTTTCTCAGTTACATGTTCAAATTATTGTAGGGCACTCATTTGATTAATCATTGGAATAAAGTGGGGTTGTAGTTTTTCACTTTAACAGTGTCCAGATGACGAAAGGAAAGGGGATCCGACCATGACAGTTGCCAGCCTTGTGCTCTTTCCACCTGGGCTTGGGGAACTGGACTGCCCTTCTGCAGGGCATGCACATCACCAGCCAGCCTCCCGTTCCCTATGGGGTTGCTTGATTGGCTTTTTCTGAGGCCTCTTTCTGTGGCTTGTTGATGGCTGCCTTCCCCTGGTATCTTTATTGGTCTTCCTTTTGCTCCGTCATATTGGATTGGGAAACACTGTGGTAACTTCCATTTTAACTTAATTTTCTCTTTCAAGACCGCATCTCCAAACACAATCACATTCAGAGATGCTGGGAATGAGGGCTTCAACATATGAATTTTGGGAGGACACAAATCAGCCCCTAACAGGTATATTCTCCCTTCAGGCCTCCAACACAACTGAAGCTTTAAACATGAAGTGATAGGAGCAGCTCTTGTATTTACATCTTTATTTTCCTGGTTTGCCAACTAGACTTTCTACAGGGTATCCACCTGCCAAACCACAATGCCTTTCAAAAGTGCTGGCTCTTTCATAGTGTGCAGCAGGCCATTTGCAGGCCACTACAACAGGCTATTGTAGTTTGTCATGCACCTGCCATATTAGAATCACTTTCTAGGCTGGAGCAAGTCCCTAGTGCTAGGAAATAATCACTGGACCAAGAACCGAGAAATCTGGTTCTCATCCATACTACCACCAGCCTGCTTTTAGGCAAACCTTTTACTACTCTTAGGCTGGTTGCCTTACCTAGGAAATTATAAACTTTGCAATTTCTAAGCCCAGCTATGTGTGAATTGCCCTAGTGCAGGCAAATGCATTTTCACATATATCTATATCATATATATATATGTGTGTGTGTGTTCATATATATATATATCTAAAAATTGAGTTTTGAGAACTTGCAATTTTATAAAATACTTTCATTGTAAAAGTTAAAATATTAGGTAATCTTGTAGAAAGATGTAGGACCATTTTGCTGATGTCTAGAAGTGAGCATATGATCTTCATCTTAGTTTGACAGACATCTACTAGAAGCCAATTCCATGCAAGATTCAGTGCTGAGCATTATAACCAGAATGTGGGAATTGAGAGATGAGTAAGTTTTGGTTCCCCGTTCCTAAGGAGCTCAGAATCAAAACTGGCCTGTTTTCATCTTTCAATGTTTTGGACTCTTGGTTAGTGTCAGAGGTATCCACGTTGGAGAATAGGGGCTTTTATTCCTGGCTGGCCTTTGCCATTTAGAGCCTAAACAACTCCAAGCTGGTAAACATCACCAACACTATTCGATTGCTCCCACAAGTGAAAATTGTACCCTTCAAGTTGCATGAGGGCAGGAGTGGTGATTTCTGGGTGTCCAAAATTGAAAAGGTCAGAAATTGAGATTATAGGTAAACCCCGTAGAGGATTTTATTTAAGGACAGAACAATAAGGAGCTGAAAAAGCTGCATGAAATAGGAAATGCCAAGAAAAGACCTGTAGATTCTCTCACTCAAGAGAAGACTGTTCACAAAAATGTTCCCAAGACTGGCATGTTTGGATTCTAGAAGAAGAAGGTAGAAGGGAAGAGAAGGATGAGGAGGAGGAGAAGTAAAAAAAAATATATATATATACACACACACACATAGTTAACATTCATATGGTTCTGCAAAAGTAATGTAAAGTAAGTAGAAGTTCTACCATGTTGTAAAAAGAAAAATTACATAATACCAAGTAGGGTACATGAATGAGAATGGCCCAAGGTGACCAGCCAGGAAAGATAAACTCCTTTGCTTTCTACACTCCAGGCTCTGCCCTGGGATGTGTATACATGCACCCCAGAAAGCTAGCCTGAATGAATTAATTGCCTAGGATAGATGGAAGCAAGTGTTTGAACCTGGAATAATCTGGAATGTGGGTCTTTTTCTAAAGGTATTGATGGCTACTGGGATCCAGCCAACCGTTGCCATGCAGGATGCAGCCTTTTAAAAAAAGATGTAGTGTGGTCCCAACAAAGCAGCCACTAATTTGCAAACAGTGTACTAGAGTATCATTCATATCTATATATTTTCTATTGAGGATCTAAAGCAACAAGTGCAATCTAAGGTAAGTTTCCACCAAAGAAACTCTGGACAGAAGCCAGAGAAATCTGCCTAGAGATCCTCCTGGCCCTTCCCCACTCTCACTTCTGGCTTCCTAGGTCAACTGTATAATCTACTCAAGGTGTGATGTTCCTGTGTGTCTTTCAAAATAAATCAGGATCCATCCAGGCAACCCTGGATTTTTGCTGGCAGTTCTGTTTCATTTGCTTTCAGATGTTTCTCTTGGTACTACACTCAGAAAGTGTCTAAACAGAGTGAGGAACTGTGGAGAGCTGGGCATATGCAAGGGTATCCTTGGTTCTGCGTCTTCACTAATATCCATGGGGGGAAAACCACTTTAATAATAAATTATTCAAATGCATATTCATTCTTGAAGCATTTTAAGGATGTTTACATTGAAACCAGATGCCCGCTGCACAGACCAGGGGGGCCCCATTTCTGTTGATTTTACAGCTTGACTGCTCCTTGAGTTTTCTCAGTAGGGTCTTTGTTTCACTCATAAGTAAAAAGAATGTTCCTTTTGTTTGCTTTTCTTTGCCATCAGGGCTGGCCAGCCTCTGGAGGGAACCCCGGCCACGCTGCGCTTTGGCTAGTATCCCTTCAGCTTTGCTCCTGATAGTCACATATGCTTAGGCTAGGAGATGGTTTCTGATGCACCGGGTGCCTGGGCTTTTCCAAGCTCTTTTTCCCTCCATGTGGTTAGGATTTTGCAGCAGTTTAAGCAACAGTTAGCTAATGCTTCCATATAGAGGAATTGAACTACTTCAGGAAACCCATCTCAGAGCACTGTGAAGCAAGGATTTTTAGGGAATTCCTGGCCCTTCAAAAATGTCATCTGAACCCAAAGCTTTTATTTCTAAGCTGAGCTGAATCCAGAGTCAGGTAAAGGGCTGGAAGACTCATTTGTTCAAATGCCTGCAGCTATTGGCCTGAGGGAGTGTATGGAGGGTGCCCTTGATCTTGGTTGGCAGTTGAACCTGTAGCAAGAATCAGAAAGGAGAATCTTCAAAGTCTAAGAGAAAGTAAAATGCGGAAAGATAACCTAGCAAACCTTTTCTGCTCACACTTTTATTTGGCTGGGTTGGTCCTTTCATTTATTCAAGGGTGGTTTATTGAGTACCTACCATGTTCTGTCAGGCTCTATGCTGGGTACTGTGAGTACAGCAGTGCATATCTCCTGATAGAGGTAACAGAAAATTCTAGAATACTACAATGTGGAAAGTGATATGAACACATGAGAATGGGAAACTAGAGAAAGGCATTCACTGTAGATGAGGTAGAAAGAAGAGAATGAGAGAAGACTTTAAGACCAAGGTAGGACCTGAAGTAACCCTGAGTGGGAATTAGCGAGGCCACAGCTTGTCAAACTTGGATGCATTTAGCAATCATTTGAGAATCTTGATTTATTGATCATTCTGAACCAGGAGGTCTTCAGTAGAGCCTAAGAATGGGAATTTCTAAGGAGCTCCCATGGTGACATCAGTGGGACTCGGTAGTGAGGAGATAGGTGTTGAGAGAAAGGGGGCCGAGGAAAACCTTTTGGGCAGAGGAATGGTGTGCATGAAACCTGGACATGCGGGAGCGCTTAGGACCATGTAGGAAACTGCAAAGGAGAGGGGGAGTGACTCAAGATGAACTTGCCACTAGAAACAGCAATCAGATCACCAGGGGCCTTGATGGTAGTGCTGAGGACTGGAGGCTTTTTCCCAAGGGCAAGAGGAAACCCCAGAAGAGTTTTAAGCAAAGGGATGACGAGAACCACTTCATTTGAGAAAGGTCAATGTGACTGCAATGTGACAGATGGGCTGGGGGCAGGAGACATGTTGCAGGGCAATGGTATCCATCCACTTGAGAAAAGGTAAGGTCCAGAACCCAAGCAGGACTGTGGGTCAAGAGCAAACGCAGCCGAGCATGGAGTGTTACAGTGATGGAATCACGACTTGGAGATGATCAAGGGAGGGAGAGGCAAGCTCAAGACCTGCCTGAAGTTCATGCATCCTCCATCTCATACTGGGAATGGTTCCCCCATTCCACAAAGTAATCACTGATGAACCAAGGCACCACTTGGAGTTTCCAAGATAAAACACAAGAGCCAAGATTTGCGCCCAGAACTCCTTGACTCAAAGTGCATGTTCTTTTGCCATACCTTCTGCTTCTCAGAGGACTTAACTCAAAGCCACAAAAGAGAAAGTAGGACGTCCTCATTCAAATTCAGCCATGGAGACTCTACTGGCTGGAACAAGGCATGAGGTGGGAGCAGGCTCCAGAGTACAGGAGGACCAGGGCTGTGCATGTTATGGTTGCTCCCAAAGCATTCAGCTTCTGCTCTCACAGATGGGTGAGGGGAAGAGAGGGTGCTCTTTTTCTCAGTTTGTCCAGAGTCTTCCTTCCTTGCTTCCAAGAACACATTAGGTAAACAAGGCCCTATTATTTGGAGACCATGGGTGACAAAACATGCATTTCTGCTTCTTTTGGGCTTTCTGTGAGTTTCAAGAGATGTCTGCATTTGATGATCTGGCTGAAGCAAGCCAAGTCTGCAGTTTCTAACATGTTTCAAATTGCTTTGCTGGGATGTGGCTCAATGGTAGAGAACTTGCCTAGTGTGCCCAAGGCCCTGGGTTCAACCTCCAGTACCACAAAGAAAAAAAACAGCCCTGCTTTGTGAATTTCTCAGATGCATTTGGAATGTTTTTCTATAAATGATGGAGACTTTGATCTGCATACACCAAGGTCATTTAAAGTTAATTCACCCAGGCATGTAGAGGTCTTGCCCATGGCTTATAAATGATGAAAAGTCATATTGCAGGGTATGAGCCCCTTAACTTTTCAAAAGTCAAAGATACTATTTTTTATGATTTCAAAAGTAATACCAAAAAATAAAAAATAAAAAACATGTATAACTAAAATGAACCAATTTTTAAAAAAAGAATACTAAGTATAATTATACCACTAAAAAAAAATACAAGTTTAGAGTGGAAATTTCAAAGAAGAGTATAGAAAAGACTAAAGAAGTAAAACAATCATAATTTCACTGCCACGGTGCAGCCACCATCAACACAGTGACACATACCCATTCATCTTGTGATTACTTATGTGTACGTGCTTATTTTTTCAATGATGGATATCATACTCTACATACTGATTAGTCACTTACTGTATGTTTACATGTTTTCTCTTGATCTTTTTAAGTTAGATTTTATTGGAATATCAAGTATAAAACACATGACATAAGAGACGATGGAGAAGGGGTATCTTCCAAGATAGGCAAAACAGCTTGGACTCTAATTTACAAAATTGGGGCCAGTTAAGCTACTTCTCTAAGTACATTAACATTAATTAGGGACCAAGCAGGACTACAATCTAGGTACTTGTATTAGCCCATTTTTCATAATTACAATGAAACATCTGAGTCAGGCTAACTTGATTTATTTACTTTTTAAATAGAGCTATTTAGCTTGTAGTTTGGGGTGCTATAAGTCCAAACAGCATGGTGCTGGCTAGGGCCCCATCTTAGTGCTGCCATGATGGGTGTGTATGTGGGGGAAGAGCTCACATCTTGAAATGGGAAGTCAGAAAGTGACTTAGGCCCCACAACATCTTCCAAGGGCACATCCCACTTGCCTGTGAACCTCTCAACAGACTCGACCTCTTAAAATTCTCACCTCCCAACATGATAACCTGTGAAACTTTGGGGGACAAATGACACCCAAACCTCAGTTATATTCTTAAAATAAGTCTGATGTCTTGTCTACTACAAATCCCATAGCAGAGTCCAAGAGCTGAGAACTGAAAGAACTTTGAGAAATCATCAAACTCAGCTTTCCTCTTTCCCATTTTTCCTTCCTTCCATCTTTCTCTCTTTCTTTCCTTTTCTTATTGTGGTAAGAATACTTGACATGAACTCTACGGCTGGCCATCTTCTTGCGTGTTCTCACATGACTGATGTAGACTGAGAGGAACTAAGCTCTCTGGTGTCTCTTCCTTTAAGGACATTAACTCCACCAGGACACCACCACCTTCATGATCTAAATACTGCCCAAATGGCCTATTTCATTCAGGATTAGGATTTCAACTTGTGAATTTGTAGGGAACACCAATGTCCCATCCATAGTACCATCTTCATAAATGGCACCACCATGCCACCATGGGGTTTGCTCAGACCTCAAACCTAGACTTCACCCCTGACTCTTGTCTCTCTTGTCCCATAGCAATTCCTGCTGCTCTCGTGCCAAGGCCAGTGCCCCTCGGCACCCACACCTCCACTACTCCAGTCCAAGCCCCCTTCACCCTGAAGCTACACAAATCCACCAGCCTCCTCACTGGATTCCCTGCCTGCCCCCACCCCCCACTCCCTAGTCCCCACTTCTAAGTGTTCAGCGGCCAGGAGCGTCTTTAAAATATAAACTAGATAATGCCTCTTCCCTACTCATCCCCTCCCAATCAAGACCAAGATTCTTTATAATTGGCCCTGCCAATCTTTATCCCTCACCTCCCTTACTTCCCCTCCATTCATATTGCGCTGGCCACAGTGGTCTTCTGACTCCTCCTCCAAGATCCTGCCCAGGCTCTTGGTCTCATTGTTCCCTCTACCTTCCCCCAAATCTTTGCACGGCTGGCCTCCTCACACCGCTTTGGTTGTCATTCAAAAAGTGGAACACCTTCCCTGACAACCCTGAAAATAGTATCCAGCCCCTATGTCCATTCCTCAATATCCCCTTACCCTGCTTTATTTTTCTGTAAAGTCCTCATGACTATGTGACAGCAAATATTCATTATTTATTTGTTTTCTGTAAAGAGAGCCCACTAAGATGCAAACTTCCCAAGCACTTCAATCCACACTTTGTTGAGTCAATGACAAATGGCAGTGCCATCTTTGATCACATCAGTGTTTCATCAGGAGGCTCAGGCTGACTTGGATTTCTCACTACTGCAGATAATGCCTGGATGACCTTCTTAGACATGAATCCTTGCATCCAGTTTCTTTAGCTATTCCTAGAGACAGAATCACCCAAATCAATGGGTATTTATAACACTTTAGGTTGCACCGTGAAACAGACCTTCAAAAAAACTTGTACTGATTTATACCCACATTCATACCCATAGTGCATGGGACCGTGTATGATTGCTTCTGAAATCTGGTCAAAATAGATGATAGTCAAAATAACAGCATCATATGATGTACTTCTTTGAATACCTGTGCAATGAACGTTTCTCTCGTGTCTGCTTGCCATGTGTATGTACGTATGCATGCATGCATGTAGGTATGTATATATGATTTTGGTGCTGGGGATTGGACCTAGGATCTTGTACATGCTAAGTATGCACCATATATATTTATTTTTATGAGTTGGTAATTGGACCCATCATCTACTATTAATCTTCATTTTTTCTTGTTAATTTGTAAGGATTTATACTGTTGATCTGTTACACATAGATGTTGCAGATATGTTTTTTCTAATTTGTTATTTGTTTTCTAATTTTGATTGTGATAATATTTCTTTTACAGATATTTTAGTTGGTTTTGGACCAATTTTATTTATTTGTTCTTTTAGAATATATTCTGTTTTTTTTATATACCTACAAAAACCTCTTCCATCATGAAATTAAATAGTCACTATTTATTTATTTTTTTGGTTGTAGATGGACACAATATCTTTATTTATTTTTTTATGTGGTGCTGAGGATCGAACCCAGTGCCTCACGCATGCGAGGCAAGTGCTGTACCGCTGAGCTACAATCCCAGCCCAATAGTAACTATTTATGCTTAGCTCTTTAATGCATGTGGAATTTAATCTGAGTGTTGATGGTGAGACATGGATCCTGTCCATTGGCTATAGCCAATTTGTCCCAAAGCCAGATTAGCCAGATTGTTTACAGATTTTAGTGGATATTCTATCATTTTGCCACAGATTGAAATTTCAACTTTCATCACACACTGATTGCTTTGAACCATTGGATTATTTCAGACATGGTTAGCTTTTGGTAATTTTGAGCACCTTTAAATTTTTAAAACATTTTAGACCAAAGAATACTATATAAGAATGTCATGCTCTATGTCCTTTTTTCATAACCTGTGAATAGTTTAATATATAATAAACGTGCTTAAAATAAAGAGGCTTTGATGCCTGGTGCCTTTCCCATGTTGTAACCATTGGTTCCCAGCACTAACAGTCTTTTATGGTCAGAAAGTTCTTTGTAAAAATCTAAAGGCAAAGAAAGAGGGAGGGCAGCTCCACGTAGAAGTTCAATTAGTGCGGGCTCGGGTTGTAGCTCAGTGGCAGAGCGCTTGCCTCGCACATATGAGGTACTGGGTTCGATCCTCAGCACCACATAAAAATAAAATTAAAAAACAAAACAAAGATATTGAGTCCATCTATAACTAAAAATTTTTTTAAAAAAAAGAAGTTCAATTAGTGCATTGCACAACTCCAAGTAGTGTCTGTCATATAGCAAGTTATATAAATGGGCCTCTGAGTTTTATATTCTACAGTCTTTTTCTTTTTTGGTACTAGGGATTGAACTCAGGGGCACTAGAGCACTGAGCCACATCCCCAGCCATATTTTGTATTTTATTTGGAGACAGGGTCTCACTGAGTTGCTTAGCACTTTGCTTTTGCTGAGGCTGGCTTTGAACTGGCAATTCTCCTGTCTCAGCCTCCAGAGCAGCTGGGATTACAGGTATGTGCCACCACGCCCGCCTGGCTACAGTCTATACAGTTGTAGGTGATGATATTGAAAAGACAATCCCTATTCTCATCCCCACTCAACTCTCAAAAAAATAAAAATAAAATAAAACAACAAAAACAAAAACAAAGCATGGAGTCTATTAGATCTCTGAGATCAACTTCATCATTCTATAGAAAACCATGCCAAGGCCATTAAAAAGGAATGGATTTGTCTATAGTCACCAAACTTAGTGCTAGAACAAGGAATAGCTCCCAGATTTCTCTTTCTTTGCATGATTTAGTTCTTTTGTCTTTTGTTTATCTAAGATTTCTGTTTATTTCTGAGTAGGTAGTATATTCACATGGCTCAAATTTCAAAAGACAAAAGGTCACATGCTTACAAAAGTGACCCACCCATCCTTACCCCTTCACCTTTTAGAAGTCCCCATAAGTAAACCCTAATGCCAGTTGCTAACATCTTTTTCCAGAGAGCATCCACATATATTCAAGCAAACAGAAATATATATTCTCCAATCCTCCTATTCTACCCATAATGCTAACAGACTATACACTCACCTGCATTGCATTTCAACATTTTGATTTCGAATATAACCTTATGATTACTCCTTATCAGGAGGTGAAGAGCTTTCTCAACCTCTCTTACAGTAAGTGAAGCATATTCTACTGAATGATATAAACAGCTCATTTAACTCTATTGAGGGGCATTAATTTGCTATCACAAACAGTACTACAGTGAACAGTCAGTGTACTCACAACGTTTTGCATATAGGTGATCTATAAGAGGTCTCGTGCAAGTGGGATTTCTGGGTCAAAAATCATTGTGTATTTGTAAGCCTACTGGACATTGCCAATGGTCTCCACAAAGGGGTCCCATGGGTAACTGACTGTCCTACACCCTCAGTAACACCGTGTTCCCAAATGTGGTCCACTTTGCCTGCCCCGATGTGTATACTGTGTGCAGTTTCCGTTTGTCCTCCTCTTAGTGTGGGTAAGGTTAAGCACCTTTTCCTGCGTTAAGGGTTATTTGTGGTTTCTGTTCTGGGTTTTGTCTAGTCCTTTCCTTTGCTCACTGTTTTTACTGGAGTGTCGGCTGTTTTGTCTTACCACTCATAGAAAGAGAAGAAATTCTCACTGATCATATTAAAATTGAACATCTTTCCATGTTTTTAAGAGCCACTGTGTTTTCTCCTCTGAACTGTCTGTTCTTTGGGGAGGGGTTATTGATCTTTTTCTTCTTGATTTGTTGAGTCACTTATGAATGACAAAGCCTAGACCATTGGGCCTCTATTCCTAACCTCCCACACTGAGGTGTGTTATATTCCCTAAGGACATTACACTTTCCTTCATTTCATAGACTAGAAGAACATTTCATAAGTGTATATGTAAAAACTAATCAATTTTATAAATACCACCAGCTCAGAAAACCTGGCCTTCACACTGTGATCACTCATTCAAGGGGAAAGGTAATGTGTGAATCATTTCATCCTTGGCAAAGGCATCATTATATAAGAAGTTTTAGAATTAAAAAAAAAGATCAAACCTATAACAAATTTTGCAAACAATTTATAAATAGGCACCAAAGACTAATATGTTGCTTATAGTTGGTAAAGAAGGAAAAAAATGGTGATTAATTGCAATCTGTCAGGTCCAGTTTAAATGTAAGGTCCTCTGTGAAGTAGTTCTTGATTTCCCTGGATGGATGTTTCTCTTGCCTGAATTCCCAGAGAAGCTTGTGCCTGTCTTAGGGGGCTTATCAATGTCTGTCTTTTGTTCTAGTTAGTTACACACATGAATATTCCTAAGAGCACTTGATTTGCTGTACTGATCATAGATTTTTCCAAAAGGAAATTTCAAAGGTCCCAAACTACAATCTTTTGTAAGTAAGACTTACTGAGGTATAATTTACATACAGTAAAATCCACCCTTGTCAAATGTATAGGTCAATGAGTTCTGACAAATGCATATTAGGTATGTAATCATCTCCCAAATCAACACTCAGAACATTTCCATCACCACAGTGTTCCCTTGGTCCTCGTTGTCCATCTCCGCTCTCTACCATTAGCCCCTGTCAATCACCGATCTGATTTCTGTCCCAGCAGTTTTGCCTTTTGCAAAATGTCTTATAAAAGGAGTCATGCATTCTGTAGCTTTTTGCATCTATTTTTACTCTAAGCCACAGTACTTTACAATTAAACCCAGGGGAAATAATTTACTTGTAGCTCTGTGGAATGTAGACTTGCTCACCTAAATCATGCCAGTGGTTAGGTAGTGGGTTGAGGAAGGGGAAGGAGGACAGAAACTGAGGCAGAGTTAGAAGAAAACCTTAATACTTACTATAACGTTCTTTTCTCTTTACAAATTGTTATTACTCTCTGCCAGTGAGGACACTGAGATTCATCTTGTTTAAATGGCTTATCCTCAAACAGATCAAACTCTGATTTGAAGGACTTTGTTCTGCAGACTTTTTCAGGCTTCTCTTTCCCAAAGTCTAGTGAAAGGAGCATTAAGGATACAGTTGTACACTCCTGAAAGAAGTCATCTCCCTCTCACTTACCACTGTAAACCAGAAATTAACACGAAATATTGTTAAAGGGAACAACAAAATAGGCATCTTTCCTTTTTTTTTTTTTTTTTGGTACTGGGGATTGAACTCAGGGGCACTCGACCACTGAGCCACATCCCCAGCCCTATTTTGTATTTTATGTAGAGACAGGGTCTCACTGAGTTGCTTAGCGCCTTGCCAATGCTGAGGCTGGCTTTGAATTCACAATTCTCCTGTCTCAGCCTTCCAAAGTGCTGGGATTACAGGCATGCACCACCATGCCCGGCTAAGAGAAATCTTTTCCTTTAGTCCTTCCGAGGCAAATGCATTTCCTTTTCCTTCCCGGTAGCTCATTGGGCATGTCTTAACTCTCACGTTTTTCTTATTTTCCTTTTTTTTTTAAATCTACACACAAATTATCTCTGAATCCCTATGATTTTTGTGTCAGAACATATTATCTCAATACATGCCACAAAAAGTTGTGAGTGAGCTCCACCTGCCTCCTTTTGGACTGTCTGTCATTTGAATGGATAATATGGGTTCGGTTCATTCAAGACCACTCCAGAGGCAGTATTCCATTTGTCCTTTCATCCTGTGTTCTCTGTCTAGACCGCAGGAGTAAGAAATAAGATTAAGTAAATGAGCTAAATGAGAATGCCTACGAACAACTTTAATAAATATTTTATATCTTGGGTCTATTTGGATATAAAATAAGCTAAACATAAAACAGTACTGAAATGAATGGAAACTCTAATGTTAACGGCATTTTAAGATGTTGATAAATCAATAGGGTTACATGGCAAATTTCTTTACCAATAATGTTACTGCTTTCCTAAAAACAATCTGAGTTTTTGCAGGCAGATGAATGTCAGGGATGATGACAATAGGCATCACTTTATAGGATGTTGTGAAATAAATCCAAGAACCAAGATAAAATAATGTGAAAAAATTGAATTCTATCATAAAAGGTAGAAAGAGGTTTCCAGAGGATTGCAGGTCTCTAGAAGTTTATCCTTTGCATTTCTCATGATTCCTTTTTATAATTATGTCTCCAAAAATGGTTCTTTTTTTTTTTTTTTTTTTTGGTACTGAGAATTGAAGTCAGGGGCACTCGACCACCGAGCCACATCCCCAGCCCTATTTTGTGTTTTATGTAGAGACAGGGTTTCACTGAGTTGCTTAGCACCTCGCCATTGCTGAGGCTGGCTTTGAACTCGCAATTCTCCTGTCTCAGCCTCCTTAAGTGCTGGGATTACAGGATTGAGCCACGGCGCCCAGCTTGGTTCTTCTTTTAACAATGAATTTGGGGCCATTAAAGGAGAGTGGCATCTGGATTGTAAGTCTGTTTCTTTTTAACTTAAAATATTTGCCTATTTAATATTCTGGAATCTTATAATGAAATTTCATCCTAAAGTATAAAAACGCTCTGTTTAATACTGGATGTGTGGAACAGTATTTATACTCACCTTTAATCAATTGATGGTGCTCACTGGCAAACCTGCCACCCCAGACCCACAGAGGGATTGTAGGAACTGCCAAGTTCTTAAAATAGCTATGTCTGCATCGCACAGCAGTAATAGAGCAGACGTGGTGCTTTAGCATAGCAAACCAGGCCAGGAAAAGTCCTAAATTATCACAAAGGGGCAAAAATGACCTTTGTGTGCTTTTTGTTTTGTTTTGTTTTGTTGTGCCTTGAGGCGACAGAATCACATTTTAAAAGAAGAAATAGGAAAACAACACAGAGGAAGTGACCATTGCCTTGGAGGACACAGTTTTCCTACCAGCCAGGGGTGGGGAGCAGGGGCAGGGGCAGGAATGGGACAGGGATGCCAACGGCAGGAACCAGAGTGGATTTAGGATTTTAGGGCCAGAAATATCTAAGTACAGAAGACAGCTCAAAGATGGAAGAGCATGCAACCCGCACAGGCTGGTGACCAGAACCAGACCTGGGCCCCAGTGGACAGAGAAGCCAAGGAAGAATAGAGTGGAGCGCTGTTCAGACAAGAGAAGGACCCCTTCGGGGACATACTTGTGGAGAGAAGTGGGTTCCTTGCAAAGCAGGGTCCACGAATGTGGCTTGAGGGCTGATATCTAGCACACCTCAGGGTCAGCATGACATGGAAAACAGAGGCTTGTGAGTCCCAAGAGGTCAAAGGCACCTTATAAATCCAGAAGGCTTGACTCTTCCTGTCTACCCTGCAGGTGCCCCGTTAAGAGCCATGTCCTGTTAATTCTTCTACCTGCTCAAATCTGCCCCTTCCTCTTCATCATAGGTCTGATGCTAGAGTGCAGAGTAGACACCACGGGTCTCCTTGCCTGTTACCCTGTGTAGAACCCTGCTCTGCCTCCTACTTGTTTTGGAAGCCTGGGGAAAATACTCTCCCCCATGCTCCATGTCTCAGTTTTCTCATCTGAAATATGGAAGTGATAATTCCAGCACCCTCCTGAGGACCTGTTGGGGATGCTAAACGAGCTAACACACATGGAACACTCACGGTGTACGGTACTCCAGCATGGGTATGTTCTTTTCCTGGGACTGCCGTAATAAACCACCACAAACTACACGACTGCAAACAATGGAAATGTATCCTCTCATTGCGCTGGAGGCCCCAAGTCTGAAATTAAGGGCTCAACAGGGAATCACTGAGATTCTGGAATCTCTGAGAGAGAATCTGTTCCCTGATTTTCTCCTGCCTTTTGCTGGCTGCTGGAGTCCTTGGCATTTCTTGGCTGTAGACTTAGCTCTCCAGTCACTCTCTCCACGTGGCCTTCTCTCTGGGTCTGTATGTCTCAAATCTCTCTCTCCTTTCTCTTATAAAGACACCAGTCATTGGATTTAGAGTCTACCCTAAATTTGGAAAAATCTTACTTTAAGATCCTTCGTTTATATCTGCAGATCTTTATCTCCAACTTAGGTTATATTCACAGGTCCTGGGGTTAGGAGTTGGACATACCTTTTGAGGAGCCACTATCTAACTTATAATAGTTGTCATGATTATTTACTCCCCACCACCGCAACTGTCATGATTATTTTTAATTCAAGATCTTACTGTCTCTGACTATACAATGAAAACAGTCTCCCTGCTAGTAGTTTTTGCATAGCTACTCATTCGCAGTACAGTAGCCCCAGTGATCTTTCCAAAATGACTCTGCTTCCCTCCTTCAGTGCTTCCCAGCACCTACCAGAGAACATCTGGCAGCAGAAGGAGGCTGTGATCTGGGGCCTGCCTCTCCTCTGCAGTGCCTTTTCCCATGCCCCTCCACCTCACCCATCTCTCTCCAAAGCAGGATGGCTTCCAGTGCCTCCAACACACAGCATGCTTCCCTGCCTCTGGGCCTTTGCACAGCCCGCCCCCTCTGCCTGATCACCACTCCCTCCCTACTGAAAACCTCTGCATCCTTTGAGATTCAGTTCTTATTTCATTTCCTTCCTGGATACCCCCCAATAGCTCCTCCAGACCCAAGAATTGGCTTTCTCCTCTATATACCTACTGCATTTTGGACTGATCTCTGTCACCAAATTATGCCCATTTCCTTAAAGTTCTGTTACTGTTTCTGATGCTCCTTGAAGGCTGTGCCTTTTAAAACTCTGTGTCTCTAGTGCTGGTGCAATAATGGAAGGTCTTGAATGATGAATGAATTGGTTGTTGGGTGGGCAGGTGGATAGATGGAACAACATGGGATGGATGGACGGATGAGCAGTGGGTGGATGAGGAAGTGGACAGATCTATAGATGAATAAGTGTAAAGAAGATGATTCAATGTCAGGGATCATGTGGAACCACAAAGTGAGGGCTGGACAAAAGCTGGGGTGGTCTGTGGTTAGATAAGCTGAGCCGTCATTATTGAGGAAGGAATGTGGCTGCTCAGAATTCCTATCTGTGTAGTATAAAGTAGGAACAGCCATGCATCCAACCAGTCCCAGATGTGATGTCCACAGTAACTTTCTGAAAAACTCGTTATTGCTCTCCAGGCTACGTTCTGCTTTAGTAGGTCCAGGGTGGACCGAGAATCTGCATTTGAAACAAAGCTTCGGGTGACACTGACCCATGCTGCTGTCCACAGACCACACTGGGAGCAGCCAGGCTCTAGGGCATTCTGGTGAGAGGAAGACCCACAGGCCCAGGAGACACAAACCACAATTTGGTCAGGAGCTTGGCATCCCCATGGTGACTGATGGAGGCCTGTGGTTCCTGTGACACACGGGCTTGTCTCACACCTAGTGCCACACTCTGCCTGGCAGCTCCTCCAGGCCTTTGCTGAACCATCAAACCCTGGGAGGAGACACAGGCGGGTGCTCTATCTTCCTGTTAAGATTTGTCAAATGTACATCCATCACCATCCCGGGAGGCCTTTCAGAAAGCATTTAAGGAAATACTGCACACTTAGCACTTAGCTCTTCAGATGTGGGGCTTGGGGTCATCGTTTTTGCCCATAAAAGGGCCATTTGTGTTTCAAAATGTGGAGTCAATGACCCTGCCAAGTGAGAGCAGCATTGTAGGCCTTGTTTTTGGCACAAATGACTTGAGTGTTTTCCAAACACCATTAAATGCCAAAGTCTCTGGCTTCCATTTGGTCCAGGTGTAGCAACTCTGAGGCCCACTGCCAAGCTGGGCGAGGGAGGGAATGAAATATCAGAGCTGCCCACAGGCGTGCAGATCAGAGACGGATCTGCATCTTCTTGCAAACTTGTGATGATTTCCTCCAAGCAGCCTTCCCCGTCAATCAAGCTGTAAGCAAAGGCCCTCCCTCACAGCCCGGCTCTACAGTGTGTACTTGACGGCATCACGAGGTCACTCTCAAGGCAAGGTGTCGGGGGTTTCATGCATCATCCTTTCACGAGCTGATCACAGAGACTCTGGCCTTCCACATAGTGGACCTGTCCTTTAAGTTTTCGTTTTATGTTTTTGATTCCTAAAATCTAGAGCAACACTTTTATTTTAGAAGCCACACATTGATTAGTTATCATCCTCATTACCAGAATAATAAGAACCAGCACCGATCTTCTCATGGATAAGGTAGTCATGGTTACTGGCCTCAGTTTACCCAGGATGGCACTGAGGAATGAGAGGTTAATAAAAGTGAAGCCAGTATCAGACCCAGAGCTTCCTGGTGCCAGCACCTTTGGCCACTGACCTTTGCTGCTAATTAACTTTTGTGAGAGTGCTTAGTACCTGCCAGGTGCTGTGCCATGGGTTTTACATGGGTTACCTCCTTCTACCCCTAAAATGCTCTTAAAAACAATACTATTAACTCCTTTTACCGATTGAGGGAACCAGTGTGAGAGAAATGATATAATGTCCCCGAGTTTCTACCCCATATCCGAGCTGCGATGTGAATCCCTCTCTGGTTGTGGCTTCCTCAGGGAACTTTGGTTCTGTGCTCTGCCATGCCCCTGCTCCAAGCAGAGTGGAGGGTCTGTCCACCCACTTGTTCCATTGGCACACACCTGGCCTGTGTCTGCTGACACCTGACACCACTCCCTGGAAGTCCCTTTTGCCATGGAAGGTAACAAACAGGTTCCAGGGTTTTGAACGCAGGCATCTCTAGGGCCATTTTTCTGCGTACTACTACCACAGACTTCCAGGGATGGCACGTGAATCCTGAAGGATCCCTCAGGAGGTGCCCATGCTCACACCTTCTTCCCTTCCTCATCCCTATCTGCCAGGTGACCTTTCAGGTTGTAAATAGATCCCTTCACAGCTTGCTTAACCAAGGCTAACCTTCCCAAGGCCTCTGTTTGGTCCAGCTCCTCCCTGGCCTCCTCCTTCTTCTCTCTGCCCCCACCACACTGGTCTCCTTGCTGCTTACCCACTAAACTGAGCACAGTCATATCCCAAAGTCTGGCCCCTCAGCCTGGAAAATGTCTCTGGATATTTGCATAACTCATGTTCACTCCATTCAAGTCTCTGATGGAATGTCATTTCCTCCTTCCACACCTATGCCATTTCTTAGTGTGCTTGGTTTTCTTGAGAACCTTTCTGCAGTTATAATGGAGATTTCCCTATTTTTAGTGTCTCTCTCCCTTCCCTGAACTCTTAAGTGCACAACGGTGGCTGATCTCCAGCACAAGGGACAATGCTTCTTTCAAAGCATGAGCCCAAATCATGTGCCAGGATGGGAGAGGGAAGGAAAGGAGGAAAGGGGGAGAGAGATTGGGAGGAAAAATGAGGAACAGAGGAGTGAAGAAGGAAGAGAAAAAGAAGGAAGCAAAGAAATGAAGGAATTTTGAAAGAAGTTGACTCAGTCAACTGTCATTTTTATACTTATCTAAGCCCTCATCCCTTAGAAAGGATTATAAGATTATATATATAAGCACTTCAAAGGGAAAAGAATCACTTTTACCTTTTCTAGAAGCATTTTTTTTTTACATCTTAATGCTCTTGATATTTAAATAGTCTCACAAAGGCATATCCTTCAAACAAACTTTCATCTGCTGCTATTGTAACTGCCACTTAGAAACTCCAAGACCAGAAATTCTCTGTGCCTCCGTTTCCTCCTCTGTAACGTGCAGATAATAACACTGTCACCCTTATAGGGCCAAAGTTTACATTCATGTTTATGAAGCACCAAAATGGATTCAGGGACCTAGTAAGCACCATCTGCTTATTAAATTAAAAACATTCGTACTTAAACTATTATCTCCAATTCTTGCTTTAAAACTTTTTAATTCAGAAAGACATCGGCAAACTTTCAGATTTTTATTTGAGTCCATTTGTCTCTTTCATACCATGCCTCATAGAAATACTAGTTTGTATTCCTATTAACATAAAATGGCAAATGTAGACCATTTTTCCCCCTGGTCAGTGGTAATATTTCTACCAAATAAATGTTTTCTCTGTGGGCTGGGGCTCTTACAGTGTTTTTTTAAATAGAGATTATCAGATTTAGGATTTTATTTGCTCAGAAGGCAAGTGTGAAATCTTGAGACCGCTCTGAAGTCCTTGGTTGGGGAGGTGGGGCTGAAACCAAATTCTAATTTGTCGCTTGCCTCATTGGGTCACCAAGATGGAAGTGCTCAGCCCCCTCGTTAATGACACGCCTGCTCCATTTGTTTTGGCTCCAACCAACCTAACAGTGTCTTTAATTCAGCGACAGACTGTTTTCCTTGGAAGCTACAGAATTCAATGGTTTTGGATCAAGCTCAGATTCTGGCTTGAAGTTCCCAACGGGAAGTAAAAGGGCTTCTGCCAACAGCGGTTGGGGGAGGAAGTAGGACAGGCCTTTGGAAAGAGGGTTTTGGGGTGTTGGAGGATATTCCTAATGGTGCCTGATGAGGCAGGACCTGATGCTGTTGAGGGTGATGTGGACAAACTTATTTGATGAGTCTGTTTCAACACTGTGCTGTGATTATTTATTTTAAATGAGTTTCAGGTACAGGGTCCTAATAATCTGTTTTATTTTTGTTGCCACCTAGAATAGAAAGTGGTTTCAAGCTCACCCTGGGAGGCAGGGATGCATTGGAAGGGTATCTACTGGATATAGATGCAAGGTGGGAGAGACTGAGAAAAGCCACCCTCCAGGGCTAAAGGTTAGGTAGACACTGAGTCACAGGAAGCCCTAGTTGGGAGGAAGACATTGGAGGCAGCTCCATCTGGGAGAGGATTCATTGGCACTGGTGTCTTCTCTGCTATCAGCTGTGTGTGGGAACTAGGGAAGGGCAGCTCTTGAAAGAAGAGGATGAATGGGTATCTCAGACAGCCATCGGCTGTCTAGATCCGGGGCTACAGGAGTTTTGCCCAATTGTGGCATTCAAGTATTAATAACCAAAGTGAGCTTCCTAGCTCTTGGAGACAAATCTTGTCTCTCCTCATTCAGTTTTTCTGATGTTCCAAGTTCCAGAGCAGAGACTTTTTATCGGGGTGGGGGGGGGCTGTTACCGGGGATTGAACTCAGGGACACTCAACCACTGAGCCACATCCCCAGCCCTATTTTTTGTGTTTTATTTAGAGACAGGGTTTCACCAAGTTGCTTAGTGCCTTGCTTTTTTGCTGAGGCTCACTTTGATCCTCCTGTCTCAGCGCACCCCCGCCCCATGACAGGCGTATGCCACCACCCCACCCCCACCGACTTTTTCTTTTAACCAAAGATTCATGGGTCTTCTAAGAGTATGCTTGGAAGACTTCAAGGAATTCCTTGAAGTTATATAAGATCCCAGAAACTATATACAGAATGCTATATGCGTGTACATTTGCTATAGAAAGGAGTCCATCATTTTACCAGATTCTCAAAAGGACTTTGTGACCTGCCTTTCCCCTGGAGTTTAGACTCACTGCTCTAGATGTTAGCAAAAACCACACAGCAAAACACTTTGAACTTTTGACTTCTTCAGTCTTTCTTGATGAATTCAGGATTTAACGTAGCCTACACATTACCAAAAGGTTTGCACCGCATCAGAAGGCCTGGGATTGTAGACCCTGCAGGTGAGAGGTGATGAGCAGGCCAGCAGGAGTCAAGAATAATATGAGCAATGCTGGTCTAGGCTGGAGGGCCATGTTGGGGGTATGGGGGCATACCTAGTGCTGGACACCACTCAGGAGCTTCCACTGGAACACTGGCACACCTACTTGGACATCTATCCAGATGACACAGATATCAATCAACAAACAATACCATGTGCATAATTATGAAATAGATTTAGTTGAGCACCTGCCATATGCCAGGAGCGTGGGATACATTGCCTTGTTTGTCACAAAAGTCTTATGAAATGGGCACTATTATCCTTTCCATTTTACAGAGAGAGTAACTTAAACCAAGAGAACCCACACTGAGTGGGTAGAAATGGGACACAGGTAAGGTTTGTCCTAGCCTTGTGCTTCCTCCCAGCCTAGGGAGCGTCCTTTCATACAACAACCACCCTGGTGGCCTGCAGGAGCTCTCCTCCAAGGCTGTGACTTTATGGTAACTGAGAGAGTGACCACTCAAAGCAATCGATTTGCAAGTCACACACTATGTGAGGAATTGGGAGGGACAACCACTTTTCCTTCCCAGGGGACAGACAGGCATACCCTGAGGGGGTGGGATTTCTGGAACTCTGAGGTTAACAAGAGGAGACTTGGAAAGTTCTAAGAGGGAGGGGGAGGCTGCATTCCAGACATAGCTCATGGTATGAGAAATCACCAAATTTGGAGTGGTACAAACAGATGAGGAAGGTGTCAAGTTCTCTAGGGAGGAGTGGAGGGTGCCAGAGGCCAATTATAGGGTAAAGCTCTGGCAAGATGCTGAAGTGACTTAGCTGAGCCTGAAACAAAGGAGAGCCATCCCAGAACCTTAGGACTCTTCCCTCCCACATCCTAACAAAGGGAAGGGTGTTTCATACAATGGTTGGAACAGAGTTCCAGGTAGAAATCAACTGCCTTAGGGACGTCTTCAACTCCTTCAGAGAATTCTCTGGTCACAGGAAAAGCTCATCAGTTGCAATGGCCTTCCACTTGCAAAGATAACATAAGGAGGACTGGCTTTGGGGTGAGTGAGAGGGAGAGACAGTCACTGTACGCGAGGAAAGGAGACCCTGAAAGACCAAAAGAAGGCACGTGGGTGCCACCACAGGCACCACCAACCATCCTCCATCCAGCTGTGGGCACACAGCACTTAATCCCACAGATACCTCCTCTCCTCCGCCCTGCCCCAGAGGAGCTGCTCCAGCAGAGACAATGGCTCTGACACTCCAACAGAAAGCCAGCTCAACTCTGCACCAGCAGTGGCCCTGCCAGACGCTTCTCTTCTCTCCATGGTGACACACACTGCTGTCACCAGGGAGCTGGAGAGCTTCTGAGACTCCATTTCCTGAAGGCTTGGGCCAGATCTGGGAGCTCAGGAGAGTTAGGGAACTGCTTTCTCTAATCCACAGATCTGAAAGAGTGCCTGCTCACATCCTTCCCAGAAGGAAGGACACACACAGCCTGGTGAGAACATCTTTCCGCGTGGGGCCAGTGCAGGCTTCACGCTGGGGGCCTCCAGGCTGGCTACCTTCCCTGGGGTCTCCCACGCCTTCTGGGGAGCTCCACTATGCTCCTGGCTCCCTGCCTTAGCATCTACTCTTATCCCACCCCACCTCCTCAACTATGCTTTCCCCTCTGCTGGGATAAATTTAGCTCTGAATGAATGCAGACAGAACACATGGAAGCAAACACAGACCAAACAGTCTTCAAATATAGGTTTGGCACACACACAGCTGACCCAGAAAAAGATCCAAGTTTTCCCATTTCCTTGTCTTTTGCTTATCTCTGTTTCTCCCATCTCATCCTCAGACAGCTCTCCCCTTTTCTGCATTTACTTAAGCTAATTAAATGTGTAGATGAACAATGTAAGGCTGTTTGTCTTCAGAACCCTTGAACTAGAAGTCCTTGGAGGACTAAAGAAAATCAAGGAGTCAAGGGAAGCTGTTGGTGGCTCTGGTCATTTTCATTTGCTGGTTTGATTCTCTTAAAAACCCATCTGGAAGTCAGAAGTACCTTTTGTCTTATACACACGGGGCAGGATTTTCTCCTGGTGGGCTGAGCCTGTGCAATCCCACAAACATGTTCCCCTTGTGCATTCATGATGTCCCTACGTCCCCAACTTTGAAGTCTTGTCTTTCACTATAGCCTTTCCCAATCAGAGCACTTAGAGTTCTTAAAACACGTTCTCATTCATGAGTTCCTCTATTTTTAACGAGAATCCCATGAGGGTAGTTAGCAATCTCCATTCCACATAGAACCTATCTCTGACTCACAAATAAGAAAGCTCAGCTGAGAGCAGTTACATGACTTCTCTGAGGTCACACAGCAAGTGTCAGACTTAGAATTAGGACCTAGAATTGAGCCTTTTGTGTTTTTCTATTCTACCTTGAGCTACTTTGGGGAAAGGCAACTTGTCCCGAATGCCTCAGCTGGTGTAGGGGTGGGGGTTACAAATGAGGAAGGAGCCATTTTTGAGACAGGCTGGCTGTCACCTCTTAGTGAAGCAGACTTGATTTTGCCAGGATATGAAGGAGTGGGCAGGGGATGGGCATATGAGGTTCAGAGCACTGGATTGCAAAGGGTTTCAGTAGGGCACAGTATCCATTGGTGGGAGCAGAAGCTCGGCTTTTCCTGATCTCTTTATTCATTCCTCAGCCAGGAGGGTGGATGGGATTTAGCTGATAGGCCACCATAGCACCACTGCCAACCCCACAGGAAATCTCTCTCTTGTCAGCAGTGCTGACTGGCAGAATGTGCACGGCATCATCGAATCATGGTTAACAATGAAAGTGTCGATGGCTACACTACAGAAAGGGATTCCACGCTGACGAGGCACATCGTGGTCATTGTACTGAGGCAAACTAGAACGGCCCATAAGCTCTCTGCCAAGCCAGTGACCCAACCGTGTCTACTGGCATCAGATCACCAGGCTGGGGTGGAACCTGGCCTTCCCAAAGACTTTTCTGGTTTGGAACTGATTCGTACACAAGCCTCGAATCAACTCTACCCCAGAGCACTTTCAATACGTAGGCATGTGACGCTTTTCCTAAGTGCTCAAGGGTAGATTTTTCTTTCCATCTGCTAGGACTGATTTGTCTTCTCTTAAGAGTTCTCTTAAGAAATTATAATTATTAAATTGATCTCCTCCATAAGATAAGATTGTAGGAGAGTCTGATAAAGAGATTTCTAGATAATAAACGACAGAGAGTAGAATCTTTCTCTTAAAAAGATGCAAAAAAAAAAAAAAAACCCCACAAAAAAATATCACAACAGAAATACCTACTAATATGGGGCATTTTAAGAATATTAACAGCTCACTACTTTAAAAAAAAAAGACTATATTAAAGGGTGGATAAAATCAAGCCATTTACTTAATTTGATCTATGGCACTTTGAATGAAGCAATAGTTGGCTCAAGTAATTAGTATCCACTGTGGCCAATCACAAGCACTTTGCATGGGTTTTCCTTATTCTCATAATATCCTCTGAGGGGGATGAGATTTTAATTTGTCTTCAGAGCTCATGTCACTTCTGTGTCACATCCACTTCCCATGCCCTGATTCCCTTTTTCAAAACTTTTATCATGAACAAAATTATTCTGAATCAACATTTGACTAACATAGTATTGTCCCCAGACTCTTCTGATACAACAACCCACTGAGCCAGGACATCACGTATTTTTACTTCTGTTTACAACTGAGGAAACTGCAGTTCTGATCTCTTATGTGATTTGTTCAGGGCATCAACACAAACATAAATGCAGAACGATCTCGAAGCATCCACCACCCTGATCCCTCCAGCAACTCATATCGGTTAAGCAACATTGAGACAGCAACCAAGGGGAAAGTCAACCTACTAAAATACTGATGTTCATTTCTAGTTGCTCATTTTGAAGCACTATGTAGAGACGTTAGCCAACATGTACCTTAAGCAACATACAGACTAACTGGTATTCTACTTTATGACTTCTTTCTCTGTCTTCTTGCTCCATGGGGACTCCCTATATGGATGTGTTATTGGAATTCCATAGAGAAAAACAGCAGATACTTGAAGTCCTATAGACTTCTCCAAAGATCTGGTAAACACATGAGCCAAGAAGGCTCCAGGCACTGTTCTCCTTCTTGGAGACTGTATATTTTCAAACAATCCCATTCAAAAGATAGCTGATATAAACATTTTGGGGGACTGTAGAATTCCTTTGAAAATCACTTTGTCAAAGGAAAGCTTCATACTCTTAACCTACCATTCAACAAGACTTTAACTTTTACTCTTCCTGTAACAGGCCTTGGTGAGTCATTTCCCTCTTGGTTTGCTGAGCTCCTGTTTTTCCCACAAGGGAATAGACTCTGATCAAAAGGCTCATGTCCTAAAATAGATTCTGAAATTTTTATTAATGAAACATTTATTTTGCATATCTAGCATTCTGTATTCTCTCCATGTAATGTTTTATAAACTAGCATCCATCAGAAGAACCATTAAACTGCCTGAATGGTGCTTATGCAACACAATTTAATATCCCAGTAAGAACTAGTGATTTGTGACACACATTATTCACCAATGTAGTACATCATTCCAAATTGTAATGTTTGGAGGGCAGATGGTAACCAATATAGGCGTGAGACTAGACTGAATCCTTCGTCACACCAGTCCAGAGCCTAATGTCTAGTATAGAATAGCTACAAAATAAGTTTATTAAAGAAATGGCAAAATGTGAGTTATAAATGTCTGAGTTTGTGATGGATTCAATGATTTTACAATGTTAAAATTTAGCGATTTGAAGGGAGGAATGTTGGAAGAGGAAATATTTTTCCCTCTACTCCTTGGCCATTCTTTTTGTAGGTCTTCTGGTTTCACGTAGGGTCCTTAGTCCCAAGCAATAGACATCGATTTTAGATGGTAGTAGCAGAAAAGGAATGAATTCATACTGTGCTCTGGAGCTCACAGAATAGAGGCGGAGTCTTAAAAGGGGGTGTTGGGCAATAGGCTGGACCAAAAGTAAGCCACCAGCCTGAAATCGAGTGACATTGTAAAGTCAACCAAGAGAAAAGCCATCCTCCTGGAATACTGGTGTATTTAGAGAAAGTCCTCTAGCATACTGTCTTCCAGTTTCTTGCTGGTGCTTGTGCCTGACTAAGCCCAACTTGCACACCATGCCATACCCTCCAGCGGGGCTGGGAAAGCAAGTGCCTGGCATTTCCCAGCTTTTATGCTACGGTGTGGCTCTGCCTCTCACTATAGCTTGTAATGTGAGAACTCCCCAAAGATGGGAAGGGGCTCACAATTGGGGAACCAAGAAGGATCTGAGTTTGCTACACTTCCTCACTGACCCAAAACATGGCATCCAGTGTTGTGAATTTCCTCTCTTCTTTGACTTCTTGCCACACCTGCAGTGACCAGCTCCATACTAAATAAACACAACTGTTGCTTATCATGGGTCTTAGACACTTTAAAATCACCAAGGAAGTACACATGGTCACAAGTCTTTGGTCTATTCCTAATCAATTCCATTAGTACAATGATTCTAAATCTATCCCAAACCCTCACTGTACCCCCATAGAATTTAATTCTGTGCATGTATTCAGGAAAGTCTAATGCAGACTTCTGGTTAGGAGCCATGTTTTAATTTCTCCCTGTTTCTCCCAGCTCCTTTACAAGCCATGTCTATTTTCTGAAGGCTTGTTTTACATTTTTTTTAATTTTTAAAAAAATATATTTCTTTTAGTTGCTGATAGAACTTAATTTTTATTTATTTATATGCAGTGCTGAGAATCAAACCCAGTGCTTCACACATGCCAGGCAAGCGCTCTACCACTAAGCTACAACCCCAGCCCCTGTTTTCCCTTTTGACTACATCTTTGGCCTTACTTCCCTCATAGCGAATACCCTTTGATTCTGTAACATTCAAGTCTCTATCTTGACCTAAAATCCTTCAACTAGGCTCTGCTTGCCCAAGACTACCTTCCTATCTCCATCTTCATCTTTCACATCTGAAGATCGGAAAGGAGTACTTTGTACTCCTTCTCCTTCCCCTCCTCTCCTAAGTGCTCCCAGGCCCACCCTCTGGACCCCCACTGCCCTCCAATGTCCTGGCTTCCTGACTTCTGGAGCCAAGGGGCTCCTCTTAGTCTGCACCCTGCTTGGCCTCTCAGAAGCATGTCACCCTGTTGGAATCCCCTGTCCTCCTGTTGTGGCTTTGCGAGCAAATCCCTCCTGATTTTTCCTTCTCCTTCTCAGATGATCCTGTATCAATCTCCTTTGCTGAACTCTGTCCTCTTCTTGTTCCGTTTTCTCATCCTGACCATTCTCATTTCTTCAGCTATAATCATGCAGTGAGTGGCAGGCACTTAGATACGTGGCCCAACCCTGGTTCTTCTATTCAGAAGTCCAGATCTTTCCAACTGATCACATCCAAAGGGTGCCCAGGCCTTTTCCCTTCCCATCTCCCCTTCCATCACTTCTTTTAAAAATTTATTGAGGCTAAATGTGAAATTTACTATTTTTTATATTTTTATATAAAATTTGCTATTTTCTCCATTTTTAAGCATACAGTTTGGCAATGTTAAGTACATTCACATCAGTGTGCCTCATCATTCATGCCTGTAGAGCTGAGGGGAAAAGGACCATTTCTTGTTTGTTTATTCCTAGGGCCTGCTACACCTCCCTGTCACTGGTCATGGTGGTGCTTACTGGCTAAGAACATGGGCTCTGGAGTTCTGCTCAGAGTTTGAATTCCACGTCTGTGACCCTGGCTGAGGCTCCAGCCTCATGGTGGCCTCACTTCCTCATCTCAATATTCTCTGCTTTTGTTTGTTACATTTTCTACTGAAATAACAGCTTTGTTTATTTGTGAGCAACTCCCTGCCACAAATAACTTGTCCTGCAAGGACTCGTGCTGGTAATGAAGAGAAAATGAACCATTTGAAGAAAGTGATGGATCTTAGCCAGAAAGTACAAGGTCCTGATACATTGGAGTGGGATGTTACACTTGGCATTGGCTTAGATTTATGACACAAGCAGCTCCACCTATACCCTTTATGAAGAAGGGAAAACAGTCCCTCATTTAACACGCTTAGGTGAGAGCTTCCATCTTCCTCTGCCTGGTGATTGAGCATCAAGTGGCAGCTAAAAATCTCTGTGAAAGTTGACAGGGTAATTCATCTGAAATGGAAAGAATCTGCCCAGAAAACGGATGATTTGGGGAAATTTCATGTGCATATCTTCTAAAATGCCTTCTTTTTTGCAGGGAAGGGGTACAAAATGCCTTCTTAAGTGCTGCACTTATTGAATCATGTGGATCCAAAGAGGCTAGCCTGTTGTGTTTTTTTTTCCACAGTAATTATTTCATCTTACAGAAGAAAGTTTGCTTATAAATGTTGGGGATTCTAGCACGTCCTTCCTGAATGCTGAGAGACATTTTGTTTGTTCTTAGCATTTATTTCTTTTTGGACCAACCCTTATCCAACCCCAGAATCACTCCAGGAACTGTCACAAAAGACTCGCTTTAGTATAGAAGACCCTCAAAGGTTAGCAACACAGAATGTCACAGGATAATAATAAAAGTGGATATCTGTAATGCTTTTACAAAACACCTTAATATACTACTTTATCCCATTCGTTTCTAAGGATACCTCTATGAGGTGACTGTTGAGATCCTTTAATTTTTTTTTTCAAATGAGGAAACTGGGGTTCAGAGTGGTTAAGTGAGTTGCCCAAGCTTTCACAGCTGACAAACTGTCTAGTCCAGCCTAGCTGGCAATCCAGGACTGCAAACTCTCAGCTAAGCCACATTTGGCCTCACCAGAAAGGTGGCTGGCCTATTTGGAAATACACCCTGCCCTCAGCTGACTTGATGTTTGAGGACCCTGTCATCTATGCATGTGGGCAAGGCAGCTCTTCCCTGTTGGATAGGACCCCGCATAGAGCCCAAGCATCTGGCGTGAGCCAGAAGGCTCCCAGAACACTCGGGGTGGCCGCAACTACCACGTAAGGGCACGTGCTGGGGCCCCGCATTCTGCCAGAGTTCCCTCCACTGGCGTCTGCTCCGTAGAGGCGCCACCTCGGTGGGCTGTGGTCCCAGCGCGCGCCGTGTCCACCGAAGCGCTAGCCGTGCGCCCTGGAGGCGCGTCCCAGGTGCCCACTCGCGCGCGCGTCGCCTATACGCGTCCTAGGTACTCGCTGCGGTGGCCACCCCGGCATCTGCTGCCCGCCTGGAGCCGCCCGGGCCGCGGCCACGGGTCCCCCACACCCCAGGGGCGGAGCGAGGCGCCGAGACGTCAGGGCGGAGGACGAGCGCGGGGCGAGCGCGGGGCGAGCGCGCCCTCCCGGCGGCTGCCTGCGGCCCACGTCTCCGGCTGGCGCTGCCGGCGGCGGCGGCGACCGTGAGATGCAGTTAGCGGCGGCGCTGGGGCGCAGCCAGGCGGCCGCGCGGGCGGGGACCAGGGGCTGAGCCCGAGAGCCAGGCGTGCGCACAGCCCTGCCCGCTGCCCCGAGCGACCCCCGGCGCCTCGGCTGTCCCGGGTTCTAGCTAAGCCCCCCGGGGTGCTCATCAATCTCCTTGGGTGACTACAGCGTGTGTTTTGTTTTTCTTTCTTCCTTCTCCTGCCTGGGTGCCCTTCTCCAGGATGGCAGAGGCGGAATTGCACAAGGAGAGGCTGCAAGCCATAGCAGTAAGTCCACTTTCATTTTTTCTTGCTCTATTGTCTGGGGTGGACGGGGACCCCGAGGGCTTCGGGGTGAGCGGCATGCCAGCGCAGTAGCCTCCGGCCGGATGTTCCCCGGATAAAGTCTGTCAAAGCTCAGCGACGTTGTCTTTTCCTTCATAGGTCTGTAGACCTAACCCCCCAGGGCGCATTTAGGACTGGGGATTTGAACGTGGAAGATTGGCTTAGAAATAGATTCTTGCCGCTGGGCTTTGGGGACAGACTACACAAGCTTGTGGGGGCGACTCCTGGAATATTATCACCCAGTGCTCAGGAATTCATTGGCTTCCTACGCTGGAGAAGGGAGAGAAGGGCGACCTGAACGGTGGCTGTCTTCCTCTGCGGAAGCCGTTGGCCTGTTAAGTGGAAAACCAGGAGCCAGCTACTGGACCAGCCAGCCACGCGGTGAACCTCCTCGCAGAAACCGGGAGTGTTACTCTCCCCTTCTCTATTTTATATTGACTAGGGCTGTGGCCCAAGCCACCACCCTAGAGGGGGCTTGGGACTTCTTACAACTACTGGGTCTGGAGAATAATATTCCAAGGGAACCTCTTCCCGTGGGGTGTGGATTTTCTGCAGACCTCCTTTAAGCATGCAAAAGAGCAACCGGGTTTGGCAAAGTTCGTATTCACTTTCAGAAAAGTGCACTCATGTGCATCTTGGGTACAAAAAATAACTCTCTGAGACTGCCTGGATTTGAGCAGTCTTGCCAGAGTGTTGCCAATGATCCACAGATGTGGTATTTTTACTGGAGCCACCACAGCTGGATTATATATTTCCTTTGTGGATGAGAGAATGATTATGGCTGCTTTTTGAAATAATAACAATTAAAAGAAAGGTCTGTTAACATAGAAGACTCTCCAGATATTTTTCTACCTAAGTCCTTTCTTTTCCTTCTCTTTTTCCTAGTCCAAGAGTTCCCTGGAAACACTTATAAATTTGTTGAAGAAATACTGTGTGATGTTTTGGAAGCAAAGTACATGAAAGTATTTTCAAAAGCCTTTGGGCAGATTATTCTTTGGGAAAATGCACAAAGGCCCAACTTTTTAATGTTTTTTTTTTTTTTTTTAGAAGCATTTGATGTGGTCTTGGTGGCTCTGAGACCTCCTTTCTCAAACTCTTCAAATCTGAAGGGTCCTGGAGACTTTCCCCCTGGAGGGAGGGAACTCTCTGTCAGCAATGCTGCAGTGCTATGCTTTGCCTGTGAGGCTGTCTTGAACGTGGTCCTCAGAGCTGTGGAAGGCTGTCTTTTCTCTCCCTTTCCCCCTTGCATGTGGATTTGGATGGTTAATGAAGTTGTTCATGGTTTCTACAGTTAGTGGCAAAGCAGTGTGACAGTTTGTCATGAACTTGATAAGAATGGAGATATTCAGCTATTGGTGCCATGGAGCTGGTGGGTGTTTTGTATAAACTGGATAATAGGCTGCTTTAACTGTTGACAAGTAGCTGCTCCAGAGAATGCTCAGTCGCTCCCATGGGCTGCTGTTGACCATTTCCAACAGTTGTCACATTTTCTGCCTTTGCATGGGCAGCTTCCCCGGATGCCTGAGGGACAGCTGGACCCCATGAAAGGACTTACTTTCTGAACAGGGAGCCAGTAGCAGCTAATTCTGGGGCCACCCCCCTTTCAAGTGGAGTTGAAGAATCCCAGCAGAGGCCAAGCAGATTTTCAAGAAAGATCTAGGCCATCTTTTGGAAATCTCTTGAGTGTCTGAGAAGATAAATACTCACTCATTCCTATTCAGTTGTGGAATTGAGTTTGTCCTGTGGACCTGTGGAGCTGTTGATGATTCTCATAATGTTAGATGATTCTCAACTAACATCAGTGAACATGTATGTGGTCACTGCAGATTTTCTAACAGTGACATCACGGGGGTAGGAGATTAAGAGACATAAGGGTCTGGGGGGATCTGTAGTCACATGAGTAGATGGTTTTATGTCACACTTTGGCCTAGTGCACACTCTCCAGATTGGGCAAACTCTGCATCTCTGCCACTTTCTTAGAGTTCTCAGGGGACCCTGAGGAGCTCACAAGTCTTTCCTGGAACCTAGCAGGTTGAAAGTCTCTGAGGAGATGTGAAGGGAAAGAATGTGTCCTCACATCTCCTATTTCTGGGTCCTGGGCAGTCCTGTGCCTGAGCCTTAGTTTCTTTACCTATGACACAGACTGTGGGCTCTGCCTCCTGGGCTGGCAGAAGGGCCAGTGAAGGGGCAGGTGAAGCACCTGGCATCAGCTGCCATTACTTGGTGCTGATGGAGGCAGAGCTCTCGGTTCCTGTCTCCTCTGCTGCCTGGTCCTGAGAGGTTAGGAGGAGCAACTCTGAAGTGGTAAGACTATGAGTGGCCTTTTTTCCTTTTTCACTCAAAATGAAGGCCAGGGACTCACCCAATGTCACTTTGTCTAAGTGCTTCAGGAAAGGGATGGCACTTCAGGACCTGAGGGTTCATTCACCCATACATTCAGTAGGTGTTTACTGAGTGCCTCCTCTGGGAGAGGACTGGCAACACTGAAAAGATGTGTCCCAAATTTCAGCCCTAAGAGGGAAGATTTCACCCTTTGCACACTTAGTTTATGAAAGGCCTAGGTGTCCTGTGTCCTGAAGTATACGTTACCTGATCATGTGTGGGATTTCCCCCTCAAAAGGAATTAAGTATAGAACCTTAACTGAAACCTTCCATCTGAGTCCACAGATTAATCAATGAGAGAAGATGGCTTTTGTCTTATTTCCTGACAAAAGAAGAGCAAGCCCACCTGACAACTATCTTCACTCCCACCCTGTATGCTCCCTTCATCTCTTGGGCCACTCCAAGAGCTGTAAATTTATAATATACAAAACGTAACAGGGAGCCATGGAACGAACATGAATGGTGATTCCAGAGAATAATAATCATTGCCATTTGTTGAACCTCAAACATTCAGCAAGCACCTCGTGAAGTTCTTTATTTTTTTAACCTGCACTTATTTAGAGCCTAATGGAGGCAAAAGAAGTGCATAAACAGTCACTGTACTTTACACACTTGTGAGCCCCTGAGCACACTTGTGGGACATGCCAACCAACTGCAAGGACACTTCCCAAAGAGGATGCATTTGAGCACATCCTGAAGATTGGACAAAATAATACAGGACTAGGGTCATAAACTTCCCAATTACTAGAGGGCATTTGTTGATTTGTCGTTTGTTGATTATTTGAAAGGGAAAGCCCAAAGCATGAAGTGGAGTCAATTGCTAGTGGCACACACTCAGTAACAGGGCTAGGATGCTTTTTAGCACATATTTTCTCCCTTTAGCCTATTAACAGGCTGATGACAGGCCTGCTTCTGTTCTGCTATTCTGCAGATGAAGAGGTTGGTAGAATTGGTCCAGCATTAAGCAAGTACCATCAAAGCCAGGATTCAACCCGCCCTGCAGGTCACTGGAACCTGTATATTGACTACTGCCCTGAACGGCCACCCAAGATGGCAGCAGCACCTCACTTTTCCTGTGAGCCCACCATCCAGGTGGTTCTGCAGCCTGGGTGAGAGCCGGTGAGACAGCAGCAGACTAGTTCCATAGCATTGGCAGAACCTGAGGTAAACCAGGAGGCCTACATGTTTTTTGAGAGTCGTCCAAGCCTGGGTTCACTGCACAGAAACACTCAACATAAACTAACCGAATGAGTAACACTGTGGTGGGGAAGAAGCTGTAGAGTATTTGGAAGCCAACTTTGGGGGAGGGTGTTGTTATGTCTGCACATCCAAGGAAGAGATAATTTTTCTTGAGCATGAGTGAACATAGCAAAATGTTACAGAGGTTGTCTTGGGAAAAAGTCCTAAGAACCAAGGGTATTTGTTGATTTGTTGTTTGTTTGATTTGTTGGCCCCAGGGACCAACATGGGTGTGTTTATGTGTGCTGAAATACAAAATGCAAATCTAACCTACACTTGCTTGTTCTTTAGGGAATTTGGTCATTTACTAGGAACCCACACATAGAATGGTAAAAAAAAGAACTTGCTTTTTGTACAGTGCTTTCCAGAGTACAGAAGCCTCGCACGGGCGCCCTTTGCTCTGAGGTGCAGAAAGGGCAGGCCTTGTTTTCTCCACTGTACAGTCGAGTGTCCAGAGGTGTCTGTGCTCACATAGTGATGGGGGGGAAGCATGGCAAGTCCCAGTCCCTCCTGACTCCTGATTCCCTGTGTTGGTGGCACATCCGGCCTTGGCAGGGTGCTCAGACCTAGGCTGGATCTGCCACAGATACTCCTGAGCTGAAGTCTTCTGGCTGGAGGAGAGGGCCGGGCCTCAATGTGCCTCTGTGGAATCTGCCCTTTTGGAGGATCTCACTTTGAGTATCTCTTCCTTGAAACTCTGACCCAGAGGGTGCAGTGAGTGGGTTTATGGTTGCCACCAGATTCTGTGCTCTGTTCTGAGCAGGCCTGGGTGTAGGTAGTTGCCTTAGGTTGGCTATGCCCTGGGCTTCCAGAGAAATATTCATGGGTTCTGCTTGGATTCATCTTTTCATGAATCTTCTTGCCTTGGGGTGATAACACATTGAGTTCTGGGTTTGAAGTGAGGGGCCAGGGACCCAGGAGGCTACCAGTTTGAGGTAGCCTCCATGCCATTGAGATTGGCCTGCCATGTGTGCTGTATGCATGTGCTGAGCTGTCACATCAAACCCCATTATTATGTACAGTTAGTACATGTTAATAAAATAATGAAAAAATAAAACGAGTAAACAGTTGTCAACTTAAGAGAGAGATTGGCCTGCATTGGCTGGGCACAGATCCTTGCTACCATTTACATATGATGAAGCCCAGCATCCCAAGTCAGAGATTTCTCAGAGAGGTTAGAGAGCCAAACCCAAGCCCTGTAATAACAAGTGTGTGATCATGTGGGGACCATCCCCATACATGTCCTATGTGGGCACGTGGGATTCGTGGATAGCTGACAGAGGACTAGAGAATTTAAAATCCTGGTTGTTCTTCTGTTACCTACTTCCATCCCAAAAACATAGATGTCACTATATTTCTAAAATTCCATGTTAAGGCCTAAAAAATGGTTTTCTGGGGATATTGGTGCTGAGGAAGGGTTCACCCGGGCTGAGTCTACAGGATTGCCAAATGGATCAGTGACATTTTGGGCCCTTTTAGGGTCATTGCTGAGTCTGGGAGTGCCAAGGCAACCTTACACAAACATGTTCAAGGGCCATACACCTCTCTGGCCATTTATTTGTACCTCTGAGCATTTTAATCTCTTGGGACAAAGATCAGCTGCTCTGGCAAGTTTGAAAGTGCTCTGAGAAATAGAGCAGTTATTTAAAAAAAAAAAAAGTTATTATCACACAAGCCAAGCCAGGGGAGTTGTGGGTTATGATTCATGAGCATCTCAAGGAAAACCAGGGCTCACTAGAGAGGCTTCTACACTTCTTTGGGGGCTGTCCAACACTTTGAGACCACTGCTCACATTTTATCACTGATCCCTTTTGGGGATGTTGATCAACTTGCTTGGCAGTAAGAGCTGGTCATTAAGTGTCATGACCTTGGCTGAGACAGCAAATAAGCATTGATGCACAGAAACTGTGGTCCCCAAGGCTGTCTTGTATTGCCCAACACAGCGTGGTAGTTGTGAGTATGGATTCTGGGGTCAAAAGACTGGGCTCAGGTTCTGGCTTTTTCATTAGCATCTGTATGATGTTATTGTCCCTTGGCTTCCTCATCTGCAAAATGGGTGTAATGATAATGTGTGCTTCAGGGAATTGTTGTAAGGGTTTTTTTGAGAGATTTCATGGGAAGTGCTCCGAGCAGGTCTATAGTGGGCACTTACAGAAGTTTTCTATTTATAATAAGTAAATGAACAGATCTTAACGCATGCATCTTTAAATAGAAGATGGACACAAAGGGAAAAAGGTGAATTCTATAGTATTTTTGCCAAACAAGGAATTTCAGGTGAAGATAGTAAGTAAATTTTCAATGCATGGGGATAGTAATAACAACAATAATAGTGGTGATGATGAAGGATTGTTTGCAGTAGACAGAAGTTGCAAACTTAATAGGCTCTGGGGGACCAGTATGCAACTTAAATGAGGGACACAGACAGTGGAAGGTGCGAGGTCTTGGAGAACAGATGCTACTTCTTTGTTAAGATGCAATTAATTTATGCTGTGAGAGGACATGGGTCCTATGTTACTACATCAACTCATTTTCAAAAGAAGTCAGAAATCTAGTTTTTAAAAATGTAGGCTCTCCCATTTTTTTTGTTTTAGAAAAAGAACAATATCATTTAATTTAAAAACTTTGAAAAGATTTGTGGTCACAGTGCAATTCCTGCTGGTCAGTAGGTGCACATTTTGTGACCTTTGCATGTAGGTAGAGTTTTGACCTTGACATTATGCTTTCCATATGCTTTGACTCGTTAGGATTTCATAAGGATGCCTTGAAGTAGTCCTCCCAGCATCCCCTAGGTCTTTCATAATGTTGCAAAATCAGGCTGCGTTTTCACCAGGGGTTTGAGAGTTTGGAGTCCAAACATTTGGCTTATCGGGGACATTGTGCCTATTTGTTGTATCTTTTGACCTTAAGTGAGCCCCTGGCATCACTGACATTATTGTAACCCAGAATACTCACATCCGGATAGGAGATTGCTTTCTAAATTAACAGGAGAATCTGAAAGACAATTAGTACCTTAGTGTGTGAAATTTTCATTATTATAGACTAACCTTTAAGAATAGTTACCCACGGTATGCAAATCTGACATGCAAATTCTTCATGCAGATTGGAGTATAGCTGTGTCAGCCGGAGTGTTTGAGGTGATCCTGATTCATTATCAGTCTCAAGTAACAAACAATATAGGGAGACCTTGTTGGCATTAGCACCTATGATAACAACAACAGCCATTTGATATAGACTTGCCATTTTTTAGCCAAATTGGCATAGAACATAGATTCACAAACTTTTTAGGATTACCTGGAACACTTTTTAAAACACACTCCCAGAGGGTCTGAATCAGTAGAACCCGGAAGGGACCTGAAACTGCATGTTTACCAAGTTCCAAATTCCCGGGTAATGCTGTTCCCAGCTGCAGTTGCTGTACTGGGGAACACACTTTGAGAACTACTGGAAAACTAGTAGGAGATCAATAAGAAAAAGAGACTATGGCCTGCGTTTTGATAAGTATCAAACGCCCATTGTCACATACCCAGGAGTTTATGTGGGGTGTCTAGTTTGAAGATCTGACATAGAATAAAAGATCAGCACAGTCCAGTTTGAAAGGGATGCAGATGAATCTTCACACATCAGGTGGCTGATCAAGAGGAGGTCTTTCTTAGGTACTGGCTTTAATCTATTTAAATAAGTTGAATTTCTGTCTCTTGGTCATCTGAACACACCTGTTGGGAGAGTTGGCCTGGGATTGGCTGGGCTGGTTGAGAGGGTTTGCTTGGGATCCTCTGACCAAAACTGTGGGCTCCAGTGTTCCCTTGGGACAGCCTTAGGGAACAGCTCTCTAAGATAAGTTGTGTGGTAAAGAAGACATCCAGCCAGGTACAGTGGCACACGCCTGTAATCCCAGCACTTTAGGAGGCTGAGGGAGGAAAATTGCGAGTGCAACGTGGAGGCGCTAAGCAACTCAGTGAGATCCTGTCTCTACATAAAACACAAAATAGGGCTGGAGATGTGGCTCAGTGGTCGAGTGCCCCTGAGTTCAATCTCCAGTACCCAAAAAAAAGGAGACATCCATCAGTGCAATGGACGATCCTTTGAGAGAGATGTGTCATGATATGATGGTGCTATGGATGTAGATATCCCATTGCAGATCAGCCAAACAAGTCTCATGGAACCTTCTTCAGCCGGCAGGTACTGATCCATAGTATGACAGCTTCTCCTGTGGGCAGCTCCACTAGGACACCAGTATGAGCAGAAACTGATGTTCACTTACTTACTGATGGCTAATGATTCTCCTAAGTTGACCTGTGTGCACACAAGTATGGCTTGTCATTGACATACCCAGGAGGAGTTTATTCTCCCAAGGATGTCGTGCTGGCCCTCCTCATCCTTATGTGTAGCATCCATTGTTTGAGCTCATACTTCATTTTTGGAAGGATTCAGCCTCACCCAGTCTCTTATTTGTCTTAAAACACAAAGCACAGAGGCTGCACTGTCCTGGATGTGGCCCAAGAGAACAAGGACAGACTGTGGGTGATGAGCCACACAGCACAGGGCACTTTGTAGAGGAAAGGTCACTCATAAGCACTTAGGGTTTGGGAGAATACCACCCATTTCAGATCTTTTTTCTGACAGGAAATGCCAGTAGGAGCAGAGGTTGGTGTGGGGTGGCACATGTCGGAGCTACATGTGTCCTTGCTTAATTATTCTCGGTATTTTTCAGCATTCTCATGGTGAGTTAAAATGTTCATAGGGGGATTAGTAAACACACACAAACAACAGATGAGAGAGACAGAGAGAAGACTGTAGCCTGTGTGCATAATGCTTGAACATGTATTAAACATATTTTGGGCTAGTCTTTGAGGTCATGATGGTGCTTCTATAGCATCATATGAGCTTAGCCAAAAGAAAGAAACAGGGAAGCTGGTACCTTTCCCTTGCATAATGTGGATGAGGAAAGAAAAGCCACCTGAGCCCCAAGATACAAGCCCCTGCTGGAGATGGAGAGCACATCTTTCTGTTCCTCCTTCCCTTGCAGCAGCCAGTTTCATTACCCTGTGGGCTTTGGGGTTCTTGGCAGTCTGTGCTTGACCAAATGTCTTCAAGGCCCTTATAAAATCTACCCTTACTTTTTTTTAGAGGGAGGTGGGAAGAAGCCCTTTTATTGGCTCATTTGCTCTTCTAGGTGGGTGGGAGTTTGCCCCCCTCTGCTAAATTGTAACCAGTCATGAAAGATTCTCTTTATTTTTAAATTCAGGCTGAAATGTAAAACTTTGAGGGTTACCAAAAAATGTTATTCTTAAGAGAAAAACATATGCTTGAAAACTTAACCCCTTGGGTGGTAGGTAGGCAGTTTTATTTCTCTGAGTTCAGTGCTAATGTTGACAACTTTGAGGCCAATAAATAGCAGCTGGAGCTTTAGGATTTGGGTAGCTGTGACGGTTTGCATGTCTCCTGTGTGCGGGACAGTAAGGCCAGGCCAGGATTTAGGGGAGGTGCCTCTTGACAGAGTGGCATGAAGTTGGTGCGGCAGTTTCCCCCAAGCTCCTGGTTGGTCTGAAACACTGGGTTTCTACAGCCTGACCTGTCATCTTGGGCTCATAACACTTGCTCCCTTTAATGGGATGGGAAGTACTTTGAAATTTTCTTGACCCAGTGGAACTGTGAGACATAGCTAAAAAGTCAAGTTTGACGTGAATGAGCCTCTAGTGGGCGGTTATCCAGGTTAGCAAAACCCACTGGAGGATGGTTAGGCTCCCACTCTGTTTCCACGTGGTTTGCAAATGGCCTTGGCCATGAACATTGAAGTCTGAACACATGCATTCAAAATCCGGTGCTATTGCCGTTAGTCAAACTAAACTGCAAAACTCCCAGGTATTAACAATAGACAGGACTAGTTTGGTGGTACTGGGTGAGAAGATCTTGGAGTCTGGATGTAGAAGACACTCTCTAATCCTTCCCAGTACCAAAAGTAAGACATCCCCATTCTTATTCACAGTGAGAATGAGAGATATCAGGACAGTATTGGATTTGACATGGGAGAACGGAAAGAAAGTACTGGCTTTGGAAGCCCAAAGGAGAAGAGGCGAAGGTGAAAGCAACTTCAGTCTCCCAGCAGCACCTCTGTCTTGGCCTGTCTCAACTACTGCCTCTGGCTAGCTGCAGCTCTCCACCCCGCTAAGTCTGGGTCTATAGTGAAAAACTGGAAGCAGAGTTGGGGGCAGTGGTGTATGCCTGTAATCCCAGCAGCTGGAGGCTGAGGCAGGAGGATCAAAGCCAGCCTCATTAAATGGCGAAGCACTAAGAAACTCAGTGAGACCCTATCTCTAAATAAAATACAAAATAGGGCAGGGGATGTGGCTCAGTGTTTGAGTACCCCTGAGTTCAATACCAGTACCACCTACCCATCCCCCCCAAAAAACTGGAAGCAGCCTGGCTTAGCAGTGGAGAGTCCCTTCCAGGCCTCCCCCAGCAAAGTGGGCCATTTCCTCCATAGGATGTGAGGTACCCTCATGGTTGCAAAAGCTAATCCAAAGATGATTGCTTCATCTTGTAGCTCCTTTTAAGGACAGGGAGGGAAGTCTCCCAGTTCCCAAGAGCATCCATGTGACAGGCACCCTGCAGAATACCTTACTTTAGAGAGTAAAACCCAGTCATGCTAAGTGCCAAGTTGACCTGGCTGAGTTCTTGGGGCTCTAACGATCCAAGAGATCAGGCTCCTGAGGGACAGTTGGGGGCAGTCCCAGCTCAAGCTGATTGGTACTTAGTGGGAATACAAGCTCAGGATCTTCTGCTTTTACAAGAGAACCTGGAAATCCAGCTTTTCAAAGAAATATGTTGCTGTTTAAAAGTTCACCATGATTTAAACTCTATGTGGGCCAAACCAAATATAATGAGATTTTAACACCGTGTGGGCTGCATTCATTCCCTGCCCGCGTCCCCCTCTCCTTTGGCCCCCAGCCTGAGCCATTAGTTTTCCACTTTTGACTTTCACAAAATATTTTGTTTAATCATAAAGCCAATTGTATGTGGGAGTGGGGTGGAGGAATATTATAGCTTGGAGTTAAGTGAGATGTAGATACATATTTATTGGGCAGATTGGTAGGATGGAAGCCCATTTTATGTTTTGTTCTTTTTTGCTTTTGATACTGGAGATTGAATGCAAGGTGTTTTACCATTGAGCTATATTCCCAGCCCTTGTTATTTTTTATTTTAAGATAGGGTCTTGCTAAGTTGCTGAGACTGACCTCAAACCTGCCATCCTTCTGCCTCAGCCTCCTGAGTTGCAGAAGCCCATTTGTTATACAAGTGAGGACCTTCCAGAATATGGATCCTGTAAGAAACCATAGGTTAGGATCAGAGTTGCAGCTGCTACTGAAATCAGTTTTTATCTGTCATGCTGCAGGAACTCACGAGTTCTCTATAAGAATTAAAACCTGCAAGCACCTTTTCAAAATAAAAAGAAGTTAATGAATAGAGGTCAAAACTGACTTCAATTTTTTTTTTTTTTTGATGGCAAGGATTGAACTCAGGGGCACTTAACCACTGAGCCACATCCCCAGCCATATTTTGTATTTTATTTAGAGACAGGCTCTTGCTGAGTTGCTTAGCACCTTGCTATTGCTGAGGCTGGCTTTGAACTCTCAATCCTCCCGCCCCAGTGTCCCGAACCTCTGGGATTGCAGGCGTGAGCCACTGTGCTAGGCCTGACTTCAATTTTTGATGTCTTAATTTTAACACGTGTAGATTTGTGCTGCTACCTGTATTCACAGCAAGTCCATCACCTCCAAAATTTCCCGGGAAGCACTGCTTTATAAATTACCACTGGAATATAAATATTTCTGCTTGGCCCCATCTTGTACTCGGACTTGAGTGCATAAGAATCAGGAGGGGGAGGACTGACCACAACAGGAAACTATCCTTCCCAGCCACTAGGAACTGATTCATCATGAATACACCCTTGTCCCCATATGACAAGTTTTTATGTCACCTTAATAAATATCTAAATATCTTCCCCTCCATCCTAGCTCATCTGTTTATTGTCCCCTACTCAGGTTGTCACATTTAGCAGCTTATGACATAGAGTGCATAGTTATGTCTGGGATATACTTAAACCGTCATTTGTCATCTGAAATTCACACTTAACTGGACATTCGTGTTTTATCTGGAAAGTCCATCTCTATCACATGCCATCTTCACTACCAGATTCAGAACTCACTTCTTCTGAGTCTGTGCTTGACCCTTCTGTTCTGGGAGTGAACATACTTTTGGATTTTAAATATCATGCTTTGTGGGGCCAAAGGAGGCATTGGAAAGACTGAGTGCCTCCTCCATATATGGATGTGTTTTCAAGAAGCTTTTTGTGACTAGTTAGTCCTGTCCTTTCTGAAGAACGAGAAAGAGTCCGATATGTGTTGGAGGAAAGAATACAACTGGATTTGAGAAATTAGTACATTTTCTAGCTGCCTTCTACACCTCTCCTCTGGTCCAACATTTGAATAACATAAAACTGTAAAGACGGAACAAGGAGATTGTTCACACTGAGGGAGTTTAAAAATAACATTGGAACACTAGCCTTCAGCAAACTATAGATCTTATACGGCACTGAGCAAGACAGTTCCTTGTGGTATGTTGGGATGAGTCACATGACATATCCAGATCATTCCCAGCCTATCTGCTGCAGTGCAGGTTGGTACAATGGTCGATTTAGTTGTCTTGTTTGCTTGGTTTTTTTACTCATTTTACTATTGTGATTTCAGAATCACATTGAGACAAGAAAGAAAGTCAATTTCAAATAGCAGCTTCAGAATGACGAATGAAAATGGCAATTTTTAATCTGGCCCACAATAGCCCGTGGGCCAAATCTGGCTCACAGCTTCTTTTTTATAAGATCTATGAGCCAAACATGATTTCCATATTTTTAAATGATAGAAAAAAATTTAAAAAAATATTTTTTGACCCCTGAAAATGATGTGAATTTCATATTTCAGTGTCCATAAATAAAGCTTTGTGGGAACACAGCCATGCCATTCATTTCTGTGTTGTCTGTGGCTTGAGTTTGTGCTGTCCCAGCAGAGTTGAATGATTGCAGCAGAGACCATATGGCATGCAAGGCCAAAAATGTTTACTCTCTGACCGTTTATAGAAAAACTTTGCTGACCTCTGCTCCCTAGACAGCACATCTTCTGTGGCTGTATTTGCAGTGAAGGTTTTAAGAATCTTTTAGCTAAAGAAATAACTGTTGTCTCATTGCTGGCAGTGTAGAACAATAAAACATCTCAGACATCCTATCTGCTGTTTTCTGGGCACTACGAGGAGAGAGATTTATTGAAGAGCTGGTATGTGAGCTTTGCCACTGTAGAATTTTCCCATTATATCCTCACTACCTAAGCCAACTGCTTGTTGTTTTCTTTTGGAAACCATAAAAATCTGATCTCCGAGGTAATGGTTTGGCCCATCTAACAATAAGTTAAGACACTTTCTATTGATAGGGACTGAGGGTAGAGGGAAAGCACTGCAGGTCTTCTGAGTGAATTCTCTTTATTCCCTGGAATTTGCCAGAACCCTCACTTTCCTCTTAAGGGTAAAGTGCCACACAGGAGGTCAGAAGAGATAGCAGCCACATTCCCTGAGATTGAGCAAGGAGCTTGAGAGGAGTGGTTTGCAGCCAGCCACCCCTGTGGCTCATTGGCCCTTCGCTGAGGTCTGTCCCTTCATGAACCCATGGGGCCAGTGCCTTGATTTGCTAATAAAGTTACCACCAGGTAAAAGCTGCCAATGGCCAGCAGTGGCAGGGTCCATCCTAGGCCTCCCTGAATCAACAGATACTTCGTTTGTGTCCCCCTCCATTTTTCATTTGAAAAGGCCAGCTAGGATTTTGAATCTGTTCTCCTGGAAATTTCCAAAGGGACTTTGATGGATTAGTGATATTTTTGAATTGCCCAAGGTTTTGAGAGACAGAAGAGCCATAGTTGTAAAATCAGGTTAAATAAAAGGTTAATACAGGACATGGGGTGGCCACGTGAGCATGGCAGGGTGAGCAGGGCAGACACTTGCCGTTGCTCATTCTAGAGATGGATGGCTTTTGCTTTTCTGGTCATACATATACTTAACCCTGAAATTTTCTGCATGGGCTATTTCCTAGTAGCTGCTTGGAGAATGGGAAGCCAACCATGTAGTATAAGTGCTCTTGACATTTTGGACCAGATAATACTCTACTGTGGGGGACTGTCCCATGTATTGTGTGATATTTATTAGCATCCCTAGTCTCTCTCCATTAGATGCCAGTAGCATCTCCTGCTCCTCACCTTGGAAATTACAAAGGTCTCTGAACATTGCCAAATGTCCCTGGGTGATAAAATAACACCCTTTGAGAACCATTGATGTGCTATAACATAAGGGTTACTTGACCAAATAAATTCCCCATATTGTTACCATTAGGGATTCGTTCCTTTACGTCTTGACTTTCATCAGTAAGGATTAATTCCTTTAAACCTTGGAGGTTGTTTTTACATTTTCCAGAGTCCCTCAGGAGAATATGAATTTCTCAAAAAGAATAAGGAAGGCCTCAAGCTGGGGGTGCAAATGGTTTTCGTCTCTGATGTCAACCCTGACAGGCAGTGGCTGCCTGTAGTGCTGTTTGGGAAGGTCTTTGAAGCTGCATTTTGGTGTTGGGGAAAGGACACCAGATAGATAGGAGTTGTGGTCCATGAGCAGAAGATGAGGAAGCTGCCAGGTGTATGTAAAGAGCTTTCTAACCCGACATCTCTATAGGGGTTTTTTTTGTTTGTTTTTGGTACTGGAGATTGAACTCAGGGGCACTCGACCACTGAGCCACATCCCCAGCCCTATTTTGTGTTTTATGTAGAGACAGGGGCTCACTGAGTTGCTTAGCGCCTTACCATTGCTGAGGCTGGCTTTGAACTCACGATTCTCCTGTCTCAGCCTCCCCAAGTGCTGGGATTACAGGCATGCACCACCATGTCCGGCTTATAGGGGTTCTTTACATCAGGCCTCAGCACCTAGAAAGGTGAAAGGAGGACAGTATTTCACACTAAGGTGTCACCGCTATTACATGTCTCCTCCCTTGTCCCAAACTTAGACTCACTCTAGCCAGGGGCCCTGTGCACATGAGGTCCCTGTAGCCTGCTATATTTATTAAGGCAATTTTCCAGCAGGTGCCAGAGGGTGGCTTGAGGAAGGAGCACTTTTTCTAAATCACATGGTGCCCTATGGGCTTGTGGAGGTGCTGTAGTCTTTGATGGGACTTTGATGGGCAGGGAATATAAAGAGAGACAAAGAATTTAACTTCCTATCTCTTTCCCTCACCTACAATTTACCATCTCAGAGCTCTGGAGATTGCCGCTGTGGCAGTGGCAAGGATGGTTTCTTCTGAGGGCAATGACGAAGGACTGTTCCAGGCCCCTCTCCTTGGCTTGTAGAAGGTGCTTCTCTCTTCATAGCATCTTCCCTCAATGTGTGTGTCCATCTCTGTGTCCAGATTTCTCTGGTTCCATCAGGACATCAGTCATACTGAGACCTGCCCTAATGACATCACTTTGACTTGATGATCTCCGTAAAGACCATCTCCAAGTTGGGTCACCTTCTGAGGAGCTGGGAGTTAGGACTTTAGTCTGTATGTTCTGAGGAGACACAGTTTGACCCATGATGGGGGCCCTTCCATGTTGTCAGGTGGTCTCTGCTTCTCACAGGAAAGGCTGTCTAGGCCCTGCTCTGCCTCCGACTATGGCAGTGGACGCTGGCCCCAGGGAAATGGTGCAATGGTGGGGGAATGCCCAGAGGGTGCCATTTGCCTCAGGCCTCAGCCCTGTTTTCACATTTGCTCCTTTCATTTAGCCTGGAGCCCTCAGCACCCCGTGGCCCTGTCTCCAGCCAAAGCCTTTTATCTGAAGAGGTGAAAGGAAGACAGTAGTTCACACTAAGGTGTCACCGATATTACACATCTCCTCCCCTGTCCCAAGTTGTTTAGAAATGGTGAGAAAAGCTGCAAATGGCCACAGCCACCCCACGCTGTCTGTTTTTGCCAGGACCCTGGGACGGTTCCCCTTCTCACCTTAGTAAAGATGGTTGAATGAGATGGTCATCACTACCCTATGTGTATGTATGAAGACACAAATGGTGTGACTCTATCTGGTTTGCAACCAGAGAAATGGAAAAATTGAGCTCTATGTATGTACTACGACTTGACTTGAAATGCATTTAAATAAATTAATTAATTAAAAAAAATAATGAACCAAATACTCCCTGGGGTCACAGCTGTCTCCAGTTCACCCAGTTCTCGCTTCCCTTGATCTGGGCTCCGTGAGCAGGACGGGTATTATTTTTCACAGAGAAAGCAGGAGCTCAGCTGAGGGGTTTGTCCTGGGTCACACAGGTTGTGGCTAGAGTCTACACCCTCCTCTCTGTGCCAGCTCTTTCTGCTGCTCTAGTCTACCCGCTCTGCCACCCTGCCTTGCTCCTCCTGTCCCCATCCTGCAGTGCAGAGACTCAGGGTCCTCTTGCTCTGTTCAAGAGTCCAATTCTCTGGCCCTCCCCATGGGGGCAAAAAGCAGCTCAGCCTGGTGGAATGGGGCCAGGGAGAAGGTATCCTCTGTTCCCACTTAGGGTATAGCCAAAGGAAAGCATGAGCTGTCCCAGGGTGGGCGATGGAGCAGAAGTCGTCAGGAAACACCCTGAAGTCTGGTGTGGCTGGAGCCTGGGAGAGGACAGGTGGGCAGGAGTGCTGGGTCATGGAAGTCCTATGTACCAGGAAGGGTGTACCGGGTGCCAGGGAGCCCCTGGAGACATGAAGCTTCTCAGGTGCTGCTCACGACAGAATGGAGGCAGGATGAGGTGAAGATCTTCTCTGAGGCCTTCAGTGCCCATCTGTGCTAATGCTGGAACATTCCTTAAGGCTCCATGCAGTGGTCATCTTGAGTTCTTTCTTCCTTTTTTCATACTACTGGGTATTGTTGAGCCCAGGGCTACTCTACTACTGAGCTAAATTCAGAGTTCTTTGTTTTATTTTATTTTTTTTATTTTGAGACAGGTTTTCACTAAGTTGCCCAGGCTGGCCTTAAACTTGTGATCCTCCTACTTCAACCTCCCAAGTAGCTGGAATTACAGTGTGCCCCACTGGGCCTGACCATCTCTAGCTCTTATAACCGTCCAAATCATTCTCTGTGTTATTGAAACCCAGATAACAGCATCTTCACCAATGTCAGCTGGAGGCCTTCGAGTCTTCGGAGAGCCAATTTAGAGTTGGAATGTGGAGGCTATTTCTGGACAATATGACATCCTGTTCAACTTTCAGAGGAGCCTGGGAATAAAGGGGTGACTCAGCCTGTATGCTTATTTTTAGGGAAAGCTCAGAATTGGGTCTGGAGCCACTCAGATTCCCCAGTGCCCGCCAGTGCAGTGTGCTATTGGAGGAGATTGTTGGGCAGAAGTGCCGTCTTTATCATCAACTGATGGTTACCCTGTGCCTCCCACGCACCAGCATCAGGTGTATGGATGTGAAGAGAGGGCAGGGAATCAATGTAAACAGACCTTTCAATCAGAGGAGAATATTGCAGGGCATTTTCATTTGAGAGAACTAACTTTAGAGCTGAATTGATATCACAATTAAGCGCTCTTATTATTGGGCGCTTAATGCATATTACACATTATAAGTGTTTTTGCAAAGGTACTCCATTTAATGGAAGCATCAGTTCTCTGTTAGAGCATTGTTACCACTGTTTTCATAGATGAGGAAGGGGGCTGAGGTTGTGGCTCAATGGTAGAGCGCTTGCCTAGCATGTGCAAGGCACTGGATTCAATCCTCAGCACCGCATATAAATGAATAAAAAAATAAAGGTCCATCAACAACTAAAAAAATACTAACAAAAAAATAATATGTGAGGAATGTTAACTTCAGGAGTTAAACATAGACCTAAATCCAGGAATGCAAAATTAGATTTGCACTTCCAAGGCCATGCACATGACCTCTCCTGGTTTGTCAAGCAGGTAGCTCACTCGCTGCCACCCTTGGGTCTGGTGTATCACTAATTAATCATGGAAGTATTTCCTGCTCAACTCAGATTTGGCCTCAGGATCCTTCTCAACACAATGCTACAGGTCGCTATTATTCCCAACATGGCAATAGTAATACTTGAAGCCTATCTACTATCTTACCTTTATCTTTCTCTGAATTTGCTCAAATTTGAAACTTTAAATCTGCAGAGGTTTTTGTTGTTGCTGCTGCTGCTGCTTTCTGTAGATCTACTTGTAATCTGTTTCTTGAATAGTTGGAGGAAATGGAGCATTTGATACAGTTTTTTGAGTTTTTTGTTGTTGTTGGTTTTTTTTGTTTTTGTTTTTGTTTTTTGTTTTTACTCAGTGGAGACTCTGTGTTCTTTAGTAGGAGGTCCTAACTGCTGTGGAGGGGAGAATGTCATTTTAGGAACCAAGGCCTTGATGTGGATAATCAGCTTAGGGGTCAGTATCTGTGGGGATGAATGCGGCGTGGAGAATGAGCTATATGAGGTTGTTAAGGCAGTAAAGCTTTTGAGTAGCCTGTCTGATTAATTATGGCAGGATAACAAGGTGGGATCACGGAGGTGATAGGGCCAACTCTGGGAACACACATAGCTTCTGCTGCTGTGGAAAGTGTTAACTCAGCAAGCAGTTGCTTGGGCCCTGTTCAAGCAAGCCCAGACAAGACAACAGAGAGACAGTCCCCAGGATGGGGCAAAGGGGGAACCTAGGATCCAGTTTTACAGCAGGATGAGCTAGTACTCAGCCCAGGAGGAAGACTGTGCATAGTAACTCACCCCAGAACATCAATATATAGCAACAGAAGTGTTTTGCTGGGAAGCATGGGAGCTACAGTGATTTCTTCCAGATAACTGACCAGAAACAAGGTCGAAGGGTTGAAATGGGTGGACAGTGGCCCTTTTGGATCACCCACGCAGTGTGCATTCAATAAAAATAAAACCATTTTACTTTACTTTAAAAAAAAAAAAAGACAAACTCAGGTCAGCAGCCTCTGGAAGCTTGTTAGCAGGGAGCGGGACATTGGCATGGCCCTGGGCTGTGGGACCAGGGCTCCAGCCCCAGAAATGGAATAAGAAAAGTAGGGCCAGGCTCACTGTGAAATCTGGTCAAGCCAGGGCTGGACTGGCTGTCCAGGTATTGATGTGGATGTTGGAACATGTGTGTGAACATGCATATCTGCGTGTGTGTGTTTGTGTGTGTGTGTATGGGGCCGGAAACTACATCTACTTATCTATTCCTTATGAGATGTTAGGGTTAGTAGATTGATCTGGAGTGGTACATGGCTTATGGGAGGAGTCCAAACATGGGCACTGTGGCAAGAAGTGGGACCAGCATGCAGCTTCTAGTTGCATAGAGTCTTCCTCTGGACTAATAAGAGGGAAGAGATGATACCCAATTGGGAGAGATGATACCCCCCAAATCAAGGTGGTACCTGTTGGGAGAGATGATACCCCCCAAATCAGAGTTCCTGATAACTGTGTTATTTATGACTGACCTGATGATCATCTCAGTGCCAATGAATACCCCCCAAAGAATGAGAGTTGTTACAGTGCTACTTTGGAGGATCCGTGTAGACACATCCCCTGTATTCTTCTCACTATGGGAGGGAGCAAGAAGGCACTGAGTATATTTCCCCTAAACGACGAAGTAATCCAGTCTTAATTTTAGCTTCTTCTGACCATTTAAGTAGGGTTGCTACTGTGAAAATAATGCTGTGTGCTTAATGTGATATTGAGTATTCAGGGCAGAGCAGAGCAGGCTTTGTGGGTGTGTGACCTCTGCAAGTCTCACGGGTCTATAGTCTTGGACACCAGACCTTTGTTGTGTTGAAATTATAGAGAATTTTATCTATCACACAACGTATGAATAAGCCCCAAATTTCAGTGGGTTTACTCTTTCACAAGCATTTCACACACTTGAGTCTAATGCAGGCATTCCTTGTCAGTAACAGCTTTCTTCCACATAGTGACTCAGGTTCCTACTGTTTGTGACCTTGTCATTGCCCAGAACCTTAGGATCCTTTGCCTGTACCCTGTCACAGGAGGAAGAGAGGATGGAGGGGTACACTCACTTCTTAACTGCCTTTGCCTGGAAGTGACTCACATCACTTTCAATCATGGTTGGGAGAACCAGTCATATGGCCACAGTGAGGCGCACTAGAGCTAGGAAATGTGGTGCCTCCTGCTGAGTGGTGGCTTCCAACAAGGCCATGTCCTATGGAAAGAAGAACACAAATTTAGGTGGATCCATAGCTTTTTGTGCCAGGTAGATTTTTCCTGGCAGGGTCCCTAGTGCAAAAGCAGCCATCTGAAAGCAGACCAGTGTGCACCAAACAGGAAACATGGGACACAGGTCTTCTAACAGAGGTCAGTGTTGTAGCTCCATCAGTTAAGAATTATCATTGCATCTTCCATAAGGGGAAAACCAGGAATCAGAGTAGTCCAGGCTTCCCTGCTTGCTTATTTATTTGTATATTTCCAATAATAGGTTTTCAGAAAAATGAAGATGAACTGCTACCACACTAACATGTGCACAGAAACTCTAAGATACCTTGCCACTGCAGCAACATACTGTGGTGAAAAACATAAAAGCTTATCACAGAATTAAGGACATGTAGGAAATGTCCCCTACATGGATTGTTGAGTTAGTCATTTTCTACAAACCCTTTTGCTAGCCTTGTGATGTCCCATGGTAACTGTGCTCGTAGGCAGATGGCTGAGTATTGGTGTTCCAATCTGGTAGATTCTGCCTGACCATTTGAATCAAAATGCTGATAACCAGAGTAGGCACCCCCTGGAACATTATTCCCTGCTTGCTGAATTTGTGCCTTTTGTCAGGACGTGTGTTATGCAAGCTCAGGAACCCTCAAAATTGTTTGGCTCCAAGCCAGAGAGAGGGCTGCCTAGGAGATGGTTTCACTTCTTCTCCTGAAGTGCTGGTGATTTTGCAAGCGGTGATCAGAGACTAGGCTACCCAAAGCTGTATGATAGATGTAGCCCATTTGGTGCTTTTGTCAGCTCAGCAACCTGATGCAGGTGCTGAGGGGATTCTGGGTGTGTCTGTGAGCTGTACAAAATGGGTGGAGAAGGGAACACACAAGTTTGCATCAACGTGGGGAAGCAGGGACCCCATCCTAATCCCTTCTTTTGCCCTGCTTCTCCCTCTATCCCCAGCAGACAATGTGAAAGAGGAGGGGATGGTGGCTTGGGATTCCTAGTGTCTGCATGTAATGGGTATGTGCGCTTTGGGAGTTAGGATGTAATGACGTTAACTGATGTCTAAACAAAGGCAGTGACTGTAAATATGCTCCTTGGAGCTTGGGAGCTCCAGGGATGTGTCCCAGGCCAGGCCCACAGAGTCCAAAGAAAATCAAAGGCTCTGTCACATAATATCTTTTCTGGGTACCCTGAAGCCCTGCCTTCTCTAAGGCATCTCCAGAGAAAGATAATGCCCAGCTCAGCTCTGACAGCTGAACTAAATGACTGAGTTGTGGCATTGCTGTTACCAAAGCCACTTGGGTTGTTTTCCCCAAGAAGATTCCAGATGCAACCAAGTTTCCTGCTTTTCCCTGAGTTAAGGGAAATCTTCACTTGCCTGGATGTTGTGTCTGTCATCTCATCATTGGAGAAAATTCATTACAACCTCCTGGAGCTGCTTCCGTGAAATGGAGCATGGCATTGAGGAAATAAGATAGCCAGCATGCATCGCAGCAGGTCAGGAATAGTATCATCTACATATTTTGATTACATTTTAAAATTCAGTTTACACACAATCAGGATGCATTTAATTAACTGCAAGCCATATTATCAGTCTTGGTTTGAATGTTTCTGCATTTTAATAGCTTCTTCCTTCCAAATAATAAAATGATGGCCAGTATTAGTCCATCATCCAATGCTAAAAATCACAGGAACTTGGTTGTTTTCTGCTCATTTTTTAAATAATCATTATCTATGCAGTAGTAATGAAATCAAGCAGTTATCATTTGGCCTTTTGGTAGTTGAGGTTCATTTGATAATTTTCTGCTAGACTTCTGCTGTGAGTTGAATGAATATTCCCCAAAGAAGGCCCATGTGTTCAGGGCCTGGTCACCAGCCTGTGTTGGGTGCTATTTAGGAGGCTAGTAGAAGCGAGTTAGATCATTGGGGGTGTGCCCCTTCCTTTTTCTCTCTCTGCATCTTGGCCATCATGAGGTAAGCAATTTCCTCCAGCATGTGTTCCCACCATGATGTTCTGCCTCACCACAGCCCCAAAAGCAATATAGCTAACTGACCATGGACTGAAACCTCTGAAACTATGAGCCAAATAAACCTTGTCTACTTATAAGTTATCTCAGGTATGAAAACAGTGATGAAAAACTGACTAACACAGTTTCCTTCATGTGCATATTTTTCCTTTTTCTTTTTTGAAATTTGGTTCACATTTTATTTTATGTGCATATTTTTCTAATTAGCTGACAAATCAAAATGCTAATGATAGTAGAGCAAAGAGAACTGGCTAAGTTTACTTTGTAGATTTTACCTAAATCATGATTAGTTGATTTTTTCCCCTTTAGATTTTCTAGGATAGAGTATTTTAAAATTTTCCCCCATTTTTTTTTTCATTCTAACCACAATGTGAAATGTAACAAAAATTGTAGAAGGAATGAAATAATTTAAAAGTGCCTGGAATGAGGTATCATACTCAATAAATAACATGTTTAAAGAGAATAAAGGCTATCATCTCATCACCAAACAAATGGCAGGAGATTTTCCTTGTACAGATTTTATAAAGTTGTAATTACACTCTATTTAAATTTTACATCAAGCTTTTTTCATTTAACATGTTCATAAACATTTTCTCATGCTGTTATAAACTCTTCATAAATATAATTTTAATTGACTGTGTAATTGCTTATTGGGAGTACATTTGGCTGTGAGTACCAGAAACCTTAGAAACAAAAGCTTAAGGGGATTTTTAGTTTAATGGAAGAAGAAATTGGGACAAGAGTGGAGGCTTTTGGGATAGGGGACTGCTCATAGAGGGCATTAGGGAACCAGCTCTTGCAGCTGTGTCATTCCTAATGATGGCAGCTGAAAATAAGGCCCAGGGCCACCCCCAGAGGAATCAGGAAGTCCTGCTTATACAGGTCATGTGATCACTGTGGCTCAAAGTAGTTCTGGGCAGGTGAGTTGATAACTTTCCAATCTCTGTATTGGAGTAATGCAGGTACCTTAGAATAGCGTGAATTAGTATTGCGTCAAAGGGCAGTTGGTTTTCAATTTTTTTTTTCTTCAGAATTTCAGTATGATCACTTACTTGTAAGCTGCAGGGTTTAAAGGCCTGTCTTTTACATACTACCATCTAACTTGGCGCTGAAAGCACAAATGTACAACCAGTCATGAAAGTAAGATCAAAATCAGGGGATATCAGTTTCAGGGAGACAGTTGTCAACAAAAGATAGAGGGAAATTTTCTCTACTTTGAGAGCTACCTGATTTGGAGTTAACTACTCTAGGGGATTATGGGTCCCTGTCCCAAGATGTGGGGACCGAATAGTTACTTGGTAAATTGCGAAGAGGTCATTTGTGATCTAGTGATGTGAACCAGGTGACCTGCAATGTCTTTGTGTCTCTGATTTTAGATTAGGGTATATTTGCTGTAGTACTTCCCTAGCACCCACTATATGTGTTGTATGGCAGAACTTCTTGCTAATATTGCTTTGGATTGAATATAGTGGTGTGAAATTCAGGTGCACAGAGTAATTGCCTGAGATAGGCACAGTTTACCTTTAGGTTTCTGGCTCCAATATGGTGAAAAAGCTCTCACTTGGATTTGGGCACCACTGTGACCTGGGTCAAGCTCATACACAGTGACCAGCCCTATCCAAAGTGACATACCTTGTTCCTTGCTACCTGTTAATAAGACTTATTTTTTCCCTGATGCCATGGATTTTCCTTTTCTGTGTCCCAAAATGTGCATGTTCCTTACGTGAGGGAAATGTAGGCTCTGTCTTTGACATCACTCAGTTATAAGGCAAGGAGAAACATTAAAATATTGTCCCTTGATTCATTTGCAGAAGAGATCCTATGAAAATGCAGTTTCACTAATTTGACTCATTTTATCTGGACTCCTGACTTAATGCTATGAAATCACACACGGTCAATAAACATGTGAGTCTGAGTCTGTGTAAGGCAGTGCATGATTTTTTTGAAAATATCTATGTTGTAGACTCATTTGTGAGTGCTGAGGATGTCAGAGGAAATATGACCATCTCTGCCTTTATGGAGCTGGCATTCTAGTTGGAATGTGGGGAGGAACAATTTACAAATAAATGAATGAATTTATACTGTGTCAGTTTGCAGTGCAGAGTTAGGGAGTGCTGAGGACAGGGATACCTTTATAGGATGTTCAAGCAAGGCCTTATGGTAAGGTGATATTTGAGCTACAACACAAAGAGAGACGTGCAGGTATCTGGAGGAGGCAGAGGCATCAGGTGCACTGGCCCTGAGTCAGGGGTGTGCGTGATGTGTTCAGGAGGCAGGCGGAAAGCCGTGATGGCAGGAGTGGAGTGGATGAAGAATGGGACCCCAGGAGTGGTGGCAGGCGCTGGATTATGAAGGTATCTGTGTACCTGCGTGAGGACTTTGGCTTTAAGTGAGCTCAAAATCGAGTGGAGAGTTTGGAACACTGGAATTTTACAGTCCAACCTGTTTTTTTTTTTAAAGATGGCTCTGGCTCAGGTGGTGAGAATGTGGTGGGACTAGTTAGTAAAGGCGAGGCACAGTGGAAACAAATGGAGACCACTTGGGAGGACGCTGCGGTAGTGGGGGAGGGGCCTGAGCTGCGAGGGCCAAGATGGTAGCAGAGGAGGCCGTGAGGCCTGGGCGTGTCTTGATTGCACAGCTCAGGGGAACTCTTCATCAAGAAGAGGAAGGAGTGTGAAGGAAAAAAGTCAAGGATGCTCCACAGATTTTGCTTAAACAACTGGGAGGATGGAGTCCCATGGTAATGAGGTGAGGTGAGCTCAGGGAAAGCCGATTGAGGAGGGAAAATATTTTGGAGCTTCATTTTGGAAATATTGAGCAAGAGATTCTGATTCGAGGCTCAAGTAGAAATGTTGACTGGCAGTGTCTTGGACTATTTAATCCGCTGTCACAGACTTCTATAAACTGGGTGATTTATAACCTACAAAAATTTATTTCAGATAGTTCTGCAGAGTGGGGAGCCCAGGATCAAGGGACCAGCAGATTTGGTGCTTGGTATGGTCTGTTTCCAGGTCATGGTGGCACCTTCTCTGTGTGTCCTCACAAGCTGGAAGTGCAGGGCAGTTCTGTGAGGCCTCCCTTTTTGCTTTTTTTTGGGGGGTGGGGGTGAGGGTGAGGAGAGAATCCCAGTATGTATGAGAATTTAATAAAGACAAAAGTAGTCATTTAATTCATTGGAAAGGTAATGGATTATTTTTTAAAAATATTTTTTAGTTGTTGATGGGCCTTTATTTTATTCATTTATTTATATGTGATGCTGAGAATCGAACCCAGGGCCTCACACATGCTAGGCAAATGCTCTGCCACTGAGCCACAATCCCAGCCCAGTGATGGATTATTTAAACACTAGCAATGGACAAAGGAAGAAAATCAACATGGGCCACTGAGACCTCTTTTTTTTTTTTAATTTTTTTTAACATTTATTTTTTGGTTGTAGGTGGACAGAATATCTTTATTTTATTTTTTTTATGTGGTGCTGAGGATTGAACCCAGTGCCTTAAGCGTGTGAGGCGAGCACGCTACCACTGCGCCACAACCTCAGCCCCTGAGACCTCTTTTATAAGGGCAAATTCCATTCATGAGGGCTCTGCCCTTGCAATCTAATCACCCCAAAGACCCCACCTAATACTATCATATTAGGTGTTCAGCATAGGAATTTTGGAGGTCATAAACCTTCAGACCACAGTAGGCAGGTAGATATGAATCTGAAGTTCTGAAGAGCCCTGAATTGATGAGTCTCATCAACATTTCAAGCCAGAAGGTTGGATAAGATCGCCAAGGGGGTGAAGGTAGATTGAGAAGAGGTCTGAGCATGGTTTACTAGACTTTTCAGAGAGATGACAAGGAACTAGCAAATGAAAATAGGAAGGGGTGACCAGTGAGTTAGGAGAGAATTAACTGGGAACTTGGAATTTAAGAAATAGTTTCTCACATCTTTATCAAAGGCTACTGATAATGCCAAGAAATTTGGGGCCTGGGGATTGTCCACTGGATCTAGCAACGTGGAGGTTACTCTTTCGGAGCTGTTTTGGTGGAAAGGTGAAGGTGGTCCTGGATGGGCTGGATTTAAGTGAGATAGAGGTGTGATTTCCTGGGGACAGCAGCAGTGTTGGCTTTTCAAGGAACCTGGATCTAAAGGGGAAAAGAAAGGGTGTTGGAGATGAGGGGGAATGGACTCAGGAAAGGCTGCTTTTCGATAATAGTCTGAGTGCTGTTGAGAGCGACCCCGAACCTGGGAAACAGTGATGAGGCAGAAGAGAGAGGAGCCCACTGCTGGAAGGCGATCCTGGCGTGGGGGTGAGAAGGGCCTTGAGGACACACACAGAGGCTTGTTCTCAGGCAGGAGCAATGGCGGACCTGGGGACCAAGGCGGGTTGCCACCGGTGAGCCCTGTTGGCTGCTTCTATTTTCTCAGTAAAACAGGGAGCAAGGTCATCTGCTGGCAGTGAGGCAGGGGAAAGAGGTGTTAGAAATTTGAGGAGAGAGGAGAAGGTGTGAAGTAATCCTCTTGGACAGTTCAAGCGTTATTGGTCTAAGGAAACACAGTGAGACCTTTGGACACCTCCATCGAGTCCCATGCAGTTAGGGATCCTGAATTGAAACTAAGACCAGACAGTAAAAACACAGGTTCTGCATTTATCGTCCCAGTGTTTTCAACTGAATATATGCAGGTGCAATTAGGCAGAGACCTGGAATTAATTTGAGCTGGGCTCTTGCCAGATGAAGATGGCAAAGAGGGAGGGGCCCAGGGCATTGACAGTGTGTACAGGGTGCAATTGGGGTTACTGATCACGGAATCTGAGAGCTGGCCAAAGAAGGAACAGAGGTCATGAGGTGGGGGAGGGGCAATAAAAGGATAATAGGGTTATAAGAATAGCATCATGCTTTGTTTTTATTACCTGGATTCCTTTTTAGAAATAAAATTATTTCTATGGTGTGATGGAGAGTTACTGTGTTAAAAAAAAAACTATAGTAAATTTTCATAGATGAAACCCTCCAATATAATAGTGACAATTATTTATTGGTATTGCTGATTTTATTGCATTTTCTTAACACATGTATGGTCTGTCTGGAAGGCACTAAGTATAAGGTATTATGGACAAACCCTAGTGCTGTCAGCAAACGGGGAATAGAGACCACACGGGAGCACAAGGTCACTGACCCAGCCCCAAAGGCTGGATTTGAACATTCAGCTAGTGCTCTGTGGCCAAGGGAGCAATAGTCTTGGTCACAGTGATAGGCCTAATGATCAATGTGGTGTCTGGTCAAAGGGCAGAGATTACTGACAGGGAGACCAGACATTGGGAGCCAGGATCTATGTAGTCCGGAAGAGGAAAACTGGTAGGAGTTCAGAGTGTCCTGCCACAGGGAGATGCCATTTGAGAAGGGAGTAGGGGAGGAGACATGTACTGGACAGTACCACCCAGGAGGGACAGCAAGTGTGTTGGTCAGCTTTTTGTTACCATAATGAAATACCTGAAATAATTAACTTATTAAAAAAAAAGATTTTGGTTCAGTTTTGGAAGTGTCTGCCCGTGATTGATCAGCCCTGTTGCTTTGGGTCTGTGGTGATGTCTTGGCAAGGAGCACCTGGCACAAAAGCAAAATTGCTCACTCAGTGGCTAGGCAGTAAGAGAGGACGAGGAAGGGGCCTGCGTCCCCAAATCTCTCTAGGGGACATGCCTCTGATGACCTTAGGCCCACCATCGAGGCCCCAACTCCTAAAGGTTCCACCACCTTCCAGCAGTGCCTCCCTAGGGACCAAGCCTTCAACGCATGGGCCTTTGGGGGGCATCCAACATTAACCGTGGCAGTGTGGAATCCTGATCTCTCCTCCTGAGTTCTCAGGGCTGGAGCTGGGTCTGTTGATGGCAGAATTAGAGCAGGTAAAAAGGGAGAATTTGAGTTGGTCTTTTCATGGGAGGCACTTCCTACGGTATTGGGTAGGACTGATCCCAAGGGTCGTGGCACTGATGGACCCAGCTGCAGGATCTGGGAAAGGCAGGGGCAGAGGAAGTGAGGAGAGGCTTAACCAGGAACATCTGCTGTCTCCTACAGTGCAGATGGAAGTCCTAAATACTAGCACACCATTTATTTCATCCTTGGTAAAATCCATGTTTAGTTCATCAATGGCCCCCTTGTCCAGGTTTCACATGAACCAGGACAGGCTGCGGGGAAAGCACAGGTCCTCTCAGCATCTGTCTTCTTCCCTAGGGCAGGTGGCAAGCCATGTTAGTGTCATGGGAGGCGTAAGTGCTCATCCTCATCGAGTAGCATGGCTGCTGTATTATGTAAACTTCCTGTGCTTGGGTCTCCTCATCCTTGATATGGAAATCTCAGCTTCCTTTCCCTCAGTAGCATGGGATAAGAGGTTTGGGAAAGTGCAATACACTTTCCCAAAGGCTCAGCTGGAAGGCTGCTGTGGTTGGTTGGGATACAGAGGACTTGGCCTGGCAAGATAAAGTGAGGTCAGCAAGGATTAATCAGGCCAAATCAAGTCTTTGATGGTTGAGTGATTTTTAGAAATGATTGCAGGTCTGCATCATTTAACAGGACTGCCTGTAGTGGCTGAAAATATTTTCCAGAGCAGATCAGATAAAGCCAAGTTAAAAATTGGTCATTGCTGTAAATCAGATGGCAGACTATCAATGACCTAGATTTCCCTGGAAGTTTTCCCACAGGGAATGAAAGAAGAACCACTGTGTGGCTGCTGTGGCTTGATTTGTCAAGACCTAAGCAATCTCCACAACACTAAAAGATCACCATCATTCAGCTGGCTGTAATGGAGCAGGACTCATCTAATTCAGAAGCCAGTGAGATGTGCGAACCACATCTGTAGAGGAAGTGGTCAGATTTCAGCTCCGGCTGACAGCAGTGCAGAACACACTCCGGCTGCATTGTTCCTTTCCTAGTTCGTAATGCTTGGCTAATTGCTGAGGTTGCTCTTTTTAATGCCTAAAACCATGAAGTCAGGATTTCCCCCATTTTCTGCCCTCCATTTAAGTAGATAGGATTGGTGAATGGTATAAAGAGAGGGCTTGCTATGGGCCCAGACCTGGAGGGCCCAGAGCCCTGGACCTGAAGTAGAGACCTAGAGCAGAGCTGAGAATAGGGGCCATTCAGAGTGGCCCAGGGCCATAGGAGCTGTTCCAGGGCATCCTGGACCTTTCAAGAGGCACTTAACTCCTAGGGAGAACTAGGAGCCTAACTCCTCTCATCTGTCCTAAGTCAGACCTGCGGAGCAGTGTGACACACCATACTCTGTGCCCTACGTGATAAAAATCATCCATGTCACCACAGTATGGTTCATAATGGTCCCTGGATCCTCCTTGTTGGGTCCCAACCTACTTTTGTGCCAGCTTATGGCTCCTGCATTCTGAACTCTGGGCCCTGAAGTTGACTTTGACCTTACCTTTGGCCCTTTGGATTTGTGTGAGTACTGCTACTGAGCTGACTCATTTTCCAACTCCCATTACCACGTGCAGTGGGAGGTTGGAATATCCTTGGTGACAATATCACAAAGCTCCCAATACTGCATTAGAACACAATGGATAAGCATATGCCACACGAAAGGAGACACACGTGCACACGTGGGCCAACATCTAACAGTCAGCATGGTTCTGCATTGCCGTGCTGTCTCCTTCCAGTGTGCATGGAAGTGTAAATGCACATGTGCTTAAATGAGCACCTGCTGTTGCACAAGTGTCAGAGATAAGACGTTCCAGTGAAGAAAATCAAGACACATCCAAGTACAGGTCTAGATACATTATGTGAGTGTGCACATGATTCTGGGGAGGATTCCAAGGCTCTTGATGACTTGTGTGAAGAACTTCTTAATAAAACATATACAAAGATGCCATATTTCATCTTAAGAAGAAATGAGCCTCCTGTCTTGGAAGAACTCATTTATTCTCTTCATCGACTTATTGGCTGAACAGATACTGTTGGCCTACTGTGTTTTATAAATTCAATGGACTAGTTGAAAAGATTTCCAAAATGATGAAGGGCAGTGAGTACTCTGAGAGAAGCAGGCAGTGTTCCCAGAGGTTGGGAAACTTATCCATGGATGCTAATAGTAAGTAGCAGCTTGATTTTGAACACATATCTTTCTGACGCCAACACTCACCTGTCAATCATTAGGTAATACTACTTTGTAAGAAGTTCCCAGTAACTGGATTGAGGGTCCAAGATAAGAATGATGCACAAGGATGAGAGAGAGGTAGAACATGGCCTGTGTGTCATGCTAGGGAGTGGATTTTACTCTAGGGGTGATGGGAATCTCTCAAGAAGTGATCTAGTCGGATATGCATTTTTTAAAAGTGTTTTTTAGTTGTAGATGAACACAATATCTTTATTTATTTTATGTGGTGCTGAGGATCGAATCCAGTGCCTCAAATATGCGAGGCGAGCGCTCAACCGCTGAGCCACAACCCCAGCCCAGATGTGCATTTTTGAAAGAGCAATTTCATTGTAGCATAGAAAGTAATTTGAATTAGGAGAGTTAAAGGATGGGCAGGAAGATCATTCAGAGGTGTTATACTGATACTGATCCAGAAGTGGAGAGGGGAAGGCCCAATAGGAGAGGGGATATGGAGATGTTGAAGAAGCCTGGTTGTGACAGGTAGGAGGTTGAATTGATGGGTCTTGGTACCCTTGAATAAAGGGTGAGAAATATGGAGGAATAAAGTTGATAACCAGGTTTCTGGCACATATGAGGAGATGGTTGATGTTGACCACGGGATAGAGGAAAATATTTTAGGGAAAGGTGATCAGTTTCGTTTGGACATGGTGAGATCCTCTTGCCTTTGGAAATGCATTTGAGATGCCTGGTAGACCAGCAGACATACTGGTATGGGACTCAGTCCAGAGGGTGACCTGCTTTGGGGACTTAAAAACTACATCAGATAGTACTATGGAAGTGAATTGTACTATGGAAGTGAATCTATTCAGGGAGAGGATGTAGAACCCAAAGTCAACCCACATTTAAGACGTGAAGGCAGCCAGAAGGGGGGTCAGGGCAGGTAGAGGGAGCGTGGTGGGTGAAGATGAAAGAACTTTTCAAGGAGGGCGTGATCTATGATGGGGAAAGCTGCTCATGGGCAATTGCCTAAGTTCTGAAAAGTGCCCATTGAATAGGCCAGCTGGAAGGTCAGGGCAGCCCGGGCAAGAATGGAAAAGCAGGTTCAGTAGAGTGAACGAAGTATCAGTTTTCCTGCAGGTGCTTCCCTACCCAGCAGCACAAACTGTAGGGTGTACCCAACCAGAGTTGTTCACCCCTATTGAATTTTCCAGATCAGTAAGTCAGTAATTCAGCAAATAAATTTTAGGCCCATAAAATGATAGGAATAAAATGATAGGTACCACAAACTCCTCTAATCAATACATGCTAAGCTTATAAATCTTTGTTTAAATTTTAGGTTGCAGTGGGCACTTAATATGTGAAAACATTCCAGTTGGCACTTCTGTGGCTCTTTCACTGACACTGGGGCACAGTTGCTGGTCTTCTGGCCTGATCGGAGGCCTGTTTTGAATTAGAAGTACCCCGTATGTATGCATGACATCCTTCTAGCTCTAACACATACCTAGCATCCAAGCCTGCCTGGTATGCTGAGAATTATCAGACCAGAGGAATGTAAGTAGCTATGAATCAGAGAGGTAGCAAGTTAAATCCGAAACATTCAAACCTCTGCAATTAAATAATTCAGATGTCTAGCTCTATTCCCCAGATTTTTAAAATCTGAAAAACAAAAACAAAAAAAATAAAACTAGCTTGTGAGGATTTGCCTCTCTGATGAGCTGTACAGTGTATATGGGTCAAAGAATGAAATCCAGAAAGCAAGTAGTTGGTGGCCTTGAAGCCCACAGGGATGCTCAGAATTCCTTAGCATCATAGTGGTGACCACTGAAAGTTTCGTTCTGTTTTGTGACTTGACATGCAGCAAAGAAGGTAGCGCAGCTGTAAACCAGCTGTATTTCATTTAGACTTGGAAGCAGGGCCCCTTTGTCTGTTCCAAATATTCTTGGCCTCATCCTTCAATTTCATGGACTTTGGTTGTTGGTGGAAAAGTAGTTGTTGAAATATAGGTTCACTCTTGGAACCTGCCACTCACCGGGACTTCTGGCAACCTTTGGGGATTGAATTTAAGCCTGTGAACCATTTTGTGATATGCAACAAGGTACAGAAGTTAATTAAGTGGGTTTCCCACATGGTCTTCTGTGACTTCATTCATAGAAATGCTTTGACAACTGAACTACATACATGCAGTCTTCCCAGTGGCCTGAGAACATAAAGGATGTAGTGCCCCCTAGTGTAAGAAATTATTTAACATGTGTTCATCCCACACTTTTTTTTTTCCAGTAAAGCAAGATATTAAAGAATGCACTAATGGATGTGTTTACTAAATGTGGGTAGCAGTAAAACAGAAAATGTATAAATAAGCCTTTCAAAATTTTTGTTTACCACACAATCCTTTAATAGTGCAAATAATAGCTGTGAATCACAGCATCTTATAACCACAGGGGCTATAGAGATTCATAATGTGGAAACAGGTTGTGGTTACTTTTAAGTGCAGGGAGAGGGGTTGGAGTTGGCATGAGCACATGGAGAGGCTTCTGGAAGTGACTAGCAAATTTTGTTTGTTTGTGTGGTTTTTGGTGCCAGGGATTAAACTCAGGGGTACTCAACCACTGAGCCACATCCCCAGCCCTATTTTGTGTTTTATGTAGAGACAGGGTCTCACTGAGTTGCTTAGCGCCTCGCCATTGCTGAGGCTGGCTTTGAACTTGTGAATCTCCAGTCTCAGCCTCCCAAAGTGCTGGGATTACAGGCTTGCGCCACTGCTCTGTTTATTTTTAATTGTGTGATAATTATAAAGGTGTTTGCTTCTTGGTAACTCATTTAGCTAAACATTGATTTTATTGTTTTCTATATTTGTATGTAATAAAAATGTTTAGAAAAGGAAAATTTTGATTAACCATATCACCTCCTAAGTTTATAGTCCTTTTGAGAAAAACCTCAAAAATGCTAAGACATGTATGGTTTTGACACTTTATTTCATCATACTTTCAAAAAAGACTTAGGTACCCATAGACACCTATATTGCCAGGCCAGATAGCATCATTAAAACTTGAGTTTTATGTTCTGTGTGATGCACACTTTATGTTTTCTGTGAGGCTATATGGAGAAATCCAAATTCAATATTGCCCTAAGAATATTTAGTTTCTCTAGAAATGACCATTTAGGTTATAAGTTCATTGTTATGAACTGCCAAAGGAAGAAACTAAGATTTACATGAGAAGGGCTTCTACCATTAGAAATAAAGAGTTCCAAGTTCAGGGAAAAAAATAGATTTTGCTTTAGAATTGAGAAGCAAACAGATGCTTTACTGATGCTGAAATATTTGATTGCTTCCCACAAAGTTGGAAATTCCTGCAGAGCACTTTATAGGACATTATTTAAAAGCAAAGCCACATTGGATTGTAACATTAAATCCAACATAGTTGAATTCTAAGGTATTTAATTGTAACTAAATTTCTTCAAGACCTATAAATGCATTAAACATTTTACTTTGAAGGAAATACCAAAAAGGCTTTCACATTTGTGCAATCCAGACGAAAAGTGAGAAAGAAAGAAAGAAAAAAAATGAAGTTGAAAGACCTAAATTGACTTCAGTTGCGCTTGCCAAATTTCCATGACATCTCATTAGTTGTTTGGGAGACGTGGGACAAGCGAGGACTCTTTTCCATGTTCTCGGGTTAGGAAATGAGATTGTGATCTGGTCAGTCTGGTCTTGTATCTCCATTCCTGTCTTTTACCATGTCATGGACTGATCCGCCCCTTCAGAAGCACAGGGTGCGAGGGAAGCGCCCTCTAGTGGCCACCGCTTCTACACCTTATTGAACTCTGCCAGCCTCCGGGTGGCTGGACTGCCTGCTCGCTCTCTCCTGAATCACAGCTGAATTATATGTGGGTGTCATGTGTGTTGAGTTTTTCTGGTTTTGCATTTTTTTCATTCTCCATCATCCTGCATATATAGAGATCAACCACTCTGAACTGGAATAAGCTCTGGAGATTTGTTTGGTGTCATGAGACCAAACACCAGAAAAAAACAAGCCTTTTAAAATGTTCAAGTGAGCCAGGTATGGTGGTGCATGCTTGTAATCCCAGCACTTTGGGAGGCTGAGACAGGAAGATTGTGAGTTCAAAGCCAGCCTCAGCAATGGCGAGGCGCTAAGCAACTCAGTGAGACCCTGTCTTTAAATAAAATACAAAATAGGTCTGGGGACATGGCTCAGTGGTTGAGTGCCCCTGAGTCCAATTCCCAGTACCAAAATAAATAAATAAAATAAAATGTTCAAATGAGCCAGTCATGGTGGCACATGCCTGTAATCTTAGCCACTCTGGAGGCTGAAGCAGGAGGTTCTCGAGTTTGAAGCCAGTGTCAGCAAATTAGTGAGACTTTGTATCAAGAAAAGGGCTGGGGATGTGGCTTAGTGTTAAGGCACCCCTGAGTTCAATTTCCAGTGCCAATAAACAAGCAAACAAATAACATTTTTAAAATTAAAAATTCTTAAAAATTGAAGTGAGAATATATGCACCAAAAAACATGGACTAGAAAGTTTAGTTTAGAATTGATGGGACTGTAAATTAATACGATCACTATGGAAATCAGTGGAGGTTCCACAACAGACTATGCATGGAACCACCATATGACCCAGCTGTACATGCTTAGTATTTATCCTAAAGAATTAAAGTCATGATGCTATAGGGATACATTTATACCCATGTTTATAGCAGCACAATTCACAATTCAGACTATGGAACCAGCCTAGGTATCCATCAGTGGATGAATGGATAAAGAAAGTGCAGTATATATACACAATGGAGTTCTATTCAGCCATAAAGAAAAATGAAATTATGCCATTCGCAAGAAAATGAATGGAACTTGAGAACAGTATGTTAAGGAAAGAAGCCAGACTCATAAGGTCAAGGGTCATATGTTTTCCCTCATTGGTGGAAGGAAAAGAAAGAGGAGGTGATCACATGAAAAGCAAAGGGAAGTCAGTAGAATAGAGGAAGAAGGCCAAGGTGAGAGGAGAGGAGGGCGGGGGTAAGTGCTGGGGAGTGATATTGGCCAAATTATATTGTTATATTGTGTGCATGTATGGATATGTAACAATAAATTCTACCATTACGTACAGGTTTAATGCACCAGTTAAAAAAACTGTGGAAGGAAAAAAATTAATTAAAAAAAGCTGGGACAATTCAATAGAAAAAGAGGTAAATATGACATGTCCAGAGTGTATATACAGCAGTTACAAATGGCAAAGTAGGTCTATATGACAGATAGGAAAAAAATACACATATACTTATACCTTACATAAATGAATCAAGAGGGTCTGGATGGGACATTTAGAGGAGGAGAGAAAAGGAACTTTGGTCTTTTCAGTAACCTTAAGTTAGCCAAGTTTACATCTTGTTGAAATCTCCTTTTTAAAAGGTTATTTTATACCACCTGGTAGTAAATATGCAGACATGGTTGGCGTTTCCATGGTGACCTGAATCTTCAGTCTTGCTGGATGTTTAATCTGAAGATTTTCCAAAGGAGAAGTTAGGGAGGAAGTCTCTTCAGGGAGTGTGTGTCGGGGGCGGGGGCGCTGTCACCTCAGCTGTGTTGTTTTAAGCCGTCTCAGCCCTTCTCCTGCCCACTGCTAGCTCAAGGCCTCCTGGGCAATGGAGATGAAATTGTTAAGGGCCAACCGATCTCCCAAGTTTCTTGGAACCTTAGAAGAAGATGCTGTCCTGCTCCAGTATTTCTTTTTCTTTTTTTTTTTTTTTTGGTACTGGGGATTGAACTCTGGGTCACTCAACCACTGAGCCACATCCCCAGCCCTATTTTGTGTTTTATGTAGAGACAGGGTCTCACTGAGTTGCTTAGCACCTCGCCATTGCTGAGGCTGGCTTTGAACTTGCGATTCTCCTGTCTCAGCCTCCCAAAGTGCTGGGATTACAGGCGTGCGCCACGGCGCCCGGCACTCCGGTATTTCTTACTCAGGAGATCAACAGCACTAGACAGTCACTGGAGCGACTTGTCACAGAGGCTGGCCATGTTAGCTACTCCTTTGGATTAAATTGTACCTTGTGAACAGACCTTCTGCCCAAGACCTCAGACAGCCCAGGCCTCCTTTGGTGGTTGACCTTGGAGGAACACGTGGAGTGACTGAAGAAGCAGATCTGGCCTTTTTCTGTGAACATCACTTTGCATAGCACCACCGGCAGCTTTGAATTCCTGGCTTCATGACAGAAATGCAGTGTCCTGGGCAGCCACGGAGGCGCTGGCTATTTCCCTGAGTGCAGTATGCTGGAACTTGTGGGAAACTTCAGAGCTTGCTACCCTGAGGCTTGTCCTGCTGGCTCCCCGCTGCCCTGGACTTAAATATAACACATTGTCCTGACTTCATTATAATATATGGGTCTGTTTCATTCTCCATTTCAAATCATTTTTAAAGTGCTCCTTTATCCCCGAGCCAGGCATGGGTTCTACTTCCATTTCCTATCACCCTCAAGGGAGGTGACAGCCTTGGGAGCTGCGGGGTGGGACCAGGTACATCCTGCAGGAGGAGCTACCTGTTGTCTCAGCCTGTAGAGTAGGTGCTTAATAATTTCCTTCAGAAGGCTAAATGAATGAGCACTCATATAATCTGATCAAATTAATGGACTATCTGCTCCTCTGCAGAGACCCTTTATAACAGCTCCTGTGTTCCACCTCATCCAGGAGTCCCACAGAGGTTGCTCCATACTTATTCTCTCATGCATTCATTCAACAAACATTAAGTTCTTACTCTGTGTTAGATAATGTACTTAGTGGTGGGCATAGGGAATGGAAAAGACTTGGTTCTGCCATCCTGGGCTTTACAATATGGAAGAAAAGATATTCTGGGATAGATGTAGGATGTCATATAACCCCGACAAATTGACAGAGATGCTTCCTCGGTGTTCCCTGTTTGGTCAAGGACTGGTGGCTCCAATAAACGTGGAGCTTTCTTGTGCCCACCATGGGCCCCAGGCCAGTTCTGTCTTCATCTCCTGCCTGGAGACCTTTGTAAAATGAGCTTCTTATGTCAAAAACATAAAATGCCTCAGATTCCATTGCTTACAATAGGCACTTGGGGACCAAAGGCATTTTATTTGTTTTTTAAATGAAAAAAAAAAAAAAGGTTTTCATAAGTTAATGTTTTTCCTTCTAGACCTGGGTGCCTTCCTTTTATTCATCCCCTGCTCATGCAGCTAATCAGATTTGAAGAGTAAAATAATACCAGACTCACAGTTGCATGTGACATGAGAAATGTATTAGTGAAGAGCCTGTGGTCCTAAGAAATAAAGACCAGCTTGAGCTGTCTTGAGGAAGAAAGGGAGTGGTTATTTTAAGGATGCAGTGGTGTCTCACAGAATCAGAAACAAATGTCACTGGGCCTAAGAAAAACACCAAAGAGTCATTAGAATTTTTTTCTGTCTTTCATATACCTACTCATCTTACTTACACCCCCTTCCCTTTCCTTCATCCCCCCCCCCCATTCTTCACCCTGCTGACTCCACTTTTCTGGCATTGGGCCAATCCAATATGGCCATCCCATAGTTTGTGCATTTCCATGTCCCAAGCCCAGCCACATCACAGATTCCCTTCAAATTACCTGTGGCCAGAGGCCAGGATCATATTGTTCCAGAATTGCTCCTGGAGATCATTCTTCTGTATGCAAGTGAGCATCTAGACAAGTGGGTATGTCTTGAGCAGGACAGACATGTGTGGAAGTATACCTAGGTCTGCACCCAGACACCCTTACAGCCCTTATGCCCAAATCCTTGGCATGGCTCCACGTCTAACTGGAGGTGGTCAGGTGGTCCCTAACCATTTTAGCCAGGGCTCCTCCAATAGAGAACTCTAATGTCTTGGGCAAGTCCTTATCCTGGCAGAGCCTTTGTTTTCAGTTTAAACTGGAAGGCACAGAGGCAGCTTTTAATTACTTGAAAGGCCACTTGGAGAGAGGGGACAGGTGAGCTGCCTCTGTGGTTCCAGAGGGAACACTGGAAACTATGGAGTCGTAACTTGTGGCTGAAGATCCTGAAGAACCTTCTCCCAGTCAGGCTGCTCAACTGTGGGACTGATGTCCTGGGGAGAGTTGGCACCTCCTGGCAATATAAGAAATCCAAATGAAGCTTGGAAAAGGCTTACAAAATGGAGATGCTGGCCTATTTCCTGAAAGGATTATTTTTGTGTGTTGGGGGCAGATAATGGGAATTTTGAGAGCAGTATACACATGAATAATTTTGGCATTATGATCTTAGCAAAAAAAACTATTTTGCTCCAAATTGTACATTCTTCCAAAGCCTTTGAAGCACAGCTTTTAATACTTGTGATGGTATACAGGGCCACTGGGGAAGGATAAGATGGGAATGTGAGTGTCACGCTCCTCTCCTAGTGAAGATGATGGTCTGTGGCTCAAGATGATGTGGCTCAGAACCTAACTTTGAAAGGCTTTCCCTTCCCAGGCCAGTGCACAGTGATCTGTTGAACACACGGTAAATTAGCAAACATTTTCAAAGAACTTAGGAAAACGATGGCTTGCAAATCTAGCAAAGAAATTAAGCAGAACTCTGAAATTGAATTGAAAATAGTTTTGCTTTGTTTGTGATTTTTTTATTTTTATGAATATTAGTGGTTGGTGGAGCACATGTTTAATCGGGCACTAACAGGGCACTGAAGTATCTCATTGGGATTCTGCACAGGATTCTTGGACCCCTCAAGAGTTTTAGATAATGGCCTTGGAATTTTATTATGCATCATTATGCTGGAAAATACATTTTTGATATGGTTATAATTACTTCAGTTTACTTTATAATTTGGGTAGTTTTTGCCTTGCAAAAAGGAGATAGGGAAGGAAACATCTCTGAAATAATTGGAAGAAAAGAGAGAATTAAGAGAAAGCTGAAGATGGGAATTTTTGTGAGAACAATTGCCTGAGGTACAAATAGGGTGAGAGTGGAGGAACCTGGCAGCGCCACCTGGCCTTCCTGAGGGATATTTGAAGTTGACACCATGTAGTTTTTCACATCTTTTGTAAGTGAGCAGAATTGGTTCAAATCAGCGTGACTGGGTTCTAGTGCAGTGATTCTCAAAATGCAGCCTTCTCAAAGGTATGCTTCCCTTGACTGGTTATGAACTGAGATAAAAGTACAAGTCCTGGCTTTGATGAATGATGAACAATTCCATAAAATACTAGGTTTTACTTACAATTAAAGGGTGCTGGAGTAACCTACTAAGCAAAACATGAAGGGTCGTTCTGAACTCAAATTGATATGTTACTGTAGATGCTCATTAGTCCGAGGACTCTAATTAGTTCTATTGAAAAGTCCAGCTGCAATTCAGTAACAAAGTTCTCACTATGAGATATGCATGTAAATAGCTGGAATTTCCAAAAGGGAAAGGAGCAAGTGGGACATAGAATGTCCAAAGTGAGTCATGACCAGAGAAACTCCAGAGTTGAGAATGGTTTGTCTAGAAAAGTTATCCTGGGTCCTGGTTGGGCATCACAGTTGCTGTGCTTTGAAGAATTACGTGTTGTTGGACTCCATGATGGCCTGTGGCACAAGAACCGTGCTGTCCCCTGTGGACTTGGCCTTCATCTCCTCCATCCACCCAGTCACATATCCACCCAGACTAGTCACATGCAAAGGGAAATAGGATTGTGAAGATGCACCCCTGGGGCCCAATTTATTGAAAACAACTAAAATAAACAAACAAATAAAACCCACTATAGCTGTATTTTCAGTTCAGTGGCATGTTAAGCTTTAGTTTGAAAAGAAAAACAGAAAAAGGTTTCTGCCCTCAAAGATGTTTATGGTTTAGATATGAGATGTCCCCCAAAGCTCACGTGTGAGACAATACTATAACATTCAGAGGTGAAATGATTGGGTTCTTAACCTCATCAGTGCATTAATCCACTGATAGGGATTAACTGGGTGCTAACTGTAGGCAGGTAGGGTGTGGCTGGAGGAGGTGGGTCACTGGGGATGTGCCTTTGGGTTTTTTTTTTTTTTTTTTTTTGGTACCAAGGATTGAATTTAGGGTACCACTGAGCCACATCCCCAGCCCTGTTTTGTGTTTTATGTAGAGACAGGGTCTCACTGAGTTGCTTAGCACCTCGCCATTGCTGAGGCTGGCTTTGAACTTGCGATTCTCCTGTCTCAGCCTCCCAAAGTGCTGGGATTAAAGGTGTGTGCCACCACGCCCGGCACTTTGGGGGTTTATATTTTGTCACTGGTGAGGGGAGCTCTCTCTCTGTTTCCTTGGTGTCCTGTCCAGAGCTGCTTTCCTCTGCCGTGATGGTCTGCCTCACCTTGGGCCCAGAGCAAGGGAATTGGCCATCTATGGACTGAGACCTCTGAAACTGTGAACCTCCCTCAAAATTTTTCCCTCTCTACATTATGCTTTTCAGGTCTTTTGGTCACAGCACTGAAAAAGCTGACTAAAACAAAGATCATATGATTCATTTAGAAAGACCAAAGGCTGTAAGAAATAACTGGATAGCTAATCCATATAGGGCAGGAGTAGAACCACCCTGAATTGAGAACTTGCCCACCTGTGTGCTAAGTATTTTATGTGCCATCTCCTTTAATCTTCAATCTCTGAGGTCTGTAATGCAACATGCATTTAAAAAAATGGAAATCAAAGAATTTACTGGATTTGAATTGGATTCTGTCTCTGGAAATGAGTAAGTCAGAATTGGTGTCTAGGTTTGGTTTTTGTTTCTTTTTTGTTTGCCTTGTGGCAGCTTAGTATGCTGTCTCTTAATTAATAAGGAGATGCATCATAATTTCACTCCAGTTTTCTAAAATATGAGTTGACTGAGTGCATGCTTTCCTGTTCTTTGAGTTTATGTGCTAGATATGGAGTTGGCATGTGTTTCTTTCAGGACTAACCATGCATGCAGCTCTTTGCCTCAGCACAGTATTGTATAGCCTCATTCTCTTCCGCTCATCAAATGTTAGTCAGTGTTTGATTGGCAGTGCCAGTAAGTGGTCTTATCAATAAGTGGTGCATCCATGATGCTGTGCTCCTGTGTCCAGCTCCTACATCATTCAAGGGTGCTCTGTAATATAGAAATGATGGGTGTATGCCAACTGTATCTATTGGGCTGTACCTGTACCACTAGCCAGAGATATTTGTTTGCCTTTCACTATTATTTCTCAAAATGTGAATTCATTTTGTAAAGAAGACAAGTTTACACAGATACATCACACGCTGGCTTTTCTCAAGAGATGACACTGGATAAACAAATAGGTTTATAAATTTATAAGTTTTTAGTGTCTGATCCTATAGAGGGGAAAGAATAATATCAGCATATGAGTCAAATAATGGGAGGGAATAAAGTGAGTCTTCAGCAGATACAGACCTTATTGGAGTTCAATTTACTGTAATTAGAAAATGGATCTTGAAAGGCTCTGCCCAGAAGGTAATGATGTGGAGATAGGGTATAGAGATTTTCTGGGAATAACTGATGAATTATCAAGTGAGGTGAAAGAAATATGATTCATTTAATAATGCTTTTAGTTATTGATATCATAGGAGTTTGCTTTGTACTTCAGCTCTGGTTCACAGCTGTTAACTGGCATATGGAGGAAATATTGCTTACTTACGTAAAGATAATGAAAGTTCCCTACAGTTGGTATGAGGGCAGCAACTTATTTATCTTGTATTCTCCAGCATGGTGGAGCAAAGATCACAGCCCATAGGTGACTGTGGCAAATGTAATTCAGGGGATCTTGGGACTGGCCTGCTCGCTGTGAGTACAGGATAACAGTTGAGGTTTCTAAGCTCTCTACCTGCCACAAGGTTCTGGGATGAAAAAAGTATGAGTTATTCCTTTCAACACACAAATAAGTCTTCCACTTTCCATCTACTCTCCTTTCTTCTCTCTTCTTTGTCAGGGGCACACATCCTCTGTCCTGGCCAGAGCATCCTTTGAGGTGGGCTGTCTCAGTTAAGGTCTGGGACTAAGATAACCAATTATGCTTGGTAATCCTGTTCTTTTACTGAAAAAAAAAATTGATCTAGCATTAATTTTTATGAAACGCATCAATACAAACTGAACCTTGGTTTAGAATTTATCATGTAGACATTAAATAAATAAGTTCAGTTAGACAAACAGAAAACAAAGACCAATAAGACAAAGAAGGGCAGGCTGGGGATATAGCTCAGTTGGTAGAGTGATTGCCTCACATGCACAAGGCCATGGGTTCAATCCCCAGCACCATAAAAAAAAAAGAGAAAAAGAAAAAGAAAAAGAAAAGGGCAAGAATGGCCTATTTGTTTAAACAGTGGGGTTGACTCCTCCTGAGCATATGCCCCAGGTAAGTACAGGACGGGAGACTCAGGAATTTGTGGAAACTTCTCTTGGCCTCAGTTGAGGATTTTAGTGTTTCAAGATGCAAATATGGCCAGGCCAGGTGCTGGGGATGTGCTCACTGGTGGAGTGCCCCTGAGTTCAATCACTGGTACCCAGGGGGAAAAAAAAAACAAAATGCAGATACATCTTTCACACTTCATGGCCACTAAATACAAGCCAATTTTCCTTGCCTGATGATCCAAAGAGAAGTGATGACCTGTGTTAGTGGGAGAAAAAGACAGCTGCAAGGACTCCCTGCGAGACAGAGCAGTGGGGCATGTGAGGAATGTTTTGAGGATTCTCAAAGGTGGTTTTGATTATTGCTGATTTTACCTTATACATCAACTAGAAAACATGCAACTTTCTTAGAGACATGAAATTTGTGGTCCAGCTAGACTCTCGGGTGGGCAGGCTGTGGAAACATGCTGTCTCTGTGCATGGAGGACTGCGGGGAGCAGGGGAGGCCCTGCCCAGTTCACCAGGCCAGGGCCTGGTGCTGATGTTTGATCAACAAAACACATTCATCTAAGCCTACAACTCGGATCTTGGTCCAGCTGCCAAGTGAGGCTGAGTAGAGGCTTTTCATGCCTGCCTTCTCTGCCTTGGTTAAAGGAAGAAAAGAGCTGTTGAGAAAAAGGCGGGAGCGGCATTAGCTCAAGTAGTGGTTCCATTCACTAAGCAGAATGGAGTGTGTTTATTTGATTTTAACTGAAAAGACTGGGCCGGCAGTTCTGAACCTGTTTTGGAAGAATGGTCTTGTGGGAGGAAGGAGAGGAAAAATGCCTTGATCTTAGTGTCTGCTGTATGCTGTGTGCTGTGTTTAATGCTCAGTTCAGTCCTCCGTGGATTGTCACCATGTCACCAGTAATGCACCTGCAACTCTACCATAAGGATACCTCAAAACTAGTGACAGGCACACTAGAGGAACAGAAGTTGAGACTCACGCAGACCCTACTTGGTTGGTAGTAACTGGCATGTCTAGCACTCCTTGATAATCATTGGAAAGTATGGAACGTCATAGTGCTTAAAGCAATCAGCCCATACCTCTGATGAGCCAACTCTTTGTCAGTGTAGAACTCTGTTTTGATTGCCAAATTAGTCTTTTGCTTTGTTTTTCTTCTGACTAGAAAAAGATTATATAAAGTTTCTCATTTGGGGTAACTTGAGCTGTCAGTTAAATTTAAAAAGCCAATTATTTTGAAGCAGTAGAGCCTTACGGATTCTAAAGTCACAACCTGCAGCCAGCTATCCAGAGTATAAACATTTCCTTCTGGGGGGAAATACTGACAGACTCTTCTATTTCATTCCAATTCCAGTGGCCCACGTCCACTAGAGACAAGGAGAAGTCTTGCTAATTGGTGGACTGAGCAGGTACAAAGGACTGAGAGCACCAAGAAGCAAGATCCAGAGTCTCTCGAGGGGGTCAAACATTGATTCACCTTGTGCCATAGGGCAGTTTCCACCACATAGAAGGTTCTAGAAGTGCTCCAGGCTAAGGTTTGGCAAGTCTCACTGCTTGAGTCACTTACTAGCATGTGAACATAGTGAAGTTATATACTTTCTAAGCCTCAGGTTCACTATTTGTAAAGTGGGAGCAATGATAATCGTACCCAGCTCATAAGGATTCCGTGTTGCCAGGAGGAAATGAACCATCCACATCAGGTCACAGCATGGTATGGCTCACACCAAGCACTGAGTGATGTGAGTGGTTCTTTGGACCTTCCTCACTTTGGTTTTGAGGGTTACATTAATCTCTCTTTCTTGCCAAACAGTAATCTGAGATTGATTGCTATTTCTTTTTTTAAATAACCTTTAATTAATTAATTAATGTATTTATTTTTATGTGGTGCTGAGGATCGAACCCAGTGCCTCACATGTGCTGGGCGAGCGCTTTACGATTGAGCTACAGCGCCAGCTCCACTGCCATTTTCCAAAGAAAAACATTCTTATACGTTGTTGGTGGACTGCAAATTAGTACAACTACTTTGGAAAACAATACAGACATTCCTCAAAAGACTAGGAATGGAACCACCACATAAGCCAGCTGTGCCACTCCTTGGTATTTATCCAGAAGATCTAAAGTCATCATACAATAGATACAATAGAGGTACTCACATCTATAGCAGCATAATTCACAATAGCCAAGTTATGGAACTAGCCCAGGTACCCGTCAAAAGACAAATGGAGTTTTAAAAAGTGGTATATATACACAATGGAGTTTTACTCACCTATAAAGAAGAATGAAATTATGGTATTTGCTGGTAAATGGATGGAAATGGAGAGCATCATGCTAAGTGAAATAAGCCAGACTCAGGAAGTCAGGAGTTGAATATTTTCTCATATGCAGAAGCTGGGTGAGGAGGGATAAAAAAGAGGAGGCTCATGGAAATAGAAGATAAATAGGGTAGAGGAAGGGGATTGAAAGGGAGGAAGGAAGAAGGGCATGAGGAAGGAATGGGGGATGAAATTTTCCAAATTATGCTATGTCCATGTGTGAATACACCACAGTGAAGCTCATATATATGTATTTGAAATTATAACACACTAATTAAAATAATTATTATAGTAATAATAATAATAAAAATCAGTAGAGTAGAGCAAGTAGATCAGGAGGAGGGAAAGGGGGAGGGAATTAAATTGATCAAATTATGTTATGTCCATTTATGAATATGGAATAATGAATCCCACTATTGTGTGTAATAACAGTGCACCGATGAAAATCAATTTTTAAAATTATTTTAAAAGTGAAGAAAAGCATGCCTAGAAATTGCATTTATAATTTAATAGCCATAACTTAACAGAATATTCAGACATATCAAAAGACTTCCACAAAATACAGATTTCTGATCTAGAAAATGAGTCAGCAAGAGTGCCAATGTTTTAGCTGGACGCAGTGGCGCACTCCTGTAATCCCAGCACTTTGGGAGGCTGAGACTGGAGAATTGTGAGTTCAGAGCCAGCCTCAGCAATGGCAAGGCACTAAGCAACTCAGTGAGACCCTGTCTCTACATAAAACACAAAATAGGGCTGGGGATGTGGCTCAGTGGTCAAGTACCCCTGAGTTCAATCCTCAGTACCAAAAAAAAAAAAAAAAAAGGAGTGCCAATGTTGTTTTGTTTTTTAAATATTTTTTAAAGTTGTTGATGGACCTTTATTTTTTTCATTTACTTATATGTAGTGCTGAGAATCAAACTCAGTGCCTCACTCATGCTAGGCAAGCGCTGTAGCACTGAGCCACAACCCCAGCCCATGTTTTTGCTAGCCCCAGATTTCCTCTGTCATGCCAGAACCACTCCATTATGCACTGAGCAATTTCAGAGTAACTCTGATGGTGGCCGTTGAACTTGACAGTGCACTGCTATAGGCCTTCCACTTTCTCTCATCTCTGCAGCACCTGCTCTTCTTGGACAGATGCCTTCTTGTCTTCCTCATGGTAGAGCCATAGCCCAGCTAGCCTCGCCACTGATGACAAACCTGTCTCACCCTTAAGATCAGTTGCAACCAGGTTCTGAGCTCCTACTGTATTGCAGTGACTGTGATGGCCTTGGAGTTCAAAGATGGGCTGGATGTACTGTGTGACAGGCAGTCCAGCTAAGGGTGCTTTTCCAAAAGGAGCTTCCATGCATAACAAGTGTCACAAAACCCTGTGATCAGAGCTGGTGTGACCACCCTGCCACCTAAGGCCCACCCAGTGATCCCAGCCTCTGGGACCCCTGCACATCAAAGAATATTCCAAGCATGATTCAGTGGGGAGTGTTGGTCTGTGTGGTGGGACAGTTCTTCACCATGTAGGACTGGTCCACATACTGCAGGATATTTAGCATCTCTGTCCTCCCAACACTAAATGCCATTGGTATTCCCTAGTCATGTGACAAACAAGTAAATACTGTCACACATTTTCACTCCCACCCCTTGTGAGATGGTACTGCCCCAGGTTTCAGGTTTCTGCCAGTCTCACCTTTTACTCTCAGTCTGTAACTCTGCTGGCCAGCTGCTCCCAAGGGGTGCTTTCCAGTACTATAGTTGGTGGAGTATGAGGTTTATATATATATATGTATATTTTTTTTGGTGGGTAGAGCTCAGGGGCACTCGACCACTGAACCACATTATATATTTTAACACACAAATGAAGTCAACATAATATCAGTGAAAGGTAAAGAAGAGTCATTTCACAATAGCAAGAAACAAAGATGTACAAAGCAACTTCGTGGTTCTTAACTCTTTTTCTGTAATGGAAAAGTTCTTTACAGTGATGTGCAGGTGAAAGTCTTAGCAGGGTTGCCTTAGTAAGTAAATATGATGATATGCTACTGGCATGTATTAAGGTATAAAGTGGGGAGTCTGATGCTGATCCTTGGTGGGGTGTGGTCCTTGGAGGGCATCCTTGGGGAGCAGAGGGAGGAACCTGAGGCCCTGATTTACAGGGTAGGGGTTTTAGGTGAATGTCTTGGTTATGCCTGGACACACTGCACTTGGAAATCCAATAGAGGTAACAAGTTCTGACTGCTGAATCATGCCACACCCCAGGCGCTGCGCTGGGTCCTATGAATGGCCTCTTAAGTCCTCATAGCCATCCAAGTGTTAGTGTTTTACAGTTGGGGACACTCAGGCTTAGCAACCAAGGTTATACAGCCAGGAAAGTTAGAGCTGGGGTTTATATCCAGGCTTTCTAAACCAGAGGGATTCTTTTTGTTTGTTGGTTGGTTTTGCGTTGTTTTTATTGCAGTACTGAAGAGCAAGCCCAGGGCCTCACACAAGCTAGACAAGTACTCTACCTCTGGGCTATAGCCCAGCCCTTAGAGCCAGGATTCTTGACCACTGCATGCCCAGAGTCTTACCCTCTTTTGCTAGATTCATCCTTTTTAAAAGTTCAGATTAGGTTCAGTCTGATTCCCGCCCCTCATCTCACATTCCTCGAAGGTGAGCAAATATAGTCACACAGTCGCTTTCTACTTAGTGCTGGGAGAGGTCTCTACTTAGGTTCCTCCATGTCACAATGCCATGGTGTCTGGGGCTGCTTCACTGCTCAGTTTGTGGCCTCTGGGAAGCCGGTGCTTATTTTCAAGAGCCCTGATGGGTGGCAAGAAGAGGGAGCCACACAGGCAGAGGCGAAGGAATAAAAGGAGAGGGTGGAGCTGGCATTAGGGGGGCCTGGGAATCCTACTGGAAACTTCCTTGCTGGAAATTTCCCTCCTTGGTGACATGCACAGACTCTCTAGGCTGCAGTCTCCCATTCACATGTAAGATTATCCATTATAATTCATTCACCAATGGAGGTGTAGCAACAACTCAGAGCAATATTACAGCAGAATCCAAGGAGGACTGAAGACCTCCAGGGAGAGCAAAGGGTGGTCCTTTGGAGTGTGGGTAGAAAATTTTAGCAATTCCATTTTTTTATTTAATTAGAAGTTAAGTTTTACTAATATTTAATATATGGGTGGACCTTGGTCCCCCCTTATTGCACTACATGTTCTGAGCATTTCCTCAAAGAAAAGAGGGCTTCCTGGAACTGAAAGGGGAAGACAACTGTATTCTCATTCATTCATTTTCAGCACGTTGTGATGTTCTATTGCAAATTGCCTCTTCAGGTTTACAGAAGATATTATCTAGTTTAAACTGAATACATCCTGCCAAACTAAAGTGGCTTAAAAAGGGTTTGCTCAGAATCCAAGAATTAGAAGCTACTTAAAAGCTAAAATAATATATATGAAATGGAATATTGTTCAGCCATAAAAAAGAACAAGGTCCTCTCATTTATGTCAAACTGATCGGAACTGGAGGACGTCATGTGAAGTGAAATAGACCAGGCACAGAAAGACAAATACCCCGCCTTTTCACTCATCTGTGAAAACTGAAAAAAATCAGTGTCATAGAAGAGAATGGAATAGTGGTCACTAAAGATTGGGAAGTGGGGTGGAAGGAGGAACAGAGGGGTCAGGAAAAGGGCATCAAAACAGGAGGATTGATCTCTGGGGTTCTGCACTACAGTGGGGTAACTCGAGTCTGCAGTAATCTGACATATTCCAAAATAGCCAGGGGAGTACAGAGGCTTTCAGCACATAGAAATGATTAACATTTGAGGAGATGGAAATGCATATTACCCTGATTTGATCACTGCACAGTGCATCTGTGCATAGAATTATCATAGTGTAACCTGGGGGCTGGGTATAGCCCAGTGGTAGAGTCTGTGCCTAGCATGCATGAGACCCTGGGTTCCTGCCCCAGTGTCCCTCCCCAAAATTCTCATATTGTACCCCATAAATATTACATATATATCTCAATAAAATAAAATTGCATTGTCTGTTTAAAAATAAATAAATGACTCTGTGTTTCCTTGTGATACCATGTCACAACCCAGGAGGAAGGCCCTCACACCAAGAAGATTGCCAGCAACCTGCTCTTAGACTTTCCAACCTCTAGAACTATGAGCTAAATAAACTTCTATTCTTCATAAGTTTAAATAAATAAATGGTAATCACCATACCCACTAAAACCTAAAACCACTGCCACCACCCAAAATCCCAAGCTAAAGTGAACACTGTTCACACACATCAGACAATGCCAGACCTGACACAGAAATTTCTGTGTCCCCAGCAAGATGTGAAAGTAAAGTCAGGCTCATTACAGTGGATCAGAAATTGGTCCAAGAAGCTCAAAATTGTCAAGAAGAATGTGTGAACTGGACACGCATCTACTCTCATTGACAGTTCAATTGGTTTTAATTGATTTAACATTGTTTATTTTGTCTGAAAATCATTCCATTTTGCTACAACTTCTTTAATATGTACATTAGTTCAGTAGTACACGTATATTACATATATATGAATTATATATATATAGAATGTGTGCATATGTGTAATGTATATGGTCAAAATACTTTATGGATGGGGATGTGTGAAAAAAAAATTGAAGACCACTGTGCAGGGCCTGGCACATGGGACTCTCAATAGATTTTACTTTGCATCCTCTTTTGTCCTGGAATAGAATTGGCAGGACTCACATGGACCTCTCTGGTTAAAGGAGAGGGCTGATTTGATTTCTAGAACTAGGTACATCTACAGCTAACTGGCAGCGCTGGTCTAGGTCTGGCCCCCTCCCAGCCATTCCCATGGAGTCCAGACAAATGTGGGAGCAGGATGAGGCCAGCTGGCTGCCTATCAGTGACCCTCTTCTGTCACCACTACACAGTTGTCACAGCCCTGGCATCTGACCACCAGGCACAGCCAAGATGGAGAAACCAGGATTCCAATCTGTAACTAGTGACCCCAGCAGCCACACCCAATTCTTTGGCTGTATGCAGAAAATATGGTTTTGTAGATTTGGGGGCTACTTCTCAAACTAGCTCTTGATTATTCATTTATTGGTAAATCTAAACAGAGTATATGATAGTTCTTATTAATAAAAGCTGATTGCAGTAGCTAACATTTATTGAGCTGGCAGTCTGCCCAGCCTTTCACTAAGCACTTTCCAGAATTGTTTTATTTAATTTTCACAACAATCCTAGGAAGCAAGTTCTTTGACTAGCTCCATTTTACAGAGAAACAAACTGAGACAGGGATCAGATAACTCTATGAAAAGAAAGTAAACTAAACATAGAAGCATGAATTCTTGCTATCTCATTGATCTGAGAGCCATTTTCTGTTTCCAGAATCCACTTTCTAAGGAACAGGGAGTGTATCATCCTAAATCTTCAAAACAGAAATGCAGTATGGGGCCCTGGATTGGATTCTGAATCAGAAAATGGACATTCATGGTGGGAGTGGGAGGTGGAATCCAGAGCCTGTATCTATTTAACAGGACCATGTCAACGTTAAGTTCTCGGTTTTGACAAGGGCAGTATAATTGTATGAAATGTTAGTATTATGGGAGGCTGGGTAACTTCTATACTGTTTTTTTTTGTTTTTTGTTTTTGTAGGAGGAGGATACTGGGGTTCAAACTCAGGCAAGCCCCATTTTGTATTTTATTTAGAGATAGGGTCTCGCTGAGTTGCTTAGCGACTCACCGTTACCTAGGCTGGCTTTGAACTTGTGATCCTCCTGCCCCAGTTGTACTATTTTGATAACATTTTTGTAAACCTTAAGTTATTCCAAAACAAAGCTATACTTCAGCTGGACGCGGTAGCGCAAGCCTGTAATCCCAGCACTTAGAGAGGCTGAGACAGGAGAATCGCGAGTTCAAAGCCAGCCTCAGCAACGGTGAGGTGCTAAGCAACTCAGTGAGACCCTGTCTTTACATAAAACACAAAATAGGGCTGGGGATGTGGCTCAGTGGTCGAGTGCCCCTGAGTTCAATCTCCAGTACCAAAAAAAAAAAAAAAGCTATACTTCAAAAATGGAAATGCCAAGCTTGAGTCTATCCTTCTGCACAGGGGCCTGTGTCCTTGATGTGTGTGCTGAGCCCACCCCTGCACCGCCCTGCTGCTCCCTGCACGCTGTGTGACTCCAGCAGCGAGACACTCCCATACCCACCTGGGGCTACACAGGTTCTGGTGAGAGAGAAAACCACTCAATTCACCAGCGATACACTCGTCACTCTCCCAACATGACTCACCTGTAGAATTCCTGTGTCAGATGGGAGTTTTATCCCCCCAAATTAGATGCTAGGTGTGTGCATTTGTGTACATGTGCATGTGTCCTAGTCAGAGGACTTGAGGAGGTCAGTCTTGAAGATGAGAGTAACTAGCATCCACTAGAATAAAATACCCATGTACACCGAGTGCTCCTCTTCCACAGGGCCACTTATAGTGCCTCCTAGCAAGTGCATTTGAGGATTCCTCTGCTTTACCCTTTCTTCATCCTCCCAAAAGGAGGCAAAGAGATCCCTTGGGTTGCCCATCTGAAAGGTTAGCCTGGGACTTGTTGGCCACTGCCTTCGGCTGTCTTTTTCTGTTGTGCCATAAGCTAATGGCTGTCTCCTGGGTAGTGGCAGAAGGCTGCTCTAAAGACAGTCTGTGATGTGGGAGGGAGCAGCCACTTCCCTAAATTGCTCTGAGGTGACCACAGAAGTGCTTGGCTTGCTAAAAAAATACTGTATTCACTAGACTCAGGGATTTTCAGGATTTATGGGCTCGACTCTGCTGATTTTGTTATGTTTCTTGGTGTAATTGCAATGGCAATGTGGATGCAGCCTGTCCTGCAGTGGCCCTTACTGTGCAGGGAAAAAGAGAAAACCCACTCGGCTGAATGCTTCCAGGGCAACACAGAAATAATGTGTTCTAAGATCTCAGTGGGGACCTGGTCTGTCACCTCAGGGAGAACGCCAGCTGGGCTCAGTTCCTGGCTGGAAATGATTCGCTGGTGTGTATTTGTGTTCATTCATTCTCTCGTTGATTTCTTGAGTGGTTGCTATTCACCAGACACCATTCCAGGAATTAAGGACATAGTGCAGGACAATCAGATGGTCCTAGACTCAGGAAGTTCCATCCTAAAAAAGAGGAGTTGGACTAATAGCAGTAAACATCAACTTGATTACCCCAGATTGTGATTAGCACCTAGAAAGAAAATAAGTGTGGATGTGGCAGAGCAGGCTGGGGGTAGGGCAGGGCCAGTACCTTAGACTGGATGGAGAAGATTGGTCACTTTTGAATTCAGAGCTGGAGATGAGAAGATGGAAAAAGCAGCAACCCACTGGGATGGCAGGTGCTTCCCCACCTCAGTCTCTGCACAGAAATGGGAGGGGCAGAGTGGCAATGAAATAGTCCAGCCTGAATGAGAAAGTCACCAGGTCAGGCCAGAAGAGAAGTTCATGGCACCAAGATTAGAGCCTGCAATAATAGCAACCTGCCTCTGGAGGAAGGGAAGTGGGCAGCAGATTGGTGTCACAGCTGCCCCCTAGATAATTCTAAAGGGCTTCCAAGGGTAGGGCAGTTACTCTGCCAAGGGCTCAGCATGATAAAGGGAGCCTCTGGTGGCTATGGTACCTGCAGGAGTCCCCCATATTGGCCCTCACCATCTTTGTGGTCTAGGATGCAGGTGTGAGAATGGAGAGCAGCAGCCCTATCATCCTGTACCCCTGAAGATTTGGCCTTGGGGAAAACATGGTGTGGGCCCAGGGCCAGGCAGAGCTGGGTGCAAATAGCAGCCCCAACAGCTCCCCTCTCCATGCCTCAGGGAATCCAACCCATGGAGCCTTATTTTCTTCATCTGCAAAGTAGGGACAGTGCAGCCATCCTCCTGGAGCTGTGAGACTCACCAAAGTGACATCTGACAATTCCAGGTGCATGTAGCCCTCAGTGAGACTCCCCCCACTTCATCCTCCCCACTCCCTCCTCTCCTTCAGGAAGGAGGAATACATTGGGCCAAGACTGGTCCTTTTCTTTTTTCCATACAGCTCTGTTCTGTCAGCCCAACAGCACACTGCACATCAGAGGGCTCTTTCTGTTTCAGGTTTATAGTCCCTGTTGAGGGCTGGCTGGGACAGCATTTTAGTATTTGAATGATTTCCATTATCCACAAGCTCCGTGGTTGATGATCTAACTGGGCATATGGCATTCGGTTCCACCAGCAATGTGGCCAGTGGGAAGGTGGTTGCATTGGTACCACTTGCTTAGGGTAGGCAAAAAAAAGAATGCCTCCCCCTCCCCGCCAAGGTATGTCTGTCAGATCCCTGGAACCTGTGAACGTGATCTTGTTTAGAAGGGTATTTTGAAGATGTCATGAAGTTAGGGATCTTGAGATGCAGAGAACATCCTAGATTATCCATGTGAGCCTTAAATCCAGTGACAAGTGTCCTGGGAAGAGACACCCAAGGGAGATTCCGCATCAGACATGAAGGAGGCAGTGCGACCACAGAGGCAGAGATTAGAGTGACGCTGCCACAAATCAAGGAGTACCTGCAGCCACCAGAAGCTTGCAGAGGCAGGGAGAGAATTGTCCCCTGGAACCTTCAAAGAGAGTGTCCTGCCCACACCTTGATTTCAGACATCCAACCCCCAGAACTGTGAGGAATTAAGCTTCTATTGCTTCACGTGGTAATTTGTGATAGTAGCCATGGAAAGGAATGCAGCCTGCCAGTACCTTGCCCCACCTGGCTGTAGTTGGCTTCCAAGGCTACCACCATTTGACATTCCTTTACGAAAAATTGATTCAGGATCATTGTTCTAGAAATTGTAAACCCCACCCCCCTCATCCTCCTATTCTCTTCTCTTCCCTTGTTGTTTTATAAATGTGTTCCAATCAAGTAAGTTGGCTGAGTGGGGATGATGTACCAGAATCAATGTGTTACGTGGTCCACAAACCAGCACATGCCTGCCTGTGTGTTACCAACCTGCTCTGAAAAGCCCCTGTATTGATGACACTTTTTAAAAATTTTTTTTTTAGTTGTAGATGAACACAATATCTTTATTTTATTTTTTTTAATGTGGTACTGAGGATCAAACCCAGTGCCTCATGCATGCAAGGCAAGCACTCTACTACTGAGCCACAACCCCAGCCCCTGATGACACTTTTTAATCCCGTCACCTCCTTTCTTTTGTTATTCACCTCCTTTTACAGATCTGCCACCTGAGGCCCTCATATGTCCAGGGACTTGCCAGAGTTGCCAGGGACTATGTGTTGAAACTAGGGCTCTGACCCATTACCCGCTGCTCTTCGCTGTGAGAACTGGGGAGCAGTGGTCCTAGGGAGATACTTTCTTTGCCACACGTGATGGAGCAGGAAGTATGTAGTGTCACTTAGGACTTGTGAGTCTTAATGGTTTTTCTCATGTCTCCATTCCTGGTGACTTAGCTGTGTGTGCCTGCTCAGGGCCTCCACCACTTCCAAACACACACACACCTCAGTGGCCAGGCGCCGCCTCCTGGAACCCGTGTTGATAGCAGAGCTGATGGGGTAGCAGTCAGTTCATGATGCTCTGCAGTGGCATCTGCAGCTATAGTCTGGGCTATGTGCACTCGCTGTGCATGGCCTGCAGCTGATCTCGAGCTGTTAGAAGTTGACAGAAGAAGTTGAGTCATGTTCAGAGCTGAGTAGTTGTGACAGACTGTAAAGCCAAAAACGTGTGCTATGTGAACTTGCGGAATAAGTGTGCCAGCCCCTGTGACTAGAGAATAGATGTGAACTCCTTATACAGGCTGTGAAGAGGGAGACAAGAGGAGATGATGGAGAGGGAGAGGAGATGATGGAGGAAGGAGATGATGGAGAGGGAGAGGAGATGACGGAGGAAGGAGATGATGGAGGGAAAGTAAATGATGGAGAGAGTGGGGTGGGGGGACACTTAGACTTTTCACAAAGTACTTTATTCCTTAAAAGTATAATTCCCTGCTGGGCGCGGTGGCGCACGCTTGTAATCCCAGCACTTTGGGAAGCTGAGACAGGAGAATCGTGAGTTCAAAGCCAGCCTCAGCAACAGTGAAATGCTAAGCAACTCAGTGAGACCCTGTGTCTAAATAAAAACACAGAATAGTACTGGGGACGTGGTTCAGTGGTCGACTATCCCTGAGTTCAATCCTTGGTACCAAAAAAAAAAAAAAAGAAAAGAAAAAGCAGCAGCCCATTCTGAGAGATACTGTTTCTTAAATATTGCCTTTTCTGAGTTTTAAAATTTAGTACAGCATTGAGGCATTTTAACAAAGCATGTTTACTGCAATTCAAAGCCAGATTCGGTTTCCTGGGTTTGTAGTGTTTCCAGCCCCCTCTCCCCCACATTGTCTCTCTGACCTGGTTTATTACCCCTGACCTGGGCAGTAAGTCATAATCGAAACTAATCCTTGGAGAAGGAGGCTCAAGGAAGGGAAGAGAAATCAGACACACACTGCAAGGTTGAGGACTCCTGCAGTGAGGAAGGAGCATCGCCCCTGGTGCTCCTGGACAAGCTCAGGACAAGCTCCACATGCCTTGGTGTCTAAGACCCATTATCCTGTGGCTCAGACCCAGGCTTTGAAGAGCAAAGAAGTCCAGGACTTAGGCTGGGGGTTTAGCTCTGTGGTAGAGTGCTTGCCTAGCGTGCAAGAGGCCCTGGGTTCAGTCCTTAGTACTGCAAAAAAAATAAATAAATAAAAAGCCAGAACTTAGAGACAAAAATAGAAAATTGACTGGCCCAGTATGGCATCTTCTAACAAAATTGACCAAGTAGTTAATTTCAGGCTGATGAAAGGGTTCAAACACACGTGAGCAAGAGCAGATGCTTGTCAGCGTAGACCATGAGATTTCCCCATGCCAGTGGTGATTTTCCACCTCAGCTGACATTGAGACTATCTGGTAGCATTTACAGCCTCCAGTGCCAGGCCATTGAGAGTTTGGAGGTAGGGCCTCTCTGGAGGTAGGGTCCACTGAGGTGCTTTTCAGTGTTCCTCAGGTAATCTTAATGGTCTCCTGAAGTTATATGCTGTGGGGAGAATTAAAGTCAAGGTGAGGAGGCATCAGACTGGCTTGTGTGTGTTAAGAACTGGATGAGGCTGGAAGCCAGGTGTTAGAAGTAGTGGGCTCAGGGTGCCACTTCCATGGCATTAATAGTCAGTGGTCTTGAATTTTGCCATGGAAATAACTCCAGAGAGCTCCTCAAGGGAGGAGGATCCCTGGGGAATAACAGCAGAGAATATCAAAGTCTCACTTTATTCTCAGCCAGACCTGGCACAGATTCCCACCTGCCTGCCCACGCCATGCCTGTCCCATGGCAGATCTCTGGTTAGCTGCTGTGCAGGAGGGCAGAAGATCAACGTGGGATGCCCCTGGCTTGGCTCCCTGCTCCGGTGACAGGTAGAAGAGGAAGATGCAGACAACTGCGCTCCTTCTGGGCTTGTCCTTCTGAAGCAGGGTCTGATCCCTTTTTGTGTGCTAGGGATTCTCCAACAAGTGATTAATTGAATTAGCAGCTCCTCCTCTCAGGGGCAGGGATGAGAAAAAAACACAGAGAGTTCCCCTCTTCTAGTTTTATCAGGCATTTCCACCTCATATCAACATGCCCGGAGTCTCTGTAGGAGATCATCGCCTGACAATTCTTGCTTACTCAGACTTGGACCTGGAACATGGGAAAAGCCTGGAAGGAAGATTGGAGAAGATCTAGCCATTGGGCAGTAGGTGCTCGCTCACAAGAGGAAGATGAGCAGGAATGAAGCTCAGAGCATGGCCAGAGCTTCCCTTCTGGAGGGGAGCTTGTCTCTGCCACCTGAGAAGTCCATGGAATGAGGACTCATGGGCTCTTTACTGCTTCCTCTGAGCTGGGCAGTACTGATGGACACACTTGTGTAGTCCATGAGACTAGACAGCAGAGGGAGAAATACAAAATCCAACTTCCTGGAGACTCTAGGGATGGCTAGCATGGCTGGATACTGCAGAGACTCAGACCATGAAGTGACTTTCCCTACCTTGAGGGGACCATAGAGATGACATCGTTTATAAAGACAGTGCTTCTCCTAAGCTTCACCATGCCTAGGGTAAAAGCCAGGGCAACAGTGGTGGTGATGGCACTCACACCAGTAAATAGAGTCCCATGCAATCTTCTGAGTATCCTGGACCCTGAGATCAAGAAAAGTAAATCCCCAAAGCAGCCAGTCATTGCTGGTTTCTCCAACATCAGCATCCTGAAAATAAAGGACCAAGTACTTTAACTGGGTTACCTCTATTAATAGGTTAAAAACTGTGTGAAGATTCACTACCCAAAAATGCCACTGTGGCAACTAACAGCTGTCTAGGAAGTAGCCATAAGGGGCTGGGGCACAGCTCAGTGGTAAACCGCTTGCCTAGCATGCATGAGGCACTGGGTTTGATTCTCAGCATCGCATATAAATAAAGGTTCACTGACAACTAAAAAATATTAATAAAAAAAAAAGAAGTAGCCATAGATGGCAAAGTGGAGCTTACTCAAGATGTCATTCTATCTGGTTCCCCATGAATAAGTCAACAAAGTGATGATGATCGCAAGCTGAGAAGGCACACTGCTGGATTTGAATTGTGTTTGTGCCTCTTAGTGAATGGGATATCTTGGAGCAAGTTACTTGATCTCTCTGTGCCTCAATGTCCTTATCTGTAAGGTGTGATGAGTGTGGATAAGTTAACTGTGCAAAGCATTCAGATCTGGGCCTGACACTTGTAAGCCCCCCATACCTTTTTGTGGTCATGATGAGGATCATGCTGTTTAGCAGCACATTGAGATGCAAGTCACATTGTTAGTGACAAAACCTTTGACATTTTCATATACACCTTTCCACTCTTGTCCATGCCTGTTGTTGTTCTTATAAAAGTGAGATCATAACCACATGTGCTTTTTGCTTTTTAAACTGGCTACATGAGACTGTCTTTCTGTCTCATTTATTCTTCTAAAGCATCATTTTAAATGATTGCATGATATTGTGGACATTTATAGTTTAACCAAACACCTATGGTTGAATGCTTAACTAACTTTCCCTTTTTAAAAACCAATGCTGCGGAAATAGCATTGAGCAAAAACATTTCTCAAAGGTAAAATCCCACACCCTTAGAATAAATACCTAGCAGTCAATTTCTTGTCCTATACTTTGGCCACATTTTCCTCCTGAAGGATTATACCACCTCCAGTAAGGAATAAAAAACCACTTTCCTCTCCCTATACCCAACACCACATGGTAGTTTTTAAAATTTTCTTTGATGCTTATACTTAACCTCAAGCTGAGCTCTGCTATTTGGGACTTGGCTTCTCTGAACATGGTGTGATCCTTGCTTTCTCTGGAGCTTCCTGCTGGAGCATCCCAGGTGGGCCCTCTGAGAACAACTCGTCCTTAATCTTCCAGGATGAGAGAAGAGCTCAGCCAAGCTGTCCCTGCACCAGCAGCCATCTCAGTATTGCTTATTTCATCACCTTACCCCAAAATATATCTATGCTAGAAATTCTTTGCCCTCAGAGACTTTCCAGGGGCAGGCCAATGAGAACTCGTGCCTTTCCTTTGTTTCCTGATGGACCACCAGGGTCACAGCTGGCAGGTATCACAGCCACTTCCTCATCCCTGTGATGACCAGAGAGAAGACATGTAAGGAGAAAGGCAGGAAGGAGCAGCGTTGAGAAAGGGCTCAGGGTGAACCGTCATCAGCGGAGGATTCTGAATCAGAAAACATTTTTATTTAGGTTTAAACTAAAAATCTACAAGGGATCCTGTTACTAGCCTCTTGGGAACAACCCTCTAGCCAATGACAGTTCTCACTGGTGGTGTTTTCTCTTGGCTTCCACTTGCCCTCTCAGAGGGTGCTGAGGACCAGAGCATCTAAGGAGTGGTTTGGGTGGCTGTGGTTTAATCAGAGCTTGGCAAATGATACTAGAAAGCACAGAACACAAAGAGAAGAGTCAAAAACACTCCAACTCCTACCATCCAGACATAATCTGTTAACATTTAGCTTCTCTCTAGAACCAGGGCTATGGCGATCTCATTCATTTATTTACATGTGCATATACACATATTCATATTTAAAGTTCACAAAAATGCCATGATACTGAGCATGCTGTTCTATAGTTGACTTTTTTTTTTTTGGTACCAGGGATTGAACTCAGGGATACTCAACCACTGAGCCACATCCCCAGCCCAATTTTGTGTTTTATGTAGAGACAGGGTCTCACTGAGTTGCTTAGCGCCTCACTGTTACTGAGGCTGGCTTTGAACTCATGATCCTCCTGTCTCAGCCTCCCAGAGTGCTGGGATTATAGGCATGTGCCACTGTGCCTGGCGTATAGCTGACTTTTAAAAGAGTTTATTTTTAATGATTGTTTTATTTGCTTTTCATTCATTCATTCATCCATAAATGCTTATTCAGGCCCATTATGGGTTAGGCTTGGTTCTAAGCATGCGGGTTAAAGCCAGGAACGAGAGACATGGTTCCTGTTCACGTGGAGTAGGCATTTTGTCCATGAGGACAGACAATGAACAAGTAAGACTGGGAGAAGAAAATTTCAGGTGGTGATAAGTTCTGTGAAGGAAATAAAACAGGGGCATATAAGGATGGAAGGGGAAGAAGGGAAGCCATTAAGGTTGGTGATAAGAAGTCAGCAGTGAGAATCAGGCAGAGCATTCCAGGTGGAAGAGCTAGCAGTGCGCAGACCCCAGAGTCCAGATGAGCTTATTAGGCTTAAGAAAGTAGCCAAGGCCAGCATGGTAGTGTGGCTGCTGTGGGGAGTGGAGGGACAGGAGCAAAAGGAGGTCCCTGGAAAGGAGGCTCTGGGATCATGGGGGGCTTGCTTTTGATTTCATCTCAAGTGTAAGAGGAAGTTTTGGGATGGTTTATAACATGCTACCTTATTTAAATAATCATTTGCCATTAGATTATTTTTGTGTGTTGCATAGATCTCAGCACTGAATATTCTTTTGCATAATTCATTGAGTATATCGAAGATAAATTTCTCTGGATGAATTCTTTATGAAAAAGTCAACAGAAACTTTTGAAACAGCCTTCCAGAAAGGTGGCTCTTATAATTCTGTCAGGAATTAAAGAGAAAGTCTCTTTGTTTCCCATCGTCCCCAGAAGGAGTACACATTTCATGTGGGGTGGCTTTGCCCACTTTTATTTGACGTTTCTCTGGTTATTAAAAACACTGAGCATTTTCCTTATGTTTTGTTCTTTTTATGTATTGAAGTGTTCCTATTTTTCTTTATAGATCACATGATTAATAAGAATCCTTACTTAAGATCTTAGCCCTTTGACATATATGTTGCAAATATTTTTCCCAAGTTGGTACTTGCCTTTGACTTACAGTGTTCAATTGGCACCATAAAAACCAAAGTTTTAAATTTTATGTAATGAAGTTTACCAGTTGTACTTCGTGGATTTCTTCTTATGCCTTATGGTTTTGGAGTCCTTTCTTGTCCTAAAATCAGATAATCACTGTATTTTCACTTTATACATGACCTGAGTCCATCTAGAAGTTATTTTGGTGGATGGGAACATTTCTCCTTTTAAACCATGAAGGACAGTGACAACAGAAGGGACAAGCTTTTTTTACTATAGACAAGTGGGCACAATTTGGCTGTGAGATTGTGCTAACATTAATAGCACAAAGAAAAGAGGTACATATTCAATTTCTCCTGGAAAACCGATGGAGTCATGGTAGACTTCTGTTCATAAAGTAGCAGATCATCATTTTTTTTAACCTAAAAAGTACTTCTTTAACCTGAAAAGATAAAGTAATAGTCTATGATAAGGATAAACAACCCAAGTACCTTTTAAGAAAATTGCTGTTATTAACAAAGTGGTAGATGTTTTCTTCCATTTAAAATCCCCTTGGGCCCTCAAGCTATGGCTAACTAGGGTGAACACTGTCAAAATTCTTGTTAGTTGGTCAAGTTTTATTTTCTGCTCAGAATTACATCATTAAAAACACCAAAAAAAATGTTTGGTGGAGGGCAGTTTGGCCCTACTAAGTTTTAAATGTTTAAATCTGTTGACTTAGCAGTTCTCCTGTTTGAAATTTACCCTCTGGATATAGTCACAAAAGTACATGTAAGGGGTATGGAGAGCAAGATTCGGTGCCTCCCGACTTACGATAACAAAACACTGGGAGCCACCAAATAATCCATTAGCAGTGGACTGTGAGAGAAATTAAGATGCATCTGTGAACTACCATGCCCAAGCTACAAAGGGATGGGGCTGCCTGTGCTGAAACAGAAGACCCTGAGCCGTCACTAAGTGAGGAGGGCCAGCAGCAGACCAGATCTGTGCTTTAAAAAGACCAGCCTACAACATGTTGCTGTGTTCATGTTTTTTCCTGGTGGGAAAGAGAACAAATGGGAATCGCTGTGCACAGGCACAGTGTGGAGTGCAGTTCAGCTGTTCATTTTATTTTTTGCATGTTGTGTGAATTATTTCACCCTGTGTGTTTATTACTTTCATTTACATGTTTCAGCGCTAACTGTATTTATCTGGGCATATTTATGGATTGTTGTATTGTTATGTCCTTTTTTTTTTTTTTTTGTTATCAGGAATTGACCCGGGGCACTTAACCTCTGAGCCACGTCCCCAGCTCTTTTTATATTTTATTTTGAGACTCGCTAAGTTGCATAGGGCCTTGCTAAGTCGCTGAGGCTGGCTTTGAATTCACGATCCTCCTGCCTCAGCCTCCTGAGCCACTGGAATTACAGGTGTACACCATGGCACCTGGCTTGATATGTCCTTCTTTATGCTTTTCTGTATTAAAAAAGAAGACAGGGAGGAGGGAGGAAGGAGGAAGAGGAGGAGGAGGAGGAAGAGGAAGGAAAGAAGAAGAATATGTATCAGAAATATTCATCAGATATTGGCATCTAAGAAACGGAAAACATGCCAGCCATGGTCGTGCACATCTGTAATTCCAGCAGCTTGGGAGGCTGAGGCAGGAGGATCTCAAGTGCAAAGCCAGCCTCAGCAACTTAATGAGGCCGTAAGCAACTTAGTGAGACCCTGTATCAAAATAAAAAATTAAAAATGGGGCTGGGGAACTACCCCTGGGTTCAATCCCTAGAGGAAGGAAGGGAGGGAGGGAGGGAGGGAGGAAGGAAGGACATAATGGATAAAAGTCAGAGCAGGCGCATACTCTCAGAAGGATGCTTATTTCTGGGAGTTTGCATTCCTTTGTCCTCATTTGAGTACCACGCATTGTGTTCTCTAGTGTCGTGCAAATGATTTTGTTCTACACCGGGACAGCTATGCCCAGCTGCCCAGCCCCTCTACTGTTTTGGGGCGTGCTGCTCTGAGTCTGCCAGAAGCCAGTGGCTACACTGCTCACTGTGAGGTCCATGTAGGGCCCTCTCCACTTCTTGCCCTGAGACTTCTCCTCCAGGATTTTCATATCTTCCTAAGACACGACTGCCAGCTTAGTGGGTCTCTCTGTCCTTTGCTCTTCCTGTCATCTAGTTTTAGGGAGATATTTGCTGACATTCAGAGGTCCCAGATTTAGAGAGTCTCCTCCATTCTTGGCAAGTGACAGCCCTCCCAGCTGCTGCCCCATCTGCAGCAATCCCTTTTGGATGAAACTTTCAAAAGGAAGAGAAATACTTTGCATTTGCTCTCTTTATTAGGACATTGAATCCCCTGGAAATGTCTCCTAAAGGGATTAGAGTAAATGAATATATTGGTTCCGCAGGCATTGCTGAAGGTTTCAACACAGCCTTGACTTATTTTGTTTAAAATTGGGAAATACTCACAGGTGTGGTAAGAGGCCCCGTTTTGGGTAAGAGGCCTTGGTTTTTGGAGGGTGGGGATGGGTGAGAGGACTTGACATCAGAATATTTTGTATTTTCAACATCTCATTTTCTCTGCAAGGCTTGAGTCATATGAATGAGAAGGCGCTGTGGTAATTTGTTGCCTGTGTCCAGAGCGGAGTCCACTCTGAGAGCTAAACAGAGGTCGGTGGTGCTGCACATGTTTCCATTCATGGGAAAGTGCTAGAGGGCCAGGCTGTTCACCTTTCAGATCCTGTTTGACACTTCTTAGCTTATGACCTTGGGCACTTCACTCATTCTAGCTAAAGCTTTGAGTGTTTTTATCAATAAGATGAGGAACCTTAAAGGTCCATACTTCAAAGTGTTAAAAGGTTAAAGTAAAAAGCTGAAATGAAATCATTACTGTAATGCCTGATGCATCATATGATCAATAAATTTAATTGCCATGATTATACAGTTGTCTCTCAGCATCCAAGGGGGCATTGGTTCCTGGATCCCTGAAGATACCAAAATCTGTGTATGCTCAATTTTCTTATATAAAATGGCCCAGTATTTGCATATAACCTATGTACATCCTCCAGTATACTTTAAATAGTCTCTAGATGGCTTACAATATCCTGTACAATGTTAATGCTATGGAAACAGCTGTTATACTGTGTTGTTTAGAGAATAATGGCAAGAGAAAAAGGTCTGTGCTTGTTCAGTACAGACATAATCTGCAGTTGGTGGGATCCAAGGATGTGGACCCTGCCTATACGGATGGCCAGCTATACTATTTTTTTAAGATTGACTTTTTTATCATAACTTTATTTTTATTTATTAATTTGTATGTGGTGCTGAGGATCGAACCCAGTGCCTCACCTGCGCTAGGCGAGCACTCTACCGCTGAGCCACAACCCCAGCTCCCTGCCTCCCTCACTATACTATTATGTTTTTTACCATTATGGTCATTGTTATTCTTAGATTCAACCACTAGAAAACTGAATTTTGGTTCCAGGAATAAATTGCAGTGTGTCGTCAAAATCTAAGCCAAGCCAGGTGCAGTGGCACACACCTGTAATCCCAGCAGCTAAGGATGCTGAGACAGGAGGATTGTGAGTTCAGTCTCAGCAATGGCGAGGCACTAAGCAAATCAATGAGACCCTATCTCTAAATGAAATACAAAATAGGGCTGGGGATGTGGCTCAGTGGTCGAGTGCCCCTGAGTTGTTCAATCCCTGGTACCCTCCGCCAAAAAATCCTAAGCCAAAAGCAGGGTGCTAGGTACAAAGGAATCAGCTTTATTTATTGATTCCCTGCCCTATACTAGGTCATGTGCTTGGTGCTATCTCTGTTGTCCCTTGTTTCACCCCTACAGGAGCATCCTAAGATATTTCTGTTTCCATATTCCATACAGGGTTACAATTCTGCCTCGCTTTCATTAGCCATGTGTCCTTATATTGTTATCTCCCTGTGCATTGGTTTCTCCTCTTTGGAGTGAGAATAAAGATAGAAGCTAACTCACTGAGTTGTTGGGAAGATAAAAAGAATTTATAAACCACGAGGAACATTGCCTGTCACATAGTAAGCACTATGTGAATGCTTGCTGGTATCACAGGTACTTGATAGGTGAGGAAGGACATCTGTGACCAAACAGGACAGGTGACATTGTGTTCTCCATGGCCTTGTGGAGTGCTAGAGCTGGGAGGAAACCTGGGGCTGATCTGGTCCCACCTCATCACTCAAGTGGGGAATCCAAAACCCAGAAACAAGGTTCTCGCCCAAGTCCCCCAGGTAGCCAGAGCCTCTGTCTGAAGTCAGATCTCTTGACCCCAGGTCAATGCTCAGGAGGCTTCATGGGAGAAGGGTGATGTGTTGGTTACATGCTGTGGCTGAATTGAATTATTACTTCTGGCATTTGGGACTTCCTTGGGAGTTCTCCATCATTCTCCCTACCTGGATGGAAGGTGCTTAGTTTTTTATCACTGAGTGCTTATCAATATGATGTCATCGCAGATATTACTTCGTCATCAGACTATATCAGACCGCTTTCCTTTTCAGTATTTAGAGAGGAGAGTAAAGGAATCTGTTGTGACAAAGAATTTGGTGTTAGAACCAAGAAAGCCAAAGTACAGTCGTATGGTTTAATACTTACTTGAAGAGTGACACTGTGAACAGACCTCAAAAAGTAGACTTAACATATAATCCATGTGGTCTATAAAGTGTCTGTTAAGGCCTTAAACTGAAACTCTGATGTCTTGTGTATTTGACTTGGCATTAATAAGCTACATATATTAACTGTTTAGCGTAATTACTAACAGTGTTGCATGTAACCTCTACCTGGTGTTTCCTAAAATTTGAGGTGTTATAGTACCCTTCCAAAAGTCAGTTTTAAAGTTTAAACTAATTGATGTCATCAATGGCCATACCACCCTGAATGCACCCTATCTCATCTGAACTAATTGATTTTTTCTTTGTCTATTTAAAACTCTTCTCTTGATCTTATAATTTCCATTAAAAGCAAAACAAAGCAGATTGTTTCTTCATTTACCAATAGATGGGAAGCTCAAGGTCAGAATTCATGGGATAAAAGAGCAGTAGAGTAAATGGAAATGCTGGTCAAAACTAAGCCATGAGAAATGAATAGAGGTGTGGAATTCTTCACATGGTACTGGTGCAGGTTGAGTGGTTGCATGACTAGGGAGAAAGGTATGATTATAGGAAATCCAGCTCACTTGTCCTCCTGGTCAGGCCTTTTAAGGTTTTCGTTTAAACTGGCTCAGGGTTCTAGTCTTTAGCTGTGTGGGATCAGAAGAAAATCACCTGCTAACTCAGCTTTCACTATATTCATCTACAAACCCAAGTGCCACTTCCCACTGGATGAACATGGTGGGGGGCATAACAAGTGCCAACTCTCTATTTAGCTAGCTGCTTGGGAAACCTGACTGTATTCAGGATCATGATTGGTGACCTTGACTTCAGAGCCAGGAGAGTGTGTTTTGATGCCTATTGGCACTGAGATGAGATAACTGATGGGACACGTCTGCCAAACAAACTTAACGTTCACTGATAACTGGACAGGCAGCTGGATGAAGCCGAATGGGCACCTGCTAGATTTTTCTATGCTTGGTCGCCCTGCTTCTCAGTTTTCAGACAACACCCTCTCCTTTTCTGTCCTCAGATATAAATAGCTCTGACTCTGCAGCAGCATTAAACAGGTAATTATAATTCAACCATGACTGAAATGATGTTCTGACTCCTTAATAGATAAAGCTCCTTGGATCCATGTTTGCAAGTTGGTTTTCTATCATTTAATTCTCAAAATGTCACTTCATGCATTAGCATAACCTACATAAAACCTGAGTGCCCTGGTGATCCAGTTGTAGCAAGAAGTCACAGAGGAACACGGTCTAGTTGGCAAAAAGTCATCCCAGTGTCCTTCTTGGATTCTTCTGGACAACATCAGCGGAGATGCATTTCGTTAACCACAGAAAAACACCTACGATTCTCTCTCCCTGATCTTTTAATCTTGATAGCTCAGCCTTTCATGTTTTACTCTTGAACTTCAAACTATCTCCACCCCCTCTCAGTTCTTAGCTTTTTCATACCTTCCTTTCTTTTCTCTCCTCTCTGCCCTCCACCATTCCCTCTCCAAGTACAAACTATTTAAAATGGCCTGCTCCTTGCCGTTTTTCAGTACTCCTCCCTCTTTCTCTGATTCTGTTTTTGCAAAAGCCTAGGAACTAGCTGGCAGAAAGTCACTTAAAATATCAGTGCATTGGGGAGGGACACAGAGTCAAAGTAGAATTCTCTTCATCTAGCAATAGGAAGAAGAAAGATGCCAGCATTTACCATTTCATGTATTTTCTTTTTCCTCCTCTTACTTAAATTCTGAGCTCTTGATGGCAAATAGTGCCTTGAGTAGGTCGTCTGGTTCCTGCTGTCTCCTGTGTCCTGGGACCCTAGGTACCAGCTTGGGTTGGAATGGAGCTTCAGGAAGGAAAGGAAAAGCTACTTCTCTGCTTCTTTTTGCTCTCTCTGCTCAGCCTCTTCCCCTCTCTTTTACTCGAAAGTTCAGCTGGACCAGCCCCTGCCTCACCCTCAGTCACCACCTTGTACTTCCCAATGCCCAGGTGACAGCAAGAGAGGGAGTCTCATCAGCCCGAAGGTGGAGACAGCTCCCTGAACTCCTGGGATTCGTGTCTTCCATCAGACTTTTAAACCATTGAACAGTGTGTGCTTCTTACTCTACTAATAGTTTACAGTGTTTCTAATGTTGCAATGTTTCCAGAAAATGCTTGCCAGGAAAATACATGATTTACAGAAAGACAACGAGAGTGACTTGCTAAAACTCCCAGATTGTGGAGGGATCTGGAAACCTTCCTAATGGAGTGAGATCACGTCATTCCAGGCGTCTCTTGAGGGACATGTTCTTCCCAGAGATTTGCTACTGTCAGCTCCTTACACTCTCCACTGGAATTTTCATTTCCTGTACCTTTGGTCCCACAATGAGCTTTCCATGATTTTTCCCCCCAAAAGTAGCTTTTCCAACTCTTTTCTCATATGCATAACAACAGTGACCTATCTATTCCGCGTTGGTTAATGTCTTCATCATTAGGACTCTTCTGGTTTTATGGACTGAAGGCCAGTGTGTTTTCAGTAATATATTTTGCTCCCATTGAAATCATGAGTGTAGATTAATAATGCATTTGAAAGAGGGATATAGACAAACACACACAATCAGAAGATAGGTCCTTCATTCAGAAATACTCATGTGTTCATCGTGCAATATTCTCTCTAGGCTTTAGAGATGTATCAGCCCAGATTTCTGGTCCTCCAGGAGCTTATAGTTTAATTGACAGAGAAGATGTGTAAGTGTATGAAGTACTCAAGATACTAACGTGGAAAATCTACAGCCCATGCCGAGGAAAGAAAAAGGAGGGGGTGTGGAGGTCTCTTGGGAGGGAGCAGAAAAGGCTTCTGTATTGTTCAGTTCCCTTTTAGTTGCAAGTGACACAGACATTAGTCAAATTAGTTTAAGCAAAAAGGAGATTTATTAATATAGATAATTTAGGAAGCTGAGGGATGAAACTAACTTCATGCGTGACTAGATCCTGGGCCCGAACAATGTATTAGGATCCTGTTTTCTCTGTCTTTAAACTCTACTTTTCTCTGTGCATTGACCATAGTTTCTCCAGCATAGGTTCTTTTTTTCTGTGTGGCTTGGGAAAATCGCCATTCAGATGTATATCATCCTAGCTTAACTTTAGTGGGAAGAGAGGTTTTTTTTAATCCACATGTTTATGCATCTGACTTTAGAATCTCTCTTGTTGGTCCCACCTGGGTCACTTAGCCTTCCCTTAGAGCAGTCACTATGGCAAGGAGATAAGGTAGTATGATTGGCCTAAGCTGGTTCAGGTGCAAGGCCGGGTGACAAGAATGAGCTGGGGTGTTTGTGACTAGCCATGACCAGCATGCCCACTAACGCTATTCACGGTGAATGTGGATGTGTTCCCAGGGGAAGGAAGATTGAGCAGATCAAAACTGATAGGGGGTCACGATAGCTTCATTGGTATTTAAGCTGTGCTGTCAAAGATGAATAGTGTTTGTCAAATGAAGCAGTAAGAGAGATCTCCATTATTGTTGGAAGAAGCAGTCAGAATAAAGGCAGCAAGACAGGAGCCAGCCTAGCCGTCTGGACCCTGCAAGCAGTTGTTGAGGTTGGAGCATATGGCTCAGGGGTCACAGCTGGAGACGAGGCTGTGACATGATCCTCAGTGGCCATGCTGAAGGAGTTTGCTCTTTGTACTATGGGCAGTGTGGGTGGGGGGGCACTCTGGGCTTTAGGCAAGGGATAGAGGCAGTCACACTTCCATGTTAAAATATCACTCTGGCAGCAGTGTGGAAAGTGGCTTGGAGAAAGCCAGGCTTGGAGGTGTGGAGATTGGTGAGGAAGCCGCTGCAGTAATCCAGATTACTAGATTATGAAATGTAAGCAGTTGAATTCCTTGCGGTGCAAAAGGTCCTGACATGGAATAGTTCACATGGGCAGGTGGGGAGATTAAAAGGGAACGTTAGGGCAGCGTGGAGGCAAAAGATGAGGAAAATGGCAGGCAGAATCAACAGGACGCTGCCTTGCAATAAGGTGAATGTCCAGGACGACAGATACCTGACTTGAATAGGGTCGTTTGCTGAGATAAAGAATACAGGAAAAGGAATGGACACGAAGGTAGCAGGTGATGGGTGTCTGAGACAGTGATTGCAGGAGCTGAATTGGAGGGGTGATCCTGAACACATGGCGGTTCAATATGGCGACCTGGGCCTCAAAGGAGAGGTAGAATCTCAGGAGCTTTGGAACTGATGAGAATGAAGGACCCAAGAGTCACTGGTTTTGTCTTAGTTAAGGGAAGGGGAAATCTGGGAAATAGCAGGCTAGCCAGGTGGGGTACACAGCTCAGACCTCAACCATCCACCAAGCCAGTGTTAAGGACCCAAGGTGTGTTTCTTGTGTTCCTTAATGGGTTCTACTCAAGCTTGCTATGATTTGACTTGTACCTGATTTTGAACAGAGGCTGCTTGCCTATCTTACCTCTTATCCAATTAGTCCCATGGAAGGGACTCAGCTAGCCAGAGAATCCTCTTCTGCTGTTGATGCCAAACCCAAGGTCTCACTCAGTCAGAAGACAGATGGGAACATGCCAGTGGCACAACCTGGTTGTGTATGTTGACAACTCTTTGGGTTCAAACTTGAATCCAGGGCTAAGGTTGTGGCTTAGTGGTAGAGCGCTTGCCTAGCACATGTGAGGCACTGGGTTCGATCTTCAGCATCACATATAAATAAACAAATAAAATGAAGGTATTGTGTCCATCTACAACTAAAAATATATTTTAAAAAAAACTTGAATTCAGTTAGGTGCTTCTTTAGGGAAAGTATTAATACAACCTAAATGTTTACTTTTTTTTTTTTTAAACAGGAAAAGTATCCTAACCCCTATTAGTCCTTCCTTTACACCAGTGCCAGATTAGTGTTCCTAAAATACCATTTCACCATATCATTCATTTGCTGAGAACCTTACAAAGATAGTACAGTGTCTATACAATAAAATACAAACTTCTTGGTGTAACCATCAATAGCTAGTCATACCCAATCTTTTGAATCCCCCCAGTTAGGTTTTCCTTCCTGTTGTTCCTAGAACATGCATTACACTTCTACTCTGGCTCACCTAGTTCTCTTTGCTTGGAATGAGCTTCCCATTGATCTACATGTACCTAAATCCTTCCCATTCTTAAAGGACTAACTTTGCAGTCTACATCCATCTTGACCATATCAGTTTACAGGAATCCCTGATGAGGCTACTGCCTGAGCACGTACAGGTCCACTAGAGTCAGCTGTTAATATATTTCCCATTTGGGTTCACCATTATGATGGGCAACTCTGGAGTGAGAATTTTGTATATGAGTAAATGCATAGAGGTGAGAATGCCAGGGAAAGGCTTGGAAATGACAAGTTGAGTAGTTAGCACTCGGTCAACATTTGTGATCTGCATCTTGTACCACGACTTGCTATATCTTATTCTGGATTTAAATGTAGGGAAACTGTGTATCTTTTTTTTTTAATACTTATGTTTCAGTTGTAGGTGGACAGAATATCTTTATTTTTTTATGTGGTGCTGAGGATCAAACCCAGTGCCTCATGCGTGCTAGGCGAGCGCTCTACCACTGAGCCACAATCCCAGCCCCCAAACTGTGTATCTTGATAGTCAATAGCAATGAATGATAAAGTCTGGTAAACCCATCTAGAGAATTCCTGGAACTAGAGATGGCAACTGGTTCTGGATGTCCTTGCTGTATCATGTGGTATCTCTGAGATGCTGGTACCTCACTTTCCCCATCTATTGGCATATTATTATCTGTTCTTGGACATATTCTGGGATTAAGTAGCATCAATTATGCACCATTGGTTGGAGTCCTTTGGTAAATAATAAGTTCCTCAAATAGTCACAGGTCTCACTTCGGCAGGGAGATTCTACTCCTGACTTAGGTATTATATTCTAGTGACTCAAGATGATGAGCTAATATCTCTTAACACCTGTTTATTGTGTGGAAAAGCGTAGCTTTAGCACACGCGATTAGGACATTGATTTAAACAGCTGTGGTGCAGTCACATCCCAGACACATGGCACTCCATAAAAGAAAAAGCTTCCATCCACGTGGAGCGGGCAGCCAGACTTCGGCATCATTGTCTTCCCCAGGATCTGGCTGTTGTGTTGTAAAATGCTGTAATGTCTTCCTAATGAGTTTTCCCCTGCATCTGTAAGCAAAGGAAAATGGTCCAGTGCTGTACGTGTCTCAATAAATACCTCTGTACATGTTAGAAGCCGAATATTAACAAGTAAGCTCTCATAGGGGAAGGCCTTCCTATTCTTACGCATCACAGTCCTGTGCTGTTTGTTGTTTGTGTTGGAGAAGGGTGGAGGAAAACAATATGAAGTATATGCTCTAGTGGGAAGGATGTGGGAATGCCAGGGAAATACATCCCTTTAAAACCAGTTTCTAGGCAATAATTACTGCCCTAGAAGCAACCATGTGACAGTAGGAATAGTAGCAAATACCAATGATTGAGTGCTTACTGTGTGTCAGGCATTGTGCTAGTCCCTTTGCATATATCATCTCATTTAATCCACATCCCAACCATATGGCTTGGGTAGAGTTATTATCTCCACTTGATATGGGAGAAGAGTGAGACCCAGGGAGGTAAAAGAACTTACCAGAAGTCACACAGGTAGCAAGTATAGGGCTGGGAATTAGAGCCATGCAAACAGATTTCAGATTCATACTTACCAAAACCTTGTTCACCCCACGGCCCCTTTAGGCAAAGATCAAAGATCACTTCTCTCCTTTGCATTGTTTGGTATGCCTAACTGGATAATCTGTCCTACCAAATTTGAAATTGCAGCATATTATTTATGTATATGATTTTGCTAGAAGAATTCTGACCCTAGGGTTACCTCCCTGTTTTATTTTCTCCTGTTTTCCGTTTGTAACAACCCCTGTCTTTTGGATTGAGATTTGTATTCTTTGTCTCCAAATTAACACTGCACAGCAGAGAGCTGTGTGCATGTGTGTCTGTGTGTCTGTGTGTGTGTGGTGTGTGTGTGGAAACCGCCTTTTCTTCTGGATTAAATCATTGCAGTCTGGCTGAGTGAGGAGAATTTCTCCCACTGGCGAGCCCACCGCAGACCTGTTAGGAGAAAGCTGCTGCCTGCAACACACCCAGCAACGGTGGGGCAGGTGACGCTGCGTGTGTACCCAGCATCTCTTGGAAGTGTCTGCACAGATGTGTGCCACTCCCGCTCCTGCTCCCTGCCTTCATGTTCCTAGAGCCAACACCCACCCACTCTGACAGCCTCTCTCTCTCTCTTTATTTTCAAGGAAAAAAGAAAGACACAGACGGAAATAGAAGGCAAACGACAGCAGCTCGACGAGCAGGTACTCCTGCTGCAGCATTCCAAGGTAAGCGGCTGATCCCAGGAACCTGTGCCATTATTAGCCGTGCAGATCACACTCCAGAGAGCTGGGCAGAGCCTGCCCTGCCGCCAGAGCGCTGCAACGGCTGATCCAGCCTTTTTCATTCAATCGGGAAACCATCTCTCGGCTTTTCTTGTGGATTTCTCAGATTCAGGGCATCGTCACAGCATGCTGATTTCTGCAAGCCTGAGATTACGGTGTGCATGTGGATGGGGTGTAGGGTGGTGTGTGCCTGTGAAATGTGGTGGCTATATATAGAAACTCCACATGGTCCAGGGCTGTTTCTTCTGTGCCTTTGCTCTGAGGCTCCAAATGCACTTTTTTAAAATTAAAAATGTTAATATCTGTCTTGACGTGGAGAAAAGAGAGATAAAGCCCTGTGATCTGATGAAAGAACAACACTGGATTTCAGATTACTCTTCTATTTTATTTCTGTTAGCAATTTTAGAAGTGGTCTGTTAAAATGAGCAGTTGGCCAAAGATGGCTTTTGATTTATTTGTCCGGATTGGGTCTCCCTTGCACCACAGTAGAAAGAAAGAGGAAGAGAAAGAGCTATTTTATTTATTTATTTCTCTCTAAAGCATAATGCTCTCAAGTATCATAATTGATAACAGCCCAGGAGAGAGCTCTGTCACTCTCTCAAGGATGACACTGGTTGCTGAATATTGCTTTCCTCATGTTCTGAGAATAAAGTGACCAGGTTCCATGGCCATCTACAAGTGGACATTTGCTTTTGACTGCTCCTGGGCTTTTTATAAAGAAAACCTCCTGCTCAAGAGAAGTTGCCGTGACCTTGTGTGTACAGAATTGCTTTGCTCAGGGGCCAGTTGAGAAGGTGGTGGCTGAGTCTCAGGGCGATGCTAGGTATGGATTATTTGGACATTTTTGAAACAAAGTGAACCTTAATGGTTGCATGTCTAATTCTTTTCTAGAAAACAGGGTTGTGCTAAATGCATCCTCAGAATGAGAATCATAAGCAAGCTGGTGGGTGATCTCAAAGAGCAGCATGACCTATATCTGCTTTGCATGCTTATCAGTTTACCATTAACTTGAACCAGACAATTGTGCTTAAAAGGGAGAAAAGCAGCATGATACTGAGAATATTGTCCATTGTAAAAATCCATTTTCTAATAGGGGCCTGACAATATCCATATATTGTTACTTTTTCCTGACAACATTCCCAAGGGAAGATTGAGACTAAAATTAGTATCCTCTTCTTCCAGAGAGGGGGACTTAAAACACTGATAGAACAGGGTAAGTTGCTCAAGGTCAGTATGGACAGGGCAGGATCTCTAGCTCAGAGTACAGTCAATTAGTCAGTTCTCTTCTTTAAGAGACTAACATGTACTAAAGCCTCCATGAATTCTTGGTGAAAAGGTGGGCTTTTAAATAGGAGAACTAAATGGATCAGAGAGGCTGATTTGGCTAGACAGCCTCTCTCCTCTCCAACCTTGGGGTTGTCTCTGCTTTTGCATTCCTTGAATCTGAAGTCAGGCGGTGAACATATGTCATAAGACCAGGTTCCTTTTGTCCCACTTCTCATCTTTCTAGGTGCCAAATGAGATACCAAAGACTCTTTCATTGCCTATGTCCAGCACAGTGGTAGAACATTCTATCCATTTTCATCTGTGCCTCCACTGATCTGTTGATCCATCATCTACCATCATCCAGTCAACAGAAAGAATAGTAAAAAGGACTTAGTTTTGTGTGAGTAAGCAGGGAGGTTCTTTCAGGGGCTTGGAAACAGGGGATCAGATAGTTCTTCCTGAGATTGGCTATCTAGGGGTGTACCTAGCACATTCATCAAGTAGTCTTGCTGTACCTGGAGTGAGGAGGACTGGAGGTGACTGTATTTAGTTAAGTGGAGACCAGTGCATTGTCTTTTCTTCTCTCTGGGGAAAGCTTGTGTGGACAGAATGAGGATAGATCGTTAGCCTTGAACAATAAAGGAGAGCTTAGAGGCTCCCAAGGTGACAGTGTGTGTCTAGTACGAGCTAGAGAGAGACCCTCGGCTCTGGGAGGTACTGGGCTTCCGTGCCTGGGAAGGAAGGATTGATGGCAAGGCCAGGAGAGTCACCAGGCCTCACTGTGGCCCAGGAGAAACTTCCCTCCTGGTTCTGTCCCCTCTTTGTTCTGAGTCTATCCTCCTTAAAATAATTGCATTATTTTGATATAAGGAAGAGAGGGCCTGATGGAGGGATGAGATCACTTCAGACACCAGAAGGGAACAGATTCCACTTCAAATCAATTAACTGTCCACTGAACTTGACCAGTGTGACAAGTGAATCATTCAGTTTCCAGCTTGGTGGCCTTATCCCTGGATGGAAGGAGGTTCTCTGGAGTTGTATTTCCTCCTCTGTGAGCCCCTCAGAGGAGAGCCAGCCACCTGTGTCCTGGCAGCACAGCAGCCTGGCACCCTCTTGTCTACCCTCAGTGACAGTCACCAATTTTTTGAGTACCCAGCGTGTGCCTGCTACTTTACATACCTATCCTCAATAGTGACCACCAGGTGGATGTTGGTCTTCCCATCCCACAGGTACAGAAACACATCCACAAGGTCAAGTCATGGGCTCAAGGACACAGAGACTGTAAGCGAGGGAGCCCAGGTTGAACCCCAAGGCTGTCTGCTTCCAGAGATCAGGTTCTCCCCAGGACACTTTGTTCTCTTTGAGCCAAGTGTTTCCTTTTGATGATTTGCTTAGAAAGATGTCAGCTGCTGTCATCACTCTTTTCTAAACCAGAAAGTTTAGACCATGTGGAGATTTGTCACAGTGATTATTGTAGGTTTCTTAAGTATAAAATATTAGGAAATATGTCAGTAATTACTACTTACTTCACTAATTTGTAAAATCCCAGATGCTCTTGAAGGAAAAAAACCAGTCTCAGTACAAAGAAAAATGGAAAATCATTAGTTTGGTTTCCTTTTTATTGGGACGTAATTCTTATATTCTTCATATTCCATATCTATAAATCACATATGAGAATTATATGAGAATCAACTAGTCTATGAACACTTCTTGTCATGCAATGAGATATTAATTATTTAGACAGATTCACTGGTCTCTTGTCAAAGCAAATAAATAGAATACGAGGCATATAGTTTTGACATTTGGATGTTTGTTTTATATATTTGCTCATTGCAATATTTAGGTGTATACAGTAGCTCCACAGAATGGAATATCATTGCTTTATACATGGACTGTGAGCAAATTCTTTAATGCAAAGAAAGACCAAAGTATGAAATGTTAAAACATGTATTGATTAGGAAACCTTTTAGATATTTTAGTTTCTGGCCAAATTAAACTTAAATTTCTTTTCAAATTAAACTTAGATTTCTTTTCCTTTCCCCTTCCTTCCTTCCTTCATTTTCTTCCTTCCTTCCTTCCATCCTTCCTTCTTTTCTTTTTCTTTTAGTGGTACTAGAGATTGAACACAGGGCCTTGTACATGCTAAGCAAATGCTTTGCCACAGAGCTACATCCCCAGCCCTTTTTATTTTATTATGCAACAGGGTCTTGCTAAGTTACCCAGGCTAGCCTTGAACTTGTGATCCTGCTGCCTCATCCTCTGGAGGATGACAGGCATGCACCATTGTACCCACCTCAGATTTCTTTTTAGAACATTCCTAACTCTGTTTAGTAACTGATACTTATGATGTAAGCATTCCCAAGAAACACAAATGGAACCAGTAAGCAACTTTGGTAGTTGTATTATTCTTACTTATTGGGAGAAGAAGGAATGTATGGTCACTGCAGAAACTCAAAAGTGCAAGAACATACCCAGGTGAAATATCACCTGCATCCTAGATGCAACCCATATGGGGTGTATGCTGCTATCTTTTCCCTGAAATATATCTTTATAGATTAAAATACATAACCCTTGTCCACTGGCCTCACCAACACATTAGAAAAGTGAGATCATATTAACATTAGAGTCCTAATTACATTAACCTTTACCTCTATTTTGATTTTTGCACATGGGCTCCTTTAAGTTCCCATATAAAAATTTAATGTTTTTGTGAAATCACATCGAGCCTTGTTTTACTTTATGCTTTCTGACTTGGATGTCACCCTTGGAAGGTTTTCCATCTTAAACATTTACATATGAGATTTCTTATACTTCAGTAGTTTTAACCCACCTAGAACTTATTTCCTGTAAAGTGTGAGGTAAGAATCTACATTTTCCTCTTCATAAGCTTCTTGTCTCAACTTGATTTACTGATTCATTCATCCTTTCCTTCCCTGATTTAAATGTCATGTTTATCATGTACTCCCTTACTCTCAAGTCCACTGTTTGTGGATTCCTTTGTTCCCACCAGGGGCAGGTGCCATTCTTGCTTAATCCCTACGGCTCTTTAATATATTGAGATATTTCATAAGGAAAGGGCCATCGACATTCTTCTTTTGAAAAATTGTCTTGGTTTTGATTCCATGGAAGCAATTATTTATTGTTTATTGTTTTCATAATATGATTTGTGATGATGTGAGTTTTTTAGAAAAATAAATCAACCACAGTGTCACACCAGAACAGAGTGAATTTAATATTCCCTTTTGCTCTTGGTTGAACGGCCAGAGATTTGTCTGTTTTATTAGGCTGTTCAAAGCCCTGGCACAGAGTGTGAGTTCTGTACTGCCTCAACCTGTGCTCCGTTGAGACTGCCATGTTTTTCAAGGTTTGTCTGACACCGTCAGAACTGTCAGAATCAAATTGCTAATATCACAGCTTCGGTACATAAGCTGCCTTTGAATGATTTATTCATGAGCGGGGAACCCCAACTAGAGTTTTCTCCTCACCTAAGCTATGAAAATTGTTGTTATATATGAAAGGCCACAGTCTTTTCTGTAGAGACACCTGAATGTAAAAAAGATGAAAGACTGAATCATAACCTTGCGAAATATTTATTGTCAACCCCACCAAGGTCATTTGCTGTGTGGTCCCAAGGTATCAGGAACATTGCTGCGAAGAGAGAGTCTTCTGCTATTTTGAACTTTGAGCACTAATATGAGACTTTTCATGGTTATTAGTGTATGTGAAAGGCTGAGTTTGAATTTTTAAATATTCAACGGATAAGTGCGGCATGCCATGTGAAGGAACTTTACGTCCTTTCCTTTTTTCCCAAACAAGTGTCCTCTGGCCCCACAAACAGTTTGAGTAGAGGTGAAACTCTCTTTCTTCTGTCAGAAGTCTTGGGTTGGCATCTCCCTGTGTCAACTGAATCATTTGACAAAATTGCAAAACTAAACCAAGATCATATTGGGTGGCAAAAGGAGGAAGAAAAGGATGAAAGAGAGGAACAGGGAAAGCCGGAGGGGCTATGAGTGAATGGTTGAAAACACAAAAACAACTTTTGCCTCACCCTTAGTTTAACCCACTGTCCCATTAGCCAGATTCCAGCCATCATCCACTTTTGCAGCTGATGTTAGCTTTAGCCATATTACAGGTGAATGAAAGATTTGGGGTACGAGGCAAAACATCAAAGCTCCGGAATGAATCACAGATGAATATTTTTGTGGTGTAGGGGTGAGGAGGTCTTAAAATCCGATGTCAATTCCAGAATTATGGAGGAAAGATTGCTAAGTAGGGCTTTATAAAATAACATGTGCCTGATCAGAAAATGGACACTCATTATGAGTCCTGATATGTCTCTGACTTTCACACCTGCCTCCCACACCTGCTGCAGGCACTTCTCACTGTTTACCTAGGTCACCTTCAAAAGTGGCTTCACACTAGACACAGTGGTGCATGCCTGTAATCTCAGTGGCTGGGGAGGCTGAGGCAGGAGGATCGCGAGTTCAAAATCAGCCTCAGCAGCAGCAAGGCACTAAGCAATTCAGTAAAACTCTGTCTCTAAATAAAATATAAAACAGGGCTGGGGATGTGGCTCAGTGGTCCAGTGCCCCAAATTCAATACCTGGTAACCAAAAAAAAAAAAAAAAAAAAAGTGGCTTCACATCCGTTACCTTATCTGTACATGAGAAAGATTTGGTTAGTTCATCTCAAAGGCTTTTTTTAGGTGTATTAGTTGAAAATTTTATGTTTGCTAAAATACAATGTGAATGCATAGTTTTTCAGATTCATTCCTTGAGCAGGTGCTTATGACCAGCTGCAGCCTCACATGTCAGTCTTATGGAAGAATGAAAAATGCAGCGCCAACTTCAAGGGACTGAGAGATGGGGGTAGTTATCAAGAAGGCAATGCTGTTAGAGAGGCTGGAAAGTAGTTATCCAGATTAAGGAGAAGGGCAATGGTGCCTGCTGATTTTGTCAATCCTATTTGGGTGCTCTTTGGTGCTGAGGATTGAACCCAGGGCCTCTCACATACTAAGCACGTGCTTTACCACTGAGCTGTACCCCAACAGTATACATACATACATACACACAAATGATTCCTGGGTGATCTTGTGCAGAGGCAGAATAGTAGAGTGCACCCTGTAGCCAATCACTTTAGCAGTACAGTTAGCAATCACTAATGTATGAACAAATATATGTCTTTAAGTCTGTATTGAAAATTCATAGGTCAGTTACTATAAATCTGCCTCTGTGCTATGAGAATAACCAAGAGATTTCTACAATGATTTATAATGAAATGATATATAATTAAACGATAAAAAATTTAAAAAGCCACAGCTGTCAGGACACCTTCTGCTGATATATTGATAACAGAGGGTCCACCCTGGATATGCAGGGTTTCGAGACTGACTTTGCTCCTGTGCATCAAGGAGCAGGGTCACCACGGTGATGAATGAATGGCAGCTGAACTTCTCCGTAGAATGGTAAATCAGGGCCATTAGGGAACTGTAAATTACTGTTACTAAATATTGATAATTTTAAAAACTCATTGTATAGGTTTATAATAAGTAGCCTGCACTCCAACAGAAAAATGAGTCTATGGAATTGTGCAACATTTGCTCAGTAGAGCTATAAAAGGTTTGCCCTGAGGCTGCATGCGCTGCCTCTTGGCCATGAGGAGCTCCTTCTTTCCTTTTACCCTGCTCGTTCTACTTAATAAATAAATTTTTTAAAAATCTTTTTAAAAAATATTAGTTGTCAATGGACCTTTATTTTATTTAATTATTTTATATGGTGCTGAGAATAGAACCCAGTGCCGCATACATGCTAGGCAAGTGTTCTACCACTGAGCTACAACCTTAGCCCCCCAAAAAAAATTCTAGACAGAGGTGATGTCAGGGAATCAGGTAAGCTAGTCCTTACTCTCCCTGACTGATTTCATAGCCGTCGTTCCTGTTGCTCCTTCAGGGGCCTCTGTTACTAGGAAGAATCTGTCATGTGCCCTGAGTCCTGGTAGGGACTCATAATATATTATGCAGGGTGAAGGCATGCTTTTAATAATGTTGAGGGCCACTACTGGGGATGTTTTGGAGTCATTAAAAAGATTTAAGAAGAGACATGACATAGGTTCGTCTTTTTAAAAGAAGACTTTAATATGGACTAGACTGTGGGTGATCTTAGGCAATTTTACAATGAAGCTGTAATTGCATAGAAAAAAAGGTCTTTTTTTTTGAGACTTATGCTGAACTTGATGGGTGAAATGTCATGGTGTTTGATATTTACTTTAAAATGCTTTGGTGAAAAACGTGGGAAAATATGGCATACTGTTCATAATTGTTAAATCTAGATGAGATCACATGGGTATTTATTATACAGTTTACGACATTTTTCTTTTTCAGTTTTTTTTTTTTTTAATAATAGAAGATGTAGAGACCACCAACAGCTGTCTCAGGGCCATACTTTCTCCAGATCAGAGAGTGGCTGGTTCTGTACTGTGTCCCTGCTCAAATGTAACCTAAGCCTTTTGGACCCATCCTATAAATATAGCAACACCCTCCACCCTCCCTGCCCCTCCCCTGCTCCTTGCATTCCCCAGCACCATCTGGAGGAAAGTAGATATATATACATGTGTGTGAGTGTGTGTAAGTATCTATTATGTGTATATAAAATGTTTGTTGTCTCCTGACTAAAGTAGAAGCTGCAAAAGGACAGAGATTCGAGTTTTTTTTTTTAATTTATTTCTTCTAACTAGGTACACACGACAGCAGAGTGCATTTTGATTCATTGTACACAAATAGAGCACAGTTTTTCATTTCTCTGGTTGTACACAATACAGCCAGAATAATGCTGGGTAGGTGGTGGGTTCTTAGCAAATATTTAACAGAATTTTTTAAATGTGGGAATAAGTCTGCGCCGACCCGCTGGAGGTTGGGCTGGAGGGAAGTGGGGCGCCAAGTCAATGAGGAGGAGAAGGCAGCGATCCAGGCGAAAGCAGATGAAGGGCGGAGCTAAAACTGCAGCCCTGCGAGGGAGCGGAGGATGTGGATGGAAAGGTGTCATCTTGTCTGTTATCTTCCTTCATTCCCACAGTCCAAAGTGCTTCGGGAAAAATGGCTGCTGCAGGGTATCCCCGCTGGAACTGCCAAAGAGGAGGAAGCCAGGCGGCGGCAGTCTGAGGAGGATGAGTTCAGAGTCAAGCAGCTTGAGGACAACATCCAGAGGTAGGTGGTTGGCAGCCCTGGGACCCTTTGCTGAAGTTGGTGGTGCAGGGACCACTACCTGACTCTAGGGGGCGTTTCCTAATGCGATCACCTTTTCCCAGTGTGTTAGAATTACCTTGCTACAGAGCACACAGGCATCCCTCAACTTCTGGCATGACCCATTGTTACTCAGAGTACTGAGTGTTATATTGGGGTCAATACGGTAAGTACAGTGATGTCTTCCTGGGCCAGTGAGGTTTTGAGTACCTTGCGTCTTTGCAAATTGCCCCATTTTGAGTTCTATTATCAGCTTTTGTCTTTTTCCTCCTTGGAATAAAGCTATCAACAGTTATTGCCCTAGCAGTGGGTCTGTTTGCATATTTGCTACTAGTGATCAATTTCAAATGGGAAAATTGTAGCTAAGGGTCTTGGGGTTGAAATGGAGAGTACAGAGAGGAGGGGCAAGTAAGGGTGCCTCTGTAGGTTGTGTGCCTGGGCTCCAAGAGTCAACTTTGTATTTTCCATTCCAAGGGCTGGTTGCTTTCTTTATGGATCTCATGCAGGTTCTGACCATTTTATTCTGGGAGACAGGATAAAATGACCTGCTTGTAGCCTACGGGTAGCAAAAATATAGGTTTGCACTTGGGAACTGTTGCCATCATGGGTCCCAATAGTGAACCCCAAAGACATACTTAAGCTTCTGTGCCCATTTTGCTTAGATCCTAATGTCCCCTAAAGAGCTTTCAGAGTAGCTTGGCTAAACTTTACGTGTGGGGGAAATGGGCCAAGAAAAAGTTTGTGTGTGTGGGTGTGTACATGTATGCACATACACACACGTATCTATACACATATGTACACATATACACACGTTTTCCTAGAATACAAAAGGTAACAGCTGAACTGTTACCAGCCATTTATACCATACATACTTATATATAAGAGAAAGAGGAGGCATTATTATTGCTGGCAGAAGGCAATAATAAGACTTGTGAAATAGGAATAAAATTAAGTTTTATGACCTTTTCTAACCAATCGGCCATTTCACCATGGCCTACGCCTGAATATGTTGTCATCATAGTCCAGTAGGTGTTAAATCTTATCTGCAAACTGAGCCGTGCCATATGGAGGCCAGAGTCTTAACTTGAGGGTCAGTTTTGACTAAATGACCATTGAAATGAGGTCTAATATTGGGGACCGGTTTACTATGCAGGTGGGTATGATCATACTCAGAAAGATAAATGAAATCTCTTTTAATCTTTGAGTCAAGAGGATAAAGAACTCAGTCCATGCAGACAAACTCTTAGAGCGCATTTAAGAGTTGGATGTCCAAGCCAGAAGGAATGAAATCACAATAGACTAAAGGGGTGGGGACTTAGGCCTAGATTCAGGGGACATTTTAGCCCCTGCCATGGCCTTGCCAGGCATTAGCCAAATGGGCATTGGATGTGTGCTGGGGATGAGCTGTGTGCTCAGAGCAGGGCCACTGTGAGCATCATCTCCTGAGGACTTTCTTCCTACCTCAAAATCAGTTTCTGCTTTCCCTGATCTTGCATCTCCTCTACTACAGGCCCAATAACCCTCATCCAAAATGCTGGGACCAGAAGTATTTCAGATTTGGGATTTTTTAAAGTTCTGAAATATTTTCATATACATAATGAGATATCTAGAGGATGGGACCCAATTCTAAACTCAAACCCCATTTATGTTTTGTGTATGCACCTCATATGAGGTGTATGCACCTCATATACTCATTTTTGTGTGTGCACCTCATACAATATTTTTAATAATTTTGTGCATGAAACAGTTTAGGGTATATTGAACCACCAGAGGTCAGGTGTGGAATTTTCCACTTGTGATTGTCCTCTTGGTGTTGAAAATGATTCAGATGTTGGAACATTTCCAATTTTAGATTTTCAGATTAGAGATGCTCAACCTGTACTGTGTTCAGCATCTTTAGTCCCAAGGGAAGAAAGGATCTACTCTCTCTCTTCCTGTAGAGGACACTCAGTCCCCTAAGACACCTGCCTACAGTGAAGAAGCAGAGTTGACTGTAGGGCTCCTTGTCAACATAGGCACCTTGCTGAGTTACAGAGTCTGTGGAATTGGCTGCAGACCCTGCAGACTTCTAATTTCAGCTCAGTAGCTGTAAGGATGGATGCGTCTACTCTTATTTTCTCTTCACTAATAGGTGGCTCTTATTCTGTTTTTATGGCAACAGAAGCAAGGCCTAGGCTCAGAATAGTCTATAAACCCTTAGCTAGCCAGGCATAGTGGCGCAAGCCTGTAATCCCAGCACTTTGGGAGGCTGAGACCAAAGAATTACGAGTTCAAAGCCAGCCTCAGCAACAGCGAGGCACTAAGCAACTCAGTGAGACCCTGTCTCTACATAAAACACAAAATAGGGCTGGGAATGTGGCTCAGTGGTCAAGTGCCCCTGAGTTCAATCCCCGGTACCAAAAAAGAATGACAGTGGCTAATTCTACCTTTGATACCTGATGGTTGAAGTGAAAACTCTTAGGGAGAACTGAGCAGTGTGAAGGAATTGTAGAAAGCCAATTAATAAGAAAGAAGACAATCTGAAACAATTCAATAATACAGAAGGAAGGAAGAGAAGAATAGAAAATGAGTGACTTTGAGGTCAGTTTCAGAATTTGATCATTATATAATTGGAATCTCAGAAACTATCTGGATGTGGCAGGACCACTAAATAAAGGAATTTCAAAGGAAAGTTTCTTTGTTTGAAGCAGAGCATTAATCTGTAGATCTTTTGGTTTGGGCCCACTGGTCTAAGTCACTTGCTAGCAATAAATTAAATACTCCTAAGAAGACATAAACTGCTTTCAAATTCTACAGTATATTAGTCCAGTTGTTCCCTGAAGGTATTTCAGTCCTTGTTGTTGAACCAGCAGTAGATTGCAGAAATTGAAGGAAGAATAGAGAATAGTAATCAAAGAACAGGGAAAAGTCCCATAAAGAAAGATTAAAGGAAATTTGGGGCATTTCATTTAGAAAAAGAAAAGATGGTAGTTACCTAATGCAAGACTTCAAGTGCATCTGGGGTTTGGGCCGCATCTTAATTCTTTATCTGTGGACCATTCCAAATGTGATAAAGATTTCAAATAAAGCATGAAAATTTGCACTAAGACATATATCTGTTTCCCTAGATACCTTCAAGAAGAAAGAACATAATCACCTTTCTAATTCTAAGATGCTTTATAACCAATAGCTGCCACAGAAGAGCCAGGTTCATGGACCTGCTCTCTTCTGAAATGTCATTCCTTCCTAGGTGTTTGCTTTGGTGTGGAGAATGTTGTCTCTCTTCCAGAACTATTATTTGTGGTTCTTGGATTTCCAGGGTAGCCCAAGAAGAAAGATAGGAGGATAAAATGAAGGAAGGAGGGAAGGAAAATGTAACTAGAATATTAAAGCCTGGGCATTAGAATTACCTGGGGAGCTTTTAAAACATAAGGATTCCCAGGCCTCATTCCAGAAATTTGAATTCAGTGACCTACATAAGGAGCCCTGGAATTTGTGCTTTTTCCAAAGAGTCTTTGATAATTCTGATATATGCATTCAGGCTCAAGAATAATTGCTACAAAAAAAAAGAGAAAATAAGCTATAAATGAAATCTCATCTTAATACTTAAGTGAAACCCCAAAGGAGAGGGAGTAAGTAGTGTTTGTAAGGAAATCGATAACACACAGGATAAAGAGGGACAGCCCCAACCCTTGATTTCAGACTGATTGTGGGCCTTCCTGCTTTGACTCAAGAAAATTTGAAACCTGCTCTAGGGATTCCTGGAGGTAAGAAGAGCTATGGCAGAGAGCTAAGCCCTATCCTCCAACGGCCCCATGGTGGAGCCCACTTCCATTTGAACTTGATGAGGAGCAGCCTTAGTTTACCAAGCTCAAAACGATACAGGTTAGGGAAGCTGGTCACTCACCAAAGACCACAAAACTCTTACCATTTTTTTGGATATTTCTGGCTGAAATTCAAAGCAGTATGTCCTCGAAGATGTGACACCAAAGGGGCTGGAAAGGGAGAAGAGAACCTGGTCACCACAGTGGACTAATAGATCATGATTTTTCTGCTCCATTTTCTCCTGGGTAATGTCAAGAGTGTATTTTTGGCTTGCTGGAAACCAGAGGTAAGAGAGGCTAAATTAGGTGCAAATTGTTGAAAGAAGCTGGGCATGGTGGCACACATCTATAATCCCAGAGGCTTAGGAGGCTGAGGCAGGAGGATAGCAAGTTCAAAGCCAGCCTTGGCAACTTATGGAGGCCCTAAGCAACTTAGTGAGATCCTGTCTCAAAATGAAAAGTAAAATGTGGGAGCCAGGTGCAGTGGCGCAAGCCTGTAATCCCAGCATTTAGGGAGGCTGAGACAGGAGAATCACGAGTTCAAAGCCAGCCTCAGCAAAGGCGAGGTGCTAAGCAACTCAGTGAGACCCTGTCTCTACATAGAACACAAAAATAGGGCTGGGGATGTGGCTCAGTGGTTGAGTGCCCCTGAGTTCAATCTCTAGCACCAAAAATAAATAAATAAATAAATAGATAAATAGATAAATAAAATAAAATATGGGGATATGGGCTCAGTGTTTAAGTGCCCCTGGGTTCAATCCTTGGCACCAAAAAAAAAAAAAAAAGAATTCTTGCCTGTAATCCCAGCCCTTTGGGAAGCTTAGACAGGAGAATTGCGAGTTCAAAGCCAGCCTCAGCAACAGCGAGGTGCTAAGCAACTCAGTGAGACCCTGTCTCTACATAAAACACAAAATAGGGCTAGGGGTATGGCTCAGTGGTCAAGTACCCCTGAGTTCAATCCCTGGTATCAAAAAAAAATTATTGAAAGCAAAATCTATATACCTTAAAATATATATATATATATATATATATATATTTTTAAAGCCAGGTGTGGTGGCACACACCTGTAATCCCAGCAGCTCGAGAGGCTGAGACAGGAGGATCGTGAGTTCAAAGCCAGTCTCAGCAGCCATGAGACACTAAGCAACTCAGTGAGACCCTGTCTCTAAATAAAAATACAAAATAGGGCTGGGGATGTGGCTCAGTGGTTGAGTCCCCTGAGTTCAATCCCTGATATCCCCCAAAATAATTTTTTTCATATGTTGCTATCTGTTTTATTTCCTCTTGGGGGACTATTATATAGAGAAAGTCTAGGGGATCATTTTTGGGCTGGGCCCGTTGCCAACTCTTATCCATGTCCTCAGTGTATGTGATGGAGCTCTGGGGGCCACACACAAGCTCAGAGTGATGCTCTTGGAGACTCTAGCAATCAGATCCACCCGAACCTTGTCTAATTCACATCTGCCCCAGTCAGCACATCTTGTTGCTTGTCTTATGATATTCTTCACTTAACATTCTATTTCTAATTTTATCAGTTTTTAATTCAAGTGTTTAACAAAAGTTTTCTTAACTTTCTTTGCTTAGTAACAGATATGGGAAAAATTTGTCCCCCTACTTTGCCCCTTGAAATTACCCCTAGTGAAGGTGAGAAAGCTCATGGAGTACTAAGATAAAATGAAATGAACTGTAACAAAGCCAGGGTGTTAATTCTAGCTCTGCTGGTAATTTCCTGTGTGACCTTGGGCCCGGATCTCACTCTCTCTGTTCTCAGTTTCTTCATCTCTCAGAGTCTTCTAGGCCTAATATTCTAAGGTTCTCTAATTTGGGGAGTTGGCTGGAAATCTCTTCTCTGAACAAATACCCTGTTTTGGAAGGCAGTGGTTTAGGATGCCGGTCAAAATTGGGGGAAAAGTTGGCTTCTCAGGAAACAAAAGCCTTATGTGTAAGGAACTGATTCATCATAGAGATGGCTGATTCATCTGACCAGCTGTCAGTTCTAAAATATGTCACATCAAATATTCATTGAAAAGAATACTGAAGTCCCAGTTGTTAACCCAGAGAAGACCATGCAGCATTTTTATTCAAATTCAAGATACAAGTGGACTGGTCCATTTCTGCTTCTTATTTAAGGCTGTCTGAGTGCCTCTGTTGGCCTCTGGGGAATATCAGAATTCACTCAATTTTCTACATTGTTTGGAGGCTCACAGCAGAAGACAGGTGACATTGCACATATTCATGTGTATGTTATTGTATGGGATTTGGTCACTCACAACTGTTCTAGAAATATCAACCGTTGAAGACACAGTTTGTGTTCTTTGCACTGGCTTTTTTTTTTTTTTTTTTGATACTAGGGATTGAACTCAGGGGTACTCAACCACTGAACCATATCTCCAGCCCTATTTTGTGTTTTATTTAGAGAAAAGGTCTCACTGAGTTGCTTAGCACCTCGCTGTTTCTGAGGCTGGCTTTGAACTTGCAATTTTCCAGTCTCAGCCTCCCAAAGTGCTGGGATTACAGGTGTGCACCACCAGGCCCTGGCTATTTTTAACTCCACAATGTGCTGTTCTTTCGCAACAGGGAGTGGAGCAATCCAGGCTTACATCCCACATCTGTGCTCTCTCAGCCTGGGTCCCCATCCCACACTCCATTTGGCAATACAGCCTAGTTATAGTTTCCATTTTTCCCCTATCAAAATAAAACTATGTGTACTATGTACACTATAAACTGTGCAGTGATATCTCTGTATTATCTGATATTTATTGGTCTCTTACTCTGTACTGGGTACTGGCTTAGATTCTTTGCCTCCATTTAATTCATTGATGTTCTCAGTGAAGCCTCATAGCCCTCCCCTGAGGTGGGGATTGATGATGATGGTGATGGTGATGATGATGGCAAATGTGAAATGTGGGAGAGGCCCCTAGGAGCCCCACTAATAAGTAAAAGAACCAGCATTTGAACTCAATTCTGCCTAATTCCAAAGCACATTCTCAAACTCCTGACGGAGGTTATTTTAAGCTAAAATGTTTGAGGACCCGTGATATTCAGTGAAATGACACTGGAGTTCACTCCTTGGTCTCCACGAATCCCTTTTTATGAAGCAGTGCAGTGTAGGCACAATGACCTGGGAGGTGGAGGTATCAGCCTAGTGTGGTTGTTTGTGTGAGTAGCGAGACTGCCTCCTTCAGGTTCTTGCAGGAAATGCAGGTCCCATTTTAGGTTTGATTCCCTTCTGTCTCTTTCCAAAGTCCTTTGCTCTCAGATGCACTTTCTTGGGTGGATGCAGCCTGACTCTGTCCTGGAGACAGCTTGTGACCATAGCCCACTGATGAAGAACCCAGAAGAGTTGGATTAAGCTTGGTTTGGGTCCTAGTTTGATTTTGAACAAGACAGAGAAGTTGACTTTCTCCACCAGTGCCCACTTTGCAGTCTTTTTGTGATGTGTAAAGGTCATGTGCATTTGTGAACCACTGAGTACCACAGACTGTCAGTAAGAGCAGTGCTACTGTTTTGACCCTCCATCCCTCTAGAGTGAGTTTTCTCAGTACAGCACTGTTGACATCTTGGGCTGGATAATTATTTGTTGCTGGCGCTGTCTTGTTCATGGCCAGCTGTGTAGAAGCATCAAGTTCAACCATCTCCCACCCTCAGTCATGATAATAAAAAATGTCTCCAAACAATGTTAAATGTCCCCTGGGGAACAAAATCATTCCCAACTGGAAACCACTGCTCTAAAGCCTGTTTTTAACATGTGTTGATGCTAAGATGAAAATCTCACCATCAAGTAGTGATATACAGAACCCTGAAAAAGTTTATGAAGATAACATTCATGATTCTCAGTGCAGAATGACAGTGTTTCAGTTGCTTGAAAACATAAGACTTCTCTATAGCACCAAGGCATGGAAGTCAGCTCTGATTGAAAAGAAATGGTTGTGTTTTTTTTTTTTCCATCCAATATTGTGCTCGTTTTGCAAAGGCAGTAATTTTATGACAGCTCGTAAAACCATAGAATCTTAGAGTATGCATAACTGAGATAGTTATCAGATCAACTCCCCTCTGAAGCTTGAATTTGTAATGAACTCAGTGAGTGGGAGGCAATAGGCTGTCTCTCCCTGAATGCTGAAAGTGACAGGAAACTCACTTTTATTTGCAAAGTAAAACTCAAGTCCATATCAGAACAACTCTCATTATTACAAAGGATCCTCCTTTGGGAGGCAAGTTTGGTTCCCTGCACTTGCCACCCTCTATCTGGTTCTCCACCCTACCTTCCTGGGACCATACAGGAAAGCCCCCTTTACAGTTCATAGATTGGAAAAATCTGGACGCGTGTGGTGTGTGGTCAGCTTTGGGAGCTGGCACAGGTCAGGAAGGAAGCACTCTTAGACTGCACTTGGGCAGTTCAGCATTGCATGTCTGTTTCTTGGTGACAGTACCAGTCCTGTCAGATAGAGCCCAACCATTGTGCCTTACTTGCAGTTTGTAGAATCCATTATAATCACCTTGTTTGGTCTAGTAAATGGGCATACTGTTTAGAACTATGAAAATAGTAGGATTTCATCCATAAACCAAACCCATATAAAAGCCTTAATTGGAAAATGTTTGTATTATCCTTCCTTGGAACACGTACTGCAATGAAGCAATTGTGCAAAGTCAACTTTTTTAGCAACTGGCTCCAGGCTTTTGGGTCTATGTTTGCCATGTCCCAAGTCTCACCTCTACCAAAAGCCTTGAAAATAACACTTTCCCAGTTTAAAATCACTGTGTACAGCTCCTCTAGCTTGTCATGTGGTCATTTCTAACCCCTCTACATTCTTAATGGAATAAAAATATTGTGCCTCCTCTTGATACTCTTTCTTGGTTTTTCACTAACTGTACATTCTGAACATGGTGGATAAGATAGCATGTTAGTCAGTTTTCTGTTGCTATAATAAAATATCAGAGGCTGGGAACTTCATACAGTTTATTTAGTTTGCAGATTTAGAGGTCTCTCCCAGCTCTGGTCACTTCTGGCGTTCTGTGGCTTGGAGCTATGTCACTCCAGTCTCTGCATCATCCTCTTCTGTCTCTTTAAGGACTCCTGTCATTGGATTTAAGGATCTCCAGATAATCCAGGAATCTTATCTTGAGATTCTTAAATTAATTACATTTTTAAAGATTTCGAGGCAGAAAACCCAAACAACATGGCACCAGCTCTGGTTAGGGTCCCCCCACTACATCACATCGTGGTGGATGGCATTATGGCAGGAGTGTGTGCAGGAGGGCAAGATCCCATGTTCAGACAGGAAGCCAGAGACTGATCACAAGTGAGGCTCAATCTCCTATAACTACTTGCCTTTGAAGAACTAACATAGGGTTTCTCATAAATGAGTTCAATCCCTTCCAAGGGCAGTGCCTCTAATCGTTTAAATCACCTTCTCTAGGCCCCCTTTTGTTTCTTTCCGCCTTTTTTTTTTTTTGGTACCAGGGATTGAACTCAGGGACACTCGACCACAGAGCCACATCCCCAGCCCTATTTTGTGTTTTATGTAGAGACAGGGTCTCACTGAGTTGCTTAGCACCTCGCCTTTGCTGAGGCTGGCTTTGAACTCACGATTCTCCTGTCTCAGCCTCCTAAAGTGCTGGGATTACAGGTGTGCGCCACCGCGCCTGGTTTCCACCTTTTTTATTGGTGCATTGTAGTTGTATATAATGATGGGATTTTGTTGTTACATATTTGTACATGTACACAATAGAACAAAACACTTTTTAGGCTCCACCTCTTAAAGGTCTCAGCACCCCTAAACATTGTCACACTAAGGACCTAGCTTCCAACACACGGACCCTTGAGAGACTTACTGTATCCAAACCATAGCAGATGATCTCTCAGTCCTTTCCAATGATCTTACATGGTGTTATAGTTGGGTATGGTGGCTGAAGTCTAGTGTCCATGGAAGGCCAATGTAGGTTTCAAAAGGGATCAGACCTGCTGGACCTGCTGGGCAGGCAACCTGGTGTCTCCACCACAAAGGTCCAGAGCCAGGTTATGTCTGTGCAACTGCTTTCACTGTGCATGCCCCAGAGAAGTGTTCGTTGGAATCCAAGACTGCTCAAGGCTGTCACTGCAAGGTGGCCTCTTCTAGGCTTCCCACTTTCTCCTTCATTTGAGAAACTTGGAGTTCTCCAGGACAGCAAGGGGGATACAAGAGGCACAACCCCCTTCCTTTGCAGGATTCCAGTTCCTTCGTGCAAGGTCACTAGAAGAAGCATTCCTCCTCCTTCCACTCCAAGAGCAACTCCAGACATTGAGGATCCTTTGCATCTCCCACCCAAAGCTATAAACCTTACCAGTGGAAAATTCAGGCCAGGTGGGAGGAAAGGTGAGCTAGGCTTGGCACAGGTTTATCAGGAGGGGGTTGCCTGCATCCTAGGGCCCATCTCCTTTTTGAGAAACTGTTTTTGGCATACCTGCATTGCATGTTTAGTTGTATCTGCAAAATGAAATATTAAAGCATGGAGGCTTATGTGTGACTCACTCAGAGCCATAGGTGGAGTGGTGAGACGGCTTGCCTCCTGCTGGCCAGAGGCGTCTCTCTCCTCGCTGCCAACACTGTTCATCTCCTTTGAAACAGAATCTCTGTTGGAATTTTTAAAACCCAGTCCAGGAATCCTAGAGACTCATGTTTGTTCTTCCCATGTCAAAAGGCAAAGGGAAGAAGTGAATGATAGCCGGGCACCGTGGCGCACGCCTGTAATCTCAGCACTTTGGGAGGCTGAGACTCGAGAAGCACGAGTTCAAAGCCAGCCTCAACAATGGCGAGGCGCTGAGCAACTCAGTGAGACCCTGTCTCTACATAAAACACAAAATAGAGCTGGGGATGTGGCTCAGTGGTCAAGTACCTTGAGTTCATTCCCTGGTGCCAAAAGAAGAAGTGAATAATGTCTGAATATTGCTGGTCCCAGAGTACCTGTGAATTATAGGGACACTTCAGCCAGCAAAGAATGTCACTATTGTCATGCTGTGTGGTATGTAAGTTGCCACCTTAGGTAGATTCTAGCTGGATGGACCAGGCATCTCTAAAGACCAGTGGCATTTAGCCATTCTGGATAGGCCATCAGGCTCCTTTGTGCAGGGGATAGTGCAGCTCCACATGGGGGCTGCTGCTTGGAAAGACCCCTGCTTGCACTTTGGCCCCCCTATCTCCCTCAGCCAGCATCCTTGGGTAGCGATGGTATGTACAAGCATGCACAGTGGCCCTGCCCACTTTATCATCTCCCTTGGCCTCCTTGTTGGTCACTGAGGATCCACTCACCCCATTCTTTTTTTTTTTTTTTTGGGGGGGTACTGGGGATTGAACTCAGGGGCACTCGACCACTGAGCCACACCCCCAGCCCCATTTTTGTGTTTTTTATGTAGAGACAGGGTCTCACTGAGTTGCTTAGTGCCTCGCCATTGCTGAGGCTGGCTTTGAACTCGCGATTCTCCTGTCTCAGCCTCCCTAAGTGCTGGGATTACAGGCTTGAGCCACCGCGCCCGGCTACTCACCCCATTCTTAACTAGCCTCAAGTAAGGCCTGAAGAGATGAAGATGGGGCTTTTTTACAGATCACTGGGGAACACAGACAAACAACCCGTCAATTAGAAAATGGTGGGCGCATTCCTTTGATGGAAGTGAGAAGGGCCCCAGGAGGGTATTTGACACTGAGGTTAGGCAATCAGGTGGGACTTCCTGGAGGCCTGTGGAGTGCATGTGTCTGAGCTGTTAGGCAGAAGCCTTTTCTTTTTCATAACATGACATCACACCACATCATATCACATTCTTTTTATCGCTGGAGTCCAGGACAGCAAGGACTCTTTGGGTCACTGTGCAATTCCCTGAGGCTGCTGTAACAAATTCCCACAAGCTTAGTGCCTTAAACTAGCAGAAATGTATTCTCTCACAGTTTTGGAGACCTGGAGTCCAAAGCCAAAGTGTCAGCAGGTCTGTGCTCCCTCTATGGGCTCCTATACTCTCCCAGCTTTGGTCACTTCTGGGGTTCTGTGGCTTGGCTTGGGGCTATATCACTCCAGTCTCTGCATCATAGGGATCTCCAGATAATCAAAGATAATCTTATCTTGAGATTCTTACGTTAATTACATCTGTAAAGATGGTAATTTGTGAAGACTTATTGTTTGGTCCAAATAAAGTTGTATTCACCAGTACCAGGAGTTAGAATGTGGGCATAGTTTTTCTTTTTATTGGTGCAGGGGGCAACATCAACACACTTAAGCTCCTTAGACTATTGGTACCAGTTGGTGCTCCATAAATATTTTTAAATTTCATTGGTCTGCATCAGCCTTAAGTAGTCCATAGAATTACCATTAGGTTAAAAAACCATCATTTATATCCAGAGACAGTATGGGGCTCTGGTTAAGGGTGTGAGCATCAACCTAACATTTGCTGGGGTCAAGTTCAGGGTCTCCACTTGCACCTGTGTGATCCGAAGTGAGTTTTTCAGCTTCTCTGTAGTTTCTTCTTCCATGAAAAGAAGACAGTAGGTCTGAGGGTGTAGGTCAGTGGTACGTGCTTAGCATGCATGAGGTCCTGGGTTTAATCCCCAGCACCAAACAAAGACAATAATAATGAGGTCAATTTTATCAGGTGCTTGGAATAGGTCTTAGCTTTTAATATAAAGATTAAAATGATGTCACAGTGTGTAATAGATACATAACCCACAATTGTTTGATTTTGCCAGAATCCCTCTCCACTTCAGAAACAGCTGAGAGGGATGTCACTACCCTTAACTTTGCGGTCCACACCCAGAGTCACCTGGAGCTAGGTGTAGAGGTCAGGGGCCACCTGTGAAGCATGGGTCCTCACCTCTGTGGTGGCGCAGTGCTGATAGAGGGTGAGCAGCATCCTCATGGCTCCAGATGCCTCCCAGCATCCCTCCTTCTCTGGGATAGCTCCTGTCTTTTACCCTAAAGTCCTCAGCAGAAATTTCAGGGCTGCTCACCCCTGAGTGGCAATGTGGTATCACTATGATGCTGAAGTGGGTCAGTGGACCCAGCTCATTGAGTAGGGAAGAGGCAAGTTTGGATGTTGTCACCCTCAAGTAGCGAGTTGCATGTGTCATGAGCCAAGTGCTAGTATTGGTCTGTGATGGATCAGAACAAAGCCTGACCCAGAATGCTTAAGAACACTGCTACAAACTAGTTGGCAGAGGGACAAGTATGTGCCCCTAAATCGCATTTTCTCCTAAATGTTAAAATAGTGTCGTTGCCATTGTTTTGTACCACTTTATCTTTAGATCTAGGGGGAAAAAACTTGGAGAATCTTTCCACTTGACCTCCCCACACTTCTCATCTGAAAGGTGACAGACCTGAGGCCAGGATAGCCCACTGGACACTCAGAACGGCCCCACCAGCCATGCTCCTCCTGGAACTAAGCTCAGGTTCTCAGTGTTCTTTCAGAGTCATGGTTCTTTTTCTGTAGCAAATGCCAAAGAACATCTTAGCTCCTGAGAAGAAAATCACAAATTCCAAATTAGTGCCTCAGAATGATTGGTTGGAGCAGCTGTTTCAAAAATACAACCTGGCGGCATCTCAACCTTCCTTATAGGCTGCTCTGCCAGTGCTGGGGTCTACTATGTTAAGCAAAGGATGGGAACCTAAGACACTAGCATTTAATATTAGCTGCACAGATGTCTTGGTTTGTAATCTTGAGAAAATCAGTGTAATGTCCCAGCTGAATCTGTAAATAGGAACAAAAACAAGATTTGATCTCCCCAGGGACATCCTAAGAATTTTGGTCAGACTACAAGAGGAGGCCTGGAGAGAGAATTTGCTCTGGGAAAGCAAAAAGTAAAACTTGACTGTTCAATCTGTAAGACTCCCATACTTAAAAATGTATCAGGGGGCTTGTGCAGCCCTGTGTCTTCAGGTAGGACTGTGCTTATACCTTTTCTGAGTGATGCACATCTCTCTGATTTTCAAGGAGAGAAGAGAGATTCTACAACAGGGTGTCTTTTCTTTTGTCCTGTGCCATTATAGTATTAATGGAATCATGGAGTCAAGCAGGGAGGAAGCCTGGTTTCCTCAAGGCACTCTCCCTACAGGTGGTGAGTCAGAAGGGACACCCTCGGTTATCAAGGACAGTGGCACTTAAATTCCAAGTGTGTCCTGTGGCCAGTGGGCTCTAATGTGGCTGATACTAAGATGCTCCTCAGCTTCTCTGCAGTGGGTAAAATCTCATTGGCTTTCACATATTCTAACTGGAATTTTCTTCATACATCTTTTTTTTCCGCTCAGGAATCAGCCCCAGGTTCATTTAGCCCCTCTTTGGGATATGAATACCATGCTAGACACAGAATTCTAGTAACAGGAGAATGTGGATGTTCCACCAAGTTTCGGTATCCATCATGCCACCTTTTAGCAGGGAGAACGAAGGCCAACCTAGCCTGATTATTATAGGGATGATCGTTCTTCACTTCACCACTTCCATGCCCCTGAATTGGTTACTCAAGGTTTTGCTCCTCAGTTTCCTCATCTGTGAAGTAACCATAGTATGCACTCAGAGGATCATTGTGAGGAGCAGATGAGTTAACACACGGAAGCTGATTAATGCGGAGTCTGAAGTGAGGAGAGATGCTGAGATCTGTCATGACCTAAACCTGTGTCTGCTTCAAGCATATGGAATGATCCTCAGGCCCAATTTTTCACAAATATATTAGAAGGGAGTTTAATGAAATCCTGAAATGTTTCAAATCATATTCCTTTGTTCAATACAAAAAAAAAAACAAAACAAGTGTAGCTATATGACTTTTGGGGGTGAGGATAATTTGTTATCATTTTTTAAATGACCTTTGTTTCTCACACTGTTCATGTCCTCTCACCAAGATTCCACTCTCTGGGCTGGGGATGTGGTGCAGTGGTAGAGCATTCACCTAGCATGTACAAGGTCCTGTGTTCAATCCTCAGCACTGCCAAAAAAAAAAAAAAAAATCCACCATATTTTGTTTATTCATTCAGCAAGACAGGAGTGCAAAGAAGCCTACCTGCTGTTTAGAGTCAGTATCATTGAGTCACTGATGCATGAAGATTTGCAATAAAATAAATTACAGGCAATCACATTTATAAGCCAAGAAGACATGATTTAATAAGGAAAAATAATTTACATAAGTGTTCTATAAAATCTTTGGGTTTCTTTATTTTCTTGAGAATTAATAAGCATATACTTTTTAAAACAGAATTTTAACAAAGTCACCTAAAAGCAATGGTACCCTACTTTCTTACAATTGTACCCCTCAGGTTGACCCCAGTCCGAGTAGTGTCAAGGTCAAGGTCCTGACCCTTCAAGTGCAGGTACAGCTTCATCTTGCACACACCTGTGCACCTGCATTCCCATTCTCCTAGATGTTCTTTCCAGACCATCTACAGATAAGGAAACATCTCAAAAAAACCTCTTTCTCAACATTTTTCGGAGTACTCAATTCATAGTCCAGCTTTTATGTATGTTAGAAACAAACCTCACCTGGGCTAGTTCATGTTCACAACCATGGGCGCTGAACATTCTTTATTTGGACCTCCTCACTATTGCTTGTTGAATTACTACCCCTTTTACAAATCAATCTCAAGGTTAGGAATCTCAGTCAGAACAAAACTGTTTTGTGAAGATCATAGCGATGCCTGACTCTGGAATGGCCATTTGTTAAACAACCAAAAAAACTTTTCCATCCTCAAGACAAACTCTACTGACTCCATGCCCCGTCTTCTCAAGCCCTCCTCCCTCCTCCCTTCACCCCACACAGCTTGGAGCAATTGTCCCTGCTCTGCAGCTACACCTACCATTCACTGTCCTAGATGTCACTAACCCTACGCTTGCCATGAAGCAGTGGCCCGTTAGGGGCTAAGCTCAGTGGAGACTTTTTGATCCTTACCTGAGTGGACTGCTGAATCACAGTTAAAACTGCTGACCATTCCCTATTTCTTCATGAAACACTCTCCTTGGTTGACTTGACGTCACACTGTCCTTGACTTCTGTGTCCTCTTTCTTCTTCCATCCTTGAAATGCTGGCCCTCCGAGTCCTCAGCTTTCCTCCTCACTTTTCATACTCTGAGGGCAATCATTGGCTCCTGTGCCTTCTTCAATGTAAACATTCTTCCATCCTGTTTTCTCCCTCTGGCTACACATACAGCCAGCCACCTGCCTCCTGACTGCAGCTATTTGAATGTCCCCCAGACACCTAACGCTCAACACATCAGAAGCTGAGCTCCTTCCCTTCTCTAGTTGGCTCTTTGTCTTTGGTTCTTAAGCTCATTGAGAAGGCATCGCTGTGACCCCAGTTTTTCAAGTCTAAAACCAGGTACTGTTCTTTTTTTTTTTTGGTACTAGGGATTGAACTCAGGGGTACTTGACCACTGAGCCACATCCTCAGCCCTGTATTTTTGTGTTTTGTTTAGAGACAGGATCTCACTGAGTTGCTTAGCACCTCGCCGTTGCTGAGACTGGCTTTGAACTCGCGATTCTCCTGTCTCAGCCTCCCAAAGTGCTGGGATTACAGGCGTGTGCCACTGTGCCTGGCTCAGGGTACTGTTCTTGATTCTTCTCCCTCGTGAGCCGCCATACCTAGTCACTTGTGTGTTACATCATTCATATTTGTTGAAATCTCCCACTTTTCCCTTCCCGCTGCCATGGCACTAGTCCAGCCCATTGGTACCTTCCGTGTGGATGGTTGTGATGGCCGCTCACCTAGCCTTGCCTCCATTAGCATTGTGTCTTTCTAACTCAGACGCTATCCAGCCTCAAGGAGCATCTTTTCAAACCTTTTATCTGATGATGTCACTCTATCTGAAAACCCTTTCCATATTCTCCTTGAATCCAATTGTAAGATAAAGTGTCCACTCCCTCCTGTGACCAAATCCAGTTAGGATATGGCATCTGCTGACTTGTTTGGCAATTTTTCCTTCATGGCAGCCTGCCATCAGAGGCCCTCCTGGTAACTGGATACAGCTGTGTGTCCTGTTCTTTGGATGTCTGTCTCTTCTTCTAGGAATGTTCATTGGCTCCTCTCTATTTGGGTAACTCCTTCAGGCCTCTGTTAAGCCACTGCTAAGCTCCTGCTTTCCCTGAGCCCCGGTGTTTTGTTGTTGTTAGTGTTTTTGTGTTTTGTTTTGTTGTTGTTTTTTTTTGGTACTGGGGATTGAACAGACTGAGCCCTTTTTCATTTTATTTTGAGACAGTCTCACAAAGTTGCTGAGACTGACCTCAAACTTGTGATCCTCCTGCCTCAGCCTCTGGAGTTACTGGGATTACAGGTATGCACCACTGCCGCCAGCAGCGAGCCCCAGTATTTTAATGCTCTGCATGGGGAATTTGAGCCTAGAACATAGGGTGTCACAGCACATAAACTGTTTATCTTTCTTTTCTTCTCTAATCTCAGCTCCCTGGAGCCAAGGAGAGGATAGAATTCACCTGTGTATTCTCAGGTCCTAGTACACTACCTGGCTCTTAGGGCTTTCCTGTGTATTTATAGAAAGGAAGAAAAGAATGACATAGGGGTGACAAGCCCACAGTTGTTCTAGGTATAAATACTGGTGAGATTTCTCTGTGTAGGTATTTTCAGCCCAATATTGGGCCTTTGTCTCCATTAACTCTGATTGACATGTAGTGGTGACACAAACTAACGGAAGGAGATTGCTTCCTTGACATGGCTTTCGTTCGCCCAGAAGCATGGACAAGTACTGCCACAAACTGGCCTCATCCACACTTACAACTTCTTGCTCTGAAGTGACTGATAGACATTCATTTGGATCAGGATTATTAAATGAGTGTCCACTGAGCATCATGCATGCGGCTAGATGTTGGAATTACGGAGGTCAAAGTCTTTTCCTCTGCTCTTGTGGGTTGAACAACCTAGGCATCCAGTGGATGGAGTCTGCATATGGCAGGTGCTGATAGATGTCCTACTTTTCTCAAGGTAGAAATGCAGAGAAAAGAAGGATCATGGAGGATCTTGAGATTTAGGTTTTATCTCAGTGGGGTTTGACTGAGGTTAACCTTTGTAAGAGTTATTCACTTGTGTTGAAGGCCAAACTAGATTAGAGAGGCTGAGATGAAAATGACATATATAGTCATTGCCCTCAAGAGACCTATAATTCACCAATAGTTATGGGAGACAACTTTTCACTGTTTCTTAACTTTGAGTTTTCAGAGGCCTCCTGAAGCTCCTGGACTTTAGATTGCTATTGCATGTGCATCCCATCATTTAATATCAGATGGTTCCTTTCTAAGAGAAATTTCCTGCCACCAAGAGAGTTAACTTTGACTATACACAGTATACTCTGGTCCCCACCCAGAATCTTCTATCAGATTAATACCTAAATGCTTTAAAACAATGATGGACTCATTTCAAAAAAAAGATTTAAAAAGAAATCTGAATCAAGTTCAATGTGTCTTAATTAATTGGAAGGAAATTTCAAGATCATAAGAAATGAACTATGAAGGCTATGCAGGGACTTGAGCTGAATGGCTGTCATGGAGTTGGAGCAGATTTATATGGATATCATTAGATGGAACCAGAATGGAAAATGAAAGCCTTTCCTGGACCACAGTGTGGCTATAGCTCCTTTCAGCCTCCAGCAGGATCCTGTCTCTAGAGCTGGACTTGACTTACCAGATGATGCCACTGTGAGGAAACCATGGCCACATGGGTGTTGGAACAGAGCTTAACTGGCAGTGCCAGATGGTTGCCATGGAGGCTTTGAGCAGACCAAGCTCATTTGGCTCTTCCCAGCTCAACCACCTGTTGTAAACAGCTGATGGGACTAAGCCCCCTTGTCTATCACCATCTCTGGTATGTTAGCTGTTCCTGGAAAAGGAGGGGAGAGCGAAGACAGGGAGGGTGACCAACAGCAGACCGCTGCTCTCACGGAGTCACTTTCTCCATCAGCAGCAGCAGCCCAGGCATGGCCAGCCATGGGCTGGTCCTTGTTCCGAGGTTCTTCTGTTTTGGGATAATCTCAGGCCTAATCACAGAAAAGACCAGAGGAGCAAATGGAACCAGATCATGGAGGCTTTGAACACTAATTGGAGGGACTTAGAACTTATCCTAGAGGGCGTGGAACACTGTTTAAAGTTTTGGGGTTGTAATAAATGCAGTGGTGAAACTAGGATGCTGGTTCCACGCTACAGTTAGAGCAAGAGGGAGGCAGAGAATTCAAAGGTAGGCAGTGAAACAACTGGGCAGGTGGCCAGTTTAAGTTGAATTTGGCACAATTGTAGAAGACAATCTACCAATCCAGGATACCAGAAGATGAATAAAAAACAGGTCATTCAGAAATGCCAACGTCATGGGGCTGGTGTTGTGGCTTAGTGGCAGAGCACTTGCCTAGCATATGTGAGGCACCGGGTTCAATCCTCAGCACTACATACAAAAAATAAGCAAATAAAAGCAAATAAAATAAAGGCATGCTGTCCATCCACAACTACAAAAAATAAAATAAATCCCAAAGTCAGCCGGGTGCAGTGGCACAAGCCTGTAACCCCAGCACTTTGGGAAGCTGAGACTGGAGAATCGCAAGTTCAAAGCCAGCCTCAGCAATGGCAAGGCGCTAAGCAACTCAGTGAGACCCTGTCTCTAAATAAAACACAAAATAGGGCTGGGGATGTGACTCAGTGGTCGAGTACCCCTGAGTTCAATCCCCAGTACCCACTCCCTCCAAAAATAATCCCAAGGACACTAGGCATGGTGGGCCATAGGCCTGTAATCCCAGCAGTTTGGAAAACTGAGGCAGGAGGATTGCCAAGTTCAATGTCAGCCTGGGCAATTTAGGCCTGCTTCATTGTGTCTTCTTTTCTTTTCTTTTCTTTTTAATCTCAGCAATATCTTGGGCCTTAAAGAACTTCTACTATGGATTAGAGGTTCTTCTTCCCCAGTAGTTCCCAAGGGCTAAACAAGGTCTTGTTGTAAATGCAGTATTGTTAGCAGAATTCTAGGCCAGAAGCCTGAGTCTGGAGGGTTCCAGCAAACCACATTCAGCCACTCATCTCAAAAATCAAGCAGAGAAATAAAGAGTGAAGTCCAGGAAAGGAACTTCAATTGGTATGGCCATATTTGGAAAGGCAAAGTGAGATCTAGCATCTCAACCCTGCCTTCAGGGTATTAACAGGAGCTTTGGAGGAAGAATTGTGGCCAGGGGTAAGAGGTATGCATAATTAAGTGGCCTTGGTCAGACTGTGGTCTGGTTGATCATTCAGTTCTGGCTCTCCACGGTGGCTGTGGAGAAGTCCTTGTCACTTTCTTGGGGCAATCTCCATTTGCTGCTCAGGATGTTTATCTGTCAGACCCATGATCCTGAAAGGAGGACATGTGGTTTCTGTGAGAGAACATCTGCTTAGGGGGCCAGTTTCATCATGGGGTGATCTGCCTGCAAAGCTCTGCTGTTCCTGGAAGGTGTAGGGCAATAACTGGAGACTTCTGGAACCCCACTCCAGGGGTCCGAAACACAATGCTGTAAATATCCCTACAAATTTGCCTTAGCCTTGAAGGGGGACAAGATACAGGTAAATTTAGGGCTAAGTAACATTGTATTATCTGTTTTCAGGTGAACACTCCTTAAATTATTGCCATGCTTACATATAGAGCTAAGCAGGTCACAAAGTTTAAGGTTATAAAGGACACAGCAACAAAACAAAGGTAGAGGTGCCACACTTTATCCTGGTTTTAGTTACGCACTGGGCATCTGTAGGCCTAAGTAAAGAATCACTGCTGTTAGCAAAGGCGGCTTTTCTGAGTTCCTGCTACAGTATCAGAACATGATTTTCAGCATTAGCCCGACCTTCCTCTGAATTTCAGCTCCACACCTTGTTAACTCCAGAAGACGTTGGGCAAGCTACTTAACCCATTTTGAAAACAGGAATCAATGAGGTGCATCTCATTTGGCTGTGGCAAAGCTTAATTGAGTTAATGTATGCAAGGGGTCTAATCAATGCTCAGCATAGAGTGTGTGTGCTCACCCTGTTGGTTTCCTTTTGTCTTTGTCTCCTTATGCATCAGACAGCTTGTCCTCTGTGGTTCCTGTTTCCCTCTGGCCGGAGGCAGAGATGTGGTCAGAGCGGCAGCAGTCTCTCACTGTGTAGTCAGTTCAGTTGCCCTTCATTTGACATTGCTTTGGGCCCCTGAAAGGCAGTGCAGTAAACCATCATTTTAATGCAGTGATGGTAGCTCCATACCCAGGGAAGCTGCTTGTCCGCTGTCACGGGGGCCAGGCCACCAGTGACTTCTTTTATAGTGGTTGTTTCTTCTGAATTCAGTTCTTTTACAGATGGAGTGCATTTATGAACTTGTTTAGCTCCCCAGCCACTTCTCAGCAATCAGAGTAGAGGACCACACAGCCCATTGCAGAACCTCTGTTCCGAGAGATTTAGTGTGCTCTCAGCCCTGGCTGGACTTTAGAAATCCAGAGATGCATAAGACCCATTCATGCTGCAGGAGGAACTCCCTGTTCAAGAGGGAACATGACGATCCCCTTACTCTGGTCCAGATGGGAGGACAGCTTGGAGAGGCAAGTGTGCGCACCCACGGGTGCAGGCCCCCTCCGTCCCCGAGGCACCCAGGTCAAGTTTGTGCAAATCTGTGCTCATTGCTGGGGTTGCAGAGATAACAAATGCCCCAGCTCTGCAGTGGAGCCTCCTAGACTTTGTGAACCTCCTCTTATGAGGAGCCAGTTGTCACTTCTGGCCCAGGTCACTGGGTTCCTAGACATAGGTGAAAGAGCTGCCCCTTAAGCAAAAGGCCAGGCACACATGTTCTGGGAAAGTATGCGGAGCCAGCTTCAGGTCAGAGAGGGCTGAGTGGGAGCATGTGCTGCAGGGAGGAGCCATGAGCCTTGGGGTCCCTGTCAGCACTGTGTCTGGCCTTTGTAGTGGGGAGTGTCATGTGTGTCAGAAGGGGTTGGGTCATTGGTTGTGTGGGTCATTGTTGCCTTTGTGTAGCCCATTTGTCACATGACACCTATAAAGGTGTTGTCTCAATGAAGATGGTTGGTTTACTTCCAGGCTCAGTTTATGAAGGATCAACCCTCGGGGGCCCTCTTAGCTGGTTTTTCTTGCAGTTACAGAGCACATCGCAAATGAGGTTTACTGGCTACTTGGCTCAGCTGGAGGCTGCTGTACACAACACCAGGGGCCAGGGCACGAATGCCATGAGAACAAGTTTACGAAGTGTTTAGGGCTGTGGACATTTTAATATCAATATGATGAACTTTCTCTTCCCAAGGAACCAGACGGTACCACATTCATAGAATGACAGCCATTGCAGCCAGACACTCCCCAGGTCCCCATTCCCTCCTTTTGTGGAGTGACTTTGCCTGCCACTAGATGGCTCCCCAAGTGACTATAAGCCTCTCCTGCACAGAGAATTTCAATCTGATTTTCGATCAATTTTCTGAATTATTTTAAATTTTTTTCTTTTTGTTGTTGTAGATGGACAGCATGCATTCATTTTTTTATGTGGTGCTGAGGATCAAACCCAGTGCCACACACGTGCTAGGCAAATGCTCTGCCACTGAGCTACAGTCCAGCCCTGAATTATTTTTAACATGTGGGAGGACACACAATCTTAACTTTGACAGTTCTTGAAGCCAATAATCAGTTTTTTAATTATTCTTTAAGCATTCAAACGATGGAATTTGTTCACATTTTCTGGAAAATTGTTTCAACATAAGAATCTATAGGTGCTCCTGACTCTTCCCAGCCACTTCCCAATGCTCTTTCAGGATTAAGAGATGAATTTGAATTTATTTTATTATTTATTTTATTAAATAGCATGTTTTGGTTTGTCTTGTAAAGTAGTGCATGCAGTATTTAAGATACTAGTCTTTAACTTTTTAACTTTCTTTTTTTAGGTATAGGGATTGAACCCAGGAGCACTTAACCACTGAGCCACATCTCCAGCCCTTTTTTATATTTTATTTATAGACAGTCTTACTGAGTTTCTTGGTGCCTTGCTAAGTGACTGAGGCTAGCTTTGAACCTGCAATCCTCCTGCCTCAGCCTGTTAAGCAGCTGGGATCATAGGTGTGGGATCATAGGTTTTTTGTTTTTATTTTTATTTTTATTTTTTTTTGAAGAACTGAAAGAATAGGAGGAACAAACATTTAAATAGTGTTTACTCCATGGCAAGCAGTATTCTAAGATATTTTAAACATTCACTCACTTAATCTTCATAATTTTGCAATTACCCTTCCATATGCATCATTGTAACCATTTCATAATGGGAAAAGGAGCCAGAAACTGACCCCAGTGTCCAGCCAGGAAGAGGCCGAGCTGTGTTCAAGACCCAGATCAGTTGAATTCCTAGTGTGACTGGTTTGCAGGATTCCCTGTTGCTTCCACTGGGCTAAAACAATCAGGGAGGCTTAACACAAATCAGATTATAGCATAAAGGTATCTGGACTCTCATTGCTCTGTTTTTTTCCCCCCTCTCAATTTTCTTCTCAGTAACACAGGAATAAAATAATTCCTAATTGTTGTGAAAGGCTGTTGTGAACTCTAAATAGCATCACACAAATGTTTGCCATTATTGTTATTAGAATTAATACTACTACTACTAGTCTAGTTTGAATTTCGTGGAAATATGAAGATTTTCATATGTGTCCTGGAAGTTTGCATTTTTTTCTTCACACAAAATCATTTATTGCTGGTCCCAGGTCATAGCCTCAGTGAACGACCTCCCATACTGAAGTTTCTGTCTAGTTCCAAACTACGTCTAGCCTGCCCTGGACTCTGAGGGTTGAAGGTAGTGGTGAGGTGTCCTTGTGCTTTTGGCAGGTAATTCTCCTTTAGTCTCAGGATCCAGAAATTATAAATATGGTGGGGCAACTTCAGGGGTGGAGCTCCTGCTGAATAGGGAGATGCCCAGTGCTAATTTGGTGCAAGCCAAACTGTTAGGAAGAGGCAGGTCATTTCTTTAAAAAATTATTTTGGACCATCTCTAATCTGAAAATGCAAAATCTGAAGTTCTCCAAAATCTTTTGAATGCTGACATAATGCCCCAAGTGGGATATTTCATACCATTGGACTTCGTTTCATGCACAAAATTATTTAAAATATTGTCACAAATTACCTTCAGGTAATGTGTATGTGGTATATATGAAACATCAATGAATTTAGTATTAAGACTTGGCACCCATCTCCAAGATATCTCATTATGCATATGCAAATATTTCAAACTTTTTAAAAAATCTGAAATCCAAAAATTTCTGGTCCCCAGCATTTCAGTAAAGGGATACTCAACCCTTTATACTCTCAGATATACTCTCTATATCTGAGATTTACATTTTAAATGGCTTACCAGATCATCTCTTTGACAGGGGATTCCAATTAAAAGCACAAGCTGGCACAGTGGCACATACCTGTAATCCCAGCAATTTGGGAGGCTGAGACAGAAGAATCTCAAGTTCAAAGCCAGCCTCAGCAACAGCGAGGTGCTAAGCAACTCAGTGAGACCCTGTCTCTAACTAAAATGTAAAATAGGGCTGGGGATATAGCTCAATGGTCGAGTGCCCCTGAGTTTAATCCCCAGTACCAAAAAAAAGAAAAAAAAAGTACAAATCTCTGGATAAATTTTGAGTGACTTTTTTTTAAGCCTAAATCAAGCCACTAATATAATGCAAAAAGCTTCTCTAATTTGGCTTTACCCTTTGGCTTTTATCCCTACATGTGAATCATTTTGTACCTGGCTCCTAATGTAAGAGAAATTCTTTTCTTACAGAGCATTTTGGGCTGGAAACCTCAGAATTCTACATCATTCTCAGCACAACATTCTCAACATAATAGCTGTTACTATGAATACAGATACCTTTCTTATTCAGGGTAAAGTTTATAGGGATAAAGTTCACCAGAGAATATTTAAACTTTATTTTTAATTTCTAAAGTTTTGCCTAAAAACTCCATAGTAAATGTGGTGGAGCAGTGGCCCACTCAGCTTGCCATAGTCTCAGAACACTTGGCAGCCTGGGCTCCAATGAGGCCATTCCATCTCTGGACCTGTACAACCTCCAGGCCACAAGGGTGCGCCCATGAGCCAGAGCCAGGATGGTCCTGCTTCTGCCTCAAAACCAGCACAGTCCCTGGAAAAGGACCCCTTATTAGGGCCTTCTCACTGGCTTTTTTTTCTTTTTTAAACCAGGGATTGAACCTAGTGGTGCTTAACCACTGAGCCACATCCTCAGCCTTATTTTGTATTTTATTTAGAGACAGGGTCTCACTGAGTTGCTTAGGCTGGCTCTGAACTCGCAATCCTCTTGTCTCAGCCTCCCAGCTCCTGGGATTACAGGCATGGGCCATTGCAGCCAGCTATCACTGGATATTAAAGACAGAATGAAGAGCAGGGGGGTAGGAGAGAGGATCCCTTTGCTTGTGCTAAGGGGAAACCAACAGTACAGGGCTGCGATGTGTAGCACTGGGTGCTGACTCAGCCTCCTGACTCTAAGGAAGAGAAGTCTCAGCCATTGCCCAGACCCCATAATAATCCTGTAGTCTGTTCCTCCAAACCACCTTCTGCTGTGGCCTGTAATACAGCGCCTGAGGCTGGGGCTGGTTGCCCTTACAGTGGGACCTTATGGGAAGACAATTTCATTCCTATATTAGGGCTTGAGATTCAAGTTCACACCGTGGCCAACACTTTACCATAGACCACCCAAGGAAGCAGAAACAGCCTGCATCAGTTGTATTTCCTCCCCTTCCTCAAGAACATGAGTCCTGTGTGTCTTGGGCACCTAGGCTGCCAGGGAAGTGGCTGAGAGGTGAGTGAGATGGGAATGAGGGAAATCCCGGGATCTCTCTAATCTCATACAAATTCTAACTACTGAACAACCTCATCTATTTTTGATTATAGTTTCACAATTTAATTTTTGATTAAATTGTTTCACAATTTAATTTTTTAGCCCAGCCACACCACTGCCAAAAGATTGACTTAGAAAATCTTCAAAGGTATTACAATATCAAAATCAATAAATGGAACCCTCTAGCTCCCCATAGACCATGCTCTGCATGGCTTCCCCAGCTCTTGCCTGGACAACCTCTAATTGGTCTTTATGCTTTCCGGACCTCTCTTAAACATCCAAATCCATTCTCCGGGCAGCTGTTGACATGGTCTTCCTAGAAGATAGCTGATCCCCTAACTCCTTTAAAATTAACAAACAGGAAACTTGGATGGCTTCCTGTTGCCTTCAGGATCAGACTCCTTAGTGCAGCGTTCATGAGCCGCCATCACGTCAGGGACCTGATCCTCCCTGTCACTTTCTTCCTTTCCTGAGTGCGTTCCGGTAGTCAGCTCTTCCCAGATCTTCACTCGCTCGTCTGGACCCTCCTTGCACATTTCTGCTTCAGAGCCCTTCATCTAGGCTGTCAACTGGCCTGACATGCCTTCCAAACACGTCAATGGTTTGTCTCATCCTTTAAGATCCTACAGATAAGTTTCAAGCTCCTGAAATCCTGTCAAGCCCCTTTCCTAAGCAGAGTTAGTGAATGCTGAACACTGTTCACATCCCACAGCATGCTGGACTGCCAATTACAGCTTCACTGAGTCCTTTCTCTTTTTTCTTTTGGTACTGAAGATGGGTTCAATCCCAGGCTGGGGTGTTTACCACTGAGTTACATCTCCCATCCTTATTATTTTTTATTTTGAGACAGGGTCTCTCTAAGTTGCTAAGGCTCTTACCAAGTTTCTGATCTTGCAATCCTCCTGCCTCAGTCTCCTGAGTCTCTGGGATTACAGATGTGTGCCACCACATCTGGCCTGAGTCCTATAACTGTTTACATACTTTCCTGCTTTATCTGATGGTGAGTTTCCCAAAAGAGAGACTGAGCACCACTCTGCCTCTAGCTCAACAACTCGCTTGATAAATATTACTTAATGACCCAAAACATTTCAGACTTTTCTTTCAAGTCCACAGAGACCTATGCTTCGCAAGCATTTTAAGTGCTATGGTCCGCTTGAGCCAGGAACCTCCCTGTTTTCATTTCAGGCCGATCTCCCTGCCAGGTTCCCAGTCTCTGAACCTAGTATATCTTGACCCACAGCAGGGTGGCAGCCCCCCACTCCTGAGAGGAAGGGGCAGGCTGAGTAGTCCAAGCTCTGAGAACACGACAGAGAACAATAGCAGGAAGTGACCAAGAGGGAAACAATCAGCTGGGCTGAGCCCCTGCCGAGGAGCTTCCTGATTGGCTTGATCTCTTCTGAGCAGGAACTCTGAGAATAACTTTGGAATTATCCCAGTGGGGTGACACATCTCTCTACTGAAAAGGACCTGTCACCTGGTAATGTCAAGCATGGAAAACATAGTTAGGGAAAAAAAAAAAAAAAAAAAAAACCTTTGACAAAGTTTCCTTCAGGGAGAATCGTTTAGATTCACCAAGCCTCCAGGCCCTGCCACAAATCCTGACTCCAACTTCCTTCTGAGTCGCTGTTGCAGGTACAGTTAAGCTGTCATTTGTACCTTCCAGATGAAAAAATCCTCCCCTCCAGGGTTCACAGGCCAGAAGGGCTGTTGGTGCTTCGGTGTCCTGTGAGCAGCCAGCTCGTGGAAGCCCACAAGGCAGGTGGCCGCAGGAGAAAATGCTCCCTTTCAGAACCCGCTTCCTGCAGTAGACGTGAGCTCTGGCATTGTGGGGGGCCACAGCAATACCTGAGATGCTGTCTCCTTTTCATGGAGCTGTGTGTTCTGTTCCATGGAACAGCCAAGCTTAGGTGGGAGATGGTGTGGGTGGAGCTTCTAGTCTGCTCTGTGCTAAACCGTGGCACCTCTGTTTGATCAAGATGTTGGAAAAGAAAATTCTGCCCCTGTCCACCCTAAAAAAACAACAAGAAAGGAAATACTGAAAACTTCTAGAGTCAAAGCTGTTTCATTTGCAGAAGGGAGGCAGCACAATCTGGCAGTCAATTTCCCAGGCTTTGCCACCTACTAGTGGTGGGTCATACATGACATGACCTCTCTTGACCTCAAGTTCTTCATCTGTCAAGCGTAGATTATTGTAGTAGTTATTTTGAAGAGTGCAGAGAAATGAATAATGCTTATAAACTAGCATGTTGTCTGGCTCGTAAATGCTCAATAACTGTTAGCTATTTTTACCTCTACTTTTGTGGGACATTAAATAGTATTTTTTCAATGAATGACTCATTAAGATGCTAATTCAAGCATCTTGAAAGCAACACCAGTCTCCCTAGAGTGACCTCTAGTACAGACAGCAAGCAAAAATATGTTGGTAATTGCCACTTTGGGCAATTATGGGAGCTGTGACTGAAGCTGTCTGGGGGGTATATGCAAGCACAGAGAGGCTAATGGGAATTAGCCTTACTCAGCAGGAAGGCTATCACAGAATGCTGGATTTAGGTAAAAACAATGAGCAAACAGGGATTTGAAAGAGAGGGATGTACCCCACAAACAATTTTCACAATCTGGTATGGAAGCCCGGATGCTTCCTGCATGAAGGGGTGAACTCAACAAGAATCATGGAGTGAAGCAGAGTAAAGGCCAGGACTCTCCACATTGTTCTGACCAAATTCCTGCATATGTGGATGTCTTGCACCTGTGATCTTATTTAGGCGAGCTCCCGAGTGAATAACAAGTCATTACACACACACAGCCACACACACTTGGAATCCAATGAAATTGTATATTAGGGTATTTGGGGAAAACAATTTTGAAAACAAAAGTTGTAAAACACATAGTAGTTGCCTTCTACATTACCCTATCTCAGAGAAGGCAAATAAGACAAGTTGCTTTTTTTTTCTTTTCTTTTTTTTTCTCTCTCTTTTTTTTGTACCAGGGATTGAACCCAGGGTTTCTTAACCAGTGAGCCACATCCTCAGCCATTTTTGTTTGTTTTGAGACAGGTCTTACTAAGGTGCTTATGGCCTCACTAAGTTGCTGAGTATAGCTTTAAATTCGTGATCCTTCTGCCTTAGTCTCCAGAGTCACGGAGATTACAGGTGTGTGCCACCATGCCCAGCATCAAGTTTCTTTTGAATCAGTTGTTTATACTAAGTCCAGAGTTGCTGTTATTTTGAATTTGTTCTTTTAAGAAATCATTTTCTACTGAAGAAATTGGACCAAAGGATTTGTCTTGAAGCTTCCTCCAGTTGAGAAGCCATTTATGTGTTCGCTAAAACATTCATTTGCCCAGCTAACATTTATTGGGAACTTTTAGTGAGCCAGTTCCTCACTCCAGGCAAGCTAGCTGGATGCAAGAAGCCATATTCAAAGATAGAGAAGAAACGGTGTTACTCTCAAGGTGTTGGTGAACTGGAGCTCCAGTTCCATAAAGAAGTGATTGAAATACAGTGGGATAAATTTGCAGATAGAAATATGTCCGTGAGATAAGATAGCAAAGAGGAAAGGCACCAGGAAGACTTCCGGAAAGAGATGAGACCAGAGCAGATTCTTTTTTTTTTTAATATTTCATTTTAGTTGTAGATGGACACAATATCTTTATTTTACTTATTTTTATGTGGTGCTGAGGATCAAACCCAGTGACTCACGCATGTGAGGCAAGCGCTCCACCGCTGAGCCACAATCCCAGTCCCCAGAGCAGATTCTTAATGCATCCTGATTGCCCAGGGAAGGGGAAGGGAGAGATCAAGGTCATTTGAGGCAGAGGAATGTTCAGAGATAAGGCACTGAGTTAAAAAATAAATAAATAAATAGACAAAAGGGAATCCAGTGTGCAGGAATCCACCAAGAAAGGGATCCTTCCAGGAGGCTGGGAGTGTGTCAGGAAGGAGCTGATAGCAGAAGATCCTGTGGGGTTTCCAGCAGAGGATTACCATCATGGTGTCCAGGCACAGTCTGGATTTGAGGGTGATGAGCCTGGGTAGAAGCAGAGGGATTGTTGGGAGGGCATTTAAGGGAAGGAAGGAGAGCGCCTGTACCAGGGTTTGAAGAGGAGCAGGTGTGAGATTTGTAAGTTAAATCACCAAGACTTGGTGGCTCATAAGATACATAGAAGGTGCCCAACTTGTGATGCCTACTTAGAATTTTTCAACTTTGTGATGGTGCAAAGCAATACATATTCAGTAGAAACCATACTTTGAACTTGAATTTGATTTTTTCCAGGCAAGTGATAGGTCGTAAGATCTCTCCATGTTGGGCTGTAACAGCAAGCCGTGTTCCTGTCAGCCACAACTGCGAGAGGAAACGACCCATACTCTGCTGTGCACTGTGTTGCTAAGCTGTGGTGTGCGGCAGGTTAGGTGCATTTTTGTCTTACGATATTTCCAACTCGTGATGAGTTTACTGGGACACAACACCACTGTACGTCAAGGAGCAGCTTGTGTGTATAGCAAGGCTGGAATTCAGGAGAGATGCTGGAGGTAGAGGTGGTTGGGTAAATGTCAGAGTGCTTAGGAATTATAGCGTGAGGGTGTACCTGGTTAACTAGGCTTCAGGTGTTGAACAATGAACCAATAAACCAACCAGACCACTGAACCAACAAGAACAATGAAGGAAATAACACTTAAGAGGAGCCCATATCAAGAATATAGCACCTTGGCCTCCAAAGGGGAAGAGGAATATCAACAGTATATCTAAGGATTAAGAAGTTGGGGTTGTGAGGTGTAGCTCAGAGCCCCTGGGTTCCATCCTCAGCACCACCAAATAAATGAACGAAAAAATAAAATCAAATAAAATGGAAAAATTCAGATAGTCACACTTCAAAGGATCCATCAGAGTTGGCAGTTAGGATGTCATGGGATTTATCAAGAGTAGATACAGTGGGGGAGGCAGGTGAGGATGTGAGATGTTGAGACAGCAGGCAGTGACTGTCCTTGGAGGAATCTGGAAGCGAGATTGAGCAGTCATTAGAACAGGATGCAGGGTCGAGAGAAGTTCACCTATTTTTAGTGTGGAGAGAATTAGTTCTTGCTTACGGACTACTGGAAGGAGACATCCTAGAGAGAGGTTGAAGATACAAGGAGTGGGGATAATTGATAAAATGTCATCCCAGAGGGACCCGCACAGAGGAACAGGTGGCAGAGTTGACCTCCAACGGGAGAGTCCAAGAAAGAGCCTGGAGGTAAGAAGGTGAGGCTGGAGAGGACTTACTCTCCTTCTGAAAAAAGAAACATTTGGGGGGATGCCAAAGTTGAAGCCACTGAGAAAATCAGTGCTTTGAAAGGAGATCATTTCACTTTCCTGTAATCAAAACTCTTCATTTCTGATGAAACAAACTCAAGTAAGAATTACACCCAAGAAATCAAAGCTCAGCTCCAGCTCGGAAATGATTTCCTGAAGCACAAATCAACTTGCATACACTCTGAGGGTGGGATCCATACGAGTCCAGATGGAAGAAACACTTGAGAAGAGGGGAGAGAGTCTGGCCTCTGTGGGCTGAAAGAAACTTGGAGAGAAGTTTGCATTTATACTTCTTTGGGATTAAATTGGATAGCAACACAATCAGTAATGAAAAGTGCTCTTATATCCCAGTTACATACTGAGATGGAGATATAAACCAATCTGATATTGATTTTCTTTTTCCCCCTTCACTAGCTGGATATTTAAATTTGTTATTCAGCGGAGAAAGTAAACCGGGTGCAGTGGCACATGCCTGTAATCCCAGTGGCTCAGGAGGCTGAGACAGGAGGATCGTGAGTTCAGAGCTAGCCTCAGCAACTTAACAAGGCCCTGAGCAACTCAATGAGACCCTGTCTCTAAATAAAAAAAATACATAAAAAAGGGCTGAGGAGGCTGGGGATATAACTCAGTTGGTAGAGTGCTTGCCTTGCATGCACAAGGCCCTGGGTTCAATCCCTAGCACCAAAAAAAAGGTGGGGGGATGTGGCTCTGTGGTTAAGCACCCCTGGGTTCAATCCCTGATACCAAAATAGTAGTAGTAGTAGTAGTAGTAGTAGTAGTAGTAGTAGTAGTAGTAATAATAATGGGGAAAGTAGTGAAACCATGCCAAGTCTTAAAAATTATGTTTAAGATCACCGTGTCCAAGTTAGTTTTAGTATAGGACACTTTAAAAGTATATGTGTAGGTTGTCTTGCTTTTCCTTCACTTGGTCAGTACTTCCTGAGCATCTGTATGTACAGGGGAGAACATAAGGTACAGTGATAAAATATGTAGTCCTATCTCTCAGCAAGGGTCCACTTGGGAGAGGGGTGGTACAGGTGGGGCTGGGAGGATGCTTAGGTTTTTAGCTCAGTACAAGGCACCAGGTGCCTAAGAGGCTAAAAATGCTATGAAGATGCAGAAGTGAGCCAATCAGGTTGGAGGAACTTTGGGAGAACATTACTAAAGAGACACGAGTCAGCCTGGGCTTCTACCATTGTTTTCAGCAGATACAGTTGGGAGCAGGGAGGTGCTCCTTGGCTTTTGTCCCCAGCAGTCAGTTTCAGCAGAGGACAGAGTCAGGCTGGAACAGGGTTGGAATGGAGCATGGAGATGTGAGCATGGAGGTGTGAGTAGGAAGTCTGGTTGGATTTGTGAAGGAGGTGATAGGGAGCCACCAGGAGTTTTTCAATAGGGAGAGGACAAGAACTGTACCTGAGGGAATTTTTTTTTATTTTTATTTTTTGGTACTAGGGCTTGAACTCAGAGGTACTCGACCACTGAGCCACATCCCCAGCCCTATTTTGTGTTTTATTTAGAGACAGGGTCTCTCTGTGTTGCTTAGCACATCGCCATTGCTGAGGCTGGCTTTGAACTTGCAATTCTCCTGTCTCAGCTCCCTAAAGTATTGAGATTACAGGCGTGCACCACTGCGCCTGGCCCTGAGGGAATATTAATGGGACTTTCTCTTCTCATCCATACTCTGTTTCAGGGATGATGTGGAAAAAAAGATGCCAAGGGCTTGAGTTTCCGCCGCCACCTTGCTGTGAAGGGAGGTCCTGTTCTTTCACAAGGAGAAGTGGAAATCCTCTGTTTATTTAAGGGCCATGGATATTTTTTCATTATACAGTGTCAAACAATATGCCCTGACTCCAGATACACTCATCTCGATAAAAGGAAGCCGTTTCCTTATGAATTGAGTCACAAATGAAAAATATTTGGAGAGTGCCATAGAAACAAATGTACCGTCTTCCTGAAATGTGGGAAAGGGATTTTGTAGCATCTACTCGTGTGAAAATAATCTTCTTCCCAGTGCTCTAACTGGAATATAAAAACTGATATTAAGATAGAGGCAGAGAAGCCGGGTGTGGTGGCACACACCTGTAATCCCAGCACTTTGGGAGGCTGAGACAGGAGAATCGCGAGTTCAAAGCCAGCCTCAGCAATGGGGAGGCGCCAAGCAACTCAGTGAGACCCTGTCTCTAAATAAAACACAAAATAGGACAGGGGATGTGGCTCAGTGGTCAAGTACCCCTGAGTTCAATCCTCGGTACCAAAAAAAAAAAAGAAAAAAAAAAAGAAGCAGAGAAAGGGGTAAAGAAGAAGGCTAAACAGTTTTAGAATGGAATAAAGAGATTCCCTGGCATCAGGTCTCAGGCTGGCCCAGGGTTCCAAGCAGCAGGAACTAAAGGGACAATGTCTTCAGAGTCCTTCTGTAGGAATAATTCCCCCTGTGACTTCTGTGAAGCCACAGATATCTGGGCAAGTGACTAGTTGGCCTGGGTTAGTTAGATTACCACTCCTTGACCAGGGCTGTGAGCTCTCTGATCAATAGTTTCACTAAATCCAATAGGAATCCCAGAGAGACTTTTCCCCCCCAATGGAAAAATTGGATATTGTTCTCAAGAGGAAAGAGTGGGGAAACTCCTAGGCAGGCACAGCTCACAGCTGCCCATGGCCTTTGCTTCTGTCACTACCTCACTTCTGAACTTAATATTGTCTGGCTTCTGCTTCTACCATGTAATCAGAACTTTAAGATCATGGGTGAGCTCCACGTGGTTAGATCTTACATGCAGGGTGATGGGTTGGTTGCGCTGCAAGGCTGCAGTGGTGTTTAAAATGCACAGATAACCACAATGTAGCTCTTCTTGATATTATTCAGCTGGCAAAGGCTCTCTGAGTCCGACTGACGCACAGCACACCAAAGAGATGCTAAGAAATGGATGATTATAATTGTGCAGTGAGTCGAAACTTCCCTACTAAGACTTTGGATACATCAAGGATTTGGGGGCTGAGGGGAGGGACAAAGCACAGTTGGAGCCAAGCCCCACTTACAAAGACTGATTAGCAGTAATTAATTCCAAGCCTGGCAATGGCTAATTTTTTTCCCTTCTGCTGAGTTACTGATAAGACTGGGCTTTGACTAGCTGTGACTCCAAATTCTCAGCAGACTTCTAAGAGCACTCATTCAAAATTCAACAATATGAGCCAGGTGCGGTGGCGTATACCTGTAATCTCTGCAGCTCGAGAGGCTAAGACAGGAGGATCACGAGTTCAAAGCCAGCCTCAGCAATGACAAGGCGTTAAGAAACTCAGTAAAGCCAGGCGTGGGGGCTCACGCCTGTAATCCCAGCATTTAAGGAGGTTGAGACAGGAGATGTGAGTTCAAAGCCAGCCTCAGCAACGGTGAGGCACTAAGCAACTCAGTGAGACTCTGTCTCTACATAAAATACAAAATAGGGCTGGGGATGTGGCTCAGTGGTCAAGTAACCCTGAGTTCAATCCCCAGTACCAAAAAAAAGAAGAAAGAAAGAAACTCAGTGATATTTTGTCTCTAAATAAAATAAAAAATAAGCCAGGTGCAGTGACGCAAGCCTGTAATCACAGCACTTAGGGAGGCTGAGATAGGAGAATTGCGAGTTCAAAGCCAGCCTCAGCAGTGGTGAGGTGCTAAGCAACTCAGTGAGACCCTGTCTCTACATAAAACACAAAACAGGGCTGGGGATGTTGCTCAGTGGCCGAGTACCCCTGAGTTTAATCTCCAGCACCAAAATAAATAAATAAATGAAAAATAAAATAAAACACAAAATAGAGCTGGGAATGTGGCTCAGTGGGCAAGTGCCCCTGAGTTCAATCCCCAATACCCCCCACCAAAATTCAACAATGTGCAGCAAGTGTCTTGTATTAATTAGGATTCAGTGTGGAAGCAGGTGACAGAGACCCAGAATAACAGGTGCCTAAACACATTGTTTATTTCTCCCTCCGCTAAAAATCTACAGGTACCAAGCCACAAGCTGTTTGGTGGCATTGCTCCATGAATTCCTCAGGGATCCAAACTTCTTCCAGCTTGTCCCTTTCCTAAGGATTGGTCCTTGTTCATGGGGTTCAAGGTGGGAGTTGGAGCTCCACCTGCACACATATGCATTTCAAGAAGAAGGGTAAAGGAAAGGCTGAAGAAGATAGGGCTAAGGAAGATTCTAGAAGCTGCCCTACAACACTTTCATTTACATCCCTTTGGCCAGAATAGGCTCCCTGCAGCTACAAAGGATGCTGAGAAATGTGGACTTCTGTGGGGCAGTGCACCCGGCTCAGCTTTAGGGTTGCTCTGCTCTGAAAGAAGAGGCAGATGGAAATGGAATGAGCAGCAGCCTTCTCTGTATTCTTGCTCATGCTGGGTACAAAGCCGTGGGGACTTTCCTCTGAGCATGGAGCATTCTTCCTGAGATTCTTGTTTTGGCAGGTCGGTCAGACAGGCACCCCACTTGATTGTTCAACTGCAAAATTGCAGTGCAAGAGAAGAGAACAGGTCTGATTAAGTACCTTCAGCCCTTTCAGCAGCTTCTTGTGTCCTGGGAGTATTTGCTGAGGTTCAAATTTATGTCAACTACACAGCAGGGTGTTTGGCCAAGGTGTCTGTAGACCTACCCTGTGTCCCTCTATGGTGAGGAAGGGTGTGAAGGCTTATCAGGAAAATACTGGGCTTGGGGTTGGGATGTAGCTCCATGGTAAAAAGTTGCTTGCTCAGGAATATACTAAGGGTCCTGGGATCTAATGAATGTTTCTCTGGTATTGCTTCTTAGTGCCAGTTGGTGCTGAGTTTTCTCCAAGAGGGAGCTTGGAAGTCCATGCTCCCCTTGGTCTTTCCCCCTTTTCTCTTTTACTCTGCCTACTGCCTCTGCCCTAGTCCTGGGCCTCAATTCATATCTGGGCTCTGCCATGGATGATTGGTTCCGTTTGCCATAGATCTTCCCATTTTCCAGAGCAGATCTCTGACAAATCATGGTGTTCACTTACCTTGATTTCGGCACTTTTCAGGGAGACAACTCAGACAAATAACGAAAGCAGTAGGCAGATGAAGTTTTCCAAGTGTCTAAGTGAACATTCTGATGATCAGTGCAGTCAAAGGGAATGGGAGCCAGGCGTGGTGGCGCAGGCCTGTAATCCCAGCACTTAGGGAGGCTGAGACGGGAGAATCGTGAATTCAAAGCCAGCCTCAGCAATAGCGAGGCGCTAAGCAACTCAGTGAGACCCTGTCTCTATATAAAACACAAAATAGGGCTGGGGATGTGGCTCAGTGGTGGAGTGCCCCTGAGTTCAAGCGGTACCAAAAAAAAATGGTGGGAATGGGTTTCCATGGGAGGTGGCAAGCTCTGTGGGTGTGGAGAATTTGGGGGATTTTGTTGTTGTTTGTTTCTTTGTTTTGTGATACTGGAGATTGAATGCAAGGCTTGGCACATTTTAGACAAACACCCTGCCACTGAGCTACTGTGTAGAGGATTTAAGCAGAGGTAAGATCCTTCTCAGATGGGGTACAGTTCACAGACTTCATATTTATGAAGAGCCTTTAGTTGAAGTGACTTCCATTCCTAGTGTATAGGTGAGCTTTCTGTCATTGTGACAAAATACCTGCGATATTCAGCCCTCAAGGAAGGAAGGCTTATTTTGGTTCATGGTTTAGGGAGTTTCAGTCCATGGTCGGCTGTGTTGACCTGGACGAGTCAGAACATCATGGCAGGGAGCATCTGATGGAAGAAACTGCTCACCTGTGGGTTCCAGGAGGCAAAGAGAGAGGAAGAGGAGGTGCCAGGGTCCCAGTCTCCCCTCCACGGGCACACCCACCAGGACCTAACTTCTTTCCACTATTTCTCACCTCCTGAGAGTTCTGCAGCCTCCCAGTGGAACCACAGGCGGGACCAAGTCTTCCACAAATGGGCCTTTGGGGAACATTCAAGATCCAAACTATAGCACCCAGTTTGACCCTCTGTGGGCTGGTGAGCCTGAAAAGCCTGTGGCATTGCTCTGTCCATTCTTGGGGGACTGGGCATCAAGAGGAAGTGGTCCTGAGAGGTAGGCAAGAGTAGTGGCAAAGAGTCTTGTTTCTCCAGCCAGAACACCAGGGTCTGGATCCTGGCCCGTCATCATGTCTATGACCCAGGGCAAGTCACTGACCTTCCTGAATCTGAGACCCTTCATCTGTACAATGGGAATTGAAGATTCTCTCTCTTCATAGGACACCGTGAAGATTAAGTACCATAATGTGTATGGCACTAAAAACAGTGCCAGGGATCTTAAGTGTTATAATTATTATTACACATAGAACTATATATAAAACAAAGACAATAATAGAATGGTTGGCATTATAAACATTGTCACTGGGCTGGGGCTGGGGCTCAGCGGTGGAGCGCTTGCCTAGCATGCGTGAGGCACTGGGTTCGATCCTCATCACCACATATAAATAATAAATGAATAAAATAAAGATCCATTAACAACTAAAAAAAAAATTAAAAAAAAATAAAATAAACATTGTCACTGAAGTGAAGCCCAACTGAGTTTACAGGCAAAAACCTCTCCAAGCCAAGTTTGTATGAGACTGCACTCTTGGATTCAACTGATAGACCCCCAGGCAACAGAAACATTAATTGGTTCCTATAGGTGAAGGATAATAGCAAAGGGTTATGGGAAGCTGGCAGAATCCATGGCCAGTGTCTCACCAGCCAGCCTTTCCTGTTACTTCTTGTCTTTGTTTGGACCTTGAGGGAAGGTTGCTTCTCAGCTGAGTCTTGAAGACCAGGTGTTTTGGGTCTAGGCAAGGCACAGGAAAGGAAAGCATAAAATGAGCCACTGGGAAGGAGGACAGAGGTGCTGGGGCCTGTCTGAGGCATTGCTGAGCCACAATACTGGAGCATGGTGTGGCTGACAAGGCCACACAAGGCCACATGCTCCTGGGTGAAAGTAGGGACATATGATATACGGAGCTGTGGACCATTCTATTCTCTCTGCCTGGTATGTTTCCTTCTCTTTTCCACCTAGTGAATGCATCCTTCAAAACCCAGCTAATGTGTCACTTACTCAGTCAAGATTTTTCTTACCACCTAGTGTCAGTTGGAAGTTGCATTCAGTTGTGATCACAACAGTGGCTTAAATTCATAATAAGAAATCTAGGGCCAGACAGTCCAGAGGTGGTGTAGTTACTCCATTATGCTGTCTGGGACCCAGCTAGCTTCTCTCTTTTTGCACATCGAGCCATCCTTACCATTCTCACCATCCTCTGAGGACACAAGATGACTGTTCTACTTCTACCTCCATATCCCTATGATAGGAAGAATAGTGGACCCCTGAAGATGTTCACATTGTAATCCCCAAATCTGTGACTGTTAGGTCACATGGCAGGTGAGAATTATGGTTTGTATTAGTATGCTTTCTGTTGCTATAAGAAAATACCTGAGACTGGATACTTTATGAAAAAAATGAGGTTTATTTAGCTCACAGTTGTGGAGGCTGAGGTCTACCATCAAGTAGCTCCATCAGTTCAGCCTCTGGTGAGGGCCTCCTTGGCTATACCACATCATGGTAGATGGCATCATGTGGTAGTAAGTGCAAGAGGGAGAGATCACATGGTGAGAGAATAAGCAAAAGGGATTCATGGGCTAGCTTGCTCTTTTTATAACAACCTGCTGTTGTGGTAACTAACTAGAATCCCTTGGAAATTACTTTAATCTTTCAAGGGCAGTTCCCCCAGTGACCTAACCACTTTCCATTAGGCCTCACCTCTTAAAGGTTTCACCACCTCAACACTGCCACCCTGGAAGCCAAGCTTCTAGCACATGAAACCCTATGGAAACTTAGAGGTTGCACTCAAACCACATCCAAACCATACCAAAGTGTCTAAATAGCTGACTTTAAAATAGAGAGATAAAGGCTGGGGACATGTCTCAGTAGTAGAGTGCTTGCTTAGTATGTGTACAGCCCTAGGTTCAGTCCTCAGTACTGCTAAGTAAATAAATGGAGATGATTATCCTGGATTGTCTGGATGAGCCTGCTGTAATAATAGGAATCTTTAGACATAGAGAGCGAGGGATAGGCGCAGTGGCACACACCTGTAATCCCAGTACTTTGGGAGGTTGAGACAGGAGATTCACAAGTTCAAAGCCAGCCTCAGCAATGGCGAGGTGCTAAGCAACTCAATGAGACCCTGTCTCTAAACAAAACACAAAATAGGGCTGAGGATGTGGCTCAGTGGTCAAATACCCTGAGTTCAATCCCCAGTACCAAAAAAAAAAAAAGTAGAGAGGCAGAACAGGAATGTCACAGGGTGAGATGGTTATAGAAGAATGCTCAAATAGACACAGCATATTGGCTTCAAAGGCAGAAGAAGAAAGCCGTGAGGCAAGGAGTGTGGGTGGTCTCAGGGATCTGGAAAAAAGGCAAGGAAATGACTTTCCCTGAGAGCCTCCAGAAGGGGGCACAACTCTGCCAGCACCTTTACTGTAGCCTGGTGACCCCCATATCAGACTGATTTGCAGAAGCACAACATAGTATTTTCATTTTGTGAATATATTTATTCAAGTATGTGGTGGGTGTTATAGCAGCAACCAGAAACTAATACATCTCTCTAACATGCAGTCCTTGCAACAGGCAGGAAGAAAGGAAAGAGCAAAAGTGCTTGCCACTTACATCAACTCTTCCTTTTTTAATAGAGCTTTCTCAGTAGTCCCCCCTAACAATTTTACTTATATCTCATTAGCCAGCCCTGTGCCATGGCTATCTTTATCTGCAGAAGAAGCTGGGCTCATTGCCATCCCCAGCAAAATAAGGATTCTGTTAGTATAGAAAAAGGGGAGAAGAGATACAGGGCCCACTACTTGGAGTCTCTACCACTCAGGCCCAGGCAGAACTGCTGTATTCCACAACACATCATTCTTCCCCTGGTAACTCCTTTTTGGATTATAGTGTAATTTATGTGTTTAAGTGGCTATGTTTGATTTCTGTCTGTCCCTGGTGGTCTGCACAGAGTCTGGTGCAGAGAAAGTGTTGGCATAAAGTTCAATGGATGAATATGAGAATAAGTTTTGAAATAGAGAATGATGGATGTACTTCATGGGTCCAGAAAGCCTTTGTATTTTCCTATGAGGATGTTCTGTGGGGGTTAGAGATGTTTTATAAGACCATTTGACCCTGATGGAAACCTCATCTCCAATAAATTAAACCTCCACAGCTGCAGTATGTCACCTTTTCTTACAGTTTATTACAGTCTGTTTTTTGCTCAGAAGAAACTGAGCAAGCTGGTCAGAGGCTGTTGGTACACCTGTCACAGACCACAGAGCCTCGATTAACCTTGCGTATAAATTACACATCCTGCCCATTCTTTATTTTTAGCTCAGCAATATCTATTCGGCACCTCCAGAGAAGACTGCATTAGGTTTCAGTCATGAAACTACCAAACCAGCGGCATGTCCAGCCTGGCTGGGATGACAGTTATTAACCCCATGACATGGTCTCTTGGGAAGCTCCTCAGCCCCAAGATACAAGTTTTTCTGATAAAGTCATGGCCTGGGTTATACAGAGTTCTCAGAACCTGGCCCAAGGCCACCTGTGCATTTGGAGGAAAATCTGCTTTTTGGATCTGACTTTCTTAGACTTACACAGATGACCTGTTTCCTTCAGTCATTCCCTTTAGGGCGAAACTCAGTTGTTATCACAAAGGTTTGGTTTCACTGCCTCCCCCCTTCCTTCTCAGTTACGCAGCACAGTATCATGACCCAAATCTTTAGCACCTGAACTATATAGCTGAGTGCCCTGAAACCCATAGGGCAGGGGCAGGCTGTGGCGACAGGCAGGCCAGCCAGTGGGCATCAGGTCACAGGGAAGTCTTAACCACTTGGGGCTGCTGCACCGGAAGTGAGTTACTTGGAGACAGCCATTTTTTTTTTTTTTTGGTCAGCCATTTTTAACTGTCTCTTGTTTGTTTTAGAATCCTATGTAGTGCTTAGTTCTGTACAGAAGCCAAGTGAACTCAGTAAATGTTGATTTTAATTTTAAATAGATGTTGGGAGGTGCCACTTAACCCCTTTACTTCAAACAGAGAAGCTCTCAGCATGAAGCCTCAGGAGATGTTTTTTAAAAGCAAGTGATTGTTTTTTGTGTAAGTGAAACAACTGATTAGATACCTAATATGTGGATTTTTTTCATTGGGAAAATATTGAAAATTATAAAAACAAAATTAAGATTATCTCTAATCCTATTACCCGGAGATAACTACCACTGACATTTTTCCTCTTTTCTCAGTCTTTTTTTTTTTTTTTTTTTTTTTTGGTACTAGAGATTGAACTCAGGGTCACTCAACCACTGAGCCACATCCTCACCCCTATTTTGTGTTTTATGTAGAGACAGGGTCTCACTGAGTTGCTTAGCGCCTCGCTATTGCTGACGCTGGCTTTGAACTCGCGATTCTCCTGTCTCAGCCTCCCTAAGTGCCAGGATTACAGGCTTGAGCCACCGCGCCCGGCTTTTTGTCAGTCTTGATCCTCATGAAAGAGTGCCCTGTTTCCTTCCAGATTTATCTGAGGATTAGGGTAGTTTATGTTCTTTCTAATCTTGTAGCTTCAGATATAATTGGACATATAAATATGCACATACTATATAAAGATACATATATTATACATAAAATTGGTATATATATCATTGGAATATACATTAATGTGTGTACACATACACACACATGTGTCTCAGTGAATGGTTATCACAGTAATGCTATGTAACAAATTCCCTCAGATTCATTGGCTTAAAGTGAAAGTCGTTTGTTCTTGCTGACACTTCTTTGAGCAGACTGAGTGTTTGCTGATCTAGGCTGAGCTCTGCCAAGGGGCTGACTTATGTTCAGCCCTGCCTGCGCTTGCCTTGCCTGGGCTCAGGTCTGCTCCACGTGTGTTCTTTCTGAGCCCTGGAGTGAAAAGGCAGCAGTGGCCCAGAGAAGGTCTTTTCTTGGTGCTGGTAGAGGTACAAGGGGTTAAACTGGGCAAGCGCACACAAGCCTCTAACTATGTCATGTCTACTAACATCACATTGGCTATAGCAGGTCACCTGGCTGACCCCAAAGTCAAGCAAAAGGCAATTATGTGCCTCACCATGAGGTCAGAGCAAATCACGTGACCAAGACCAGCATCAGTGAATCAGGGAAATATGTACTCTTTCCAAAGAGGCAAGGGGGAAAGAGGGAATATTTTTGAGAGTAATATAATCTGCACATCCCAAATGTTTGTTGAAGTGCTCTGCCTTTGAGATTTCAATAAAATCTGCTAAGCCAGGCACAGTGACACACTCTTATAATCCCAGCACTTTGGGAGGCTGAGACTGGAGAATTGCGAGTTCAAAGTTGACCTCGGCAATGGTGAGGCACTAAGCAACTCAGTGAGACCTTGTCTCTACATAAAACACAAAATAGGGCTGGGGATGTGGCTCAGTGGTTGAGTATCCCTAAGTTCAATCCCTGGTAGCAAAAATATAAAATAAAATAAAGTATGTTCAGAACCCACCTGGCCAGTAACATCATCCAGTCTGTTCAGGAGACCTCTAGCCCGGAGTTGCTGCACCCGTTGAATTAGGTCAGTTTATGGATCTTTGACTATCTTGTGTTCTCCCTGTTCCACACTCAACGTCCCTTTCCTAGATTCCCTCCAAAATAATTCATACAAATGTGTATAGAAGATTTTGCTGAACATTTGGAACAACAAAGGAATATTTTGCCTCTGTGTTTAGGTTTCCATGTTTTTTGGCTCCTCCTCCTGGATTCAGTGTGCATCTCAGCCCACACACGGCCTCTCAAGCTGGCTGAAGATTTTACCCTATCTCAGAAATTCTCACAGTCTTGTCTTGGCTAGGTCACACCTTTGTGTAATTTGGTTCAGCTTCTTTTTTATTCATTTGACATATGTATATTGAGTATTTGTGTCCTCCCCTTGATGTATAGTAGTGTAGATGGGGAAATTAAATAATGTACATTACTGTTTGGGGGTCAGGTAATTCTTCCTTGTAGGGGACTGTCCTGTGAATTGCAGGATGTTGAGCAACATCCTGGGCTTCTCACTAGATGCCAGTAACAACAGTCCCATTCCCTTTGAGTTATGGGCAACCAAGATATCTCTAGACATTGCCAAATCTTCCCTGGCGGACAAAGCCACCTCAGTCGAGAACCAATGCTTTAATATACAATAGACTTGATTTTAAAAATACCTAATAAACTAAAATAATACTCTATGAGAAACATTCAAAGGAGGGTGAGTCCTTACTTTCTGGGGGTGAGGCTCTGAGAACCTCAGGGGACAGGGGACCATCTGAGCTTAGACTTCAAGAATGGTTAGGGTTTGTGACAGGTTTCCTGGAGAAGGGGAAACAAAGCGTTCAAATGAGTGAACAGGTAGTAGCTGTACTTCATTTGAGTAAAGTCTGAAGAGGAGTAGGCATGTTGGTGAAGTGGAAGCCAGGTGGATCCTGGGAGGTTACGTAATATGCAGCCTTATGGGTTGTTATAAGACTTCCACTTTTTACTCTCAATAAAATAATAAGTGTATTGGCATTGTGTTCATTTGGAGAAGGAACCTTCAGACTTAGGGTTTATCTTCATAACCCAAACTAATTGCTGCAAAGACTCATTTTTCCAGAGGATGACACTCAGGAAGGACACAGAAAAGTTCTCTAAGGGGCACAGCATATTCTAAACAAATTCACGCCTATACATACGTTGGTGTTCCTTACCCCTCAGAAGATCTCACTCTGAACTCTTCATTTTAGGTCTAAATCTAATGGCTTTGGTAGTCAGTTCCCAAGGAAGATAGAAGAAGAGGAGAGCAAGGGAGAGGATTTGTGTATGCAGGATGGACTCTGTAGTAGAACTTCCTGTCCAGCAAGGGGAAAGGGCCAGAAACATAAGTGGGCAAGTGAGCAGTTGGATGGATGGATGGATGGATGAATGCACAAACGAATGAATGAACCAAAGAATGAATTTAGACCAATGCATTCAAGAGGAGCAGCAGTCTGGAGTCCTTTAGGCAGGGGAGCATCTCTCCCTTGCCAACCCCTAAGACATTGCCACACCACAGCCCACCCTTGCATGCCAGCATATGCAGTGTTTAATGAGGCAGAGAATACATGAGATTTGGTAGAACCCATGTGGCAGGAGTTTGCCACAATGGTTAGGAGCAGAGCTGGAGTTAGATTTCCTGCTTTGCATCCTTGGGTCAAAGCTTTGCAGCCGGGCGCAGTGGCACATGCCTGTAATCCCAGCACTTTAGGAGGCTAAGACAGGAAAAGCCAGCCTCAGCAATGGTGAGGTGCTAAGCAACTCAGTGAAACCCTGTCTCTAAATAAAACACAAAATAGGGCTGGGGATGTGGCTCAGTGTTCAAGTATCCCTGAGTTCAATCCCTGGTACCCCCTCCAAAAAAAAAAAAAAAGCTTTTCATCAACAAACTGGTTACTTAACCTTGCCAAGCCTTATTGATCTGCAAAATGGGATGCCCTACATATAGGGTCATTGGGAGTGTCAAATAAAGTAGCCCATGTACTTAGCTCAGCTCTTGGCACAGAATAAGTACTCACTAAAAGCTAAAGATTATTCTTATTATTTCACTGGAAGAATACAGTTGCTGAGATTTCCCCAAAATCATAGCTGTAGTTGCTCTTCTGGAATATTCTCAGAGTCTCCTGGCAGTGCTGTAATTTCCCTTTTGGAAAATATATAGGAGGCTGTGAAAAACGAGCAAATTTCCAGAAGAGTAGTGAGGGGACAGTTACATCTGTCTGTTCCATCTCCCCTGTTTTTGGCAATAACAGCCAGACCACTGAAGGAGAGGACAGCGGGATCCCAAGGGTTTTGGCCACCAGCCATTTCTTAACCAGTGTTATTTCCTTTGAGCAAAACTGACCCTTCACCTTTTGGCCATCCTAAGAGCAGAGCAGTTATTTTGACTAGGAGAATATGAAGCGATTTCCTTCAGATATTATGCCCTGTACAAGTAAACATCATCTACTTACAGATAAGAAGGCTGCACAGTAGTAGGGCTGGAGGGCAGATACCAGAACACATTGCAGAGTAATGGCCTTGAACTAGTGGAAGTAGCCCTGGTTGTTTTCCTTTGACCAATATCTGTCCAGTGACAGCTGGAAATAGAGGGCACTCTGTAATGTAAAACCTTGGCCTGGCTCCTCGGCATAAAGTAAAGACTGCCAGGGAACTACAAGCAGCCCAGTGGGAAGGAAGGAGCTGCTCTCTTGCCCATGGATGGCAGGACAATAAAGCCACTTGTCCTCTGTTTCTGTGTCTTCCAGGCTGGAGCAGGAAATCCAAGCACTCGAAAGTGAAGAATCCCAGATATCTGCCAAAGAGCAAATCATCCTAGAGAAGCTAAAAGAGACAGAGAAATCCTTCAAGGACTTTCAGAAGGTGAAGAAACCAAATGTGATTTCTCTTCGTCCTATCCATGGGAAAGCAAGCCCTAGAGAGATGGCACCAGCTGGCAGAGAGGCCAGTGGATGTTGAGCAGTCAGAACCACACACTCTGAAATGAGGGGCAGATGTGTGAGGACCACCTGCCACCCCTAAAGCTGAGTGGCCTGTCTTTGGGTGTGGACCACCCGGCCTGCTGGGAGGCCTTGAGAAGAGTCATTAAATTAACCCCGTCTACCTGCTGTCCAACCCTTTTCTGCCTAATCTTCTACCAGACTCCAGAACTCTAAAACCAATTCCCGCTAAACAGATTAAACATGCTCCCTGGGGTTTTGCTCGCACTTTGCTTTTGGAGTCTCTCCTTTATAAAATGGCCAGAGCCAACACCGAATTAAATGGACATGAACTCCAACTACAGAGTTTAAACGCATGCAATTATACTGTATGGAAAAACAAATGAAGCTGTGTAGAAAAGAGCAGAGAACCCAGAAGGCCCGTGGGCCCTCAGTATCTCAGGACCTTCCCTCCATTCTGTCCCTCCTATTTCCTCAGTACCTCGCTGAGAGAAAAACAATCTAATGCAATGGATTTTAAGATGAGATTTTCTAATATCGCTTCTTCAACACAATCCAGGATATTTTCTGGATCATTAAATCAAATCTGATAATGAATTGATCAAAATTTGGTATAATAAGGTGGAGATGGAGGGGGTATGGTGGCACATGCCTGTAATCCCGGTAGTTCAGGAGGCTGCATCAGGAGGATTGCGAGTTCAAGGCCAGCCTGGGTAACTTAGCAAGACCTTGTCTCATGATAAAAAATAAAAAGGGCTGGGGATGTAGATCAGTGGTAAAGTGCCCTTGGGTTCAATTCCCAGGACCGAAAAAAAAAAAAAAAAAACAAAGACAAAAGTTGGGGAAGGGGGGATACCAAATAATTTCTCAGAAAAAAGAGAGCATAAGGTTCACCTGCCACAGTCACATGCTGAGCGTGGACCTGGGGAAGGAGGGGCCGAGGGGCGAGGGATGGCATCCCGCGGGTGTAGTAACACTCTGCCCTGCTTTTGTTTCCACAGAGCTTCTCCACTACGGATGGAGGTAAGTGCCTGCTGCCCCTCTGTAGATGGATGTGTTTCTTCTGCTTAGGGGCCTCATAACCCAGGCTCACCAGGAGATGTAATGTGTGGCTTTGTGTCAGATGGAAGGATAGCCCTGTGGACAGGGCCCTGAGAAGGTCCACATTCTGGGTCTTTAGCGCCTCCCTTTGAGGATATTTCTTGACTTGCTGCTTCTATTTCAAAGTCAACCAGCTTTTCTCCCTCCCATTAATTTCCAAAGGCTCTCTGCTTGGGCTTTTGTTAAAAGGAGCTCAGCCAAGAAGTGTGCTCATCTCAGGACCAGGTCCCTGCAGGAACGGGCCCATTTGTCTTGATTGTTAGGTCCCCAGGTTGCACCACACATCAGAAAGTCATTTGGGGGCCTGGGGTTGTGGCTTAGCGGCAGAGTGCTTGCCTCACTCGTGTAAGGCACTGGGTTTGATCCTCAGCACCACATAAAAATAAATAAATAAATAAAGTATTTGGCATTTAGGAAACCTTTCTAAGGCCCCTGGTGTTTCTCTTTTCTTTTCTCTCTTTATTTCTTTTCTTTCTTTCCTTCTTTCTTTCTTCTCTCTCGCCCTCCCATCCCTTCCTTCTTTCCCTCCCTCCATTTCTTCCCTCCTTCCCTCCCTGCCTTCCTTTCTTTCCTTCCTTTGAATCAGAACACTGTAGTGTCTCTAGTCTTCCAGGGACACAGAGCTGGGCAGAACTTCCCTCACTGTGGAGATAGCTGGCCCAGAGCTCAGGAAGGGTGCCCTGGGCTCTGACCCCCATCCTACCAGGTCTTTCTCCTCCTGTCCTCTTTGCTGCCCAGTTCTCTCCTCGGCCCTGGTCTCTCCTCCCCTGGGCCCTAAGTATGAACTTGGGATTATGTGCTTGTGGTCCTTCACTGTGTTCCTCTGACCTCAGCGACAAGCCTGTGATTCCCACTCTCACTTTGGTCCTTGGCTGGATCTGCTTTAAAGTATGGGGACTTGTTGGAAGGCTCATAAGCCACCTGCTCACCTGGCTCTTATAAGGTCAGCCTCTAGACCAGGAAGATGATCAGGAGCCAGAAGAGTTGGATCGGAAAATATTCCCAGTGCCATTTGGAAAAATATGGGGAAAAGTTTTTAAATGCAGTGATATATAATGCCTTTTTCTAGATTAGCCCAAGGCCAAAGATATTCATGCTAAGAATAGTTCTGACTTGGGGGGATTAATAGGAGTTTAGCTTCTAGACAATCTTTGGGAAGATATTAAGTTAAACTTTCTGCTCTCAGGGGTGTAGGCAAGAGAAGCTTAGTCCTTGCTCAGGTGTGACCCAGTTGGGGCCCTTGTTCTGTGCTTTGTGGGTGGGACATGGACTGAGGAGGTGGCCTTGGTGAATTAGGGGTGCTGCATGAGAAAAGAGCAGATCCCACATGATCTGCAAGAATGCAGGAAGTGTCAGGCCAGGCTGGGCTGGGACACTGACCCACAGACACCCCTGTACCTGAAGAACACAGGTTGTTCTTGTACACTTTGACTGTTCCTTCCTTTTTCAAACCAGGACCTTCCCAGGACTTCTCTCTGATAATTGGGGAAGGGGAAGGCCTGTATATCTTGTCCCTAAGCCTGGAGCCATCTCCAGTCTGTCATTTAAACAGAAATGAGGAGATGTTGTGAGCTCTTGTTGCCCCATCTCTCATTTGCACCCTGAACTTCTGCATTCCTTCCCACTGTTCCCATCCATTCCCCTATGGGGCTCATAGAGCTGGGAAGCATCCTGCCCATGACTGAAAAGAGGGCCTGGGAGAAAGTGGCCCTTGACTCCATCCTCCACCACCTTTGCCAGGATTGGGGAGCTAAGGTTTAGGAGGGTATGAAAGTCTTAGGCAACCCCAGGAAGGAGTTTCTGTATTCTCAGTGTCAATCTGGATTGTGATTCCTGCCATCTGTGGTTTTTACCAAGCCTAGTGCCCTCTCCCTCACACCACACCTAACTAGCAAAGAAGGAAGTTTGGAGGAGGGAACACAGGCTTCCTAACATGCGATCAAGGTACAGGTCACTGTGTGGCCTGAGAGAAGAATTGAAACACGTCCCACTTGGGAGACTTAGGATGTCTGTTTACTCATTCTGTGTTTCAAAGGCTCTGGGTTACCCAGATCCTCTTAGAAGGAGCCAAGTGTCGTTAGTAGGAACTAACAAGAAATTATCATAGAATAGCTATGCCTTAAGAAAGCCCTACGTTTCTGAGACACTGTTTACAGAATCTAAGTCCAGTTTGGATAGTATTGATTGTATATATGGTGCAACTGATTAACAAAAGCACCCCTTATGTTTGAGGTGCCAAGGGGACAGCTGGTGATGTGTGTTCATGTGATAACCCCACTTTCGGTACCCTATATGCGTCACCCAATGTGTGTCAGAGGAAATGGTCTAATGCATTGTGGGGTCGCCAGTGGCTTTTGATGCCATGGTTGCCCTGGTAATCAAGAGCAGTTTATTCCAGCCTTCAGTAGAATTTCCTGGTCATGTGTATTCTTTTTTTTAAATTCTAATTAGGTTTACATGACAGCAGAATGCATTTTGATTCATTGTACACAAATGGGGCACAACTTTTCACTTCTCTGGTTGTACACAATACAGAGTCACACCATATGTGCAGTCATACATGAACCTAGGGCATTGCTGTCCATCGCATTCCTTGGTCATGTATATTCTGATCCCCACACTCAACTTTTATCACAGAGCAGAAACCAAGTGGGTGGGTCATTTTTACTGCCCTACATAAACAAGTGTCTTGTGTAATGATAAACTGCACATAGTATGTGTCTCCTGCTGTCTCAGCTCTTTACCCACTAGGGAGCTGGTATGAAGCCCTGGGCCAGAACAGGCAAAGAAAAATGTCTGTCGTGGGACCATCTCAGTACTTGTTGCATGACACTCATCTAAGGTTCCCATCCCATCCCAGACTTTGGTGGCCTGGAGCCTTCCCTGCATCAGAACCTTCATACCATTGATTTGGAAATGTCAGTCTTTAGCTGCTTGTAAGTCGTATTTTAAGGAAAAATTTTAATTTTGTTTCTCTAGTCTGTGTTCTTTATAGCTACTATAAATCTTTCAGCAGTGTTGGAATCAACGGCATCCTAAATTTCTATTCTTTTAAGTGACTGCTCTCTACCTTCTCTGAGAATGGAGATATAACTGATTGACTGCCCTGACTTTGGAAGGAAGAGGGCAGTTATTGATTGAGGCCACCTAACAGAATGGAGGCCCTGTTCATTATCCATTGGGTGCATAACCATAGGGTTTAATGTTAGCCGGGCATGATGGCACATGCCTGTAATCCCAGCAGCTTGGGAGGCTGAGGCAGGAGGATTGCGAGTTCATAGCCAGCCTCAGCAAAAGTGAGGTGCTAAGCAACTCAGTGAGACTCCCTGTGGTCTAAATAAAATACAAAATAGGGCTGCAGATGTGGCTCAGTGGCCAAATGCCCCTGAGTTCAATCCTTGGTACTCCCCAAAAATAAATAAATAAATAAAATACTTAATGTCTCCTTCCCTGCATGGTCCCCTTATATCCCACTCTCCACTCCTTTGTCTCTTAGCAGAAGCCATGCAGCCCCAGCCCTCAAGAACTGTAGCTCCTGAGCTTGTAGCCAGTGAACATTAGGTAAGGGTATCCCTGTCACCAACTCATATCTGACTGGATGCCTCCTAGAGGAAGCTGAGACATGAGCCCTGGGACCCACAAGCTCTTTAAGAAGTAGAATGCTCTGTCTGCAAGTGGATTTTGTTTCTAGCTGCTAAAACTTTCAGCATGCAGAGATGCCCTAGATGTTCTATAGTTAGCATAGAACTTACTAGACACACGTGACTGGTTTGTGAGCTCTCACCTGATCATAATGACTTGAGCTTCCATCTCATTCGAATGTAAGAAGTCAGGTTTATTGAGATCCCATGCCACAGATTTCTGGAAATCCTCAGTGAAGCTCTGAAGTTCTACAGATCTGCTCTGGCCATCTCTTTGTTCCTAAACTGTCCCTCTGGTCTCAAATGTCTGCTGCACCTTCCCATGGACCATCATTACCAGTCTGCCCTGATGCCTCAAGACCAGCTTACCTCAAGTGCTGCTTTCTCTGGTGCTGCCTTGGGCTGACTTAGAGCACCTGTCCTTCCCACAGCTCCCCACAGTAAGCTCCAAGAGATGTCTGCAGTCAAAGATCAGGAATAATGGAAGCGCAACTCAACATAGAAAAGGTGCAACTTCAGACACATGGCTACTCTCCGTGGCCCCAGCTCAAGTCCATGCCCCACAGGCTGTTTCACAGCCATCTCCCTGCCCACTGTCACCTCAGAGCCTCAGCTTCCTTCCTTGCGGTGAGAGGAACTTCAACCATGCCTGCCCTGCCCAGGATCCAGCTCCAACATACATGGGCCCCAGAGAGGGGCAGGGGGCACTGTGAGGCCAACTCCAGCCTAAGACTGCCCACCTAATCGTTACGTCCTATTCCTTCTTCCCTCGTGCTTGGTATGGGGGCAGGAGGAGGGGACTATTCTCATAGAGAAACAACTCCACCTTTGCCCTAAGAACATTAACAGTGTAATACCAGTACATTCTGGATTGTTCAGACTTACACACAAATCAGCAAATGGCCTGGTTGGTGTAGAATACAACTAATCCTCCTCCAGTGTCTGTTTATAGCATGAAATTTTTAAAAAAAGGAAACCTGCCAGAACTAAAGCAATATCAATGGGGAGAAAGAGGAGAAGCAGGTAGGAGATGTGGAGGAGGCAGAGGTGACAGGGGCTGATGGGATGCTGGGAGTGGCCGGCGAGCCACTGCAAGAGACAGTGCAGGAGTCCAACAGCTACAATACAGGGTCCGCTTTAATGAATATTTTGAGTTTGAGGCGATTGGGGAATATTTAATGGAGATGCATAGTAAGTAGTTAGAAATAATCAAGGATGAGTGATTGATGATCTGGGATTAGCATCACATGGAGCCCAGCTTTCTAGAATCTTCCTGCCTTCACTTTTCCACTTCTCTCTGGGAATACCCAGATTCTTCTTGTCTTATGCCAGTGGTTTCCTTTTGTCTTCTGATAGCTTGGCCTGCCTAGAACGTTCATGCTCTCCAAGTCTTACCTCCTAAATGGGCTTTTCAGGCACAGCTGAGGGTCTCCCTCCTTTCCATAGCAATGCTTACTGCTACTGGGCTAACAGTGAGTTCACTGGGTGGGGTAATTTGGAATCTCAGAATTTTCTAGCTGAAATACTAGCATGGAGTTTAGAAATCATTGAATAGAATTCTCAAGTTTGTTTTAATGCATATAAAATCAGTCTTTTGAATAAATAAGGTACATAAACTTAGCTGTATTTTCCTGTACTACGTAATGCCCACACTTTTATTGTGATGTTCCATGTTCGGTCAATCCCACCAAGTTGATAATGGCTCTCACTGGCCTGTCTCTGGTTCTTTTTTGGCCCCTGAACTCATTGTCCTAGAATCTAGAACTTTCTGATGACTCTTCCAATACATGGAGCGGCAGTCCTGGGGCTTGAGCTCTCTGGCCAGGATCCCTCCTACCTCAGCTACTCTGCTGAATACCAGTCACTGGCCAAATGCATGGCTTTGTTTACTCTGATCCTCTTGTTCAGTGGCTGCTGCAGCGGTCCATTATGTAGGGCAGACAAGCTGCTGTCTCGGCAGTGAACCCACTGGGCCTCCCGACACTGTGCCTAATTGTATTCCCTGTTCTCTGATACCAGATGCAGTACATTACATTTCCTCCCAGCTCCCCGACCTGCCAATCCTCTGTTCACAAACAGCAGAACCATCACCTGGCAGGAGGGGACCAGCAGAACAGCTGGTAAGTCCTGGGGAGCACTTTGGTTTGACACCAGGACTGTGTCCAACAAGGGGCTTGCCTTTCTCTGAACTTGATAATGAGATGGGTGTCCTGATGCCCTTACATAGGGGACCCCTGCTTCAGCCCAGCTTCAGACACAGCATGTACAGTGGTCACACAGGTAGGCACTGGCCCCTGATGGGTGATTGAAGACCAAATGGGAGGCAGTTTGAGGAAATCAGAGAGCATTTTGCCTCCTGCTCCAGGGGAGTCTTTCTCTCGGGTTCGTGGTCTTTATATCTATCTTTACTCTTTTTTTTTTTAAATATTTTTTTTAGTTGTAGATGGACACAATGTCTTTATTTTATTGCTTTGTACATGGTACTGAGGATCGAACCCAGGGCCTCACGCATGCAAGGCAAGCGCTCTACCGCTGAGCTACAATCCCAGCCCCCTATCTTTACTCTTAATCTGTACTGTACCTCCAGGGATTTTCATTTTCCTCATTGAAATTGCACAAATTGAAAGCACTCTGATAGAAGATGGGTGGAAAGTATTTTCAAAGCATGTGAGTCCCTTGCGGGAACTCTTGGGGAATTGAGCTGTTTGTATATTATGAATCTCTAGTCCCAAGTCTTCTCAGTTCTGGAGTTATTTCTTAACTATTGTGGTAGATGTGGGGGGGAAAGTAGCAATTTAAAGATTAAATGTTTTATACGAATATTTCTGACGATGGCAAAGTTTCAAAAACAAGACGTTGATGAGCATAGAGTCTAGAGAGAGCCATGCTTTGCTTCTCATGAATGTGCCTCAGAAATCAGAACCGGAAGGGTGCTAAATAATAAACTTCTACACCAACCCATTTGCTCCACACAGAAATGCAAATGAGGGCTGGGGATCCGGTGAAAGCATGAATTTCCCAGAGTTGCACAGTTAGTGAGAAGGTACGCAAATTCAAATAGGAATGACAGATTTCACCCTGTCTCCTCTAGGTAGTCTGTGTTGAAAACAAAGCACGTAATGGCATCTTGTAAAACAAAATGGTCATGTGCTTTTAAGCCAGAAGAAGTCTTTTATATAGGCCCAACCTGAATATTTTATGATGTAAGCATGATATAAAAATAATATTAAAAGTTTTAATGTAAAAGTAAAAGGAAAGCAAGAATTGACATAACTGTCATGTCCACAGACTGAAATCTAAATGTCTCCTGGGACTCTCTGCAAACATGTCAGCATACTATTTTTACATACAGACTCAGAGTTCTAGAACTGTAAGTGATGTTTGGCCAAACCTGGGCCAGGTCCACATATACCTGGACAATTAGAGGATGCATATGCCAGAATCAGTAGCCCACAGTTGTGCTACAAAGGAATCACCAGCAGTCACTTACACTCTGGGCTCTTTTGGGTGCTCCAAGGTGCACTTCTGAGACCAACATGAGTACCAACTGTTGAAAAATCACATGCCTCCCTGCTTGTTATTAGAGACTTGGGTGGCTGATGGTTCCCTTGGGGTTTCTCTGCAAGTTCCTGCCCCTCAAAGGACATGTGATGTGATCCAGCTAATGGATCAGCTCATGGATGGAGTAGGGGAGTGTATGAGAATTAGTTTTAAGAGATAGAGAAAGGATTTGCACACTGTTGGTGATCAAGGAGTGTGAAGTTCAAAGAGTAACATTAATGTGCTGTGTAAGTCGGGAATACACATACAACCACAACCTGGCATCCATTTAAAGATATGGCAAAACCATAATGACCTAAATAGCAAATGCATTTTTAAAAGCATGTGTGATCAGAATCTTTTTAAGAATACGTTTTCATCTGCTTTTGTTGATTAGTTAAGAACTAAGTTGCATAACTGGATTACTATGGAAATACATATAAGCAAAGCTGTGAATCAAATTTCATGTGGTTGATGTCTTTGGACTGTTTCTGGAATGAGCAAACTATCAATTGTAGTTACCGGTAACCACACAGAGCACATGTAGCATGCCAACCAGCAGCACTCATCAGTAGAATTCTAGATCCAGTCCATCTTGCATTAGGGACATCCTTTTGGAAATGTGCAAGATCCTAGAGCCATTTTTATAAACGTCATCTATCATGATGTGTATGATGAGAACATTCTGGTTGTTTGGTGTTGGAAGGTTTCAGACTTTGTATAATTGGAATTTAAACCATTGTTCTTCAGAACCAGGAGGCATGTACCCCAGTCCCTTATCCTAACACTGAGTCCCCGCTATAGTGGCCCTCTGTAAAAGGGTTCCCAAACAGCAGTCACACACTTCAGGGATTGCAGCCTCATCTTCTCCAGGTTGCCCAGTCTGACTCTGGATGGTTCTGACTGTTGGGAAATTCGTCGTCTGATGCAGCTCTCATTTGTATGCCTTCATCTTCCACCTGTTGGCTCTTCTCCCTCCCCCTGGAGCTGCTCAAAACAAATCAAAGTTGATGTTATTTCACGTATTTGAAAATGACAATCACTTCTTGACTTTCCCACATCCTCACTTTAAATGCCCTTTCTGCCACTATCCCAGCCTCTGGCCCTGAGATGATGAGATTGTTTTGAGATACCCTCTGCCATCTCTGCCCCTCTCCTCTGAACACTCCCCATTTTGTCTCTAGTCTTCTTGAAGCATGGTGGGCAGAGCTGCCCAACACACTCTGAGGTGGGCTGACCGCCCCCGGTGGTGGCAGGGTGCCACACGTCACATGACTGCCTCTGTGGCATCTGGCCTTTCAGCTTCTCTTTCTACAGTAAAGCTTCACTTGCCTGCTCAGTCTTGCTGTTGCCTTTTCTAGGTGAGAACTCATTTCTGAATTCTTTGAGGGGAAACATGCAGTCCACTGCCCTCCACCTGTTCACGCACCATGTCACCTGCTCAACACATAGAAGCACCTACAAAAATCATTCCTAAATCACAAAAGACAAAAATAAGAATGAGCTATGAACCTTTCTGCCCTTTGTCAATTTGCTATGACTTACATTTCCTCTGGTCAGCTTCTCTCTAGCGGAGGTTGGGAGTTCCGTGGAACCAAGGCAGGGAGGCAGAGGGGGATGTCACAGGATGTGACAGTCAGGGCTCCAGTGTTCTCTCTCATCTCAAACATGGCAGCTTCCCCTCCCTGTATTTACCTATTGTATTTCTGCATCAGATTCTATCTGAATCAAGGATTTGGCAGTTTTGAAAATAGAAACAACTTTATTGTTAGGGTCTTTGTAACTCATGATTATAGTACTTCATAGCCTCACGTTTCTTCAGTTGACTACCACCTTGGATCTGAAATGCAGCCTTCCATTATTTTTCATCATTTCACTGAAAAAACAAAAAACAAACAAAAAAATGTTGCACATTAAAATCAAGGTTAGAGCCCTGTGCACACCATTAGGGATTCTTGGCCCTCAGTAAGCTTAAATCTGAACCTGTGGGACATGATCAATTGCTGGCACCTTTCCTGATGTTTAAGATTCTTAAGACAAAGTCAGTGAGAAGGGAACTTGGTACCCTGAGCCCAAAGCACAGTGGACCTTTCTTTCTCTTTTTCTTTTTCTTTTAAATTACAGCAATAAACTTTAATTTTAATTTTTTTAGTTGTAGAGGGACAGAATACCTTTATTTTATTTACTTATTTATTTTTTATGTGGTGCTGAGGATCGAACCCAGTGCCTCACACGTGCAAGGCAAGCGCTCTACCACTGAGCCACAACCCCAGCCCCCCCACAGTGGACCTTTCTGACTCTGGTGCTTGGTTGGTTTCCAGTCTTCTCATCAGAGCTTTGATCTCAATGATATTCTTGCGGACACTTTTTGGACTGGCACCTGTTTTTCTTTACCAAAAAGATAAACACAAAATCAGATGTGAGAAACTGACCTTTGCTTTTGTTATCCACGGACATCACACCCTTGTTAATTTTTTTCCAGCAATGAAAATTTATTCCCACAGTCTTGGAGGCTAGAAGTCTGAAATCAATGTCTACAGGATTGGTTCCTTGTAAGGGCTGTGAGTGAGAATCAGTTTCATGCCCTCTTCCTCTGCTTTTTAAAGGGTCATTTGTTTATAGACATTTGGATTTCTTCTCATTGACTCATGAATGACAGTTGTATGTATCTCTAGGGTATAGCGTAATCAATCAATGATCAGATCAGATGATCAGCATCTCCATCTCCTTTGTGCTTGGAACTCCTGTCCATCATTCTTTATGAAACATGTAATAAAATGTTGTAAACTATAGTCACCCCACTGTGCTATAACAAAGCAAGGTATCTTAGAAAAACCAACAATTCAAAGAAAAATCTAACAACTGGTTTTTGAAGCTTGTGATGAGAGGAAGAATCCACTCTGAAGTCATCTCCTCATTTTCATTGTTATTTGTATCATAACAGCTAATTTCACATTTCCACCCTCATGGGAGAGTGTGAACACATATGTACCAGTGTAATCATGTGCTCCAAGGGTAAAGACCACACATGTGTGTTCCTTTAGTAAGCCATCAACACACATTGCTTGTTAATCACATGCCAGATTGCAGTGCCGGCTTCTGGATGTTCCTTGTACCAGGCGTCCCTAGCTAGGTACTCCCTGGTGGTTGACAGATATGATCTGCCTGTCTGCTGCTCTCCTGATGTACTTTGCACATCATGACTCATGAGCCACACAGCTGTTCACAGCACCATGACACACCAGGTCTGGGTAGTTTTCATTATACAAATGAGAAAAATGAGGCCCAGAGATGTAAAGTGACCTGGGTGGGAACCAGATCCACTGTGTTTCTGCCTCCTTGACCCCTCCGATTGCACTGACTAATGACAGCATGCGTGTGGTACTTGCACTTTCCATGTGAACCTCAGCCTCTTTCTTCCTCCCATGATCCCAGCAAGGCAAAGGAAGTGAGTTGGGAGAAGCCCAAGTCAAGGGATTCAGCATTGGTAGAATTTTCCACCCTCCTGGAAGATGGTATTGTTTGGTGTGCTCTAGGACTGATTGTAAAATGAAGTCACATCCCTTGCTGCCCCGCCTACCTGTGGCAGATGCCCTCGTTCCTCTTCTCTCCGCTCCTTACAGCCTTTACAGTTGCTTTCTGTTTGCTTGAGGTGGAGGTAACAAGCACTAAAAGAGTGGATAGGGCCAGGGGAATGTGCCAGAGTCTGAACCCAGCATGGTCTGCTCCTCACACCCATCCCATCTCTGGACCCCTGAGCGTCAGGCCACAGTGGCTTCTGTCCTGAAGCCTTCACCTTGGCTTTTAGGTAGGTGTCTTCCTAGAGGCCTCCCCCTCTTCTCCACACCTGGGTGTCTTCAGAACCCAGGTCCTGGAATTATCAGCCCCTACTGAGGTGACTCTGCTCCTTCAGGGGATTCTCCTAGTGATGGAAGAACTAAGGGGAACAAGAACCAAGAAAACCCAACACAGAGGCACAGAATCAAAGCACAAAATCAAAGCACCTAAGCGCCATTCATTTGTACCCCTTGGAAGAAACCAGCCATATTGTTTTTTTATTTTGTTTGTTTTCGTTTCGGGGATTGAACCTAAGGTGCTTAACCACTGAGCCACATCCCTAGCCCGATTTTATTTTTTATTTTGAGACCATGTCTTGCTGAGTTGCTTAAGGCCTCACTAAGTTTCTGAGATTGGCTTTGAAACTTGCAATCCTCCTGCCTCAGCCTCCAGAGCTGCTGGGATTACAGGGCTGCACCAGCTGCCACAATAGTTCTTTTTTTTTTTGTACCAGGGATTGAACTCAGGGGTACTCGACCACTGAGCCACATCCCCAGCCCGATTCTGTGTTTTATTTCGAGACAGGGTCTCACTGAGTTGCTTAGCACCTCGCCGTTGCTGAGGTTGGCTTTGAATTCGTGATTCTCCTGTCTCGGCCTCCCAAAGTTCTGGGATTACAGGTGTGTGCCACCGCACCCGGCCTTACAATGGTTCTTATTCTTCATTAATAATGCTCAGCTGTCTCCCTGGATTGTTGGAAGGAGTAATGAAAGTGCTTTATCTACTCCATCACTATGTGATGTTTGGAAATCCATAATTAAATATGTTGTTGAATAAAAGTATACGTCCATACCCCAGTCAACCTGTGAATGAAACGTTCCTTGAACTGTCTTGTATCTCATGTATTTTGCTCCTTGCCCAAATTCTTCCTCCAGGAAATTTTGGAGAACTATACTTCATATACTTTTGCATATGTCCATGGGGCTCTTTTAGAATCTCTTTCAGGAGCTCTCCAGAAAGCCCCTCCCCTCAAGAATACCTGTTCTTTCCCCTGCCCCCAACATGAACAAAGCACCAGGCCCCTCTGACCCTCACCACTGTGCAAACTGCAGGTACTTCCAGCATAGGGAAGCTTCAGGGAAGCCAGGGGAAATTGGAGGGCATTCTTGGTGGTGAAAGATGAAGGCATGCTAGGAGCGAGAGGCTTTGGAATAAACCGCTTGGCAGTAACAGTTCGAAACACAAGAGGATTAAAAATTGTATGCATTGGGCTGGGTGTGGTGGCCCACTCCTGTAATCCCGGCTACTTGGGAGACCGAGGGAGGAGAATCACAAGTTCAAGGCCCCTTCAGCAACTTAGTGAGACCCTATCTCAAAATAAATCTATATATATAAATAAAAAGAGCTGAGGATGTAGCTCAGTAGTAAAGCACCCCTGGATTCAATCTTCAGTCCACCCCCTTCCAAAATTGTGTGCATCAAAAACTAAATAGCAGTTGGGCCGGAAGTGTAGCTCCGTGATAAGAACACATGCTTAGCAGGTGCCATGTCCTAGGATCACCAACACCAAAAGAGAAACAAAAAACAAAAATGTTGAATTTAAAATTGAAGTCTTATTATCCTACTTGTTCATACCCCTACTTGTTCATCATTCATAGTTTGTACGTTTTTGAGAACTGAAGCAAAATCTAAGTGCTTACTCCTACAGAATACATTTAAGATAAACCTTCACACCTCCTGTGTAGTTTTCTGAATATCTAAATAAGATTCTCATGTTATTCTCCAGGAGGACCAAATATTGGGCTTGAGGTAAGTCAGACCTTCTTGAAGGGTTCACCTGGGTATCCCTAACCAGAGAAGAGAGTAAATGTAGGAAGGAGTTGGGAGCACATCCCTGAGGAACCTGCTAAATATATGATTCCTCATATTTTATCTGAGGGAAAAAATATGAATATTGTGTCTTATTGCATAACCTATCTTAAATTTCTTATTATCAACGTCTGTTAAAATGCTTAAAATAGTCTATGCTCAGATTCTGGAAATATTGAAAGAATCATGCATAACATGTAAACATAGATGCACTTATGTAACCCTAATAAAGCATGTCACCTATGGCTCATTGATGTGGCTGCGTCATTACCTCACCTCTTTAAGTGTGGATCTACTTAACCTTCCTGACAAAGAGCCCAGCACGCCTTTGTTCTTTCCAGTCTCTGATTCTAGGAGCAGAAAAAGGAGAAGCAAAGTTGGGGGAAGAGGGGTTTTAAACCAACAATGACATGTTCTCATTGACACCAGAGGAAGAGGGGCATTTCTAAACATTTCCATGCTAATAATTTGTGTCCTTCACATATATATGTGAAAATATAAATATTTTGTTCCATATTCTGTATTGATGGCAGGTTAATGTGTCATTCTGTTCACCTGTTTTGATAATTGGGCATAATTTGGTATTGTACCTACAAACTGACAATCGTGATTCCTTTATACATATGTTCCTTGAGTGTGTTAATGGTGATAAGATATAACATTTTGACCCAAAACCATGCTTTTTAATGTAACTGTAATATTTCAAGAATAGGCTTTTGGAGACCATGCAAAATTTTAAATTCCTGTTTCATTTCCCTGATGGCACATTGTGTGGACAATTGGGAAATAACTGGGATGAATTTTTCTTTTGATATCACAATCTTTGTGTGAGTCCATGTACCTCAGTGACAAATAATGGCCGGCCTTCCATGGTGTCACTTGAGGAAACTCAAAATCTTTATACAGAGCAAGTGAAACTTTTAAGACAATAACAGTGAAAATTGAGCATTGGCTTTTTCTCCATAATCTTGTTGGTGAAGTGTAAACTGTGAACAGACTATCTTCTTATGCAAGCAGATGGAATAATATCATTGCTGTTTTTTTAATCAGTTTAAACATTAATTACTGTATGTACCTTTTTTTTTAACCTGTAAATGCCATAATTTATTCTCTTTAATGCTGAGTAATATTCGATTGTGTATATATATGTATGTACCTTTCTCTTGGTGTCATATTATTATACAAAGTACTTGTGACTACATTAAGGCCATCAAATTAGACTCTTCAGTTAGTAGCATTTGTTGCAGAGGTGTGAACATCTGGAACCTTCTATATACAAAAGGTTCTAAGGTGGGTGTTGACAGAATGGGAGTCATAGAAAGGTGACAGACAGCAATTTTACTTTCAGGGATTCTAAAAGTCTATGAAGGTGACAAAACATTCCCATAAACAATTATACTTTACAGAGTGGAAATTGTTAAGTGCCCTCAGATAAGTTTAGAAAAAGTGTTCAGAGAATCTAAAGGAGAGAGGGATGACTTAGAGATGAGAGGATCCAAGAAAGCTTATGGAAGAGGGGACGTTGACCTTGGCATTGATGAATGGGTCATATTTGGTTGTGTAGAAAGTCAAAAGAAGGACATTTCAGAAGGGAATCGTAAAAGCAGGAAATATTTAGATATGGAATGGTGTTTCATGGTTGTGCTCAAGGAAAAGGGAGTGACGGAATGCATGTTTGAGGAGATAGTTTGGATCTTCTTAGTAGGTTGGGGACCTTGTAGATGTTCAGAAAGATGGGGCCTGGGAGGGGGGCTCAAACAATGATAAGCAAGACTCTAGAAGTCTGTCATCAGAGAACGACAAAGGGCAGGCTACGCCAGAGGACCACAGGCACAGAGGGATGCTGGGTTGTGTCCTGGGAACAGTGAGAAGTTAATTGTGGCCAGAGTGTGTGGAGCACAAGAGGACTGGGAGGCAAGGCAAGAACGGAAGGTCACAGGCCAGCTCTGAAGCGTGCCATGCGGTGGAGTTTGGAGTTTATCCTATATTGACAAGAAGCAACAAAGGGTTTTGGAGTAAGGTGACTTCGTGGGCAAGATGGTGCACAGGTGTGGTACAGACTTGGCAAACTTTTCCTATAAATGGCCAGATGGTCAATGTTTTAGACTTTGGGGACCACTTGTGGCCTCTGTTGTTTATTCTTTATATATATATATTTTTTTCCTTTTCCTTTTCTCTTTCTCCTTTTCTTCCTCTTTTTTTTTAAAATGATGTTTTAAAAATGTGAAAACCCCTGGCCATGCAGAAACAGGCCCCAGGCTGCCTTTGGCTCTCTGGCAACAGCCGCTGTCCCTGGACTAGAGTGGGAAGAGTCAGGAAGCTCTGGAAGAAGGCTGTCATGCTGGGTGAGGCCACAGGGGTGGAGGTGGCGGTGAGGAGAGGGAAGAGGAGGTCTGGAGCAGGTCGGTTCCTTGCAGTGGTTGTTTGGCAATGAGAAGTTAGGAAGAAAACCATAAATTAGGTGTGACCCTGACTTGAGAGAGAGAGTAGTGATGTTGGGGGTTGTAACACCAAGACTGTGGAAGAGTTTCAGGAGAAGGTGGAGTCGTGTTGAGGCTGCTGAGTCGGATGTGTCAGTGCATCTTCCAGGTAAAGAGGGCCTGCCGCAGGGGGCACTGTGGGCCTGGGACTCTGTTTCCTCCCATCCAGAAAGTGTGTCTCTGCCTGTGTGCTTCACAGGGAACCTATGAGGGAACAGACTTGCAAAGACGAGGTGTCCTGAGAGTCTATAGGACAGGAAAGAGCCCATCCTCAGGAACACCAGATTGGCAGCTGGATGTGGGGTGAGTTGGAGGGGACAAAACTAGAGTCCATTCTCCAGTAGGAAGTTCTTCCAACAACCCAGGGAAGAGGAAAGGAGTCCCGCATTGGGTTGTGGTAGTGGCACAGAAAGGAGACAACAGAAATGATTTTAAGGGGCAGGATGACAGGGACTTGGCACTGTGTACGTGGAAAAAGAAAGAGCCTTCTGAGCTGGGCGTGGTGGCGCAAGCCTGTATTCCCAGCACTTTGGGAGGCTGAGACAGGAAAATTGCGAGTTCGAAGCCAGCCTCAGCAACGGCGAGGTACTAGGCAACTCAGTGAGACCCTGTCTCTACATAAAACACAAAATTGGGCTGGTCATGGCTCGGTGGAGTGCCCCTGAGTTCAATCCCCGGTAAAGAGCCTTCTGTGATTTCATCCTTAGACTGTAGGGTACTAGGATGCCAGTGCATATGTCTCGTTCTTTTCCTAGTTCTTGTTTTAGTAACCTCACTAAGTGACTGAAGTACTTACAGAGAGTGTGATGTGAATGCCTTCACACCTTGTAATTTTTGCAAATACCCTGTTTGATAGCATAGGAGAGGATACCCATGTCTCGCATACAAAAGCCTTGGCATATTCTCCCTCACAGAAATGGAGAGGGCTGGAGATGTGGCTCAGTGGTGGAGTGCTTGCCTAGCATGTGCAAGGCCCAGGGTTTGATCCCCAGCACCACAAAATAAAAGAAAAACAAGAGGGAAAAAAAAGGGAAATGGGAACATTTGAGTTGAAAAAATATTGAAGATTTTGGAACTGGGACACATCTTAACCAAGGGCTTTTAGATTCTAAACCTACAGAAGCCCACAACCAAGGTAAATTTGCAGGTTGCCAGCCTTCCTGTAATTCTTTGCACCTAAATCTGAAGTCTTGTGTAACCTTATTTTACCAGTTCTTCCTTGAAAGTCTGAGTGCCATTGAGATATGGTACTTCTGTCTTTCCAGTGCACTAAGCTGCTGTGTTAAAATGCACGCGTAACCGCCTCTGTCCACAATGTGCACCTCACTCTAACACTCAGGATGCTTGGCGGTTAGAATAGAGAGGGCACAGAGCCATTTTTTTTTTTTGGTCTGTTTGGCAATTAACCAATCACTGGCTTTTTTTGTTGTAACATGCACTTCCTTTCTCTTGTTTTCATTCAAGCTGTGTACGCCATGGAAATTAATGTGGAGAAAGACAAACAAACAGGAGAGACCAAGATTCTCTCTGCATCTACCATTGGCCCAGAGGGGGTCCATCAGAGAGGAGTCAAAGTCTATGATGATGGTACCAAAGTAGTATATGAGGTGCACTCAGGAGGCACGGTGGTAGAAAACGGAGTGCACAAATTAAGCGCAAAGGATGTTGAAGAGCTTATTCAGAAGGCTGGACAATCAAGCTTGGGAGGAGGACACGTGTCAGAAAGGACTGTGATTGCAGACGGGAGCGTCGGCCACCCCAAGGAACACATGCTCTGCAAAGAAGCCAAGTTAGAAATGGTACATAAATCTAGGAAAGATCACCCTTCTGGGAACCCAGGGCAGCAGGCCCAAGCCCCCAGCACGGAAGGGCCAGAGGCAAGCTTGGATCAGCCAGTCACCATGATTTTTATGGGCTACCAGAATATCGAGGATGAAGAGGAGACTAAAAAGGTGCTAGGCTATGATGAAACCATCAAGGCCGAGTTGGTCCTCATTGACGAAGACGATGAGAAGTCCTTGAGAGAGAAGACAGTGACGGACGTGTCCACCATTGATGGGAACGCGGCTGAGCTTGTGTCCGGGAGGCCAGTCTCAGACACCACAGAACCCTCATCCCCAGAAGGGAAGGAAGAGAGCCTGGCCACAGAGCCAGCCCCAGGTACCCAAAAGAAAAAGCGCTGTCAATGCTGTGTTATCATGTGACCACTTCTTTCCTCCCTTTTCCTCTGGGCAGCCTCTCTACTCTGCACCACTTACATAGACCTCACTGTACCACTAACTGCAATACTGTGAACTGGGAGCAGACACCTGCCTTGCCTTGCAGTTGGATTGCTTTGATCTCTCTTAATTTTTTTGTTTTTTCCTTTTCCTCACCTGAGAAACAACGTGCATGTGTGTGCTCCATTTTTTTTTTCCCCAAGAACTTGCTTTTCCTCTAAACCTTTCCTTGTGTCTTCGAGAGTGAATTGGTTCCTTCCTGCTCGATTGGAATGGACTCTTCATCTCAGCCAGTTATCTAGTAGCCTTAATTTACTTGACTGGAGTTGAACCCATTGGCACCGGGGCTTTCATTTTCTAGTGTGTTCCTCTAATGTAGTCACACACACGCCACCATGTCCCTGACTTCTCACTGCCTCCCTTTGCTGTGGATCTTGTTTTTGTATCTCGTGTGGCAAAATGCTGTGGGCTCGAGCCGGTTGCTAGTGTAGCCAAAAGTGGACCTTCCTTAATCTGTCCATACTAGGATGATGCTTTTTGCTGCCTTACGTACGCTTCCAGATTACAGTATTGCGTGTCTATGGCTTTCCTTCTGTTAAAACCGAAATGAAGTTCATGTGAAAGAAAAGAACCCAGTGTGTGTATCACAGACGAAGTGTAGGCCTGAGTCTATCCACTGCCCATCAGCAGCTGTGTCTCTTTCTATGGCTTAACTGATGAACCCTTTATACAAGAAGCACCATTTTAAATTTTCTAAGGACATGAGACGACCATTGTTTTAAGCGTCAGTCGAGATCTCCAAGCTCAGACAGGCCAATCCATGAGCCTTGTTTCTAGTCTCTCAAAAAGAAAAAAAATGTAAATTTTATATTGTTTTCTTTTTCATGGATGTTTTCTGATCATGTTAATCTACTTTCCACAAGAGGATCATTTTGAGAAGTATCTCTGCGGTGACCACATTTCTTTCTGACCTACGGTGGTTGCTTCCATGCTCCCACTTTATATAGAATGGTGCTGTCAGCATTAACTGTCCATCTCCTGTGCCCAGTTGATTAGAGTCCTTACATCTGTACTCTTTTCTTTCTGTCCCCATGAGAAAGAGAATGTTTCAGGTAACTTCAACATGTAGGTTTACCTGCCCTTCAGAAAACCTTTTAAGATGTCAAAAGTGTTGAAAGATGAAGAAAGACCTATCAGCGTCAAGTACTTAAATTCATTCCACACAGGCACACTGACTGAGCTCTTTGGAGCTCTGTTTCTTAAACTTCTGGAGATTCTGAAAATCAGGAATTTTTTTTATCTAGAACATGATGGATAGTCCTTGAAATAAATTCTTAGTGCTGCCCCAAAGTGAATGGCCGCATGTATAGTAAAACCAAAGGGAAGGAATTTTTAAAAAAAGAACAATAATAGAATAATTAAATAAAAATGTATTATGTTACCTAATTGTAATAAAAGATAGCGTCACTTTAAGTTATGTGCTCATGGCTTTATGCATGTCATTCACAAAATTATCTGTATTTCCGTAGAACATGGTTTTAGAAACAGTATGACCTATTACATCAAGTCTTAACTCCTGCAGAAAGGAGCTCAGAGAAAACCAAGGTAGTCTTGAGGATGTGTTACAGAAAACAAAATTTGTCCTGTTTAGCTTGCTCAGTGCTAAATCTATTATTATTTTAAAATTTCTTGGCTTGTAACTATATCCCAATGGAAGAGAAAAAACTGGCATTTTTAAATTTCTCACAGTTATTTTTTCTCAAATAATTAAATTTTTAATGAGCACAAAATGATCTATTTTACCTTTAATAGGGAAACAAAACAAAACAAAAAGTTAAAGGAAGGAAAAACAAAGGAGTTAAGTTCTGCGTTCTAAAATGATTCCCTCCATGGCTCCGTTTTGGATAACTGAGGGAATTCTAAGTCTCAGGTTCACCAAAGTAGCTTCAACAGAGTAAAACTGCTCTATTATCTAGAAACCTGGTTTTAATGTCTTTAAGTCTCACTACTTTGAATTTCATCTTCCTCAAGAAATGGTTATTTAAATATTTCAATATTAAATAAAATTAAAAAGTAGATAAACCTATTTGCATAGAAGGAGAAAATGGTTTTAATGTGTTGGACAATCTATTGTTTTAAGAATTTATTTAGGAAAGAAACAATCTAAAGGTTTGCCATAGTTTTATCTTTTTTACTCACTTGGGGATTAAATCTGTTCAATATGAGTTGTTAAAAAGCACAGTTAGTAAGTGGTAAAGCTGGTTCTTTCTGATGAACAGAATCAGTCTTAAGAGTAGATGACTTCCTGAAATGATCTGCCTTTCCATAAGTGAATGAGTTACCCATGAAGAAAATGGTCTGCACCCCTCCCTCCAACGCAGCTCCTAAGATCTGAAAGACCCGTGATAATCCACACTCACTCATCACTTGCTATGGGGAATAGTGACTAGCAAATTCTATGAATTAGACCTTTATTAATACCTTTATTATTAAAGCTTATCATTTAATGGGTTCCAGGAAGATGTGTTGCCTTTATTAAATTTATTTGTGGCCACAGTAAATGAAGGTGTGTTTGAATATGGTATCTATACCTTTGTCTATTTTCTATGATTTTCCTTTCTTAACGGGGGATGCAGGCTCAGCCAGTCCTTTTATGGGATGTGACCTACAATCCCACCTACAGCAGCAAGTTACACCTTTAATGATGAAAATGTAAATGGAGTTGTGATTGTAAGCATTCTGCCTTTCTTGCTGCTATTGACATTCTCTGAAAATTGTATTATGCATGGTATGGCCCCCTTCAAGGATGCAGGGTATTTGGTTATATGACCAGACTAACTAAAGAATCAGTAATGGAGCTGCAAAACCATGATTCCCAATTGAGCTAATGTTTAGCTGAGCTTTCTTTTAAAATTTTAGGATCATCTCCCTTTTTAAATAGAAAGAGGAACCAGGTGCATGGTGCATACCTATAATCTCAAGAGACTTTGGAGGCTGAGGCAGGAGAATTGCAAGTTTGAGACCAACCTCTGCAATTTAGGGAGACCCTCAGCAATTTAGAGAGACCCCCGTCTAAAAACAAAAATAAAAAAGGATTGGAGATGTAACTCAGTGGTAAGGGTCCCTTGGGTTTAATCCATAGTACCAAAACAAAAAACAAAAAAACAAAAAACAGGAAAGATAAGGGGAAACAATATTTCATTATTTTATAATTTTCAATGGCATTAAATTATAATTTTATAATTTTCAATGGCATTAAATTAAAGATGCTTTAACATTAAAATTACAAAGTTTAGCTCTACATATCCTGAAAAATCTTGATGACCTGGTATCTTTGACATTTTTTTTCCTTTGTCTTTTTTGTTTGTTTGTTTTTAAGACAAAATTTGTTTTTTTTTTTTTTTACCTTGTACCTCTTTCATCCATGATGATATTATTTTCCTTAAGAACCAAAAGAGAAGCCTGGCGCGGTGGCTCAAGCCTGTAATCCCAGCACTTAGGGAGGCTGAGACAGGAGAATTGCGAGTTCAAAACCAGCCTCAGCAATGGCGAGGCGCTAAGCAACTCAGTGAGACCCTGTCTCTACATAAAACACAAAATAGGGCTGGGAATGTGGCTCAGTGGTTGAGTACCCCTGAGTTCAATCCCCAGTACCACAAAAAAAAAAAAAAAAAAAAAGAATTGCTTTTGAAAGTGATTTGCTAGTGTCCAGTGATGTCACTTAATATTGGGCGTCAAGAGGAAAAGAGCTAGAGAATTCTGAGGAAAAGAGCTAGAGAATTCTCTCCTGGACAAACCTCAAACATCATTTCCTAAAACTTCCTGAGCAATTTTAAAATTATTCAAAGGCTTTCGGGAAACTCAAATTCTAGAGTTAATTTGTTTTATTAAGTTACTTTTTGAAATGTTATTATGCATGTATTTGCTTCAGATTCCCACCTTTTCCAGTTTGCTTTCTGCTGATAAATGTGTTTTTCTACATGAAAGTAGAGTACTTTATTTTGGTTAGGGTCAAATTTTTATAAAAGGGGGTAAAATGATATGTAGAGAGTTTCCTAGATATGCATTATCATTTCTGGAACAAAACATTGGCGCCTCATGGGAAAACATCTTATTTTCCTTCACTTTCTGCAGAATTTCATTTCAAGGGATCACCCTTGAAAATCGTCATTATTTAATGCCAATGAACCAATGATATTAATGATCTCAAAAGAGGAGGAAAGAGTATATAGTGATAGAGGCAGAAATCAAGCTACTATACTGGTCCTCCTTTTAAAAAAATCATTGACCCTGCCCTTTGACAAAAGGGAGCACTCACTGAGAAGTTTGTTTGTTTCAACTTAAGATCTGGAAACTCAGTCATCTCTGTTCATCAGTGAACTTATCGGAAAGTTCAACTCGCTAACGAACCCTCTCCTTGTAGACGTATTTTCATGTCCTGCAATGTTAGATTACAACAGAAACCATTCCAAGGCAGGCAGTCTCCCGTTGTATTTTTACATCATGCACATTTGTAATCCAAACCACAAATTTTCCGCATATTTAAGACGTAGGTTTCAGAAACTTTATAAATATGCAATCTTTGGGAAGCTCCTCAATTTCTTAAACAACATTTACTGAACTCTACTGATTAGGATAGAATCAGAAAGTACTCTTTGTCTTCTGGGTTAGAAAAACAGCAAGACCTTGGAGTTGCTAGTATGTATCATAAAACAATTCCAAGTAATGAGGAAGATGGAATCTTTGATTCCTGCTGTCTGTTCACCTTTATTGTGTAGCCTCCTTCTGGACTTACCAGGAAAATCTTCCAGCATTTTCTAGGGAAAAAGGAAAGTCACTAATTAGGAGCTTAGTGCAATTTTGTGTCTGTATTTTTTTAGCTTCAGCAAGCTTTTTAATATAATTCCCATTTAAACAACAACAAAATGTTTCTTGTTTCAATGTAGAAAAGTATAGAATAAAGATGACATCTGGAAAGTTGCAAAGGGAAATTTCCCTGGGAATCCTTAGACCAGCTCCCTCAGCTGCATGTTTATCTAACTTAAGTAGGCCTCTGTCTCCTGTCTCCCCTCTCCCCTCCAGTGCAACATCAGAAGGTCAGAATTGTCGCACAGAAAGCTTGCTATCAATGTGAAACTGTGTGATTTGGGGGACCGCAGACTTTCTGCATCCAAGATCTGGACAGCCTTAACTTTTGTAAAAAAAAAAAATTAATTTTTCAATGTTCTCTTTTACTAAGCAGGAAAACAAAAATGTTTTCTGAAATCAATAACTTTTGTATACTTTGTGACTATTTTATAAGTTTCTACATGTTGAGGTGTGAATGGTCATCTTCTCCCTATATTGCCTCTTAGTAGTCACCTGGGGCTATTTTTTGCAAGTCATTGCATTTTTATCAAAAGCTCACGAACCATACAACTCTCCCTAGACTTTAGGCAGTCCTTCTGATGTGAAAGAACAGAATTACAGAAAGAAAAGAAGTACAGGGTGGCTTTCTTTTCATTTTCCTATGGTTAATGTACTGTATAGCATATATGTTTACAGAATGTATCTGCCTTGTGATGTCAACAAAATGAATGACAAAAAAGAGTTCTGATGTGCCATTTGATAGTTTGCCTTAGCACCACTGTTTATGTTCTCAATTTCTGTCCTGTTTAAAAAAAAAAAATACAGGTTGTATTCCAAAGCTGTATTAACACAACATTCTCTTTCCCACTTCAACCCAGCCTTCTTCAGAGCTGTGAATTCCATCACAGGAACCTTCAGGCAGAACCTTGCAGGTGTGGCCCAGAGGGGCTCAAGGGGGTGTAGCTTGGGCTTTACCTCTACCCTTCTACCAACCGACCAACTGACCATTTTTTTGCATTCCCATCTGAGTCTGCAAAAGCACTCTCTGACATTCCTGGGGCAGGCCCATGGGGCACAAGACCTCTCACCCTCATTTCCTCACAGTCCTTGCCACTGTGAGAGAGGTGAACTTGGGGACCCCCCCCCCGCCGGGTCTTTGAGCACAGTTTAAGCACAATTGGCATAGCTTGAAAAAGCAACAGAGATGGATTCAAATGGAGCCATCACCGAGGGGTATTTCTGTTTCTTGTAGTCTAGCTGAGTAGCGTGATACAGGTGGGAAGAAGGAGTGGTTATAGAAATGGAATATTTTACATTTATGTATTTTTTTAAGGAATAATATTTTTATAATGAGATCTATATGCATTATGGAGCTTGAGTTTGCAAACACCCTTGATTGACTAAGTTATTTCTCCATTCCATTACGGTTACTTTCTGGTGAGTTCTATAGCACTGTCTCAGAGCTCAGAGACACAGGCAATGAATGGTCTCATACCCTGGCCCTGCAGCACCACTGCATGACATCCCGTGTTTCCAAACAGACCAAGGTTGTAAGGTTGTAAGATTGAGCTTGCTACATCTGCCATTAGATAAACCACATAATGCAGTTTGACAGCTCTCTAGTCTACACCTTGAATAATACATAACAATCTTTTGGAAGAAAATAGCTCTTTTTAAAGAAAGCTAACCTTAAGCAGTTATCAAAATCCAACTCTTCTACATATTTAACGAGTAATTGCTACGTTCATAGTTAAGGAACCACTCACAATGGCACATTTGAATAATATACATGAAATGATGAGTCAGAAGCATCTGGCCATCTACAGTTCACATGTAAATGTAAAAACCAACAAGATACCACTTAACAAGCACACTGGCCTTGTTCACATCACTGAGACTGAATCATCCTTTCAGAGTTCAGTAGAGACGGGAAAGGATCATCCTTATCCATCATTCATGAAGGAACTTCTGAAGTTTTAGAGTTCTTGAATTTTTTGTCCCAGTTTTCTGCCAAATTTCTGAATTCTTACCTGATTACACTCAGTTTCGTGAAGATCTTTGCCCACACCTGTTCCTATACCTGGTTGATGCAGTGGATCAGATCTCAAGAGTCTGCCCACCGCTCCAGTTACTCTCTTCCCAAGAAAGCATCCTTCCCTACCCCGAGAATCCAAGAGCATCCTCCGACCAAGGCAAAGTCATGAGAGCTCTTTCCAGTTCAAGAAAAACAACCCCTATAGTTCCCAGGCAATTAATGTTTATTTCTTCATCACCAGAATCCTTCCAGCGAGCCCAAGTCAAACTCATCTGTGAATATTGCTGTCATGGAGACAACAGCAAAAATTGAAAGCAATTGCCTGAAGGTACTTAGGGAGAGCCGATTTACTCGGAATAGGAAGCCTCCCTGTTTCCAGATTGAGTGGGTAGGGAGATATCCAGTCACTCCACTTTGCAATGACAAGTGTTTCTATACAAAGAGGCCACCGGGCAATGGCTGATCTGCACTGTTCTGCATGTTGCTCCAACTCTAATTCTGTGATATCCTATTCTGGCAAGTGGGAAGAGTTCTTTCCTTCACAGGGTTCTGGAACATTCTTTCCTCCTCCTCAAGCTCCTGCTTTAGGAGAGTCAAAAAAAAAAAAATCGTATAGGGGTTCCAGAAAATGTTGTGTCTAATGCAGCTTTTCGGTGAATGTAGGTTGTCAATGGAATTTTCAGCTTTAGCAGCTCACTCGGGATGAGTGACATCTCTGTAAATACACCCATTCGTGGTTGGTTGGTGGGGGTGGGGGGTGGGAGCCTGTTGTGCTTACTCTGAATTAGACTTGCTGGGCTAGCTGCTGTACTTTGTAACCTGAAGTGTACTTTGACTGTTCTGTTTCCTTCAGATGAAAAAACACAACAAAAACCCGACTTCAGAAAAAAAAACACTGCCAGCAACAACTGATGCTGTACTTGTAGCTTCTCTCTGTTCCTCTGTACAGTATTAATAGACAATAAACTGCCTTTTCACTGCATCTACCTCTGTGTGTCTGTGCCCTGATTCTTTCCCCTTCTCACTTGCTACGAGTAGGCTTTGGGCTTGATTGCTTTGGGTGTCCCTTCAGCCACTCACTCACCTAAGGCTCAGCCAGTGGCCCTCCAACTTAAGCATGCTGCAGAATCACCTGGGAGTCCCTGGGAACAATGTGAAAGCTTCGTCTGGCCTCTGAAACCTGGATTCCGATTCCTGGGTGGGGCCCAGTAACCTGCATGTTTATGATGTTCCCAGCGATTCTGAGACATGTGACCCATGGGTTTAGGTGCCCCTTGGTGGGACTCTTGACATCCTGCCTGTCCCAGCCTGTTTCCACACTAACTAATCCAATCTCCCAACATTTCTTCTCTCTAACTCCTTTTCACACATCTCTCCATATCTGTCATACTTGATCTTTTTCCTTCCGAGTCCGGGCAGCAGCCCACACTGTGATCCCATGTGGGGAACTCAGATTGCCCTTGAGTAACCAGCTCTACCCAGTGCAATCTTCTCTACAGGAGCACCCGAAGACACATGGGGACTTTGCCTCACTTGGTCACCATCGTATCCTCTCTACCTGGACAGGGTCAGCACACTTTTTTCTGTAAATGACCAGATAGTAAATTTTTTTTTGGCTGTATGGACCAAATTATCTGTCACAACTACTTAGCTCTGCCAACAAGCAGTCTTAACACAATCTGTAAATGAGAGACTGTGGCTATGTTCCAGTACATTATTTACAAAGCAAGTACTAGGGCTCATTGCCCTATGGGCTTGTAGTTACCAACTCCTGGCCTATATCAGGGCTTGGCACATGGTAGGTGCTCAATAAAAAGTTAAACAGTTATGGATTGATAGAATAAGCAACAGATGTGATTCCACCCGCAGAGCTGTCATCGAGCATTGTATTCCTGGAGCATAAAAAGTAAATGCGATGGGTTGGGGAGTTCTCTTCTGCTTAGGTTTCATGGTGAATTTTTTTTTTAATGTCTTTATGCCTTCAAAGTTAACTTTGAAGATAGAAAAATGAATGGTGCCTTGTAGACTGTTCAAACTGCCTGGCTGAAACTGACAAGACTTTCAATCAATATAGAGAGGAGGAAATATAAGGACATCTTGTCCTTGTGAAAAGTGCTAGGATGCCATGACTGGTGCCAAAGCATTTGGTCCAAGTGTTTGTGAAGCTGTTTTCTCTGATCCCTCCTACACTGTGGGTGGCAGGGCTTTTATTTTTAAATTTTTTTAAAATGTTATTTTCCTTGTCCATTGAAATACTCTTTAATGTGTGGACATGTAACTTGGAACCACAACAGCACATCATATACCCCATAGCTCGGTGGCTACCAACAGAGACAAATGGAGGAGCTTGCCCTCTGTTGTTGTGGAGTTAAAGAAAATGTTATTTATGCAAAGCATGGAATAAGTGGAGGTGGATGACAACTAAGTTTACTTGTGATGGGGAAGTATCTGTCCCCACCAAAGATCTCACCCTTCTGCATGTAAAGACTATAAACTGTACTGGTATGGCTTAGAACTGGTCAAAAGGGAAACTGCCTGCCCTCCTTCAGGTGGTGACTGCTTTTATAGTGCACTGAATCTTATGAAATTGCCATTTTCTTTGTTTTGATTTTTTTAGTTGTAGATGGACACAATCTCTTTTATTTTTATGTGGTGCTAAGGATAGAACCCAGTGCTTCACGCATACTAGGCAAGCACTCTACCAATGAGCCACAACCCCAGCCAGAAATTACTAGTTTCTTTTTTTTTGGAGCGGGGGGTGTATTGGAGATTGAACTCAGGGGCACTCGACCACTGAGCCACTTCCCCAGCCCTATTTTGTGTTTTATTTAGAGACAGGGTCTCACTGAGTTGCTTAGTGCTTTGCTATTGCTGAGGCTGGCTTTGAACCCGTGATCCTCCTGTCTCAGCCTCCCAAGTGGCAGGGATTATAGGCATGTATCACCATGCCTGGCTGAAATTGCCATTTTCTACATCAATACTGTTGAATATTGACAGTTCCATTTAATTCCAATCCGGTAATTCTATTCTTATGATAATTTTCCACCATGGAAGGCAAATGCTTGCCAGAATAACTATAGCAGGAGGAATTTAGATGAGAAAATTAAAACTTGGAAAGGGAACATGGTTAAGTACTACCACAGTAGAAGTAGACATTCCCGGGGCGGGGTGGGGGTGGGGAATAGGATTTCCTTTAATTCATTGACCCTGTTAGGTTGACGTTGCTATGCCTCTACTTTTATACATGAAAAAAACTGAATCATGGAGATAGTAAGTTCCTATCCCAGTGTAACAGAGCTATAAATTGGTGTGGAGTCTAGATAGGGGATGCACTTTCTACTTTTTATCACACAGAAGGCTCCATGTCATGAAAGTGGTGTTGAGATGCCTGCGAGATTGGATACAGAATGATTTGGTGTCATTTCTGCAAGGAAAAAAAATGGCACCAGTTCTTATTTCTTTACCTACCAAAGCTCTTAATGACATAGCCTCTTGGAAGCTAGGAGGTGTTTTTGTAGCAGTCATTACCAAGGTAACGGTGAAGTTACCCATTGCTCTCCTATCTGTTCATTAGGAGTCCTATTGGCAGGTTTTTTCCCCCTGGTCATAAAAAGGATTCACAGAACTGCCCAAGTTCTATGAAGTCTAATCTAGATTCTGTAAAGTCTAGGGGAGGCAAGGACTGGGAGTATAGCTCAATGGTAGAGCATGCTTGCTTAGCATGCATGAGGCCCTGGGTTTGATCCTCAGCATTGTTTAAAAAAAAAAAAAAAAAAAGTCTAGGAGTGGCATGTCAATCTTGGAGTAAACAGAGGTGGTTTGGTTGGTTATTGATGATGGCAATCGTCACTGTTATTATTTTGCCTGTGTCATAACAGCTAAGAACAATGTGCCTTTTAAACTAGCTCTACCACCTTCATGCAGCCACTGATAGATGACACTGTCCTCCCTTGCCCTACACAGCCCCTAAGGCTCAGCTCCAGCTCTGCTTTTTTCAGAGTCAAATCCTCCAGTTAATTTTCAATATAAAAGAGCAAAATTTTTCTGCCTGGCAGCTAAGTTTATAAGATCTCTAAGAGATCATCTAGGATAGAAGTCACACGATGGTCATGCACAGGCTCAATCTGCCTGTAGTTATGTCAGTGCGCCTGCCAGTATTTCAAAGTTAATGGAAATGCATTGTCAATAATAAAGATACTTTTTATTTTTTTTTAAAGTATAGCTTACTAACTTTTCTTGATAATTCAAAGTCTCTGGCAATAATAGTCCTACTTTCCTAGCTGACAATTCCTGGAGCTGATGGTGGCTGCCACTTTGGTGGGAAGGGACCATATTCTCTATCCACCACCACCACTTTGTCTTATCTTACTCTTGGCCAGCTTCCTATGTTTCCATCACCTGCCTGGCCCCTACAGGCATTTAGTGTGTGATCCTTAATCTATAACAACCTACTCATTTTGTGGCAGGATTAAATGAATCCTACATGGAAATGGGAATTACTCATAGCAAGGTACTGGCAGAACCAAAGTCCCTTGAATTCTCTGGAAAAATGAAGCCTGATACTATTTTTGATTTGAATCTGCTGATGGCATTTTTAGTTTTGAACGGGTTATAAGCAAACTAGTACCAGGATTAGGCGCTTTTGATACAGAAGGGCTTGCGTGATTGGTGTAATGATCGATTAACATAGGCTGGTGAGTTTATGCACAACTCCAGTAAAAAAAAAATACATATTCTACATCAGTCAATAGTCTGGGAACTATTTGTCTCTATTCTTTAGACTTAGTGCACAATATGTTTTAAGTAATTCTGTGGTATTGTGTGCTTCATGGTAAAAAGTTTCATTCCTGGAAAAAATGTTATCAATAGTTGAATAGTTCTGAGGGCTTCATATACCTTCTTAGTAAAACTAATAGAGGCAAAACCCATCTGTACTTAAATGTGATCTTTCCCTTTTATAGTCTTTTATTGTGTTCCTGAGGTCATGTGTTCACAGAATAGTAATATTCTCTATAATGTTCATTTCCTTATCTTACATAGAATAATAACCAGCACCAGAGTTTGGCAATTTAAAGAAATGATGAGCCAGGTGCAGTGGTGCACGCCTGTAATCCCAGCACTTAGGGAGGCTGAGACAGGAGAATCGTGAGCTCAAAGCCAGCCTCAGCAATGGCGAGGTGCTAAGCAACTCAGTGAGACCCTGTCTCTACATAAAACATAAAATAGGGCTGGGGATGTGGCTCAGTGGTCGAGTGCCCCTGAGTTCAATCTCCAGTACCAAAAAAAAAAAAAAAGAAAGAAATGATGAAAACCAAGATCTTTCTTTTCAAGACCTGTCATCAAAGACCCAGTGGGGTCCACTGGGTTTTTGTTGTTGTTGTTGTTTGTTCTTTTTAGACAAACATGAATGTAGAGTATATTTGGACATATTGTACATACATGGAATATGACTTATTCTAACTGGAATCTCATTCTTACGGTTGTACATGATGTGAAGTTTCACTGGTCGTGTATTCATATATGAGCACAGGAAAAATGATGTCCAATTCATTCTACTGTCTTTTCTATTCCCATCCCCCCTTCCTTGGGAGCCACTGTTTATCCTAACTTTAAAGGCTCATCAAATTATCATCAAATTCAAGATGATAATTGTATTTCCTACCTTTTTTTCACTTTTGTGTCATTGAATATTGAAAACAAGAGGCACAGACCTGCTCTTTTCAGACCAGGATCCTTAGGTCCTGCCCAAGGATAGCCTGGAGGTGGGATGAATTCTTCATCAGTGTGAATTGTCCTCACTGTTTAGAGGCTGCTAACTTTAATTCTATTTCCTAAAGAGCTTGTTTCAAACCAAGTAGAAGAATAGGATCTCTTTTCCCTGATCATAGCTCAGACTCAGCATGCCTTTACTCAGGTTTTCCAAACCTTTGGACTTTGAGGTATCACTTTATTTTTGTCCTGTGTGTATACCAATCTGTGTACCATTACTTAACATTTTAACCCATTTCTGTGACTTAAACTTACTTAAAAGGCGACTCTGGGCTTAAATAATTATCATATGCATAAAAGTAATGCAAAACCAATGTAAATCAGCATTATTAATTACCAGCTACATATGGGTGGCTGGTAGTTACCTGAGACTAGCTCTCTCATGTTAAAAGGAGGAAAGAGTTAGACAAGGATCAGAACTATACTTCCATCTCTTTACTGTGGATGAAATGAAAGAGAATCAAAATGGCAGTAACTTCCTTGTTATCTGATTCAATGTTATATAACCACGTAACCCTTAAAGTTGGGAAACACCACCTTCCCTCTGTATTCTTTTTAAAAGTCTCAATTCTTCATTTTGAAGATGAGGGTGGGAAATGCAGAGTGACTTGCTCAAAGTGACAGGAAGAGCAGAGATGGAGCCTGACTTCACATACTGGTCAGGGTGACTTCAGAGTCTTTCTGTGGCACCAGGTGCCTGTCACGCAGATCCTTTTATGAGGAATGAAGTGAATATATCAGAAGCAAATTTAAGCTCCAGTAAGATCCTGATCATTTAAACAAACAAAAGTAGCATCTGTTCATGCAGAAGAGTTGTCTTTGGCATAAGCAGTTTTTCACCCACAGAGTCTGATCTGATTGGGCTCCAGCTATGTGACTTGAGCAAAGTCAAAACTCGAGTCAAAACTCGGCCAGATGCAAGTTTTCAGAGAGGGGGAAGGTGATGCAGGGTACAAGCCCAGGCAGCCACTGGTGGACCTGGCAGCCAACTCCACCATACACCCGTGCCTTGTGCTTCAGTATGCCCAGGACTCCAGCCAGCTGACACCTACTCATAAGACTTCTTGGTTGACCATTTGGGCAGGGGGAGCAGATACTGGGGATTGAACCCAGGGCCACTCGGCCACTAAGCCACATCCTCAGCCCCATTTTGTATTTTATACAGAGATGGGGTGTCGCCGAATTGCTTAGTGCCTCGCTGTTGCTGAGGCTGGCTTTGAACTTGCAATCCTCCTGCCTCAGCCTCCCAAAGTGCTGGGATTATAGGTGTGTGCCACCGCGCCCGGCTTGGTTGACCCTTACAGTGTCAGAGATGTAGTGAGCAACCCGTAAACTGGCTAGAGAATAAGCGGACCCTAGTGGGAAAAGAATCACTCGAGATCGGTTCAGCTTCACTGTTCTCTTCTCCCTTCTCTTCTCTCTCTGCTTTTTATTTTCTTCTCTTTTCCACTGAATGATCCTGTTTTTCACCTAAGATGCCTTCCCACCTGTATCCCTTTTCGATGGCTCTAACAAGGTAGTTTATAAAGGAAAGAACTCTGTTTCCCTCTCAGCGTGGAGGTTGGAAAGCCCAGGGACAAGGCAGCAGCATCGGTGAGGATGTCATAACATGACAGAAGGTGAAAGGACGAGCAGCAGATGCAGGGAGGTGGACCCAGGGGCAACCTCACTGGGTAGGAGCTCACTCCAACTGGTCCAGTCCCCCAAGAAAGGCATCAGTCCTTCCTAACAACCTCTTAAAGGCCCCACCTCCTAACCCACCACAATGGTAACGCATTTCAATATGAGTTACAGGGGGAACAAACCATTTTCTAACCATGGCACCACCTGTAGGGTAAGTTAGACATTTTTTTAAAGTTTGTCAATTCTCCCAGGAAGCACCATGCTGAAGTTCTCTGATTATATTTCTTTCTTTCTTTCTTTCTTTTTGGCACTGGAGGTTGAACTCAGGGGCACTCGACCACTGAGCCACATCCCCAGCCCTATTTTGTGTTTTATGTAGAGACAGGGTCTCACTGAGTTGCTTAGCACCTCGTCGTTGCTGAGGCTGGCTTTGAACTCGCGATTCTCCAGTCTCAGCCTCCCAAAGTGCATCATTTCTTACTTGTTGCAAGAAATGAGAACATTTAGAATTAGAATCCAAACATTTCTTAAGAATATGATATGCCCCACAGAGATCCTGATTTAATCGGTGCGGGTGAAGCCAGAGGCATTTATGACATGCTCCAGCTGACTCCAGTGGGCAGGCAGGGTTGTAAGCAACAGCACAGAAGGGACAGGGGCACACGGTAGGTCCAGGCAAGAATCTGAGGCTCAATTCTGCCAGTATTGTGGGGGCAGCCCTGGGTTCCCTCTGAACTTCCATCAGCAGGTTCCAGACAAGTTTAACAGCAGATACAGAGAGGGAGTTTTCCTGGACCCAAAAGGGCAAGGTGGATGTTAATAGTTTTCTCAAAAGTGGCTACAGGCAAGCAAACACACTGACCAGCTGTTTAAGAATCAGGCTGCTGAACTATACCAATTCTGGCTGGTGGGGAATGGAACTGGAGATCCCTAGCAGGGCTGCCAGGTATGATTGTTCATGTTGTATACTGCAAAATACTCTGAGGGCTCCATCACACATCATTTTCTATGTGAATGGAGTCTTCCTTAGACTTGTGCAATGCATACCACACTCACTGTGCATGTTCGGGCAAAAATATCCTATTCTTCAGAACAAATAGCTTAAAATCAACAAGAAGCCTCCATTACAATCAGAGCACTGCAGCTAGGTTAAACTCGCTACGGTATATCAAGTTGCAGGAGCCACTTTGAACTCTGATGAATATCTTTGAGGAACCAATAACCAGATTGTATTCCCAGGGACTGGACATACTTTTTCTTATCTTCTGCAGTTAAGTCTAGTGTGGTGCACTATACCTGGTATAAGTTGGATGCTTCATGTGTTATAACTGGGATCAGAGACTAGCAAGCAAAGGGCAGGCCCAGCTGAGCAGCATGGCCCAGGCATGACAGATTCACCAGGGGCCACTTACAAAGGCTGTGACAAGAGTGATCATATTGGTATCTCTGCTTTGCCAACCGTCCCACACCTGAGACCAGCCTTTCCTTTTATCTATGCCTTGGCAGGTCCCTGTGATGTAGAAACAATGCTCAAGGCACGGAAAGACACCCCCCCCCCTTTTTTTTTGGTATCGGGGATTGAACTCAGGGGCACTCTACCACTAAACCACATTCCCAGTCCTATTTTGTGTTTTATTTAGAGACAGTCTTGCTGAGTTGCTTAGCACCTTGCCGTTGCTGGCTTTGAACCCGCGATTCTCCTGTCTCAGCCTCCCACAGGGCTGGGATTACAGGCGTGCACCACAGGGCCCGGCTCAGAAAGACTCCTTTACCCAGAACGACTGCCTTGAAGGACCAGGCAGTTTTGTGTGACAATCTGCCACTTCACCTCAAATCATTTCCCTTGTGTCTTTTCCAGTTTGGACCAGTCTCTTGTTCTTGTGGGTACTGTAGGAAGAGGATCTGTTAAAGCAAGAAAACCAAATCACTGTCACATCTGGTGCTTACTAGGCAGGTAGAGACCCACATAGGATGTAGACTCTGGTCCTGTGGTGCCCACTGTTGGCATTACCAGAGATTCACTGTTGGGTGTGTTAGTAGTTATGATTACTACCAACCATGCACAGGAAGGAGGAGGGGGCTTAAAGTTCTTTGCAAATTCACATTCAGGCAGCGAAACCAAGAAACACAACCAGGACTATGCAGGTGCTCACTAAGTTCTGAACTCAAGTTCTGCAGTGGCTTAGAGTTATGGTTCTCAAATCCACCTGCATTTTTCTTTATATCTCAGCTTCTTCGTGCATAGAATGGCAATGAGGGTTAACTTTTTTATAAAGAGTTTGGGACACTTCCTGGTAAATATTGGCAGAATTAAAATGTTAGGTATTAGTGGAAATACTGATAGTGGCTTGGAGAGCCAGGGAGCAGAGCCCTAAGGCTGGTATGAGCACAGTTATCAGCACCTCTGGTCTTCAGTGCAAATTAGGCCCTCTGCCTGGTTTTGTAAATAAAGTTTTATTAGAACACAGTTGTATCTATTTATTTATGTGTAGTCTATAGATGCTTTGTGGAATAGTCAGAAAGGATACCATTTGGCAAAAAAACCCTAAAATATTTATTGTCTGGTCCAAATTCACATTCCTATTCAACTAGCATTTCCTAAGCACTCATTAAATGCCCTGAAATATATACTAAATGTGTTTTTTTGTTTGTTTAGTACTGGGGATTGAACCCAGGGGTGCTGTACCACTGAGCTGCACCCTGGCCCTTTTTTTTGAGAAAGGGTCTTGCTGAGTAGCTTAGGGCCTCACTAAGTTGCTGAGGCTGGCCTTGAATTTGTGAACTTGTGATCCTCTGCCTCAGCAACCCGAGTCCCTGGGATTATAGGTGTGCACCACTGTACCAGGTTACTAAATGTTTTAATATATTTTGCATTTTTAACTTCCACAAGAAGTAGCTCTTCAAAGTTGATGGAAAGGTCACCCCCATTTTATATCTGAATTCCAGGGAGATGCTTGTGCAAGATTGCAGAGCTAGGATTCACACTCTGGTGCCCCGACCTAAATCTGGAATTTCAGGAGTAATCAGGGCAGACTTTTTGGAGGAGCTGGATTTGCATTTGCTCTTGAAGAATAAGTGTGGTTGTCAGTGAGCAGGAAGAAGACACAGGAGAGGGCATTCCCGACTACGGGGCCCAAGGTGGCAAGCTTGGGGTGTCTCTGGTCATCTGATTTGGTAGGATATAAGGAACCTGAGGAGACTGGGGAATCTAAGGCAGAAGTGGCTGGAGGCTAGGATGTGAATAGATCAGTTGCTTCTCAGTAAAAAAGTCACAAACTGAAAGTTCAAGGGCAGGTCTGTAGGCATATTGTGTTTGACTTTTACTATATTGAAGCTAATTGGTTTGTGTTTTCATTTGCATTTATCTATTTATTTATTTTTTAAGTATCAATTTTTAAAAATTTTTTTTTTTAGTTGTTGATGAACACAATGTCTTTATTTTATTGCTTTATATGTGGTGCTGAGGATCGAACCCAGGGCCTCACGCATACAAGGCAAGCGCTCTACCGCTGAGCTAAAATCCCAGCCCCTCATTTGCATTTATAACCAACAATTCCTACACTTTGGTCCTCTCTTGATAAGTCAGAAGGTATAGCCACATCAACCCACATTTCCAGGAGGCCAGAATTAGCTAGAGTTGAATTCAGCTGCCTTCTTTCCATGGAGCATCTGCTTTCCTTGAGCTTGGTCAGTTACATCTTATATCCAGGCAAGGGGAGCCCCTGTCCTGGCCCTCCTTCCTGCTCCAGGCTGGGCTTCGATACTAGGACTCAGAATTATCTGCTTGAAAGGCCCAACTCATCTCCAGGACTCACATGGGCCTCTCCCTGTATCTGTCTTCTCATTGGACAGTGTACCAAGGGGAAGCGGTTTGCATTGAGGGAAGGGAATGTATGAATAGAACTTTGAAGTGCAGGCTCAGGTGTCCACTGTGAGGGACAAGTCCCCTGGAGGTGCAGGACAGAGCTGGGAGCAGCAAAGGAAGTAGATAACAGGCTGGAGGATCTTGCTCTGTACTACTGGGTCTCCATGTGAGACTCCTAGGAATCCAAGAAGCATTTGCACTTGGCCTTCTGAGTCAGGATGAAGTATATTTTCCAACTTAGAAGGGGCGAATATAGTTTAATAACTTTGAGTTTGATTTCCAACTTTTAAATATTGAAGCATGCTTTATCTGGACCTCTATTTGTGTACTTGTTCCAAGCCCCCAAACTGTTGCAAATAGCTACAACTCCACCAGTTTCTGCTGTCTTATATCAGGGCTGTGTCTTTCATTGACAGGACCTGTTGGTCCTTATTGGCATGAAACTTTGTGGTCCTTACTGTGAGTAATTAATGGGAAAGGGGCTGAGGATTTTTTTTTTTTATCAGAATGGCAGGGAGAGGCAGGAAGGCTAGCAGCAGGTCATAAGTTGAAGTACCAATGTGTCCCAGTTTTCCCAGAGTTTTAGCTCTGGGAGTTCATGTCCCAGGAACGCCCCTGTTCTTAGTCATACTAGGAAGCTTGGTTTCCCTGTCTTCCACTTGAACATCAGTCACATTATGTGGTGACTTTACTGTACCTGAGCTTACACTGAATCAGGGGCTTTGGACCTAAGTACAACTTTGCTTTTGGAAGCAAACTGTACAGCTATTTCTGTTCCTTAATCCTAAATCAAAACATTCTCCTGACCAGGACAGTAACTCTCAGGCTGTAGAGTGAGGGTGTATTGAGGACCCAATTAATTCATCCAGAGCCTTATAATCCAGATTCATGCAGGAAGAGAAGAAGGCGTCCATCCCAACACACCTTTGCTAGACACAAGTGTGTCATTTCTTCATCTGTTGCTGGCCATTGTTATCACCAGCAGCATTAACAGAGGCAAAACCTCAAGTTACAGAATCTTTATTAAGGTAGCTGCTCATCTGTTCTAGAAGTAAATGTGTATTAATAAAATCAGAGTCCTTGGAAAAATAATATTTAAGCCCTAGACACATAGCCTTGGACAAGTGACTTGACTTCACCAAATCTCATTTCCCTCATTTGTGAAGTGGGGAAGAGGCTGAGGAATTGAAATGGAACTTCAATCCCTACCATAGATTTGTGTTGAGAATAAAACTGGAAATGGCCGGGTAAGGTGGTGCATGCCTATAATCCTAGCGGCTCGGGAGCTGAGGCAGGAGGATCGTGAGTTCAAAGCCAGCCTCAGCAAAAAAGTGAGGACCTAAGCAACTCAGTGAGACCCTGTCTCTAAATAAAATATAAAAAGGACTGGAGATGTGGCTCAGTGATTAATTGCCCCTGGGTTCTTTCCCTGGTACCAAACAAACAAACAAAAACTGGAAATGCCTTACATGAAAAGAATTGAAAGCAGGGACTTGAATGGATACTTATACACCACTGTTCATTCAGGCACTGCTCCCAATACCTCAAAAGTAGGGAAAAAAACCAATGTCAGATGGCTAGATAACAAAATGTGATATAGTCATACAGTGGATTATTATTCAACCATAAAAGGGAATGAATTTTGATATATGCTACAACACGGATGGACTTTGAAACAGTGTGCTAAGTCATCAGATAGGAAACGGTCAAATATTGTATTATTCTACTTGCATGAGATTCCAGGACTAATCAAATTCATGGAGACAGAAAGTAGGATAGATGTAACCAAGGGCTGGAGGATGGGGAGTTATTATTTAGTGGGTGTAGATATACAGTTTGGGATGATGAAAACATTCTAGAAATGAGAGTGGGAAAATTACTAAGATGTACTGAAAGCTGGGTGCAGAGGGTGCACACCTGTAGTCTTAGCTGCTTGGGAGGTTGAAGCAAAAGACCAAAAGATCACTTGAGCCTAGGAGTTGGAGACCAGCCTGGGCAACGAGTAAAACCTCATCTCAACACCAATAACAAAATAGATGCTACTGTTAATTGAGTTGAGAGATGAGTTCATGCTTTGAACTAAATGGGTCAAGGAAGAATTTGTCAAGGAGCTGGCATTTGGGATGGACTTTGGAGGATGAGGAGATTAGGCGAGGAGAGAGGCAGCCCCAGAGGATGATGTGTGAGCACACCTGGAGGTGCGTGTGTTGTCATGGAGACCTGCTGCTGCTGCTGTGCTCTATAGGTTTCTGTCAGATATTAGAGGTGGGGCCAGGTTTCAAGGCAAGTTGACCTATTTGGTTTCTAGGCAGAGCAAAGCATTGGAGATGTGTGGGCAGGGAGGACGGCAAGAGGGGTATTTGCAGGAAGGTTAACCTGAGGCATTGTATAAAATGGCCTGAGGTGACCAGAGGCTAAACACCAGCCAGGTCACTTCTGCAGGAGCCTAGGCTAAATGAGGGTGGTGACCACTGCGCAAAGAAAGCAAAGGACAGCTGGGCGCGGTGGCTCATGCTTGTAATCCTAGCACTTTGGGAGGCTGAGACAGGAGAATTGCGAGTTCAAAGCCAGCCGCAGCAACAAGGGCGAGGCGCTAAGCAACTCAGTGAGACCCTGTCTCTACATAAAACACAAAATAGGGCTGAGGATGTGGCTCAGTGGTCGAGTGCCCCTGAGTTCAGTCCCTGGTACCAAAAAAAAAGAAAGAAAGAAAGAAAGAAAGCAAAGACTAACAGAGACTAACGTTAAAGGAGATTTGATGGACTTGAGATACAGGGAGATGGAAAGGAGGTACTGAAATGTCTCGAAGCAGAATTGCTAAACTCTGGAGCCAGGTCCCCTGTATTGTTACCGGTGCTGTTGTTTATGACCTTGTGTGACTTTGGGTAAATTATATAATCTCTCTGTCCTCAATTTCCTCTTGTATAACATAGGATCAATGACATGACAGTACCTCTCTCACCAGGTTGTTGTGAAGGTTAAATAAGTTCATATTTGTGAAGTACTTTAAATAGTGTTCAGCACAGGATATGTGCTTACTATTTTTATCTATTAAATCTGGGGAGTTGGTATATTAACACTGGTTGTGTTATTTTTTTGCATGTGAATTTTTTTTAGCATGACGTGAAGATAAGGTACTTTCAAAAAAGGTACTGCCAAGGAGTGCTTCTCAACCTCCAGCATGCACGTGAAGTACTTGGCAGTCTTGGCTGGAGTTGTGGCTCAGTGGCAGAGCGCTTGCCTAGCATGTGTGAGGCACTGGGTTCAATTCTCAGCACTTCATATAAATAAATGAATAAAATAAAGGTCCATTAACATCTAAAAATATATATATAATAACAAATAAAATACTTAAAAAAAGAAATACTTGGCAGTCTTGTTCAAATGCAGGTTGTTGACTCAATAGGTCTCAGGTGGGCACACAGTTCTGCATCTCTAACAGGTTTCCAGGTGATCTGATGCTGTCAGGCCATTGGCCACACCTTGTTGTTGAGGAATGGAGGTCCTCGTGTTTCAGGACTGGGTGCTTTTCTTAATATCTTATGCCGCATAACAAATCATCCACACATCATGGATTAAAACAAAAACAGTTGTAGTCAACCGTTCATACCCATGAGTTCCACATCCGCATATTCAGCTGACCTTAGGATGAAGATATGGGTGGGTGGGTATTGTATCTATACTAATTATGTGCAGACTTTTTTTCTTGTCAGTATTCCTTAGAGAATGCAATACAAAAACTATTTACATAACATTTACATAGTATTAGGTATTGTATTAATTATTATTAGAGATGATTTAAAATTATGTGGGAGTGCCAGGCATGGTGGTGCACACTTATAATCCCAGCAACTTTGGAGGCTGAGGCAGAAGGATTGCAAGTTAGAGGCCAGCCTGTGCAATGTAGGGAGACTCTGTCTTTAAATAAAAAATAAAAAGATCTGGGATATAGCTCACTGGTAGAATATTCCTGGATTCAATCCCCAGTACTGAAATAGATAAGTAAATAAAATTAATGTGTACTGAAGGATGTATGTAGGCTATATGCAAATCTTTTTCCATTTTATATAAAAGACTTGAACATTTGTATATTTTTGATATCTTCTGGCGATCCTGGAGCCATTTCTCCATGGATTCTGAGGGATGACTATAAATTATTGCCATTGCTGTTACTATGATGTCTCATAGTTTCACATGCAATTTCTGCTCAGATATGTCCTGAGGTGGTGGTCAGACTATAGCAGGAGGGAGGAGTCCCTTGAAGGCTCCCTTGTTCTCATGTCTGACAGTTGGTGCTGGCCGTCCCCTGGGACCACACCTGGGGCTATCAGCTAGAACATCTAACCATTATACCAATGGCTTCTCCATGTGGCAAGGAGCCCTTCACAGCTCAGAAGCTGGGTTCCAAAAGCAAGTGTCCCTGGAGAGAGCCATGCAGAAGCTGTCTGGCTTTGCCCAGCCTGGCCTCCACAGCCTCACAGCATCACCTCTGTTGCTTTCTATTTGAGAGAAGCAGGTCACCAGGACCACCCATATGCAAGGGAAGGGCAATTGGACTCCATGTGTTGAAAGGCAATGAGTCAGAGAACTTGCCGGCATGTCTTAGAGCCACCACCCAGGCTTGAGTTGAGGGGCCGCTGACAGGAACAGAGAGCTATGCACACGTCCACCAGGGAAAGTTGACGTAGTTGTTTCAGTGGGTTTGAGCTGTTATGGAGGACCAGGTGGAGCTCTTCAACAGGCAGGTGGGGTGGGATAACTGGGTCTCCAGCTTCCCATTAGGCTTGAAGCTCTATGAAAGCAGAACTTGATCTGTCTCTGCAATAGTCCCTGGCCCAGCACCGTGGTTGGCACCAAAAGGGACCCAATAAACATTTGTTGGACGAGTGAATGAATGAGAAAGGAGATAAGACCAGAGCTCTGGGGTCTGAGAGAATACTAGAATTTGGGGAACCTGCCCAGAACTGGCCTCTTGTGAAGAGGGACTCCTGCATTTGCTCAGGGGCCCCTGAGGCCTTCAGGGTCTGGCTGGTCCAACAGCTTTGTGCCCTCTCAGGACCAGTGACTGTGGGAGGCCTGGATCTACCAGGAAACCTCTCCACTTGCACTAAATGGAAAGTGAAACTGGGATTTCAGGAGAAAATGAAAATCGACAGTGACTAGCCTGATTATAATGAGATCTTGTTTGGAAGTGACTCTTTCCATTTCCTGTTTATAGCCTCAGCGGAGAGCAGAAGTGAGCAGAGTGCTCAGGGGCAGGTTTTCTCTGGGGATCTGGAGCTAGATCAGCAACAGGAAGCAGTCAGCATTCTCCCAAGACAGAGCCCCTCTCTTCTGGCCAGTCCCACGGGTTCGGTCCCCCTCTGTGGCTCTCACTTTAGGCCCCCACCGTCCACCACTTGTGCCCAGCTTCCAGCGCTCTGAATTGCTGGGGACTCCAGGTGATGCCTGTGTAAAGGAATTAAGGAGGGAGATCCGGAGGAATCCCAGGGTGATTGTCAGGGCTGACTGTGGGTTTTGCTTTATGATACCCAGTGAGTCTGTCGGTTAGACACGGGGACACAGTGTCTTGCCAGGGATTTCCTAGGATACCTATCTATCAGAATGTCTACCTTGAGATTTTTTCCAGGGACAGAGCATGTGATCCCCCAATTTTCAGACAGTGACTCACTTTGTGTCCTGGCTCTGAAACTGTGGTTTGACACAGGCAGAAGGTGGTGGGGTGCTGGAGGCGCAAGGGCAATGCCGGAAAGCAGCCAAGCCTCAGGACCGTGGAGCGCAAGGACTTTTTATTTGACAGCTCTTCCCTGCACACTCACAGGCACTCAGGTGCACACGCATACACACACATGCACATATGCATACACATACACACATGCACACACAAACACCTCCCAGAAAGGCCTCTCTGAAGATGGGACATGTCAGCTGGAGGGAAGTGGGCAGGCTCAGAGTGTTCCAGGCTGAAGGAACTGTAATGGCTAGGGCTCTCTGCCTCTCCACACCTGGGAGTATGAGCCAGAGGTTGGTTTGTGGTTCCCTCTGTGTTTGCTGCATGGCGTCTGGGACTGCGAGCCTCTCTTTCTTGAAACCCCGTCACCCCTTCCCTGTCTAGCCTTCCAGCGCCTCTGGCATTCTCTCCTGCTCCTAAACGTCATTCACAAGGGGTAGCAAGTACCCTTAGTTCATACACTCCTGGCAAGGAAGTACCACGTCATTTTCTTCATCAGGAGACTCTGAGCCCTGGTGCTGCTGGTCTGGCAGGTGGTTCAAGCTCAGGTATTCATGGGGCTCTCCCCAGCCTTGGGTTATGCAAAGGTGCCATGCTTGTCTTGGGGAAGACCCACCAGCATTGTCCTTGGTCATTATTGTTGGGATGTCATCGTCCTGGCCATCACAGCCCCTTCAGGGCTGGAGTGTGCGTGACTTCTGAGCCAAGTGTGGGGACAGAAGCTTTGGCAGAGGCTGGGAGATTCTGGCCTTGGTATCGGGCTCCCCTACGTACCACGGTATTGCTCTCCTAGATCCCTCCCCTCCTGGGGCAGCACTGAGCCTCCCCTGCCAGCACAGTCCCCTAGGAGGCAGAGCTGGATTTTGAATTTTGACTTTTGCAAAAGACCCAAAGGCCCACTGACCAAAAGCAACTTCTGTCACACTCACTTCTTCCCACAGGCAAGGGATCACGAAACCCAGCCACCTGCTAGAAATGGAGAGGAGGGAGAAATAAAGGAAGCACCACACAGATGTTTCCTAGACCTTGCCTCTAGGGTCTGTCTGTTCTCAGGGATGCGATCCAGTCAGCCAGGGAATTTGAGCTCCCTGAGAACAAAGTTCCTCTCTGTGGTGAAGGATCAGACTTGGCTTTCTTGTTCTAAAATTTAAAATCCATCTCAGAACAGTACTTTTGTAAAGTATAACGAAAATGAATTATTAGAAAAAAATGAAACAAAAATAAGAGTACAGGTACCCATTTTGTTATTATTAGTATTAGATGCAACAAACTGCAATGCAAATTTCTAAACATAGTCTTGCCATTTCTGTACTCACCTCGTCACAAACTAGTAACCAACTATGGAGGGTCACAAATGGGTGGCCTGCACACTTTGAGGAGCATTGCCTTAGAGCAGTCAAGAGGGAAGACAAAGCTGTGTCACTCCTAGACACATGGGGGTTAGTGAAGCGTAGACTCTTCAAGGGGTGAAAATAGAGGCCAGAAACAGGGACAGTCATTATGCTGAGCCAAGAAACTAGAACTCAGCCTTCTCTTACAGCTGCTTACAGTGCAGAGAGACAGTACTGGGGAGGGGACCAGACCACCTCTGAGCAGACTGCCTTGTGACACAGCCCAGCCCTCCCACTTACTGCCTTGTCTGAGGAAGAGTGAACAGCTCTGAGCCTTAGTTGACTGGTATTCTTAGGGTCTTTGCAAAGACTGGCTGAGTTAACAAGTGTCTGATCACATCAAGTTGTGCCTTTGGCAAATAGTAAGTACCTGCTAATATGAAAATTTCCTGGCCAGGTACCTGTACTCCCAGAGGCTCCGGAAACTGAGGCAGGAAGATCGCGAGTTCAAAGCCAGCCTCAGCAATTTAGCAAGGCACTAATCAACTCAGTGAGATCCTGTCTCTAAATAAAATACAAAAATAGAGAATGTGGTTCAGTGATCAAGTACCTCTAAGTTCATTCCCCAGTAGCCCCACCCGCCGAAAAAAAATTTCCTTAGAAGGAAAGATTCAGGAGGGTGGGGATTTTTACTCTCTGGTGTTTCCTAAATGCATAGAACCAGGCCTGGCACATAGTAGGTGCTGAGTAAATATCTGAGCAATGAATGAATCCATCTCCTTATTCATGCTGAGCTTCAGACTTTCATGTTTATCCTGTTCTTAACCGTTCTTAACAGAGAAGGGAAAGACTCTTTGCTCTCTGAGCTAATATCCTAGTTAGTGTCTACAGTACATTTTCCAAGGCTCAGATCATTTGGAGAGTTTTGTCTTCAAAACCCCACACATTCCAGAAAGACTGAATTGAGACAGACATGGTGATGCACAGCAATAATCCTGGCTACTCAGGAGGCTGAGGCTGGAGATTGCCAAATTTGAGGCCAGCCTCAGCAACTTAATGAGATCCTATCTCCAGATTTTAAAAGGAGTGAGGATGTGGTTCCATGGTAGAGTGCCTGTGAGTTCAATCCCCAGTACTTGAATTGCCTTTCAGTTCTGAACTTTCTTGTACAGGGTATTTTAAGACCAAGCTCAAGATAGACTTTTTTTTTTCTTTTTTTTTTTTTGGTACCAGGGATTGAACTCAGGGGCACTCGACCACTGAGCCACATCCCCAGCCCTATTTTGTGTTTTATGTAGAGACAGGGTCTCACTGAGCTGCTTAGCACCTCGCTATTGCTGAAGCTGGCTTTGAACTTGTGATCCTCCTGTCTTAGCCTCCCAAAGTGCTGGGATTACAGGCATGCGCCACCGCACCGGGCTCAAGACAGACTTTTATAGAGTATAAAAACAGATCTCCTTGGGCTGGGATTTTTCAACCCATGCTTCTAGCCTATGACTCACTGTACGCCTGCTGCCCCAGCAGGGCCATGTCCCCTGCTCTGAGCATGTTGTTCTTCCAAGATGGTCTTTGCAATGCCGGCCTGTTGAGAGATCCCTCATTCTACTGAGCCAGCTTAAGTGCTGCCTACTCCCTGAAGCCATTTTTGATTCTCAGTCAGAGCTAATATCTTCACATCTAATAACTCTTTTCTATGGCCTCTTTGGATGTGGACAACTCTGAATAGCATGGGGCATTCCTGCAGGGCCTGGCGTATAAGCACAGGTTCAGTGGCTGGAAGTTGGGGTTAGGCTCCCACCTGCAAGTGGAGGAGCAGCGGGCTCCATGAGTAACCAAGTGTAGGCGTAAATGAGAAAGAGAGGAAAACTCTGTGCCAGCTTCCCCAAGTCCCCTTTCTTCTTCATACCCCTTAGCCTTGGGCAGTTTGGGATACCCTGCTGATGGAGGAGGAACAGTGGCCCCAATCTGAAGGACTGTGCCAGCGTAGGGTGAGGGTCACTCAGTTTGGAACAAGCTGAAGGGTGGCTGAGCCTGGCTTGTGAATGCACGTGGGCAACAGCCGGGTCCAGGGGTTGGGGCTTCGAGGCTGGCTCTGCTGCTGGATGACTGGATGACCTTTGGCATGCTTTGCACTTCTCAAAGCCTCTGTTTCCTCATCTGTATAGGTGTAGACAATGGTGGCACCTTGATTAAATGATTAGTGATTAAATGTCTCACCCACCCCTGCCACTAGGTGTATAGCAGAGAGGAAGCAGAGGGGCCATGTGACCCACCACTGTCTACACAGAGGGCTACAAAGATAACAGTCTGCAAATTCTGGCCTGGTGTTGTGAGGACAGAAGGTTCACAAACATTACATCACCCTTGGGTGCCATGTGCTTTTCTCTCTCACTGTATTTAGAGCAAAATTATGAGCATTAAACATGTCTAAGGGACTTAGCATACCACTGTCTAATCAGGACTCAATAAACATTAGCAAAAACTCAATAAATTCTTGGTTAAAATGAATGCTACGTGCACTGCTATACCCTAGTAGCATCCAGTTATTTTTTTAATTCCACTTCCCTTTTATGCCACCTTGAATTCATTCTAGTGAATGTCTCATCCACAAAACCAAAGGCATGGGAGCAGTTGATGCAGGAGAGACCTTGGTATTTAGTTGCTCATCCTGCCAAGATTCCTGGATCCCTGCTTTGTGGAGGGCGCTGTGCACCAGTCAGCATTGTCTCTGGGATGGGATATGCTGCTGTAATGAGCATGACTGGGGAGGCAGAAAATAATTGGAAATGGTAATCCAGTCTTCCTCCTGCTGCCACAAGGGCTGTCTCAGAGCGACTCTATGAAGTAGGTATTATTATTCCCATTTTAAAGAATGGAAAATTGAGGATTGATATGGCTAACTTGCTCAATATGTAGCCTAACTGCCTGGCTTGATGCTGGGTCCAGTGATATATAACCAGCATTGGCTAGGTGGCAACTTCTTGAAGTTTTATAGATGTTGTCATTCAGTAAGCACCTGTTGTGTGCCTGGTGCCATGCTAGGCATCGAAGTTGTGATGATATGCAAGACAGGCACTGCTCCGATCCTTCTGGAACTGGAGTTAAATGAGAAGCAGATAAGACATAAGTGGGATGTGCCTCTGTGAGGGAGATGCAAAGCACAGCCACAGTCCATGGTGGAGTATCCAACCAAACTCAGGGCGCAAGACACGGACGCATCTCTATGATAGCAGGGAGGCTGAGAGCTGAAGGACAGTGGCACATGGCTCTTGTCAAGGGCCTGCCTGGTAGGGTGAGTGCCAAGGACAGTCTCCACGTCAGAATTCTAAAGGGCACTCGCAGAGGTCAGCGCAGATGGACACATGCCCAGCCTATTGCTCACAGGACTTGCTGAATCCCTGGTTGTGTGGCAGGATCCTTCCATGTCTTTCCTACTATCTTCTCGGATCCAAAACCCTTATCAGCCCTCTCCGGGGGCTTGGCCTCTGCCTTAGACACACTCAGAGCCAGGTGTGCCACAGAAAAACAGACCCAGAGACTTCAGCATCAGCCTGAGAAAGAGAAACCCAGATTTGATCCGATTTTGAATCAGCCCAGTGACACTGTGTTGCTTAGACTACCAAAGCACACCACTCTTTCTTCCCAAAGTGGTTTCCATTTTAATGGCATGATTCTAAAAAGAAGGAGAGAAATCTCCTGCCATGGTTTAGAAAGTGGACAATAACTATAAGAAAAACCATCTTTTCATGGTAGCTGCTTCAGTACTAGAGCCCAGCCTTAGGCCTGTCTACAGCACAGCCAATGGCAGAGGAAGCAGTTACTGCTCAAACACAGGTGGCTTCTCAGTGAAGCAGAGCCCCAAAAGAAGCAGGTACACTCTGGGCACAGTGACACATACCTGTAATCCCAGCGGCTCAAGAGGCTGAGGCAGGAGGATCATGAGTTCAAAGCCAGCCTCAGCAATTTAGTGACGTGCTAAGCAACTCAGTGAGACCCTGTCTTTATTTTTATTTATTTTTTTGGTACTAGAGATTGAACACAGGGGCACTCAACCACTGAGCCACATCCCCAGCCCTATTTTTTGTGTTTTATGTAGAGACAGGGTCTCATTGAGTTGCCTAGTGCCTCACCATTGCTGAGGCTGTCTTTGAACTCGCGATTCTCCTGTCTCAGCCTCCCAAAGTGCTGAGATTACAGGCTTGCACCACCGCGCCCAGCTGAGACCCTGTCTTTATTTTTTTTTTAAGGCTTTTTACTTTTTATTACTCAAAGAAGCTTCATTTTTTTATTTAGCTTTCTGACTCTGTGCTTGTGCCTTCAATACTTTCACAACGATTTTCTGTTCTTCAATAAGGAAAGCACGCTTGATCCTGTCACGGTCACATTTAGCACACATGGAACCACCATAGGCCCTGCTGACATGTTTTTTTGTTTTAGACAATCTCATAAGGACTTTAGGTCTCACAGCATGAACCCCTCGGAGTCTGCCTGGGCACAGTACTAGAGCCACATGCACACACCACATGCAGATTTTGGTGCTTTCCCAACCTTCTTTGTATAAAGGTAAACGATTCTATTACCAGGGGTTCGAGACAGCCTGGTTTTGTTGGAGGCTGTATTGTAGGAAAGCCTATGACGGTATGTCAAACGCCGAACCATTCTGAGTGCCTCTAGACGCCGTCCCCAGAAGAGGAGACTCTGTCTTTAAATAAAATACAAAATAGGGCTGGGGATATGGCTCAGTGGTTGAGCGCCCTGAGTTCAATCCTGGGTACAAACCTCTTGGGATATAGAAGGCATCTAAAATAAGAGCACATGTGCCCCATGGCAGAGTTTTTGGCCAAATATCACCTCTCCAAGGAAATGTCTTTGAAAGAGGAGAGGCTACTTTCGGCTTGGTTATGGTCACACAAATCTTTAAGCATTTCAGAAGATATCACAAAAAAAAAACAAATATATGTGTATGTACACACAGAGAGACACACAAACACATGTATGTATGTATGTGAATTAGGATTCTCCAGAAAAAAACAAAGCCAATGGAATAGACATAGATATGCGGGAAGATATTTAGTATGAGGCATTGGCTCCTCAACTATGGAGACTGAAAAGTCTACTGTCCACAGCTGGAGGCCCAGGAAAGCCATTGGTGTAGTTCCAATCCAAGCTTAAAGGCCAGAAAACAGGGCAGTAAGTCCCAGCCCAAGTCCTTAGTGTACATCCCAGCCCAGAGGTCCAAGAATGAGGAGCACTAGGAGCAATGGATGTTTCAACTCAAGCAGAGACAGCACATTGGCCCTTCCTTCTCCTCTTTGTTCTATCCCAGCCCTCCACAGATTGCATGATGCCCACATTGGTAAGACAAGATCTGCTTTACTCAGTCTACCTGTGCAAGAGCTAATCTCCTTGGGGATACCCTCTCAGACATATCCAGCAATGATGCTTGCTCAGCTATCTGGGCAACCCTTAGCCCAATCAAGTTGACATAGAAAGTTAACCATCACAGTGTGTGTGTGTATACTTTTATTACTGTTGACTTTATCTGAAAACTGCAGATGAACAGTAATGTGTTTTGAGTTTATACTCTTTCCAAAAGTTCTGTCTTGAAAAGAAGCCCATTCTTGGAGAGATCAGCAGACTGACTCAGCTCCATGCCATAGGCAGGGAGCCTGAAAAATATGTGTCTAGGAGCCCCCACTGCACATTTCTTGTTGGCTGTGACAGAGGGTGAAATGAGGAAGGGCTACACATTGCTGGGGAATCACAGGGCCAGTGTTTTCAGAGTCAGCCAAGGGGGAACAAACAGATGAAGCAATTGTGTACCATGCCCTATACCTCAGTAATCCACATAAATCATATATATATATATTTTTTGGTACCGGGGATTGAACTTAGGGGCACTCGATCACTGAGCCACATCCCCAGCCCTATTTTGTGTTTTATGTAGAGACAGGGTCTCACTGAGTTGCTTAGCACCTTGCCATTGCTGAGGCTGGCTTTGAACTGGCGGTTCTCCTGTCTCAGCTTCCCTAAGTGCTGGGATTACAGGCTTGAGCCACCGTGCCCGGCTTCCAGATAAATCATATTTTAATGCAATATATATATATATATATATATTTGGTACTGGAGATTGAACTCAGGGGCACTCAACCGCTGACACATCCCAGCCCTATTTTGTATTTTACTTAGAGACAGGGTCTCACTGAATTGCTTAGCGCCTCGCCATTGCTGAGGCTGGCTTTGAACTCGCAATCCTCCTACCTCAGCTTCCCAAGCCGCTGGGATTACAGGCATGCGCCACTGTGCCCAGCTCCTGCAACATTTTAAACAGTTAAATTAGCAATTTATGGCCATGGACCATCTGCCTTTATGAAGTTTTATTGAAAACATTTTTTATTGAAACTATTCCAGGTTTTATTGAAACCAGGTTTATTGTGCCTACATTTTATACCCAATGCAAGTCCTTGCTTGTCTCGCCTTAGCCCTAGCCCTGCACCAACCCATTCACTTATCATTCTTTCCTAAGTCCTGTACCTATGGAACCAGGAAACAGAGCTAACAGTTGTTAGCTTACTTTATGCCAAGCATTATTGTAAGCGCTTTGCATATATTACCTCTTTTAATCCTCCCAACAATCCTATAGGTAAGGCAAAATTATTCATCCCATTTTACATGTGAGGAAACTGAGGCATAGAAAGCCTCTGAAGATCAAATGACTAAGAATAGGTAGAGCCAGAGTTGATAAAGCAGGTTGTCTGAGGCTTCAATAGAAGATCCCTAGAGGAAGGAATCCTCAGCCCTGGGAAACCATCATAGAGGATGTGACCTTAAGCAGTGTGTTGAAGGATAAGTAGAAGTTTGCTGAGGAGAAAGAATTAATACAGGCTACTGTACTGTTTCAGAAGAGCACATCCTTATGGAGAGGTCACATCTGGCTTCCCTAGGGCAGCTGGTGCTGCCCTGATGCTGCCCAGGAATCAGAACAGCAGCAAAATGATGCAAAGAACCAGCATTTATTGAGCACTTACTGGATTGCTAGGTACTGAATTAAGTACTTTATACATATTATCTCATTAAATCTTCAAATCAACCTGTGAAGTGGCTACGACTCATTTCTGTTTAACAGATGAAGAATTTAAGGCTCAAAGAGGTTAAATAACTTGCCCATGGCCTTATAGATAGTAAACAGCTCATCCATTGCAAATCCAGTGGGCACTATTCATATTGTAGTTCATGTGAAATCCAAAAACCCGGAGCCAGAGCTGCAGGTTTAGTCAAAATACCGTGCCAGTTGTTCTCAAACTTCATAATGTGTCTGAGTCACCCAGAGGACTTGTTAAAATTCTGGGCCCCCAGAATCAGAGATTGTGATTGTGCGGGTCTGATGTGGAGCTGAGAATTGGCATCTCTAAAAGTTCCCAGGTGAGGTTAACGCTGCTGGTCTGAGAACCAGACTTTGAGAACCACTGCACTGTACTGACTCACAGCAACAACCGTGCGTGCTGCCCTCCTAGGCTGCACTGGGAAACAGGAGGCAGCTGGAAGGCAAGGCAGATCCTTCTTGGTATAAAGACCAGAATCTACCTGCTGAAGAATCTCCCACCTCTCTTCTTTGTATCCCAGATGCCTTTCTTTTCTTTGATACTTGCACCCATTTTCTTGATCATGTAGGCTCTTACTGCTTTCTGTTCACGTGGACTTTAATGATTTGTCACACATGCTGGTGCTTTTGCGCAGTTAGGCAACCCGTGTCCCACCACCTCTGTTCCAAGCCTCACATGCTTCCTGGACTGACACAGACTTCACCAACGTGAGGGAGTGCAGAATGATCATGTGTTTCCTGGTGGTTCTCTGGGCTCCTCAGAGGCCCAATTATGCCAATAGTAATTTGTTCCCTGTATTAGTCAGGAGCCTTTGGGTTGCAAGTGACAAAATCCAATTTGAACTGGTCTGGAAAAACTGGGTGCTTATTGACTCACAGAGCCTCATCACAGGAAGGGCGAGGACACAGCTGGGTTGCATGTGTGACTAACCAGGGATTCCAATGCCCTGGGACTCTGTGCTCCACCTCCTGCCTCTTTCAGATACTCAGTGTCATCCTTTCAGGCAGGCCCTCTCCACCAGCTGGAGACATGTCTGCCTTCAACTCCCACACTCTCCATTTTCACCTCAAATTAAGGACAAGGACATTGAGCACGATGGCATATGCCTGTAATCCCAGCAACTCAGGAACCGAGGCAGGAGGTTCACAAGTTCAAGAACAGCTTCAGCAACTTAGGGAGGCCCTAAGCAACTTAACAAGCCCCTGTTTCAAAATAAAAAATAAATAAAAAGTGCTGGTGGTGTAGCACCCTGGCTTCAATTCCCAGTACAGGGGGGAAAAAGTTATAAGGACAAGAAGACACAGGACACAGTTCCTGGATTCTGCAGAAGGTCTGTGAGTGGCCCATCTTGGATAATTGTCTTTCCTGGACCGCAGCCCTTCGCCATTTCAGATGCCGGACCCAGAATAGGGTAAGAAGGGGTTTACAGATGTTAGCACTCCCTCAAAATAATGTTGGAATGAGTAAAGAAGCATCTTCCAGAAAACAGGAGGAGATGCTGGTTAAAAAGCAAAGTCACAGAGGTGAGTGGGAGAGTGAATGGTGGACACCTGCCTCGTCAGTGGCAAGTACTAAATTGGTGGCTAGTGGGGGTAGAAAGGGTAGAGGAGGAAAGCCCCTGGCCCCCCTCAGAGCTCATGGCCCAGAGCAGACCCACACATGCCATAGAAGTCAGTGGAACTTGGAAGGAATTTCTGTGGCTCACAGCAAGAGTAGTCAAACATTTTGAGAAAAACCTTGTGGGCTCCTTTCTTCAACCAACTTCTGAGCACCTACCATGTGTTAAATAACACATCTGCACTCAAACTTGATTGGATGGAATGCCTAAAGGTAGCATCGAACCTTGTCCCCAGTTGATCAATTGCTCCCAAAGATGTATGTGAAATTCCCTGGGAAGGAGCATCTTAACTAGTTACTGTCCTGCCTTCTTAATGTTGCCCTAAGGACTCTTCCTACACCAGGTCAGTGTTCCACAGCCCAAGGCTTCTCTTTGTCCTTGCCGGTTTATCTCATTGGGGATTATTACTCTCCCCTGAAGGCCTGTATCTTCCCACTCTGGATCCTTCAGCAGACATTATTTTTCCCTTTACTTCATCTTCTTTCATTTCCTTGGACTTCTACCTGAGATTCCTTGGCCATTCTAAGGTGTAGCTTCCAGAACTTTCTAAGGAAGTGGAGCAATCATTGCATATTCCCCCTAGTCATTGGCAATATCAGTGTGGACATACTTGATGGCGTTCCTCTGACAAAGTGGTGAGCTGGCAGATGGTGACACGGAGAGAAAACAGCAGGCAGATGTCTCTGGGCTCCTTGTTTTCTTTCTCCACATCCCTCTCTCCATGCTGGTCCTCCTTTTTCACAAGAGTTAAGCTGTGAGCCAGGCACGGTGGCCCACGCCTGTAATCCCAGCACTTAGGGAGGCTGAGACAGGAGAATTGCAAGTTCAAAGCCAGCCTTAGCAAAAGCAAGGTGCTAAGCAACTCAGTGAGACCCTGTCACTACATAAAACATAAAATAGGGCTGAGGAGGTGGCTCAGTGGTCGAGTGCCCCTGAGTTCAATCTCTGGTACCAAAAAAAAAAAAAAAAAAGAGTTAAGCTGTGAAGGGTGGAGGAAGGACATGAGCCCTGTCCCCCAACCCCCTCCTGTGTCAGAGACTGAGGAACAGTGTAGCTTCAGGAAAAGATGTGTGGCCATGGAGGGTCCAGTCCCCCATCTGTCTCTTATTCTAGTGGGAATACCATTAGCCCCTGCCTTTACCTTTGCAGAAAAAGTAGTAGACTGGGCTTAAAGTTGTCTGGTGTTAGCTTTGTGCTTTCCATATGGTCGATACCTTTCTCTGTGCCTGTCTTCCCAGGAGCTTCTTTGGGCCACTGTCTTGTTGTCTTTGTTCCCTCAATACCTAGCACAGTAGTTGGAATACAGCCACCACTCAGCAAATGAACAATCCCATGAACAGAGCTAACCAGGGATCCAGAACTACTGAAAGTAAAGGGTGAGGCAGGAACATTTATTGTACAGTTTTGCAGTTTTCTATCACATTGTTGGGTTTGGTGAGTGATAATTCAGAACAGCCTTGAAGTTCCCTCTAAATTCAGAGCAGATTAGAAAACAAGACATCATGAGTTTGGGTGTTTTTTTTTTAATTTTTATTTTTGTAATTTGTGTGTGTGTGTATTGTGTGTGTACAGCTGACTAGAGAAGATGGTTTAGATCTTGTGCTGAATGCGTCCCTCAGCCGAATTAAAGCCTCTGACCAAATAGCAGACAGGTCTGCATGACCACAGTCCTTTTTGGGGAGCAAGATACTTTTCAGAGAACAGAGGAGAGAACATCTATCTTCAGAATATTCCTAAGGAGAGGAAAGGCTGCCCTACACATGTGCATGTCCCTGTTCTTGATTTCTGTGTCCCTGGAGCTGAAGCCCTTGCTGATACCCGGTCCTGTAGAAGGCTACTCCACCATTACTCTTTTTTCTTAAGTTCCAGGAGTTTGGCCAACAGCAGACACACCCCTGGAATAAAGGAAAGAACAAGACTTGGGCCAGAAACACCATCTCCCTGCCCCCTGCCATATTAGTCTCCTGGGATAAAGCTGCCTGCTCGCTCTGAGCCTTGCTCTCCTCAGAGAATGGGGATGGTATCATCTGCCCTTGAGGCTAAGGTGACCTTCAGAAACTTACTAAACTGCCCAAATTCTTTTGTGTAAAGGGATCTTCTTTCTCAAGGCAATTGAGAGGACCAAGTGAGAGAACTTACACAAGTAGTCCGGAAAGGACTCTGCATGTTCCTTTTGGAAACTGGGGCTCAAGAGGGCTGAGTAACGTGCCCAAGGCCTCAGAGTACATCAGCTAGAATTTGACCTCCAGTTATATGTTGTGGGCTCGGGCCAGCTGGGGCCTGCTCGTGCTTGGCCTCCAAAAGTCAGACCTCTCACTAGTGCAGGGCTTCTGAGAATGAATTTATCCATGAACTTATGGATAAGTTCAAGCCCACTTGATAAAATGCAGCTCATAAGTCTCACTCCACACATGTAAAATCAGAATGTCTGGGACCAGGACCTGGAAACCTGCCTTTTATTTATTTTATTTATTTATTAGTACCAGGGATTGAACTCAGGGGTACTTGACTGGGGATTGAACCACATCCCCAGCCCTATTTTGTGTTTTATGTAGAGACAGGGTCTTACTTAGTTGCTTAGCGCCTTGCCATTGCTGAGGCTGGCTTTGAACTCGCCATTCTCCTGTCTCAGCCTCCCAAAGTGCTGGGGTTACAGGCTTGCGCCACTGCACCCAGCTCAGGAAACCTGCCTTTTAATTGGTTCCTCAGGGCATTTATGGCAGGAGCTCAGGCTGCGTGATTGCAATACACTGGAGACGCCCCCACACAGAGCAATTGTTCTAATCAGTTATTTTCACTTCAGTAGTGACTTAACATCTGTACCCACCTCTGTAATGTACAAGGGTACTCTTTTAAATGTGGTTTCCTTTAATCGAGGAGAAGAACCTCAGAGTGGTCAGGAACCTAATTTCTGGTACCAGCTGTTTCGGGTCCAAACCCAGTTTAGGTGCTTGCTAGCAAAGTGATCCTGTGCCTTTCTCTCCCACTCTGTGCATGGGTTGAGCTTGACATCCTACCTCTAGGGTTGTTAGGAAGAGACTTCCGTGCCTGCACAGACTTGTGTAGACTTCATGCAAGTGGCCAGACCACAGCCCAAACTCAGGTGTTTTGGCTCCACTTCCAGACTTTCAGGAACTTAATCTTGGCTTGTTTATCAAAGTCATTTAGAATTCAAAGCAATAAAAGTACCTTGAAACTAGTCAACCAAGAAGTATGTGCTGAATGTTTCTTGGTGTATGCAGGATGCTATGGGAAGGCCCAAATGGACATTGTTGGCCATACCTAAGCCACTGGCATGAACTTGAAGGGTTGAGAGGGCAGAAAAGTGACAGAACGAGGTGGTGTTGCATGGCCCAGCCTGTCAGGGAACTGAGACCAGGAGCAGATGCTGGATCTGACTGAGCTGCCTCTTGGTCCCCATCAACCACAGAACTTTGATAATGAAAACATTTTGTTGGGCATGGAGGTGCACACCTGTAATCGCACCTACTTAGGAGGCTGAGGCAGAAGATCATAAATTCAAGACTAGCCTGGGCAACTTATCAAGAACTTGTCTAAAAATAAAAAATAAAAAGGGCTTGAATGTAACTCAGTAGTAAAGCACCTAGGCCTGGGTTCAATGTTGAGTATTACCAAAATAAAAGTTCTGATTGGACTAATCAGACAAATGCTTCTGAGCAGGTTAATAAGACATTAGCACATAAATATGGTATAGCAAACTTCTCTGTAAAGTCAGGTAGAGACAAAAACAACTAGAGGGTGAGGGCCTGTTTTGTCTTGGTTTGGTTAACAAGGCAAAACCAGCTAGCCGGCTGCCCATTGTGGGTCTTCAAGCTATAGGATCAGGCTCTCTTAGCCTTGGGGAGGGGGTGGCAAAATATGGAAAACTGCCGGGTGTGGTGGCGCACACCTGTAATCTTAGCACTTTGGGAGGCTGAGACAGGAGAATCACGAGTTCAAAGACAGCCTCAGCAACAGTGAGGTGCTAAGCAACTCAGTGAGACCCTGTCTCTACATAAAACACAAAAATAGGGCTGAGGATGTGGCTCAGTGGTTGAGTACCCCTGAGTTCAGTCCCTGGTATCCCCTCAAAAAATATGGAAAACTGTTACAGAATTGGAAGTGGCCTCACCTACTTTAAAAGTTTTTCCTAAAATCCTTCAAGCACACAGGAATGGTTGAAAAGGGGGTCTTCTCCCTTTGGCGAGAGACAACCTCTACAAAGTCCCTTGCTCTCAGGCTAGGGGACTCATGTTACAGTTTACAGGCTTCAGTGGGCCAGCCGGGAGGCCTCCATTTATTCGTTTGACAAAGTGTGTCATAGTTCTGAGCACCTGGTTTTGTTTATATGAAGTAGAGCCTGTTTCCCTGTCACTCTCTCCCCCTTCCCTTTCCTTTCCCCACACTGTCTCTCCTCTCTCATGCTCCCTCCATTCATACGCTCTTCTTTTCCTTCTTCTTCCTTCCCCCCTTATCCTCACCACCTTCTTCTAATTTTGGGGGGGAGGGGGGAGGGGGGTTGTGTACTAAGGATTGAACCCAGGGCACTCGACCACTGAGCCACATCCTCAGCCCTATTTTGTGTTTTATGTAGAGACAGGGTCTCACTGAGTTGCTTAGCACCTCGCCATTGCTGAGGCTGGCTTTGAACTCGCGATTCTCCTGTCTCAGCCTCCCTAAGTGCTGGGATTACAGGCGTGCGCCACCTCATTTGGCCTGCCTTCTTCTTCACCTCTCTCTGTCCCTCTCTGTCCTCTCCATCTTTCTGTTCTTACTTTCTAACCCCATGTTCATATCCCACAAAGTATCTAAGGTAGCTTGAAGAAGCGGAAACTAACATTGTAAAATTTAAGTAGAACCTACAAGATCCAAATGACGTCCACTATAACTTAGAATGTGCTTCCAGGGCTGCCTGCATCTGTATTTTTCCTTAACAGTGTGATGTTCACAGCTGTGTCACTGCTAAGCATCAGTGAGGCCCTTCAGCTGATTTGGCTGCTTGCTAGTCAGGAGTCAATTCAGTACAAGAGTGAGTTGGAAAGAACAAGTGATCAAGGTGCCCAGCCAACTTGGCAGAGCCCAGCTTACTTGGGAATGGCCATTCTGACTCTGAGAGTCTATTCCTGAGCCTGAATTCAGTGGCCCTCAAAGTAGCCATGCTGAGGAACAGCATTTAAAATAGCTACAAACTAGGAAAATTAGGCCTGGAATATTTCAAAAGTTATCACTATAGTCTGCAGTATGGAAAGAGCATTGCTGAGTGTATTTCTTATTTAAAGAGTTGTTCTTTTACTACATGATGATCACAGAATTCAAAACCAGAATGATATAAAAAGCTATACACTGAGATGTCACATTTTGAATGCATGGCCCTCTTTCCTCCTCTGCAACCCCCAAAAGGTAACCCACTTTTAGTTGATCTGTTATGAATATTTCTGATGCACAGATAATCAAAATTAAAAATATAGTCTTATTACTTTCCCTTTTTCATACAAAGGACCTGATATGCCGGGCATGGTGGCACACACTTGTAATCCCAGCAGCTTGGGAGGCTGAGGCAGGAGGATCAGGAGTTCAAAGCAAGCATCAGCAACTAAGCAAGGCCCTGAGCAACTTAGCAAGATCCTGTCTCCAAATAGAATATAAAAAGGGCTAGAGGTGTGGCTCAGTGGTTAAGTACCACTGGTTTTAATTCCTGGTACCAAAAAAGGGACATGATATTACATACACTATTATACACCTTCTGTTTATTATTTTTTTCAGTTAATGACATTCTGAAGAGCTTTCCATGTCAATACACATAAACTTCATATACACATACATATATATAAATATACAAATACATATATACCTATATATATATTTTTAAACACATACACATGTATAGAAAATAAAGTACTGAATACAGAGTACCTGGAGCTGGAGTTGTGACTCGGTGGTACAGTGCTTGCCTGGCATGTGTGAGGCCTGGGTTTGATCCTCAGCACCACATAGAAATAAATAAATAAAATAAAAAGATCCATTCACAACGAAAAAATATTTTTTTAGAAAAAGAATACAGAGTACCCATACCCACATGATGGAATATCATGTTGGCAGTACTGCCTGATAGCATCTTTCCATCATGTGGATATAAATATTCCTTATTTCAACTACCAATTCTGACCACTTCACTGATGGTGCACTGTGGGCTCTGATCTCCCTGAGGTGTTCGGCTGTACCCTAATGTATTTAGGGACTAGTCAGAACAATGTGGTGGCTCAGTCTGCACCTAGACCAGGAAATATCCCTTGTTGCTAGAATATTCAGTTTGGTCTGAGGCCAAACACTGCATGCTGTCTAGATATGAGCATCCCCCACAAGGTATTTTGAGTGAAATCATGAGACAGGGTACTCGATGGCATCAGGAAACTATTTATACAAAAAAACAACGGTTGAGATATGAATTTGTTGAATAAATCACCATAATTAACATCTTCTCAGTATCAGGAGGTGAAAACTTATTCAGGAACAAATAATTCTGATGGGATGCTAAAAATCCACCTACGGGGTGTATTGACTTCATCTTTCTTTTCAGTATTGACCAATTTTGGGGAGCTTACTTTTCCATTGCCTTTGAGATCCTTAATTCCATGTATTATTAGTAGTAGTAGTAGTATTTTTGGTACCAGGGATTGAACTCAGGGACACTTAATCACTGAGCCACATCACCACCCCTTTTTTTGTATTTTTACTTAGAGACAGGGTCTCACTGAGTTGCTTAAGGCCTCGGTAAGTTGCTGAGGCTGGCTTTGAACTCATGCTCGTCCTGCCTCAACCTCTCAAGCATCTGAGATTACAGGCATGTGCCACCATACTTGGTCCCCATGTATTCTTTTTTTTTGTACTGGGGATTGAACTCAGGAGTACTTGACCATTGAGCCACATCCCAGCCCGATTTTGTGTTTTATGTAGAGACAGGGTCTCACTGAGTTGCTTAGCACCTCACTGTTGCTGAAGCTGGCTTTGAACTCGCAATTCTCCTGTCTCAGCCTCCCAAATTGCTGGGATTATAGGCATGTGCTACCACACCTGGCTCCCATGTATTATTATTTTTTTTTTTTGGTACCAGAAATTGAACTCAGGGGCACTTGATCACTGAGCCACATCCCCAGCCCTATTTTGTGTTTTATGTAGAGACAGGGTCTCACTGAGTTGTTTAGTGCCTCACTGTTGCTGAGGCTGGCTTTGAACTCAGGATTCTCCTGTCTCAGCTGCCCAAAGTGCTGGGATAATAGGCGTACACCACTGCGCCTGACTCCCATGTGTTTTGGGGGGGGGGTTTGTTTTTTGGTACTGGGGATTGAACTCAGGGGTACTCAACCACTGAGCCACATCCCCAGCCCTATTTTGTGTTTTATGTAGATTCAGGGTCTCACTGAGTTGCTTAGCACCTCACTGTTGCTGAGGCTGGCTTTGAACTTGTGGTTCTCCTGTCTCAGCCTCCCTAAGTGCTGGGATTACAGGCGTGCACCACCATGCCCGACTTCACATGTGTTCTTAATAATCCTATAGAGGTAGCTAAAATAAACTAATATTATTAAATATATCTCTGCTCTCTTAAATGGATCTCTAAGTAACAAATATTTTCCTGAAAATCTCCTTGTACGCATAACCATGGCAATTCAAATGTTTACTTCCGTAGAAAACTGACCTTTTAAAGATGATATAAGGCTGAAATTGTGGCTCAGTGGTAGAACACTCTTCTAGCATGAGCCAGGCTCTTGGTTCTATCCCCAACTCTGCAAAAACAAACAAATGAACAAATAAATAAGTAAATAAGATTATAAACACAACAACATTGAGGGACTGGGAGGGTTGCTCAGCGGTAGAGTACCCAGTCAGCATGCATGAGCAAGAGCTCCTAGGTTCAAAAGAGCTCACCACTGATGATATAAGGCAGATTCCTTTAGTACTAAAGAATTTATGCTTTATAACTTTGGAAAATGTATATATTAACATTTTAGAAAGCATGAGACATCTGTATGATATTCCTGAACTAGGCGTTTATTATCTATATTGTGGTAAAATGTGTTTGGGACTTTATCCTCCCAGTGAAATATGCTTAACTGTCTTGTAAAACTCCCTTGAGTTTTCTTTTATTCTGCTACACACCTCCCAGTTAATGCGGAAATCTTTTTTACCTCATTAGACTGGCTCCAACTGGTAATTCCTCATCAGATTCAAAAGAAATGTACACCCACCCCTTGCCCTACACCAAAATCCAGATCTTAAAACAACCTGAGGTTGTACTTCAAAATACAAAGAAAGCTAATATCTAATAAAGCCCTGGTATAATGTGTTCTTTAAGTCAACACTTGAGAAATCCAATGGCATGAAGCTGTGGGGGGTAGGGGGAAGTGTATTTGATTAAATGTTATTAAATGTGTTTTTTTGAATTATTTTGCTACAGTTCATAGCAAACCCCCCAATTTTGCAGTAATTTTCTTGGCCTTGATTTTCTGATCGGTCTTAATTTAGCTGTCAACACTATGAATAGAATTCCATTTCACTGGTGACCCTTTTAAGTGGAATTCTGAAAATAAAGAACAATAAGTGGGGCTGGGGTTATGGCGCAGTGGTAGCGAGCTCGCCTAGCACGCGGGAGGCACTGAGTTCGAACCTCAGCACCACATAAAAATAAAAAAATAAAGCTATTGTGTCCACCTACAACTAAAAAAATAAATATTTAAAAAAAAAAAAAAAAAAAAAAAAAAAAAAAAAAAAAAAAAAAAAAAAAAAAAAAAAAAAAAAAAAAAAGAACAATAAGTGCCTCCTACAAAAGATTCCTGCAGCCTTCCCATGTGATCTGAATTTGATAGGTTGCCTTTATGTCCAGTTTTTTCCTTCTCACCATTTTCTCTGATATCCAGGCAGATTTGGACAGTCTTCTCAAAGCGTTGGTTGCTCTGACTTAGATTTTCTATTTCCCTTGTGTTTGTGCCAATTAAAACAGGCCTCAGGCTGTGCCTGTGACATATTTTCGGAAATTGGTTGTGTAAGAAATGTTGATGCGCTCTCTCTGGAACTGTTTTCCTTGAGTCTTCTCCCCATACTTCTTTCCAGTTCTTCCTTTTCTCTTCTTTAAAGTCTGTGCGTGGTTTTTTGAAACGTTCCCTCATGTATTTTGGTTATTGTGATGGATGATTGCATCAGAGGAAAGCTACAAATCACAAGCATGGAATGACTAGTTATAGAAGCACTTCCTAACGCACATGCCACCCCTCCTCCAGAGATGTTTCTCTGCCATTTATTTTGTACAAAAGTTCATATTTGTAGCCTGATGCGGTCTCCTTTTTCAGAAACAACTTTTTTTTTTTTTTTTTTTTTTGGTTCTGGGGATTGTACTTAGAGGCACTAGACCACTGAGCCACATCCCCAGCCAAATCCATATCCCCAGCCCTATTTTGCAGACAGGATCTCACTGAGTTGCTAAGTGCCTCGCCATTGCTGAGGCTGGCTTTAAACTCTCGATCCTCCTGCCTCAGCCGCCCAAGCCGCTGGGATAATAGGCATGTGCCACAGCACCCAGCAGAAACTTCTTTTTATGGTGTTGGGGCTTGAACCCAGAGCCTCATGCATGGTAAGTACATGCTCTACCACTGAGCTAGATTCCTGCCCCCTGCCCTCTCAGAAACATTAAAGTAAATACTTTAAGTAATTATTTATTAATTCTAGATACATTTACCAAATTTATTTAATCTAGATATCCAAATATCTTTACTCTATTAAATTTGAAAATCCCATTTTAGCCAATTTCATATAACAATTGTATGAGACGTTTTCCAAAACTCATTATGCCTATGTTTTATACTTGGTTTTTTGTTTTGTTTTGTTTTACTTTTGTAGTACTGAGGATTGAACCCAGGGCCTTGTATTTCATGCACTCTACCACTGAGCTACATCCCCCCAAGCCCTCACCTTTACTTTGTGTTGAGACACAGTCTCTCTAAGTTGCCCAGGCTGGCTTCAAACTTTTGATCCTCCTGTCTTTGTTTTTTGTTTTTGTTTTTTTTTTGGTACCAGGGATTGAACTCAGGGGCACTCGACCACCGAGCTACATCCCCAGCCCTATTTTGTGTTTTATGTAGACACAGGGTTTCACTGAGTTGCTTAGCGCCTCGCCGTTGCTGAGGCTGGCTTTGAACTCGCGATTCTCCTGTCTCAGCCTCCCTAAGTGCTGGGATTACAAGTGTAAGCCACCATGCCAGGCTCCTCCTGTCTTTGTTTCCCAGGTAGCTGGGATTTCAAGCATGCACCACCATGCCTGACTCCCTATAATAGTTTTGAGTCACATCCCAGATCTATTAAGGAAATCCAAGTTGTTGAATTCTTCTCTGTGGGCTGGGAATGTAGTTCAGTGGTGGAGCACTAGCCTAGGGTACACAAGGACCTGGTTTTGTCCCCAGCACAGAAAGTAGGAAAGAAGGGGGAAAGAAAGGTAGGTTTTCCTCATAAAATATTAAAATTTAGCTGGGCCTGGTGGTGCACGCCTGTAATCCTAGTATTTTGGGAGGCTGAGCCAGGAAGATCGTGAGTTCAAAGCCAGCCTCAGCAATGGTAAGTGCTAAGCAACTCAGTGAGACCCTGTCTCTACATAAAACACAAAATAGGGCTGGGGATGTGGCTCAGTGGTTGAGTGCCCTGAGTTCAATCCCTGGTACCCTCCCACCAAAGTTAAAATTTAAAAGCAGGGGAAAGAAGGAGAAAGAGAGTAAGTGAGGAAGGAAGGGAAGGGAAGAAAAAGCAAGCAAAGAGGTAGAGGGAGGGGTTGGGAGGTAAAGAATTCTGGATACTCTGGGACTGAAGGACATATTGAGTCTGCAGCAAAAAGGCACCCCATTGGCAAACTGCCAGTGCCCCTCCCAGTAGACCCCTTTACTCACCTTACATAAACACCAGGTTGTGCTTTCTGCCACCTGGCCCCATGGTGACTGTAACAGCAAACAGTGGAGGTCATCTGCTGGTAGCGCATCACAATTTTCTCCAACTCCTTTTTTCTTTCTGGTTGCACTCACTGCTTTTCCAAAGTTCCTCTCTTGTGGTCAAATTGGTACAAGTTCTGTCTCAGGCTGTCACCCTCTGGTAATATTGCCCCTGAATTCCATTTGCCTTGAATAGCACACTCTTCAGAATAGAGGACCTTAATCAAAAATTATGCCTGTAATTCCAGGCTCTGGAGGCTGAGGCAGGAGGTTCGCAAGTTCAAAGCCAGTGTCAACAACTTAACGAGGACCTAAGCAACTCAGGAAGACCCTGTCTCTAAATAAAATATTAAAAGGAGTTGGGGATGTGGCTCAGTGGTTAAGCACCCCTGGGTTCAATCCCCAGTTTAAAAAAAAAAAAAGCATCTTTCTTTAAATGTGTATCACTCCAAATAGGTTACTTTTAGTACATTATTCTGGTAAGAGACCCTTCTCAGGGGTGCTTACTGCTCTTGCGGATAACACAAAGGACCGAGAGAGAGCTCTGTCATGCACAGTCTCTACTGGCTGTGTACAAACACCCAAAATCTCGCAAACATATTGCCAGTCCAGTTTAGTCTATCCTTTCCTGTCCTGTTGAAGTTTTAAGTTGCCTTAGGCAGCTGTCCCTTCACGAGCAGTGTGGGCACGTAGACCATGTTGATATGTCTCCAAAGATACCCTCCTGACCTCAGTGGTGAGCTTCCACTTCAGTTAAGAACTGTTTTGTTTTTTTTTAAACATTTACTTAAGGGAAAAAATATGGTCATTTCCTAAATTCTTATACCAGGATGGAAAGATTTTAAGGGGGAGAGAAAAAAAAAAAACTCCTGATGTTTACCTCTAACTAACTCGCAGTTCCTTTATGGGTTGGCTAGAGGAAGTCCTTATGAAGATGCAGTGGGCTGCCCTTCACCACAGTGGGTGGCACCATGTGCCCACATAAGCGCTTTCCATAAGTGACACTATATAAGAGACTACAGTTGACCCCAGTCAAGGTAGGCCCTTAGGGAGAGTCTTGGTTGGAACCAGCCCTTCCGATCCTTAGTTCTTGCTGCAAGAGCATCATTGAAAATGGCTCCAAAATTTACCTCAACAAAGACAGCTTCGCTTGACCTCATAGGTCTCAGCCTAATGCTACAAGTCACCAGGGTGCAAGAGTGTCCTTTGGAGACAATGACCCTGGCAGAAATTGGCACATTTGTCAAAGCACTTTGATTATTGCTCACTGTGAGATCAGCCTGAGCCTCAGATCCTGTACTGTGGTCATATTTTACTCTTGGAGAAAGAATAAGACAGTAACATTGATAAACTTTCTTTACATTTTCCAAATTTCTTCTCGGTGCTGAGGAATTTGTTTGCAGCTAACCTGGGACTTTATCTTTGGCTAGTGGGAACTTCCTAAGTTAAGCTCCAGGGTATGGGCTCCCTGAGGGCATTTATTTCTCACTTTGTTTCTGACTGTGGACCCTGGAAACACCACCTCGGGGTGGGGCTGCTCTGAGAGGGACATCTCTGCTGCTGCCTTTTGAAAACCTCTGTGTGTCTCCGTTTTGCTTCTTCCTCTGATAGCTTTTCATTGCAGTTTTAACTCTGGCCATGTTTCCTCAACATTTGGAATGGAAGGTGGCACTTTGGAAGGGCATCAGAGGGAATAGCCACTCCCCTAATACTGGGCTACAGTCCATCCAAAAGCTTTGTTAGCTGGAAGATGCTAAAGGGCCTTGTTCAGTGCTGCTCTGGTGGCCACTGGAGAAGCAGCACCTGGCTCTGTGGCTGGCTGGAGCCACCAGATTCCAAGAGACACCAGGGTGGTGAATGTCCTAGGCACATAAGCAAAGAGAGGTCTCCATGGGGACATGGCTGAAGCCTAGAATATTCCTAGGCCACTTTGTAGACAAACAGAAGATGTATTTGACTCCAGCCGGTCAAGCAAGGGATTAGTAGTTGCATGGAGTTAAATTTCAGCTCAGGATCAAGAAGTACATTCTGACACGAAACTTGCTAAAAACAGAATAGGCTGAAACAGGTAACTTAAAACAACCCTGTTTTCTTTTCTGGGTTGATATTTTTGCTCTCATACTTCTGGAGGCTGGAATGCAAGATCAAAGTGTTTTCAGGGCTGTGCTTTCTCTGAAGTCTCTAGGGATAGATCCTCCGTGGCCTCTCTCAGCTTCTGGTGGCCCCAAATCATTGTGTGGCTCTTGGCAGTCTTGCTCCAGGCTCTGCCTATGTCTACAGATGGCCAATCTTCCCTGGGTGTGCCTCTCTCTCTCTTCTTGTAAGGGCCAGCCCTAATTTAAATTGGTTCCATCTTCAAAGACCCTATTTTCAAATAAGGTCGTATTCTGAGGTAAGGACTTTAATTTAACCCATAACAGGCTGCCTCTATGGAGGTGAGTTCCTATCCCTGGAGATATCCTTTCTCCCCCTCCAGTACTGGGGATTGAACTCAGGGATGCTCTACCACTGACCTACATCCCCAACCCTTTCTTTTTCTTTTTATTTTTTTGTTTTGAGACAGGGTCTTGCTAAATTCCTGAGACTGGCCTTGAACTTGCAGTATTCCTACTCAGCCTCCTGAGTGCTGGGATTACAGGAGTGTACCACTATGCCAGGCTAAGAATCAGGGTTTTTCATGATGCTTAAATGTAAATAAAGAATGAAATTGGATGACTTTTAGCATTTCTTCTTCCTTTTCCTCATCTTCCTCTTTCTCTTCTTCTCCCTCTCCTCCTCCTCTTCCTCCTTCTTTTTAAAAAATCTTTTGTCTTACTGGGGATGGGCCAGGCAAGTGCTGTACCACTGAGCTACTCTCCCAGCCCTCAGCAGCTCTCCTGACCATTAGTATTTCCTAATGCTGTGAGTCCCCTTATAAATGGTCTGGCAAATCTTCGGACCATTCTTGGTCCAATTTTGGAGCAATGTCACATGCACAGAAACAGTCCCACTCAGAATATGCCAAAGGAGACCAGTCTTTCCTTTTAATCCCTGAAGAACATCAGTGGAAATCTTTTTTTCTGTCCGGTGCAGCTTCCTCTCCTTTGGGTCTCTTTTCATTGGTGTTCTTTTGGTCACGCCTGACAGAATGCTAATTCAAAGTAGCTTTAAAAAATTAGTTTCTTAGCCCGGTACAGTAGTGCACGCCTGTAATCCCAGCAGCTCAGGAGGCAGAGGCAATGCCTGTACCAAAAAAAAAAAAAAAAACCAAATTTTTTAAAAAATACATTTTCTTATGAAAATGTAAGAGCCTTTCTTTGGACTCTCCATCTTTCAGCTTCACTTCCTCTCTGCTGACTTTTCCTTTGGAAGCTTTTTCCCAAATGCTGGCCATCAGTACACCCCCACTCCACCCCTCCCCTGCCCCACACTGAAATCCTTCGTTTAGCAAGTTCATTGAGAAAAGTTCCCTCTTCAGCTTTCTGAGGAAAGTCCTGGGACTGGCACTTATTGGGCCAGGTCTGTCCCTTTCATCTCACATGCTCATCCCTAGATTTGTCAGTGGGACTCTGACCACCTCCTGAGGAAGGAATTGAGCCTTATGTGACTCGAATGGACTAGGAATGGGAAGGACAGTATCCCAAAGGGAAACCAGGAGGTGGGGTGTGCTTTTAGCATGGTAAGAGGAAGCCAAGGGCCAAAACCATCTCTGCCCACTGATTCCTTGCCTCAAACCACAGTTCTCTCTCTCCTCCTCCTCCTCCTTCCCATCCTTCTCCTGCTTCTTCCTCCTCTCTCTCCAACCAGGCAGCTTTGCATCTGTCCCCCAACCCCCTTCTCTCCTTCCTTTCAGCTTCTCTTCCTACTAATTTCCCCAATTTTGTATAATAAAAGCTAGCTACTGGGCTGGCAAATACTGAACTGAACTCTCTTTAAAGGGGGAGGAAGGGAGAGAAATGAAGCCAGCCAGTGCTCAGTGCTTTCAGCAGCTGAGGGGAGGAGGGAGGGAGGGAACGCCCATTAATAATTTTCCCCCCATTGTATATCAAATCACCAGAGTGAGCTTCTGTCATTTTGAGTTTGTGAGTACTTTAAAAGTTTGCATCGGTGTCCAGGAAAGGGACGAACTTGGATATGACAGTGAAGAGTTGGAGATGTCAGTACTCTGGTGCTAAGTCGTGGGTACCTCCCAAAGGCCTCCTGGAACTGTCTGTGTCTCTGCCCCAAGCTACTGCAATAGGTCAAGCCAGACTCCCAAAGGGGATTTGAAGCTTGAGAATCATCAGGTTTCCAGTCGAGCAAGCGTTCTGGAATTCAAAACAACACTGGGTCACAAAACAATATAAGGACTAACTTTCATCTTTTATCCTTCAGCCTTGTGGCAGCTCCGACTCAAATGCTTTAAACGGACCACCCCTCCCCCAGGCACGGTTAACCTACTAACAGCATTATTGTCCCAGCCAAGGGACTTGGTCCTAGGATCTGGAATCCACCCGCCTGACCACCTCCTGCTTCCCTGTCCTCCATCACTGGTTTTGCTCTGGTCATCTCTGTCTCTCTGTTGTGACTCCTGTCTGCCAATCCCCACCCACAGGTTTTTAAGCTAGCTGCCAGCACCCAAACCCCATCTCTGGTGGCACCCCTTCCCCAGGCTCCTTATTACTGGACCTGAGGAGAGATTCTGATCTGCAGCCCTGCCCTGGCCCCCTTCTGCAGGTTGCCCTCTGCCCACATCCCTCAGCTGCAAGTCGAGGACTTTCCTGTTTTATACCTTGACCTGATGGTACCAGGTGAATTCATTTACTAAGCCTGCCTTAACAATATACCACAGTGTCTACAAGGCCGAATGAAAACTGCCATTTATAACTTCTGGGCTGAGGATTACCCTCAGACCCTTCCTGAACTTTCCAGAGGGTTCTTTAAGAATATTCTTAGCTGGGCACGGTGGCACAAGCCTGTAATCCCAGCACTTTGGGAGGCTGAGACAGGAGAATCGCGAGTTCAAAGCCACCTTCAGCAATGGCGAGGCGCTAAGCAACTCAGTGAGACCCTGGCTCTACATAAAACACAAAATAGGGCTGGGGATGTGGCTCAGTGGTCGAGTGCCCCTGAGTTCAATCTGCAGTACCAAAAAAAAAAATTCTTTTTATGTTTCTCCTTGATTCAGGTAGGTTTTCTGAATGACTGGGGGAGGCTCCTCACAGGTCATCTGACACCACCAAAGTGCTACACCCAGCTCCCCAAGAGCAGGAGAGGAAGCTCTGGCAAGATACCCAGAACTCAGAGCGGAAATGTCACATCCTGGCCACCTACCCGTGGCCACCTCAGTGAGGGAGGGAAGAGGACTGAGTAGTGCTAGAAATGGGATTGCCCCGGAGAAAACTACCTCCCACACTGCGTGTCAGCGTGGCTCGCTGCAGGCGGGAGCTGGGTCTTTTCACCAGGGCTCCCATGCAGAAGCAAGGTGTGCAGCTGAATAGGGAGTGGTGTGACCACAGCTCTGTTTCTGAAACATGATGCTGGTCTTGAGAGGGAAGGCAGATCTGAGCTGAGAGACCTCAGAGGACTGAACGCATGAACTTGGAGTGGGGATGGAGAGGATCAGGTGGGAAAGGTGTGCAGAGCTCAGCTTGTTCATGTCCCTACAGGCCCTTCAGCACAGTGGCACCCTTCACAGGGCAGAAGAGGGAAAGTCACAGCACACCAACTGGGTGGTTGACCTTTCAGAGTCCAGAGCCCTCAATATGCCCCTGTCATCTCCTTCCCTGCTGTTTTAATTATATATTGATGGACATGTCGTCTCCCAAGGGAGATTGGATCTGAGATGGTAGCTTGGGTTTTCATTTAATTTCATATCACATATTTAGGGAATACATATCAAGGATCTTTCCAGCCTAGTAAAATCTGGTTGACAAACGTAATAGTTAGGTTATGTGGAAAATATAACTATAGCCTTTGTTGGACCTGGGCAGGTCCCCCCACAAATGGTAATAGCTACAGAATAATTTGAGAATGAAACCAGTTTTTTTAAAAAAATTTTTAAATTTGTTTTAATTAGTTATATATGACAGTAGAATGCCCTTTGCATCCTATATAATGGAGTATAATTTCTCATTCTTCTGGTCGTACATGATGTAGAGTCACACGGGTCATATAATTAATTATATATGTACATACAGTAATAATGTCTGAAGGAAGCCAGGCTTTAAGCTGTTAGTTTTCTAACTCCTGAGTCTGGACCCTGTCTGGGAACAGTCCCTTGAGTTTGCTGTTAGTGTGTACAGTTGCCTAAAAAGTCTTTAATTTCTGAGGACTGGCTCAGGCCAGCCCAAACAAACCATTTTAAAAATTAGTTTGGGCCACAAGGGTCTTATAAAACTCATTTTAAACTGCACCAGGATCCTTTTCTGCTCTCATTTTCATGCAATTGGAGTCTGCTTTCCCTTTCCTAAACAGAAGGATGCTTGAAATGCACCTCGGAGACTAGAACTGGCAATAACACACCCAGATTTCTGACCCACTCTCAGATGCTGTGATAAAGAAAAAAAGTAGAAAAAGAAAGTTTGAAAGCTGCCACGTATAACTTCTGGGCTGATGATTACCCTCAGACTCTTCCTTTCTTTTCTCCTTCAAGGAAGGCCCAAAGACCCCCTGGGCTGATAGCGGTAGCTGGAAAACTGTTACAGATTCATTCCCAGATAGGCACACACTGTGCATGCACATGTGGATACGTGTGTGGGCTAGACACGTGCCTGTGTGGGTGTGTATGTTATAGACGAGTGTGCACAGAGGGCGTCTGTGCGCATGTGTACACATAAGAGCATTTGTGTGGCCGGCAGGAACGCAGGTGCATGTCTGCTTCATATGCAGAGGGGTGTTCCTTCTGGTCTTTCTAACCAAAGTCGCCCGGTTTTGCAGAGTGCTTAGGAGCAGTGAGTTGCTACAGGAGCGGCCAAGTGGGAGAGCCTCATCCAGATCTCAGATCTACACTTTACTTGTGTGTGCTTAGCCAAATGATTTATCTCTCAAAGCCTGTTTTTGCTATCTGGAAAATAAGCGTTAAAAATAGTGCCTGCACTTCACTTGGAAATACTTTATTATTGATGAGATAATATGTGTGGAATATAGCACAAGGAAGAGCACATGATAAGTATTCTAGAAATGAAAGCTAATGGTAGGCATGCTGATACATGCTGTAATCTCAGCAGTTTGGGAGGTTGAGGCAGGAGGATTGCAAGTGTGAACCCAGCCTCAGCAAGTTAGCAAGACTCTGTCTCAAACTGAAAAATAAAAAGGGCTGGGGCAATATAGCTCACACATAGATTACCCCTGGATTTGATCCCCAGTAGTAAGAAAAAGAAAAGGATAGAGAGAAAAGGAAAGAGAAAAAAAGGAAGGAAAGAGAGAAGAAACACTAGCTATTACCTTTTTAACTCATGGTTGCAAAGAGAGGCTCAGAAGGAAACAGCTGTTTTCTAGCCCTGAGTGCTGTTAGATTTCCACATTCTCTCCTGTGAGAAGAAAAGAGGCCCCTGGCTCTTTGTGGGATTTCTAAACCCAAGTTTGAGGTCTGAGGCTCTGGGTGCTTTCATATTCTTAGTCATCTTTCATCTTTCAAAACTTCTGCTGCTCACATTACCTCAGCTCCACTGGGCTGTCCTGGGATCCCAGAGGACCATGTGTTGGAGCTGACTTTGCATCAAGGGAGAACTGCCCAAACCCTAGTTGCCATCTAGTAGCCCCGTGAGTTCCCGGGGTTTGCTATATCACAGAGGACTCAGTCTGGTGCCATCCGTGGCAGTATGTAGCTCTAGGAACCTGGTCACAAAACCTTCTTTTGACCTGGGCATTGTGAGCTCAGATGTCAGGCTGAGTGGAAACCTCAGGAAAGAAAGCCCCCCCTCTGGGAATCATTCAATATCTCCTCAGGCTTCCTGTCCCCTATCTCTAAAAACAAACAAAACACTCATCTTTTGGGTTGTTGTGAAGTAAGTCCATAGTTACACAGCCAGAGTGTAGAGTTTTTTGGGTTTAAAATTTTGGTTCTGTCTCTCATTTCCTCAGTGATTCTAGTTTTTTGTTTTTTTGTTTTTTGTTTTTCTTTTGTGATGCTAAGGATTGCACCCTGGGCCTTGTACATGTGTGGCAAGCACTCTTCCAACTGAGCTATATCCCGGGCTCTGATTCTAGCTTTTTTTTTTTTTTTTTTGGTACCGGGGATTGAACTCAGGGGCACTCGACCACTGAGCCACATCCCCAGCCCTATTTTGTGTTTTATGTAGAGACAGGGTCTCACTGAGTTGCTTCGTGCCTTGCCGTTGCTGAGGCTGGCTTTGAACTCACGATTCTCCTGTCTCAGCCTCCCAGAGTGCTGGGATTACTGCACCTGGCTTGATTCTAACTTTTTAAAGTCTCAGTTTAAGTGGGGATAGGATACTATTGTACCTGGCATGTCTGATTGTATAAAGATTGAATGAGACACCTACACACACATGGACATCTTTGACCCACAGTCTGTCCTCAGTACTGTTTAGCCATCACAGCTGTACTGCACAGAGAGCAGTGGGCTTGGGAAGTCATGGGGCACACCTGGCTAGACACTGAGGTTTTTCTCTGTGCATCTTTTTTTTTTGGTACCAGACATTGAACTCAGGGGCACTCGACCACTGAGCCACATCCCCAGACCTATTTTGTGTTTTATGTAGAGACAGACAGGGTGTCACTGAGTTGCTTAGCGCCTCGTTGTTGCTGAGGCTAGCTTAGAACTCATGATTCTCCTGTCTCAGCCTCCCAAAGTGCTGGGATTATAGGCGTGCGCCACCGCGCCTGGCCTCTATGCATCTTTGGAATCCCTGAACATGCCCTCCTCAGAGACACCCAGAGAGGCTTCCCCAACTCAGGGAGGTCTAGGGAGAAGGTGGAGTCCAATGATTGCCAAGTGAGTTTGAGGAAAATACCTTGTCATGTAAAGGTGGACCTTTCTCTTTCCCAATGAGCTCTCCTTAGGGAGAGGAGAATGTCCCTGCCACCATTGCTTCTAGAGTCCCCTGGGTCTGGCCCTTACATCTGTCCCAAGGAAGAGAAAGCTGGGGCTTGGGGTCAAGTATGAGCCACTACCTGGTGCCGGGTGGATCAGGGCAGGGGCAGGATGACATCCCACCCTCCTCCTACACAGCCCGGGCAGGGCTTCCCATCCAGAGGAAGCAGGCCCCATCAGCTTATCCTTGGGTGGAGTTTCCCGAAGGCAACTGTTTAAAGGCAAATCATTGTTCCCAAGTTCCGCTAGGTTTTAATATCCACCCTGCTGAGAACTCCTCCAAGAATAAAATGAGATTTTTAAAAACCCACAGGATGACTTAGAGCTAAAGGCAATTAAAAGGAAGAGAAATATCTGGCCAAGTCTCAATTCCAAGGCTGGCTGTGCATGGGTAAGAGCACGAAGAACCAGTGGGGCACAGACCCCTGCCCCGTTCTCTCTATTGTGGTTGGACAAAACACTTTGACAATAAGCCCATATTTTATCTGTGAAATGGGTTGATAAATTTGTGCCCCAGAAAGAAGCTAGGTATAGGGAAGACAAGAAGACATTCTCGTGTCTTTTGGTCCCAGCTTCGAAGCCATTGTCTGTAAGGCCTTGACAAGCTCTGGTCCACCTCAGAGCCCCGCTTCTCTCATGGAAACACAGGGCCGGGCTCTAGCCATCCTTGCAGTCCACAGCTGCGTCAAGGTCCAAGGGCAGCGAGGGTTGAGATGGGTATGAAAAGGAGGACGTGCAGGAGGGATCAGAAGGAAGGAGGCTTCCAGAAATTTCCAGCAAACAAAACCGTGCACTGGTAGCTACCTCCTCTGTTCTGTCCATGAGCCAGGCTACATGGGTCATGATTGAGGATCTTTTATTCCCTAAACTGTGGTTCAGCTTTTAAGACAGCTGCCGCATGAGCATGGCCCTGTGAAGTGGTGAGAAAAATGGCCAGGGACAGGCCATGTGGAGGTCAAGGGGCACCCATCATTGTAGAAGAAACTTCTACCCCAAAGAGAAAGTGGTGCAGGCCATCTCAGGTCCCTTCCATGCCAGTTCAATATGGGAAATATATAATGAGCTCCTCGTGCGTGCCGGACCCACTGTGCTGACTGGGGCTGAGGTGGGTCTGGAGCTGGGGCTGGTGAATGAACAGCCCTGTCTTCAAAGCATTCAAGGTCTCACCACCCAGATGGTTTATGTCTGCTGAGTGCATCTCCACGTGGTTCCTTCTCTAGGTCCCGTGCTGGCCCTGGAGCACAGGCCCAACCACAGCCTGTTATTTCTTCAGTCTGGAGTGGATTCACTGAGACATGGAACTTGTTTCCATAGCTTTCCCCTCTCCTCCTTTAGCCTTCCTCTTTTCTCCTTTGAGTACTGTCAATAGTGAGTACAAAACCAGCCTCAAAAACTTAGCAAGGCCCTAAGCAAGTCAATAAGACCCTCTCTCTAAATAAAAAATATTAAAAAAGGGCTGGGGATGTGGCTCAGTGTTAAGCACCCCTGGGTTCAATCCCTGGTACCAAAAAATAAAGAAGAAGAAAGAAGAAAGAAGAAGAAGAAGAAGAAGGAGAAGGAGAAGGAGGAGGAGGAGGAGGAGGAGGAGGAGGAGGAGGAGGAGGAGGAGGAGGAGGAGGAGGAGGAGGAGGAGGAGGAGAAGGAGAAGGAGAAGAAGGAGAAGAATTACCATTACCCAGCCAGGAATGGTGGTGCATACCTATAATCCCGGTGACTTGGGAGGCTGAAGCAGGAGGATCACAAGTTTGAGGCCAGCCTCAGCAACTTAGCAAAGCCATCTCAAATTTTTTTTTTTGGTACTGGGGATTGAACTCAGGGGTACTCGACCACTTAGCTACATCCTCAGCCCTATTTTGTGTTTTATGTAGAGATAGGGTCTCACTGAGTTGCTTAGCGCCTCACCATTGCTGAGGCTGGCTTTGAACTCACGATTCTCCTGTCTCAGCCTCCCAAAGTGCAGGGATTACAGGCTTGCGCCACTGTGCCCAGCTGGCCATCTCAAATTAAAAAAAAAAAAAAAAAAAGTGCTGAGATGTAGCTCAGTGATAAAATACCCTTGGGTTCAATCCTTACTTAAAAAAAAAAAATTGCCATTACCCAGAACATTACCAGCCCCTGTGGGTGAGGGAAGGGTGCTCTGTTGCCACTGCCAAACCAGCCAGAGCCAGTCACATGACCTCACCACACCAACTCTAAGGAGGCCAGGAAATGAAGTCCTGTTATGTGGGAATGTTATCGTTAGCAGCACTAATCACCTAGTCCGGTGATCTAACTGAAATCTATGTGGGCAGATGAGCTGGAACAAAGTTCCCCTGTTTTTGTTTTTCAATTGTTTTTAGTTGTGGATGGACACAATATCTTTATTTATTTATTTATTTTTATGTGGTGCTGGAGATTGAACCCAGTGCCTCACGCATACGAGGCAAGCGCTCTACCACTGAGCCACAACCCCAACACCTGTTTTTTTGGTTTTTTTGTACACAGGACTAAACCCAGGGCCTTATGCATGAGTGCTCTACCACTGAGCTACATCCCCAGCCCTTTTTGTCTTTTTCTATTTTTGAAACAGGCTCTTACTAAGTTGCTGAGGCTGGCCTGGAACTTGGGATCCTCCTGCCTCACCCTCACAAGTCCCTGGGATTACAGGCCTGAGCCACCACACTTGGCTCAAAGTGCCCTCTGGTACATTCAGGTCCATTCACATTTTCTTTTCTTTTTGTCTTACTCTGATTTCATCTAGTGACAGACAACTGGCAATTTTAGGATATCGGAGTATAACTAGTTCCATCTCGTGCAGTGCTACCCTCTGCTCTTGGGCTGATGCTTTATTTTTATAATAACCAGGATCAGAATGAGAATGCTGCCGTATGCGGTGGCGCACGCCTGTAATCCCAGCGGTTTGGGAGGCTGAGACAGGAGGATCACGAGTTCAAAGCCAGCCTCAGCAACCGCCAGGCGCTAAGCAACTCAGTGAGACCCTGTCTCTACATAAAACACAAAATAGGGCTGGGGATGTGGCTCAGTGGTCGAGTGCCCCTGAGTTCAATCCCTGGTACCAAATAAAGAAAGAATGAAGCCGGGCACGATGGCTCAAGCCTGTGATCCCAGCACTGAGGGAGGCTGAGACAGGAGAATCGCGAGTTCAAAGGCAGCCTCAGCAATGGCGAGGTGCTAAGCAACTCAGCGAGACCCTGTCTCTACCTAAAACATAAAATAGGGCTGGGGATGTGGCTCAGTGGTCGAGTGCCCCTGAGTTCAATCCCCAGTACCAAAAAAAAAAAAAAAAGAAAGAATGAGAATGCCCTAAGGTGTTGCCCCTCCAGACCTCCTTAGCTGCCTTGCTGTCTTTGATGTTCAGTGTGTATTCTGAGTCTCTCCTCTTGTTCAAATTCACAAAGCTATTTTGTCTATAGGTTCCCATACTCAAGCCCTGTGGCCATCTGCCCCCAGCCAAGTCGGTCTCCCTGCAGATCCTTCCATGTGTCCCTGCTTCTCGAGGCAGGCCCTGAGCTCAGCTCCCTCATTCTGTTTGCACTGCCCTGTCAGTTCTCACCCACTGTTCCAAGCAGTGGTCAATAGCAAAGAAAGGAACTGTGAAAGTTAGCAGAGCACAGACTGGGACTGCAGACAGAGAGGTCCATGCTAGGGATCTAGAAACTTGGGCTGAAGGACTTACTTGTCTAACTATGCGGCTAGGTAGGAAGATGTATAAAAAGCAATAAAAGCACACTTGTGCCAGGCACAGTGATGCGCGCCTATAATCCCAGCCACTTGGGAGGCTGAGACAGGAGGATCACGAGTTCAAAGCCAGCCTCAGCAACAGCAAGGTGCTAAGCAACTCAGTGAGACCCTGTCTCTACATAAAACACAAAATAGGGCTGGGGATGTGGCTCAGTGTTCGGGTACCCCTGAGTTCAATCCCTGGTACCAAAACAAGCAAACAAAACACACACACACACACACACACACACACACACACTTGTAATCCCAGGTTGAGACAGGAAGATCTCAGGTTTGAAGCCAGCCTCAGCAATTTAGAGAGACCCTGTCTCAACATAAAAAATAAAAAGGGCTGCGAATGCTGCTCAGTGGTTAAGTGCCCTTGGGTTCAATCCCCTGCCAGTGCCAAACAAACAAAAATAAACAAGCTGTCTACGCTGTCTTCCTGCCCACCCCCACCAGTGGTACAATGTATTTACATGCTGGTGGAGTAGAAATCACCATTTTGGAAATAAAAGTGGCTTTGCAGATGGATAAACATCCTTCCATAAGGAAGTGTCAGGCAGGTGCAGTGGTACTGGCACCCTGTCTCAAAATAAAAATAAAAAAGATCTGGGTATGTAACTCACTGACTGAGCTCCCCTGGGTTCAGTTCTCAGTATTTAAAAAAAAAAAAAAAAAAAAAAAAGCTTCGGTTGTCTTTTATCTCTGAGTCCTGAAGATGATAGGATCTCCTGCCAGTTGCTATTCAAATAAAATTGGTCTACAGCCCTGTCATGTGTAGTGTGCTGGTCAAGTACCTTCTTCAAGATTCTTAGCTTCATGTCCTCCACAGATTCCTCATGTGCGGGGAGCTCCTTGGTCAGTTTCCATCAGACAGCACCAACATAAGACAAGGCCTCCACTGGTATGAGAGGGAGTGAAGAATTACATAAAGACAGCATGATAAATAATTTTAAGTTGATTTTTTTTGTTTTAAACATCCTATTCTCAAAAGTCCTCCTTATTACTCCTTGAGAATTTCTTACTGCCAACTCTTACTTCAACTTCTTTAAGTTCTCCCCGTCTTCCAATAGTACCCTCTTCCTTTCTCTGGACCTTCTTTGATGTGGAACCTAACTTTTCATACCCCAAAGGCCCATGGAGGAGTTGCTTTGATCTCCGAACAGTACCGCCTACCCACAAAGGAATTTCACCTCTAAGCTTTTTGTATTTTGTTTTTTGTGTTTTTGTTGTTGTTGGTTTTGAGGGTTTTTTTTTTTTTTTTTTTTGGTACTGGTGATAGAACCTAGGGGCACTTTACCACTGAGCTATATCTCCCATCCTTTTTATTTTTTATTTTGAGACAGGGTCCTACTAAGTTGTTGAGGGTCTCACTAAGTTGCCAAATCTGACCTCAAACTTGCAATTATCCTGCCTCAGCTTCCTGAGTCACTGGGATTGCAGACATGTGCCACCATGCCTGGCCAGTCTCTAGCTTTTATAATAACATTTCTGGGCTAGGGATATAGCTCAATTAGTAGAGTACTTGCCTTGCATGCACAAGGCCCTGGGTTTAATACCCAGCACCAACAAAAAAGCTTAAAATAATATTTCTGTCCTCACAATTTATTATTAGGATTAAGGCCATTTTAAAACTAAAGTGTTATATCTATTTTTTTGCTCACTGTTGCCATAAAGTGATAGGTTATCAAATTTGAAGTATTTTCTTTTCTTTTCTTTTTTTTTTTTGGTACCAGAGATTGAACTCAGGGGTACTCAACTACTGAGCCACATCCCCAGCCCTATTTTGTGTTTTATGTAGAGACAGGGTCTCACTGAGTTGCTTAGCAGCCTCGCTATTGCTGAGGCTGGCTTTGAACTTGTGATTCTCCTGTCACGGCCTCCCGAAGTGCTGAGATTACAAGCGTGAGCCACCACGCCCGGTTTGAAGTATTTTCTTGATAGCAGGCTAAAATTTTTAGAATGCTAATGTTTGTGTCTCTTCTTTCTCTCTCTCTCTCTTTTTTCCTTTCTTTCCTTCTTTTTTTTTGCTGTACTGGGGATTGCACCCAGGGCTTCGCATGAAGGCAAGCTCCCTGACACCAACCTATACCCAGAGCCCTCTTTTCTCATTCTTTTGGCCATAAAGCTGTCAATAAAGAATATTGATGGCCAGGCGCAGTGGCCAACGCCTGTAATCCCAGCAGCTTGGGAGGGTGAGACAAGAAGATCACGGGTTCAAAGCCAGCCTCAGGAAAAGTGAGGCACTAAGCAACTCAGTGAGACCCTGTCTCTAAATAAAATATACAATAGGGCTGGGGATGTGGCTCAGTGGTTGAGTGCCCCTCAGTTCAATGCCTGGTACCAAAAAAAAAAAAAAAGACAGTATGGGTTGCAAAAGGCATGATCTTAGCAGAGAGAAAATTCTTCCCAAAGTAGAATAATACATTTATGTGATATTATATATTTTTATGCTAAATTTGCATAATTAAAGAGTTAAATTTGCATAATTAAAGATAAAAGTACTTGATCCAGCCTGACACAGTGGTGGATGCCTGTAGTTCCAGCTATTGGGAGGCTTGAAGCAGGAAGATCACTTGAGCCCAGGGGTTTGAGGCCAGCCTGGGCAACATTAGTAATATCCCATCTCAAAAGAAAAAGAGTACTGATATAAAATGATTTTTACTCATAATTTTAGTTATGCATTCTATTAGCTATTGTTATAATAACCCTAGTTTACAAGCCATCCTAAGACTCAGTAGTTTTTATTGTCACACATGTGCAGACCTTGGGCTGGGGTTGAGTGACTTAGACTTGAATTGGTTCTGATATGAAAATTGAGTCCAAGTCCTCTCCCCATGACTGTCATTCCCTTGTAGGCTAGCTGGGGCATGTCCTTCTCATGCTAAAGCAGTAGTGCAAGAGGGCAAAGCTCACTACACAAGCCCATTGCAAACCTTTGCTAGCCTTAGGCCTCCTTACCTTCCACGGATCAAAGCAAACATCAGCAGGACAAGGAAGAAAATTTCTCCCAAAGTGAGAGAGGAAGGGAATGATTATTTGCAGAACAATCACACAAACTATTACTTAAATCATGTTGAGCACCATGATGTACTCCTGTAATCCCAGGTACTTGGGAGCCTGAGGCAGGAGGATTGCAAGTTCAAGGCCAGCCTTGGCAATTCAGTGAGACCCTGTCTCAAAATAAAAAATAGAAAGGGCTGGGGATGTAGTTCAGTGATAGATTACCCCTGACTATAAAAATAAGAATAATATTTATTTAATTAATTAATTAAATGCCCTATCTTTGTTCAACATGCCCAATGTCTGCGTCTCTGTGGGTCAGACCTACTAGCCATGGCTTAAACCAAGAGTAATGATTAGTCTGTTAATGCAGGGAAATCATGTATTTATGTAGGAACAGAGATTTCTCTCCCAGAAACTTGAGTTTAAGACAAAGCCCACAATGTCTTTGTAGGAATTTCCAAAGCATGTCACTAAACTCCTCTGACCCAATTTCTGAAACCTGATCAGAGACTATTTGTACCTTGCAATGAATTACAGTCCAAAGATCTTGAGTAATCATTGTATGAATATCCAGTAAAATGAGGGTCTTAAGATCCAGAATATAAAAGAAGGACATGTAATCAATGCTGATATATTAAAATTTAATTATTCATACTAGTTTATGTAAGGTATCTTATAAGTTCAAATAATTGTTAGTGTTTTACCACCCGGTTGGTCAGTTGATCCTTACTAGAAATGCTAGTATAGCAATCTTACTCACCTCTGTTTTCTTTTTGTTATTGTTGTTGTTTTGTTTTGGTGCTGGTGAATGAACAGGGCCTTGTTTGCTAAGCACGTTTGCTACCCCTAGGCTACATCCCCAGCCTTCTGGTTTCCTGATTTAGCACAGTGCTGGTAAACATGTCTTGTGGTTCAAGTCTGACCCACTGCTTATTTTGATAAATAAAGTTTTATTGGAATCTCGCTGTGCCTGTTTGTTTATATGTTGTCAATGACAGCTTTTACTCTATAAGGGAGGCTTGAGAATTGGCAACAGAACAGACAAGATCACAAAGCCTAAATATTTACTATGTGGCAAACTGAAAAGTTTCTCAATCCTAAAGTAATGTAATATGAGATTGCTGGAATTTGGAATTTGAGTTATTCACACAGGTCTGCAGGTCTGAGATGAATATTATCCATAAGTTATCCTTAGGGAAAATTATTTGTTGAGGAAATCAATGGTGTAAACAAATCTTGCATGCAATTTTGCCTAAGAAAATAATATTTTTACTATTTCAGGTTCTGAGCACTCATTTCTAAACAGTTATAATAATACCAATTATAAAATTTATATGGGCTGCGCATGGAGCTCAGTGGTAGAGTGCTTGCCCAGTATGTGAGGTAAGGCCCTGGGTTCAATCCTCCGCACTGAAAACAACAACAACAACAACAACAAAAAACTATATCTGCTTGTTAAAGTAGACCCTGAGAAACTCTAAGTATTTCTTTATTTCTTTATTAGACTTTAAGGAGATGACTTTACTTGTAACAAATTGAAGGTTTTAAAAATATACTTGTCATTACCTCAAACTTTTCACTAAGGCCATCCCAGCTCTATTTACCTTATTGCATATGGATTGGTGCAGCTTTATTAAATTGTGTTTCAGAACGCCAGCACATAATCTCTTCTTTGAGGTCAGATAGAACAAAACCTTGCATCTTGCCAGATATCCATTCTTAGACAACTTTAAGAAGAAACAAAAGCACCTCATGAGACTTGGAGGGAAAATGTGTATAGATTTAAAAGTGACAGTAAACTCTTAAAAGTGACAATAAACTCCCTGACATTTCCAGTGGATGTGTGGAGTGGAGAAGAGTGGAGTCATTTCTACTGAGTGTTGACTTAGCTGTGTATACTTCTGGTGTTCTGGGATTCACTTTAAGCTTCCTCAGTATGAAGCCTACATAGCTGGAGGAGTTCATTCCAACATCTTTTCCACTCTGGACTAGGAACAGAATCTGTAAGATTCGGGATTTGGTCAATGGATTCCAAAGCTGGAGATTAGGTAAAAGCAGAAGAGGTGCTAACTGGCCATATTTCTAGAAGGAAACTTTCCCAGTAACCCCCAGGTAGGTAAGCAAAGTGGCCATGGGTCATCATGTTTCCTTTCACACAAGCTTGGAAGCTGCCAAAGGACAGCTATGTGTCTTTCCATGTCTGCTGAATCCACTTGGCTCAAATGGACTTATTTTTCCCCCAGGGGTCGGATGGCAGAGTTTGCTGCTAACAGGAGATGAGACAATCTCGGGTGCCCCAGAAACATCCAGCCCCGACATGACTCTGAAGGTAAGGGATCTTTCTTAGGTAGTTCCTCCAAGTGCACCTTTAGAGCGATGGAAGCCTGTGTAGGCTTCTTTGGGGCAGAATGAGCCCCAACCTCCACCTGCTGGGGTTCTCTGTCTCTATTCACTGATGTCTCAGTGAGGCAGCTAGACATAGAAATTCCTAAAATCTGGTACTGGATTAGGAAACCACTTGAAAGCCAGAATCTAAGACGTGATTTCCAATAGGCCTGTTGTGGGGTCTCTGGTGAACATTTATCTGTATGAAGACTATTTGCAATTAGTAACCCCAGTGGCGACAGTGAAGCAAATCTGAAAATTCTGAGCTGAGAAATCAGGCCCCACTGTGCATTGTGAAGAAAGGTCAGAGAGGCCTGAAGTGGCTTTGATCTTGACTCAAGATTTCCACTGATGTCAGCGAGAAGGCAGCTTATGGCCCATTCCAGCTGGAACACTAACATCCAGAGGTTTGCAAAATGACTCATCTGGGAATCAACTAAATTATCACTGCTTAAGTTTAATGCATGAAATTGGTAACCATTGCCTAGATTAAGGAACCTGTAGTAAAAGTTATCAGAGACACCACCACTTCCCTTCTATCACTGGTTTGGACACAACAGAATGACCTCCTCTCTGGAATTCTGTATTTTAGTTAACAAAGTCTGGGAGTGGGAGAACTTTCTCATGTTTTTGCTTGAATGATTAGAATTTTAATATATGCTACTTCTGAATGTTTCTTTGAAACACAAAAAGTAATGTCCCTTTTGATATTGGGATAGCACTGGAGATGTTTCTTTTCTGGAATTATTAGAAGTTATACAAAAGAATGCACAAAATAAACTGGTGCAGTGTTGCACACCTGTAATCCCAGCACTTTGGGATGCTGAGACAGGAGAATCTCAAGTTCAAAGCCAGCCTCAGCAACAGTGATGTGCTAAGCAACTCAGTGAGACTCTGTCTCTACATAATACACAAAATAGGGCTGGGGCTGTGGCTCAGTGGTCATGTAGCCCTGAGTTCAATCCCTGGTACCAAAAAAAAAAGAATACACAAGATAAATTTATTCAAGATTTTTTTTGTAACATGCAGGCTGAACCGATGTTATCTGTGTAAGAAAGTTCAAGGCAGAAAGTAAATGTTACCATAGTGAAATTAAATGAAAGATAGCATAGTAGCCTGATTGGTCCAAAAGGCTACTAATCTATATAACAACCATTCAGTGCTGATAGTTGATTTGCCCGTCATTGTGTTTAGCAGAATTTGCAATATTATAAGTTGCAATGGTGTATTGATGTTGTGTTCACTCTTAGGGCAAATCCTGACAAGTTTGAGTCTAGGATCGTGTTGGAAAGAGGCAGATGGGTGCCAACAGTAAAACCTGATGAGATTAGATTTGCTATCTCAGAATCTGTTATCTTTTTTTTTTAATTTTTTTAGTTGTAGATGGACACAATATCTTTATTTTATTTATTTATTTTTACGTGGTGCTGAGGATCGAACCCAGGGCCTCACGCATGCGAGGCAAGCGCTCTACCACTGAGCCACAATCCCAGCCCCAGAATCTGTTATCTTTTTGAGAATTGATTTTTTGAGATGTGGTGCTGGCATAGCTGCAGATATGGTTTGGGTGGACAAATAAATGATCAGAAAGATGGGAGTGGTTTTTATATAAGCAAATGGTACCAGGTATGATGATGAATACCTGTCATCCCAGCTACTTGGAGGCAGAAGCAGGAGAATCTCAAGTTCAAGTCCTGCCTTGGTGACTTAGCAAGACCCTATCTCAAAATGAAAAATAAAAAGAACTGGGGCTATAGGTCAAAGTTGGAGCAGTTGCCTAGCATGTGTGAAACTCTAGGTTTAATCCTCAGCACTGTGGCCCAATAAATAACAACAACCAAACATTGATTGCAATAGAACTTGATTTATTGACACTCTTCAAGGGGAAGGAATAACTGCAGAAATTATAATAGCTTTACTTCTACATTGCTCTTCTTCTGATGGAAGAATTATAATTATTTTTTCTGAAAAAAATGTGCTTTTTTTGGCTTTGGTCTTGTTTTTTAATCATGATCATCTGAGTCAGGCAAAGTCGCACATGCCTATAATTCCAGTGATTCTGGAAGCTGAGGCAGGAGGGTCTCAAGTTCCAGACCAGACTGGGCAACTTAGGAAGATTCTTTTTTTTTTCATAGTAGTGGGGATTGAACCCAGGAGTGCTTAACCACTGAGCCACATCCCAGTTCTTTTTATTTTTTATTTTGAGACAAGGACTTGCTAAGTTGCTTAGGGTCTTGCTAGGTTGCTAAGACTGGCCTTAAATTTGTCATCTCCTGCTACTACCTCCCAAGTCACTGGGATTAGAGGCCTGTGCCCCTCTCCTAGCTAACGCTATCTCAAAATAAGATTAAAAAGGGCAGTATATATACCCAATGGAATATTACTCAGCAATAAAAGAGAATAAAATCATGGCATTTGTAAGTAAATGGATGGAGTTGGAGAACATCATGCTAAGTAAAGTAAGCCAATCCCAAAGAACCAAAGGCCGAAGATTTTCTCTGATTAGTAGATGCTGATCCATAATGGGGGTGAGGGTGGGGAGCATGGGAGAAATGGAGGAACTTTGGATAGGGCAAAGGGGAGGGACGCAAAGGGAAGGGGCACGGGGGTAGGAAAGATGGTGGAATGAGATGGACATCACTACCCTAGGTACATGTATGAAGACACAAATGGTGTGACTCTACCTTGTTTACAACCAGAGAAATGGAAAATTGTGCTCCATATGTATACTATGACTTGAAATGCATTCTTCTCTTTTAAAAAATAAAAATAAATAAATTGAAAAAAAAAAGGGGGGATGGAGATATAACTCAGTGGTAAAGTGCCCCTGGGTTCAGTCCCCATACCAAACCAGACCAAATACAACAAATAAACAAAAACATTGTAATAAACTGAAAGTAGTTTTGGCTACTACATGTAGTATTTTAGTACCATGTCTCATTTTGAAATAGCAAAGTCATGCTTCTAGAAATATATACAACTCAAGCTAGGTGCGGTGGCATAAGCCTGTAATACCAGCACTTAGGGAGGCTGAGACAGGAGAATTGCGAGTTCAAAGCCAGCCTCAGCAATGACGAGGCGCTAAGCAACTCAGTGAGACCCTGTCTCTACATAAAACACAAAATAGGGCTGGGGATGTGGCTCAGTGGTTGAATGCCCCTGAGTTCAATCTCCAGTACCAAAAAAAAAAAAAAAAAAAAAAGTGCAACTCAGATAAGTTAATTTAATCATAAGCAAACCTGTCATTTTAAGGAATATTAATACTAAGAGTATTTACATATTTTTTAAAGTTTTTTTAATTGATAGACTTTTATTGTATTTATTAATTTCTATGCGGTGCTGAGAATTAAACTCAATGCCTCACTCACACATGTGAGGCAAGCACTCTTCCACTGAGCCACAACCCCAGCCCAAATAAATATTTATATTTATATTATAAATATAAATATTTATATTTATATTATAAATATAAATATTTATATTTATATAAATTAATATATAATTAATATAAATACTTATATTTATATTTATACCTTATATTTATATTTATATTTAAAATACCAAGAGTATTTATATTTAAAATACCTTCTAGGGCTGGGGTTGTAGCTCAGTGGCAGAGCATTTGCCTAGCATGTGTAAGGCACTGGATTCAATCCTCAGTACCACATAGAAATAAATAAATAAAATAAAAGTATTGTGTCCATTTACAAAGAAAACAAAAACAAAAACAAAAAACGCCTTCTAAATACATTGGAGTAGGTAGGCACACCAAATGGGCCTGCTTGACTTTATTTTTTGAAGGGCTGCTGGGGTCTAGTGCAGGGCCTTGCAAGTGTTCTGCCCCTGAGTTACCCTGCTGGCTGCTTGACATTTTTAAATGATTCACTGTAGTGGGTTGAATTGCAAAACACCACTTCCCTCACCCCAAAAAAGATGTCTAACTCCTAACTCCTGGTACCTATGAATGTGACCTTATTTGGAAAAACAGTCTTCACAGATATAATTAAGAATCTTGAGATCACTCCACATTAACTGGGTGATGTTAAATCTAATGACTTGTGTCCTAATAAAAGAGAAGGAAATGGATATGCATGGAGAAGGCCATGTAAGGAGGCAGAGGCAGAGATTGTAGTTCTGCAGCCCAAACCAAAAAACCAACAGAGGGCTGGGGGTATCCCTCAGTGGCAGGGAGCTTGCTCAGTGTATGCAGGGCCCTGGGTTCCATCCCCAGCATCCCAGCAATACCCCCAAATTAACAAACAAATGGTGTCACCAGTAGCCAGAAGAGGCAAGGAAGGAGTCTCCAGTAGAGCCAGGAGGGAATGTAGCTCCACATTTTAAACTGTTGGCCTCCAGGACTCAGAAAATAAATTTCTGTTGTGTAAAGTCACCAGGTTTGTGCCACTTGGTTTGTGCTGCACTAGGAGACTAATACTAGGACTTTTCCAAGAGTCACACCTATTTTTGTTTTGTTTAAGTTACTCTCTATTTATTTTGAAGTGCTGGGAATGGAACACAGGCCTGTGCATGCGCTCTACCGCTGAGCTCCACCCCAGTCCTCACCTACTCTTGGTTACTAAGGCCATGGAGGTTGATGAACCGACATGATGCAGATCCATCGCTACTGTCTGATTTCACCCTGCTCATCCTTTACAAAGCTCTTTTTACCATCTTTTTTTTTTTTTTGCTACCAGGGATTGAACTCGGGGGCACTCGACCACTGAGCCACATCCCCAGCCCTATTTTGTGTTTTATGTAGAGACAGGGTCTCACTGAGTTGCTTAGCACCTTGCCATTGCTGAGGCTGGCTTTGAACTAGTGATTCTCCTGTCTCAGCCCCCTCAGCCACTGGGATTACAGGTGTGCACCACTGCAACCGGCTTTTTTTTACCTTCTCTTGTTTTAGGAGAACACTAATCTTTTTAAGTTTGTATCATCACCACTCACTAGAAGAAACAGGTAGTCATATTTCAGGGAAACTTCTGTATTGCATCTTGCTCTGTTTTGCTGCTTGTCCAGACACTGGTAAGCTAATTAATTAATAAATAAAAGGTATGGATCAGTATTTCGTAAAATTTGCCTGACTGTGAAATCACCTGCAGTGAAAGGGAAGGAAGGAAGGAAGGGAGGGAGGGAGGGAGGGGAAAAGGAAGGAGTTTAAGAATTAGCATCTTGCTGGCATGGTGGCACATGTCTGTAATCCTTGCAGCTCAGATCACTAGTTCAAAGTCAGCCTCAGCAATTTAGCAAGGCCCTAAGCATCTTGGTGAGACCTGGTTTCTAAATAAAATAAAAAACAGGGCTGGGGTTGTGGCTCAGTGGTAAAGTGCCTCTAAGTTCAATCCCTCATACCACTTCCCAAAAAAGAATTAGTACCTTTTGTGGGGGGATTAGGGCTGAGGATCACCCTAGGGCCTCCCTCATACTAAGCAAGTGCTACTGCTGAGCTATATCCCCAGCCCCAAGAATTAGCTTTTTTTTGGTGAGGGAAGGGGTACCTAGGATTGAACCCAGAAGTGCTTCACCACTGAGCCAAATCCCCAGCCCTTTTTATTTATTAATTTTTGTTTTGAGATAGGGTCACATTAAGTTGCTTAGGCCCTCACTAAATTGCTGAGGCTGGCTTTGAACTTAAGATCCTCCTGCCTCAGCCTCTGGAGTGCCACTGCACCCAGCTAAGAATTAGCATTTTAAAATGCTAAGTGTGTCTATAGTCCCAGCTACTGAGGAGACTGAGGCGGAAGAATCACTTCATCCCAGAAGCTTAAGACCAGACGAGGCAATATAGAAGGACCTCATCACAAGAAAGGGAGAGAGGGAAGGAAGTGAGGGAAGGAGGGAGGGAGGAGCGAGTTAGCATTTTTACTAGGGCTACAGGTGACTTTGATTGCTTCTGGAAAACCTTGTCTTAACACCTCCCTAAGGCAGAGTGGGTTTGTGCACATGAATGAACCTCCTGCTGCTGTCTCTGTCCAACTTGTTACTAGAGAGTGGATATTTTGAGTCCCCCACCCCCAGCGGCCAGGATGACATGCAAATTCCTGAAGCATTCCATATTTAAAAACAAAAGACGAGAGCTGGGGGTGTAGCACTAGGGTACTTGCCTGGCCTACGGCCTCTTCAATCCCCAGCATTGCAAGAAGAAGATGGGGGTGGAGAGGAAGGAGGGAGGGAGGAAGAAAAAACAGCATGGCTTTGATGAGTGCATCAGTGGTTTTTGGATGTTCCTCCTCTCCTACCCTTGGTTAATTTTCTTTGGTTCTGATATTCCCCCCTCATCAGCAGTTTCTGTGTGGCATCGCTGGTCCTTCTCTTCCATAGCCAGACACATAAAGAACCTTGATGTCATTGCATAATATCCAGTCTCCCCTGCCAGGAAGCCACTTCCATCAGAGCAAGCATGCCCAGGGCTTGGCGCAGTGTCCAACACGTGTGTGCAGTCCGCACTGTGTATTCAGTAAGCAAATGCACGCCCACCTTCACCTTGGCTGCACTAGGCCCATCTCAGGCTTTTCTCAAACCCGCTGCCTCTGTTCCCACCTCAGGGGCTTTCTCTTGCTGCCCCACTTCCTGGCTTCCCCTCGAAGGCCACTTCCTCTGTGTCTGGTTGTTCACTTAGCAGCTCTAAATTATAGCTCCTTTCTTTTTCTCTCTTTATTTTTTCCCTTTTTTTTTTACTGCTTTGGTTTTCTTTTTTCTTTTTTAATTAATTTATTTAAATGCATTTCAAGTCATAGTACATATTTAGAGCTCAATGTTTCCATTTCTCTGGTTGCAAACCAGATAGAGTCACACCATTTGTGTCTTCATACATGCACCTAGGGTAGTGATGACCATCTCATTCAACCATCTTTACTTCACCCCTTCCCTTTTCTCTCCCTCCTCCTACCTCCTTCCCCATCCAGAGTTTCTCCATTTCTCCTATGTTCCCCATTCCCACCCCCTTTATGTATCAGCATCCACTAATCAGAGAGAACATTCCGCATTTGGTTTCTTGGGATTGGCTTACTTCACTTAGCATGATGTTTTCCAATTCCATCCATTTACCTGCAAATGCCATAATTTTATTTTCTTTTATTGCTGAATAATATTCCATTGTGTATATGTACCACAGTT
>CM053399.1:163530818-163785754 GCA_028644305.1 Xerus rutilus
GTGCATGGTGAGAGACAGGGGTTTAGTTTCATTTTGCTGCATATGGATTTCAGTTTTCCCAGCACCATTTGTTGAAAAGGCTATCTTTCTCCAATGTATGTTTTTGGCACCTTTGTCTAGTATGAGATAGCTGTACTTATGTGAATTACTCTCTGTATCTTCTATTCTGTACCATTGGTCTACATGTCTATTTTGGTGCCAGTACCATGCCGTTTTTGTTACTATAACTTTGTAGTAAAGTCTAAGGTCTGGTATTGTGATGCCTCCTGCTTCACTCTTCTTGCTCGGGATTGCTTTGGCTATTCTGGGTCTCTTATTTTTCCAAATGAATTTCATGATTGCCTTTTCTATTTCTATAAGAAAGGACTTTGGAGCCAGGCGCAGTGGCACAAGCCTGTAATCCCAACACTTAGGGAGGCTGAGACAGGAGAATCCTGAGTTCAAAGCCAGTCCCGGCAACCGCGAGGTGCTAAGCAACTCAGTGAGACTCTGTCTCTACATAAAACACAAAATAGGGCTGGGGATGTGGCTCAGTGGTCGAGTGCCCCTAAGTTCAATCCCCAGTACCAAAAAAAAAAAAAAATGGACTTTGGGATTTTAATTGGGATTGCATTGAATCTGTATAGCATTGTATTTCTTATATCTGTATTTCTTAATACAATTTTACTGATGTATATTGTTTTCCAACTGTGAAGTTCGCCCATGTAAGTATACGATTCAATAATTTTTAGCAGATTTACCAACCATCATGAGTTCTAGAACATTTTCATCACTCTAGCAAGATCCTCTAGTCCCTCTTCAGTTCATGGCCCTTCCTCCTCCAACCCCAGGCCGCGGAGTCATGCAACCTGTGGTCTTTTGTGTCTGGCTTAGCAGGTTTGTTTTGTTTTGTTGTTTTTTTGAAGTTTATACATGGCATAGCTCTTGTCACTATCCTTTTCACTCCTGTTCATGTTGACCAATATTTCATTTATGAGTATGCTGCTATTTGGGTTATTTCCCCCCCTGATTTTTTGTGATGCTGAGCATCAAACCCAGGGCTTGGCACATGACAGGAAAGTGCTTTACCACTGGGCTATGCCTGCAGTTCTGGGTTGTCCTTTTAATTTTTTTGTCCATTCACAAGTTGATGGATTTTGGGCTGTTTCCTCTTTCTTTCTTCTTTTCCTTTTTTTTTTTTTTTTTTGGTACCGGGGATGATTAAACTCAGGGGCACTCGACCACTGAGCCACATCCCCAGCCCTATTTTGTGTTGTATGTAGAGACAGGGTCTCACTGAGTTGCTTAGTGCCTCACCGTAGCTGAGGCTGGCTTTGAATTCACAATTCTCCAGTCTCATTCTCCCAAAGTGTTAGGATTACAGGGGCGCTCCACCGCGCCTGGCTTTGTATGAAGTTAATTTTTTTTTTTTTTTTTTTTGGTGCTGGGGTTAAGCTCAGGGCCTCCCACATGGTCAGCAGGTGCTCTACCACTGAGCTCACACCCACCACCTCTGCAGGTCATTTTTAATGGCTTGACTGTCTTTGTTTGCCATAGTTTATGCCCTTGTATACAGCAAAGCACCCTCCCACTCCAAGCTCTCTGTCAAAGTTTTCTGAGTGAAGGACTTTCTCCGTGACTGAGGGGGAGGGAGCACTCAGCCCACCTTTCTCTTTATGCCCTGCATTCTCCACCACCTGCCCTCTTTTCTTTTTCTAAATCAGGTGCAGTCCTGCAATCCCAGCAGCTGGGGAGGTTGAGACAGGAGGTTCTCATTCAAGGCCATCCTCAGCAAAAGAGCAAAAGCGAGGTGCTAAGCAACTCAGTGAGACCTTGTCTCTAAATAAAATACAAAATAGGGCTGTGACTCAGTGGTTGAGTGCCCCTGAGTTCTATCTCCAGTTCCAAAAAAAAAAAATTCTTTTTCCAATTTTCTTTTGTCTTTTTCTCTCTCTTCTATTCCCCTTCACATCATACCTCTCTGTGTGTTATTAGGCTATTAATGTTTGTATTGTGATAAAATATACATAACATAAAATTTACCATTGTAACCATTTTTTTTTGTTTTGGTACTGGGGATTGAACTCAGGGGCACTCGACCACTGAGCCACATCCCCAGCCCTATTTTGTGTTTTATGTAGAGACAGGGTCTCACTGAGTTGCTTAGCGCCTCGCCATTGCTGAGGCTGGCTTTGAACTTGCGATTCTCCTGTCTCAGCCTCCCAAAGTGCAGGGATTACAGGCGTGCGCCACCGCGCCCAGCCCATTATAACCATTTTAAGGAATACAGTTCTGTTGTATTTTGTACCTTCATATGTTGCAACCATCATCCATCTCCAAACCTTTTATCTTGTCCAACTGAAATGCTCTACCCATTAACATTAACCTCACATTCTCTCCTCCCTTTGACTTGTGGCCACCACCTAAATGTTATGTTTTCTAGTAATCCGATCTTCTCAAAGGTGTCTTAATATATTGTGTAATTACTAACAAGCCAGTAGAATGGCCAAGCCTCAGTCTTGCATTTTAATACCTGGACAAGCCAAGCTAGAAAGCCAGTGTCTTTACATGCACTTAAGAGTAGTGTTCCCCCTGTAATCCCAGCACTTAGGGAGGCTGAGACAGGAGAATCGTGAGTTCAAAGCCAGCCTCAGCAACGGCGAGGCGCTAAGCAACTCAGTGAGACCCTGTCTCTACATAAAACACAAAATAGGGCTGGGGATGTGGCTCAGTGGTCGAGTGCCCCTGAGTTTAATCTCCGGTACCAAAAAAAAAAAAAGAGTAGTGTTCCATAACTGAGTAGGAACATGTTTCATGCTGGACTTTTAATGAAATTGCAGGTCACAGTACTTCTTTTTTTGGGTGGCAAGAAAAGGCAGACCAGGATTATATAGGGCATTGAATTGCCAGGGGCCTGCATTATGGAAGTTTCTCCACTGTATTCAGCTGGTGCATTGTTGTATGCTCCAAATTGCACCTTCTTTTTTTTTTTTTTTTGGTACTGGGGATTGCACCTTCTTGACTGTGCAATGGTTTCTTGAATTTTATTTACCTGATGAGTGTGCAAACCACATCATATAATCCATGCTGCTGGGAGCGGTGGCACATGCCTGTAATCCCAGCAGTTTGGGAGGCTGAGGCAGGAGGATTGTGAGGTCAAAGCTATCCTTGGCAATTTAGAGAGGCCTTAAGCAATTTAGGGAGAGCCTTGTCTCAAAATAAACTGGGGATGTGGCTCAGTGCTGAAGGGCTGGGGATGTGGCTCAGTGCTGAAGCACTTCTGGGTCCAATCCCCAGCACCAAAAACAAACAAACAAACAAAATTACAATTCATGTTAAAGAAATACCCATAAGGTCAAAATGTGATTGGGTTGTCATTCTAATCAAATACATAGAGTCACCCCCACACACCATCTATACCTTGCCCTCTTGTTCTGTGTCTACTGTTTATAAAGAGAAGCACAAAATATCCCAGCACAGCAGAATTTAGGAGGAAAAGAAGCCTTGTATTCTTATTTATACATGCCCTATTTCTCTCTGGTGCTTAAGCACGAAGCAAGGTTGATACCTTTCAGGCAAGGTGGAGATTCTGGCCATAGAGTCATTGGAAAAGGGCAGGTTCCCTAATCCAGAAGACAGAAAAACCATGTTAGGAAAGGATGTTGCTTTCTACAAGTAAAACTTCTTGCTGGGAGAGAGACTGTTCCCCTGGTAGGACAGATGTTCTCCATTACAAAAGGGGGAAAGCATTTCAGCTCTTCCGGTGGTGATTGAGGCCACAGGTTACAGCTTTCTTTGGCTCTTGATTTAAAAAGCCTTTCTGCTGACAGGCTTTTGTTGCCAGAGGTGGAGAGCTAGTTGCCCTTTGTGTTGAGAAGGATTGTTTAGGGTAGGGACTCTGGACAAAAAGATTGCATTTGGGACCAGAAGTCCTTCCTACGCCATGTACTTTCATAAAGATCACTCAAATAAATTTGCTTCTTGGCCAAAGGAAATATTTTATTGCAGATTCTTAAAAAAAAAAAAATCTTTAAATCCTTTTAGGTTACTGAATCTCAGAGGAAGTTGCCAGTAGGAGGTAGGAGGCAGACCAGGATTACGTGGGTTAATTTCCAGGATACTTCCTCTTTGAGAATCACTGTCTTGAATTTCCTTTAAAATACACCTTTGGGGCTGGGAGTGGAGCTCAGTGGTAAAGCACTTACCTAGCAAGGAAGAAGGGCTGGGGTTCTATCCCCAACATCACAAAACAAAATAAAAACAATTTTTAAACTAAGAAAGAATTAAAATATACATTTTCAAGGAAATGGAAATGAAAGTTTCTGTTGTACACTGTAATATACTGTATCAATATTGGTTATTTATTATTCCAATATGCTACCTCCTATTTGTCAAATAAATGAACTCATAGCCATCAACAGCTCTTGATTATGATGTACAGATGGGAATAATCCAGGCAAATGAAAGATCTCAGGTACTATCTGAGTACCTGGACCTTTTGGGTTTTCACTGTTCTCTTCCCAACAATAAAAGCTAACGTTGACCAAGTGTTTGCACTGAACTGAGTACTATGCTAGCCCCTTACACGCACCATCTCGTATAATCTCCAACCAGCCCTGCAGAGGAAGAACTGTTATGAATCTCATTTTGTGGATATGGCAACTGTGGCATGGTAAAGCAAGGTAATTTACCCCAGACTCCAAAGGCAGGTAGGTGTGCTGGAGTCAGGTTTTGAACCTAGGCAGAAAGATACTTCTGTATCCTATTTGGGTATTAATGAATGCATATCCGTATTTCGTTTTTGTTGTTGTTGCTTTGGTATTGAGGATTAAACTCAGGGGCACACGACCACTGAGCCACTTCCCCAGCCCTATTTTGTGTTTTATGTAGAGACAGGGTCTCACTGAGTTGCTTAACACCTCGCCATTGCTGAGGCTGGGTTTGAACCTGCCATCCTCCTGTCTCAGCCTCTCAAAGTGCTGGGATTACAGACATGCACCACCGCACCTGGCTTCAGGTTTCTTTTGGTAAAAATTAAAGCTAAAGGGAGATTTATTGTCATGCTGAATGGCCTTTTGGGGAAATTTGGCCATCTTTTCCTAATTTTTCTTTTTTGCTATTGGGAATTCAACCTAGGGGCACTCTACCACTGAGGTGTGTGCCCAGCCCCATATCATGACTTTTCTGAAGCCTGTTCTAGGACCTTCATTTCAGCTGGGCTATCATTGTTGGCCTGACTTCGTTTTCTACAGATAGTTAAAATGTTGAAGAAAAATTCTTATGATTTTACCAATTATGTGACTTGGTAACATTCCCTGTCTCTCAGCAGTCACCTCCTAAAATAGATGGCACTGGCCTGGATATTCCCAGCAAAAGTTCCGAAACATTCACAAATATTTCCTGAATACATCAGTGTATTTCCTCCTACGCACATTCAGAGTGTTCCAACAGCGGGAATGACTTATGAAGTAAAGCCCCAGAAACTGTCTCATGTCTATCTCACAGGTCAGAGCCCACATTCAAATATGCCAGATTTCTCAAGACAGATCTATCCCAATCCAGCTCTTTTTTATACCAGGGATTGAACACAGGGGCACCCAACCACTAAGCCACATCGTCAGCCCTTTTTATTTTTTTATTTAGGTACCAGGGATTGAACTCAGGGGTACTTGATCACTGAGCCACAAAGTGCTGGGATTATAGGCATGTGCCACTGTGCCTGGCTCTCAGTCCTTTTTATTTTTTGAGATAGGGTCTCACTAAGTTGCTTAGGGCCTCACTAAGTTGCTGAGGCTGGCCTTGAACTTGGGATCCTCCTGCCTCAACCTCCTGAGTCACTAGAATCATAGGCATGAGCCAGGGCTCATTTGTATGTACCAGAGGCTACAACTTCTGACAGAACTAAGCCTAGCAAATTCAACACAGATCCTACTGATGCAAACTGCTGGTCTCTAGTGCGGTTAAAAGGTGGTTCTCATTTAGGCGGGGAACCTGTCTGCCTACCTACTTAATGTATGAAGAAATGATTGTTCATGTCCCTGAAGGTCCCAGATGATCAGAAATGATTTCTGAAAACCTGGATAGAACTTGTGTGGTCATTTACAATAGGTCTTGTCCTTCTAAAACAAGTCAGATAGCAGAGGCCTCTTAGCATAATTCTTGGGACTAAGTGTTGGATTCCTAGGAAGAGTGATCTTGCTTCATTATGTAAATATTTGAGATTAAGTGAGCATCTAATGCTCACATCTTCATAAAGTGTCAAATGCCTTTTCCGTCTCTTCAACCCATTCTCCAATGGCCTTCCCCCTTCATTATTTCTAATGTAGTAAAAACTTATAGATTAAAAAAATACACTCCATAGGGCTGGGAATATAGCCTAATGGTAGGCACTTGCCTAGCATGCATGAGGCCATGGGTTTGACCCCTAGCCCTGCCAAAACAAAAGAAAACAGAACCTGTGAAAATCATGACATACAGGTAAATTGCATGTAAAAAGAGAAGGCATGTGCTCAGACAGGATGATTGATTTCCTGACCAGGAGGAAAGTCTCCCAAACATTAATAGGTCTATGTACCAAGAGCCGGGCTCTTTTATATCACTTGAGCTTCTTACCATTGCAACAGTTGCTGCTTCCTCAGACATGAGCCTGCAGAGATGTGACATCTATTTTAGCTTGACATTCTGAAGTCTGTTTCTGAAAAGAAAAAAGGTACCAGGGCTGGGATTGTGGCTCAGTGGTAGAGCACTTGCTTAGCACATGTGAGGCACTGGGTTCAATCCTCAGCACCGCATAAAAATAAGTAAATAAGCCGGGCGCGGTGGCGCACGCCTCTAATCCCAGCACTTTGGAAGGCTGAGACAGGAAAATCGCAAGTTCAAAGCCAGCCTCAGCAAGGGCTAAGCGCTAAGCAACTCAGTGAGACCGACCTTGTCTCTACATAAAACACAAAATAGGGCTGGGGATGTGGCTCAGTGGTACCCCTGAGTTCAATCCTTGGTACCAAAAAAAAAAAAGTAAATAAAATGAAGGCATTATGTCCATTTACAACTAAAAACAATTAAAGAAAGGAAAAGGTACCAGCAGCTACCATCCCATTACCTCTCCCAAGGGATCTGGGCTGGAGGGGAGGGTACAGGGCTGTCACCATATTCTCCATGGGCTCACAGATTGTAAGTTTTGATCTCCAGCATCCTCAGTCTTCTAGTGAATTTCATTAAAAAAAAAAAAAAAGAACACTGAGAATAAAAGCTAACATTTATGGAGAACTTCTTGTGTGTTGGCTTTGCTATGGGCACTGGGGGCACTATTTCATTTCATTCTTACCACAACCTGTAAGGTGAAACCATGAGGATCAATGATTTACAGAGAGCCAGGTGTAGTGGTGCACACGGTGGAGGCTGAGGCAGGGGGATTGCAGGTTCAAAGCCAGCCTCAGCAATGTAGTGAGGCTGTAAACAACCTAGTGAGACCCTGTCTCAAAATAAAAGGTAAATAAAAAAAGGGAGGAGGGGTGTGGCAATGTTGCTCAGTGGTTAAGCACCCTTGAGTTTAATAACTGGTTCCAAAAAAATGAAAAATAAAAAAATTGGAGCCAGGTGCCGTGGTGCATGCCCCTACTCCCAGCAGCTTGGAAGGCTGAGAAAGGAGGATCACAAATTCAAAGCCAGCCTCAGCAAAAAGCAAGGTACTAAGCAAGACAGTGAGACCCTGTCTCTAAATAAAATGCAAAATAGGGCTGGGGATGTGGCTCAGTAGTAGAACACTTGCCTTGCACATGTGAGGCACTGGGTTCGATTCCCCAGGACCACATATAAATAAATGAATAAAATAAAGATCCATCAACATCTAAAAAATATTTAAGCTGGGTGCGGCCAAGAATCGTAAGTTCAAAGCCAGCCTCAACAACCCTGAGGCACTAAACAACTCAGTGAGACCCTGTCTCTAAGTAAAACCCAATAGGGCTGAGGATGTGGCTCAGTGGTCAAGTACCCCTGAGTTCAATCCCCAGTACAAAAAAAAAAAAAGAAAGAAAGAAATTTTACAGAAAAAGGAAACAAGGTGCAGAGATTAATTTATGTCAAAGAACAAGTTTACAACAATTTAAAGATCTTAATTGCCTTTAGCTGTGATTCAAGAATCAGTCGACACTTCATCCCATAAACTTGAATAAATGTTGTAATGAGCCAGCAGAGGAGGTTGGTTTATTTTATTTGTTTGTTTGTTTTGCAGAGCTAAGGCTTGAACCCAAGACCTCAGGCATGCTATGCCAGCGCTCTATACACCCAGGCCCAAGGTTGTTTTTACAGAGGACTAAAGAAAGCTGAAACAAAGGACAGAACAGGCTTGGTCATTTCAAAGTTGTTTTCCTCTTAAGGCAGTGACAGGGAGCCACAGCAATAAAGATGTAACTAATTTGGTTAACATCAGATCACTTGAGATTACCTTTAATTTTTTGCAGTACTACGGATTGAACCAAGATGTGCTCTACCACTGAGATCATCCTCCCAAATCGCTGAGATTACAGGTGTGCACTACTGTGCCCAGCCTCCGGTTTTGTTTTTCTCGTAAGGGTCAGGACAAATGGAACTTCATGATTCTTCCAGTAGAAACTTGCCTTTCTTTGGAAGTTTGGCTGCTAGCTCACATTTCTCCTGGTTTCTTAGAATATTAGATAAACAACTTATTTTGGTTCATCAACTTGGAATTTAGAATGGTTGACTCCATTTTTATTTTTAGTCTGGTCTGGTTTTTTGGGGGCGGAGGGGCAGGTGGGTACTGGGGATTGAACTGAAGGGCGTTCAACCACTGAACTACATCTCCAGCCCTATTTTGTATTTTATTAGAGACAGGGTCTCACAGAGTAGCTTAGTGCCTCAAATTGCTGAGGTTGGCTTTGAACTCGCAATTCTCCTGTCTCAGCCTCCCAAAGAGCTGGGATTACAGGTGTGCGCCACTGTGCCCAGTTTGCACTGATGCATTCTTCAAATGCAGGACTGCAGTTTACCTGATGGTGAGGTAGGAGAGATGAAATAAAATAAGTAGAAAAGATTAAAAGAAGGACAAGAAAATATGATTCTTTTTTTTTGGTACCGAGGATTAAACTCAGGGGGCACTCGACCATTGAGCCACATCCCCAGCCCTATTTTATGTTTTATGTAGTGACAGGGTCTCACTGAGTTGCTTAGTGCCTTGCCGTTGCTGAGGCTGGCTTTGAACTCGCGATTCTCCTATCTCGGCCTCCCAAAGTGCTGGGATTACAGGCATGCACCGCCACCACGCTCAGCTAAAATATGATTTTAATTTAAAGTTCTACATATTTTTCCAGGCCTGTCATACCCTAATTTAGTTCTTCTCCCATACTTGTCACTCCCAAATTTCTAGGAAATCTATAAATCTTACAGTTACCATAAAATCACTCACGGTGATTACCTTGTGCGATATTAATTCACCCACCAATAAATAGATTAAGCAAAGAGAGAGAGAATATTTTAACAAACTTAGAACTTAGGAGACTTTCCAGCATTATCTATGGATCAGATAAGGGAGATCATGTCTGTTCAAGGATCCTGAGAACAACTGGACCACCATAGAGCCAATCACTATAAACCGTCTTGGATCACCAGACTGATGACATCACTACATACCTTCCCATACCCACCCCTCTCCAAGTTTCCTTTAAAAGAAGCGTCAGAAGAGCAAGTGTGACTCAATGCTAGAGTGCTTGCTTAGCACATGTGAGGTCCTGGGTTCAATCCTAAGCATGGTATAAGGCAAACTGACAGAAGAAAGGGAGCCAGGGTCCTCAGAACACATCTCTGTCTTTCAAGATGGCCCACATCTTCGCTTGAATGTGTATCTGCTTTCCTGATTAAATCTCTCTGGGCCTCTAACTGACATATACTGAAATTCTGTTCCTTCATTAGCATTCTGTTGCAGTGATTCATGAACATAAGACAGAGCCGCTCTAGTAAATAAGGGCAGCTGAGACTACAGTGGAAAGCGAGAGCTTTCATTGAATCTGGAGAAATTCAACATTCAGAAGTCCAGTATCAATTAGAAGATTGACACCCAACAGACCTGAGCTGAGGGCAATGAATTCTTTTAGTTTTTCTAAGATATCTGCATTTCTATGTAACATAGTATTTGTGGATATTTAAGTAAAATCTTAGAGCAAGGTGCAGGGGCCTTTTTTTTTTTTTGGTACCAGGAATTGAACTCAGGATCACTCGACCACTGAGCCACATCCCCAGCCCTATTTTGTGTTTTATGTAGAGCCAGGGTCTCACTGAGTTGCTTAGCACCTCACTGTTGCTGAGGCTGGCTTTGAACTTGAGATTCTCCTGTCTCAGCCTCCCTAAGTGATGGGGCGTGCACCACTGCGCCAGCTGTAAAATATCTTTATTAAGATATCTTAATTGAAATACCTTAAACTTTAAGATAGGAATATAGCTATGATCTTCTAGAAAGAGTCAGTCAAAAGCTGATCTGATCTAAGGCCACCCTAGTGTTTTGGACAGGCCACCGGGTAATGAAGAAGCAGTGTGGACTGGCACAGTTAAAAATAATAATAGCCAGGCACAGTGGTGCATTCCTGTAATCCCAGTGGCTTGGGAGGCTGAGGCAGGAGAATCGCGAGTTCAAAGCCAATCTCAGCAAAAGGAAGGTGCTAAGCAACTCAGAGACCCTGTTTCTAAATAAAACACAAAATAGGGCTGAGCATGTGGCTCAGTGATCAAGTGCCTCTGAGTTCAATCCCTGGTACTTAAATAAATAAATAAATAAATAAATAAAATGATAATAAACATTTAACACCTACTGGGAATCTAAAGGATGTTCTGTGGTCCTTAAAAGCATTAAGTTACCCAGTGCTCACCATAAACCCATAATACATACTATGCAGTTGCCCCATTTTAAAGGATAGGAAACTGAGGCACAGATGCAAAGCAATGTGTGGAAGGCCCTCCCCAGAATCAGAGGCAGAATGAGGGGTCAGCTCCCAGCACATCCTCTGACCATGGCTCCTGAACCCCTCTTGCCTGTGACCCACGCTTGCTCTTCTGTCTGCACATTTCTTGGGAAAGCTGGGCCAGTTAACTTCACAACCCAGCTTTTGCTTGGAATTTAGACCCACAGCAAAGAAAAGAGCAGAGAGTGTGCCTTCCCCAAGGAGGAAATCAATAACCTTCAGATCACACATTCTTTGTGTAAGTGACATGTCTGAAAATAGCTGTGTTTTGTGATTAAGGAGTTAAAGGAAAAGAATGTAACAGATAATAGGACAAAGTAAAAGGCCAATTGAATTCACCCATGGTAAATGTCAGAAATGTGGGGTCAGTGGCATCTGTTCATAGGAAATACTAAATTCTTTTCTGGAATCGCATTATGGGAAAATCAACTTGGTTTAGTATTTTAAAAGTGCACTTCCTCCCTAAAATCCAAGACCTGTTTTACCCAATGAACTCAAGTAAACATTTTTGGTGAGTTGCTAATTTGCTTTTGAAAAGAAATTTCCTAGAAACTCTGATCAAACAGGAATTGTTTTTTTTTTTGGTGCTGGGGATTGAACTCAGGGGCACCTCGACCACTGAGCCACATCCCCAGCCCTATTTTGTGTTTTATGTAGAGACAGGGTCTCACTGAGTTGCTTAGCGCCTTGCCGTTGCTGAGGCTGGCTTTGAACTCGCGATTCTCCTGTCTCAGCCTCCCAAAGTGCTGGGATTACAGGCTTGAGCCACCACACCCGGCTGAGATTTTTATTTTTTTTTTAAAGCAGAAGAAACCACAGCATAGTTAATGAGATGAGAGAATATTTCTGTTGTCGGGGAGGAAGGATACAATTCCTGGGACAGTGTCCTGGAACAGATAAGAGAAGACTTGGAGGATGGAGAGGCTGAGGAACTTTCCTAAGTTTACACAGTCCACCTGTGATGGAGCAGGATTCAAAGCCAGCCCCTGGGCTCCAGAGACCCTGTTATTCAGTGACTTTTCGCTATTTTGTAGAATGAGAAAACTGAATGAAATGACATGTAACTTTCACCTTAACTCTAATGAGTCTCCAACATCCTGATGGGCCCTCACCCATCTAAGCAAAGGGAAAAAAAGGCCCAGGAAAAGCAGCCCCAGGGCTGAGGTGAGCACACAACTTTGGTCCCTGTGCTCACCTATCTCATTTCAGCCACTCCATAAATCACTTAGCAGTCAGGCACTGGACTCCTCTGTGCCTCAGTCCTTTATAAGAGTCCCAAACTGTGTTGTGATGTTGTCTGGCAGCTTTACTCATTTATATTATCTGTCTGGTTTCTTAAAGTATTTGAATTTGCAATGCTTGCTCCTAAAATTATCTATGAGCAGCTTAAAAAAAAGAAAGAAAGGAAGAGAGGGAGGGAAGGAGGCAGCCCAAGGAAGGAAAGAGTGAAGGAAGGAAGGCAAAGAAGAAAGAAAGGGAAAGACAGGGAGGGAAGGAGAGGAGGGAGAGTCTGGGAGCTGTAGAGAAGGCACCTACTTGATGAGTTGGAGAATCCAATCCACACGACATGTGTGTTTTCATCGACTCTTATAAACTGTTACAGTTTCTGCAATGATTTTATGTTGGACAAGGTCCCCATCTAACAGAGGCTATTAGTAATGCTGTAGAAGGGGCTTTTAACACCCTCCATAGGTAAATGATCTTAATGATCTTAATAGGTTATCATCTTACTGTGACTTAGAGGAGTATATACGTTTAAAATGAGCTGGGCATGCTGGAGCACTTTTGTAGTCCCAGCTACTCAGGAAGTTGAGGCAGGAGGATTGGTTGAGCCCAGGAGTTTGAAACCAGCCTGAGCAACATAGTGAGACCCTGTCTCAAAAAAAAAAAAAAAAAAAAGGCCCATCATATTTGGTGAACTTACATTCACACTAGGAAAATCCATTTGTTATACTCAATAAAGTAGAAGGAAAAGATATTATCTCATTGAACAGTTGTCAATATTAAAACATTTGAGGAGTACGTTAGAGGCTACTGTAAAGATAGCCTGTATGATAATCAAGATTATTAAAACTTAAAATGTTTATCTTTTCACCCTGATAAGACTGAAAATTTATAGGATTCTTTCCATAAATTCATGACCTGTACGGTAAAAGTTTAGTGGAAGAGAAACACCTGTAAAGGACTGAGAAAATTGTATAATCTTTCTTTTTCTTTTCTTTTTTCTTTTTGGCATCAGGGATTGAACCTAGGGATGCTTAACCACTGAGCCACATCCCCAGACCTTTTTTTATATTTTATTAGAGACAAAGTCTCACTGAGTTGCTCAGGGACTCACGAAGTTCCTGAGGCTGGGTTTGAACTCTCGATCCTCCTGCCTCAGCCTCCCATGTTGCTGGGATTATAGGCATGCATCACTACAACCGGCTTGTATAGTGTCATTTAAAAATAAAAAATAATTCTCAAGACTGATGTTCTAACTCTGTGGTAAAGCACGGGCTTAGCATGCCTGAGGCCCTGTGTTCAGTCCCCAGCATTGCAAAAATAAACAAAAGAATGCTCCATTTTAGGGGCCGGGATGTGGCTAAGTGGCAGAGCACTTGCCTAGTATTCACTGTGCCCTGGGTTCCGTCTCCAGCACCACTTTTAAAAAAAATCTTCATTTTACTTAAAATGGAAAAGAAATTAAGCATCACTGGACATGAAAGGCAGATCTGCATTTAAAACCCAGGTCACCAATGAGAGGTAAATATGCTTGGTCAACTGGATGAAAACTCTCCTCTGAAATTTTACGTCGTGGGTGCGTTTCCAGCATCCTAGGTATATACATTCCAAATATATTAGACATACCTTGTGTTTTCAATGCCATGCTTGATGAGTACCTTGTGTTATGCTGTCTCTCCATCAAAGCATGAACTCTAGAGTATTTACTAGATTTTTTAAATGCTTCAATAGTCAAATAAGATAAAATTCTCAGTCAAGACACAAAGACTTCATAAGGACTTCATAGGATTTTGTTGCTGTTAATCACCAAAGTAAAAGTTGAATACTTTCTTTTCTTTGGCATGGGTGGGGGGGGGGGTTGTCAGTTCCTGAGAATTGAACCCTGGAGGGTTTTACAACTATCCCCAGCCCTTTTTATTTTATTTCGAGACAGGATCTTGCTAAATTGCTGAGGCTGGCCTCGAATTTGGCAAGCCTTCTGTCTCAGCCTCCTGAATAACTGGGATTACAGGTGTGTATCACAGCACCTGGCCTGATTGTTTCTTTTTGTTGTTGTTGTTGTTTTGGTACTGGGGTTTGAACTCAGGGGTACTCCAACACTGAGCCACATCCCCAGCCCTATTTTGTGTTTTATGTAGAGACAGGGTCTCACTGAGTTGCTTAGCACCTCTCCGTTGCTGAGGCTGGCTTTGAACTTCTCCTGTCTCAGCCTCCCTAAGTGCTGGGATTATAGGCGTGCACCACCATGCCTAGCTCTGACTGTTTCTTTGTATTGGAACCATTTAAATGTGTATTTTACTGGGAAATCTAGAAAGCGATGTCCAGTAGTAAATAGAGAAGGCACAGTCCAGTTAGAGTGTAGGACACAAGGACAACAGTTAGATGGGCATGCATTGCTTGTGTTGGGAGAATTTTATGGGAGTGTTTTCAAAGGGCTTAAAAGGCTGGAGAGCTGGGTTGAGTGTATGCAGGCCGCCACTTCCTCGCCTCAAAGGTTTGGCAGAGGAAAGGCCAAGTATGAGGATGCAGGATAAGGAAATAAAGGTGGAATGGGCAGGAAAGAAACTTGCTGGAGCACAGGAAGCCAGCGACCCTGCAGGGGAAGTGAAGGAAAAGCTGGCAGCACAGGCTGGGCCAGGAAGGGGAGTAAACAGCACGTTGGCCAAGCGTTTCCGTTTCTGCAGGACATTGTCCTTGGGGATTTGCTGGCTCCTCCCTCCCCACCTATTAGGGGGACTACATGTACTCCAGGTGGTTCCCAAAGCAGGCCTGTAAGAGACTCACACGGAAAACTTAAGCAAACAGGAAGTCCTGGGACCCAGATCACCCGGGAAAGGCACACCACGCACACGCACACGCACACGCACGCACGCACGCACGCACGCACGCACGGTTTTCCAGCCACTGTTGATGAAAGCCAGCAGGTGGTACTAACTTACGTGTAAGTTAGCTACTAACTTACAGTGTCTTCAGAGTTGACCACCACTCAGCACCACTACTAGTCACAGAGAAGCAGAGCTTTTAGAAGAGTGGTTTTGTTTTTGTTTTTTCAGTACTGGGGATTGAACTCAGGGGCACTTGATCACCGAGCCACACATCTAACCCTATTTTGTGTTTTATTTAGAGACAGAGTCTCACTGAGTTGCTTAGTGCTTCGAGGTTGCTGAGGCTGGCTTTGAACTTGTGATCCTCCTGTCTCAGCCTCCCAAAGTGCTAGGATTACAGGCGTGTGCCACCGCACCTGGCTTAGAAGAGTGTTTTTAATCAGATAAACCACAATTGGAAGTCAATACGAGTGTACAGACTGCCAGGTATGGTGGGTGTACACCTGTAATCGCAGCTACTTGGGAGGCTGAGGCAGGAGGGTAGCAAATTCCAAGTCAGGCTAGGCAATTTAGTGAGACTCTGTCTCAAAATAAAAAAATAAATACAAGTAAAAAGGGGCTGTGGATGTAAGTCCGTGGTAAAGTACCTCCTGGATTCAATCTGGAACACCAAAAAGAAAAAGGTCTATAGACTGATATATTTGTTTCCTGATATGACCTGTATTCAGAAAGTGTTAAAACAGCCTATGGATGGATTATTCTTGCTATAAAGGAGCCAATGAAGTTTAATCTAGAGATGTCTTTACCACTAAGCTCCATCCTCAGCCCTTTTTGCTTAATTAATTAATTAATTTATTTATTTATGATGATGCTGGGATTGAATCCAGAATATTCTACCACTGAGTTACGTACCTCCAGGCCTTATTTTTTGAGACAGGGTCTTTTTTTTTTTTTTTTTTTTTTTTTTTTTGGTACTGGGGATTGAATTCAGGGGCACTCGACCACTGAGCCACATCCCCAGCCCTATTTTGTGTTTTATGTAGAGACAGGGTCTCACTGAGTTGCTTAGTGCCTCGCCGTTGCTGAGGCTGGCTTTGAACTCGCGATTCTCCTGTCTCAGCCTCCCTAAGTGCTGGGATTACAAGCGTGAGCCACCGCGCCCGGCTGAGACAGGGTCTTGTTAAGTTACTTAGGCTAGCCTAGAATTTTCAATCCTTCCACCTCAGCCTCCTGAATAGCTGGGATTACAGGTGTGTGCCACTCTATCTGGCTAGAGATGTCATTTTTGCCCTTAATTAAGAATCAACCAAGCTGGGCGTGGTGGTGCATGCTTGTAATCCCAGCACTTTGGGAGGCTGAGACAGGAGGATCACAAGTTCAAAGCCAGCCTCAGCAACGATGAGGTGCTAAGCAACTCAGTGAGACTCTGTTTCTAAATAAAACACAAAATAGGGCTGGGGATGTGGCTCAGTGGTCGAGTGCCTCTGAGTTCAATCCCCAGTACCAAAAAAAAAAAAGTATCAACCAGGAGCAGTGGTACATGCCTATAATCCCAGCAGCTCAGGAGGCTGAGGCAGGAGGATCATGAGTTCAAAGCCAGCAAATTAGGGAGGCCCTAAGCAACTTAGTAAATCTGTCTCTAAATTTTAAAAAAGGCTAGGGATGTGGCTCAGTGGTTTAGTGCCCCTGGGTTCAATCCCTGGTTTAAAAAAAAAAAGAATCAAAGATCAGTGGAAAAATGTGTCAATTAGGGAATCCAAAAGCATACAAAATATCCTGATGAGTAGTAAAATCCCTCTTTGGGTAGAAAATAAGAAATGATTAGAGTGAGTTCTAGAGTTCTAGGACTGGTTGACCAGCAGTCTCAGGGCCTTCAGCCTACAGGGCTGATTCTCTTCTGTTATATTTATTAAAATTCTTGGACTTCTTCCAGCATAGTGTTGGAGGTCATCCAGTACATACCTCACTATTTTTATGTATTTTGAACTTGAGTCAGTGTCTTAGTCCATTTTCTGTTGCTGAATATCATGCTGTAACTGCATAGATTGGGCCATTTATAAAGAACTTTATTTAGCTCATAGTTCTGGAGACTGGAAAGTCCAAGAGTACGGTGCCAGTATTTGGTGAGGGCTTTCTTGCTGCACAGTAGCACAAGGGTGGGCATCCCTCCATGAGACAGCAGCAGCAGACATGCTAGCTTAGGTCTTTCTTCTTATAAGGTCACTAATGTTATCATGGGGGCCCCACCCTGATGACCTTATCTAATTCTAATGACTTCCCAAACATACCACTTCCAGATGCCATTAACATATGATTTGGGGCACAAGGATTCAAACATATGAATTCTGGGGACACATCCAAACCACAGCACAGGGCCACAGTTGGATTTCATTCGTTCTCATGGTCACTTTTTCTCTGAGTTCCTTTTTCTTCAGAATTCTTATCCTCACATCTATCTGGCTTCCTTGTTCCTGATCTCCACCCTGCACCAAGACAGGGAAAGCCCCTTGACTTTGGTTCTCCAAACAAATAGTGTTTTCAGAGGGTGATGGGTTACCAGGAGAGCCTGTCACTATATAACACCAAAACAACTTTCCAAGTGTATGTGAAATATTCTTTCTTTTACCCTTCTGCATGATCTGGAATTTCTTATTCTGACTCCCCTTCACCTTTCTAGTCTTTCATCTGACTAGAGATTTTATATAATCTTTTGAATTTCAAAAGTGAATTTCAGGTTTAAGTGCATAAGCATTTGTGTGTGTGTGATGCTGGGGACTGAACCCAGGACTTTGCCTGTGCTAGGCAATTGCTCTACCACTGAGCTACATCTCCAGCCCATGTTGGCATTCAATTTTTTTTTTTTTTATCTCAAGAGATAGTACTAAATTGTTTTCGGGGTTTACCAATTTATTATTACAATAATTATTTTAGTTGTTCCCTCAACAACAGTTAATATTTGTATTTTATGTACTTACCCACATATTTAAAAAATATTATCTCAGCTTTTTTTTTTTTCCTTTGGGTACTGGGGATTGAACTCAGGGGCCATGACTACTGAGCCACATCTCCAGCCCTATTTTGTGTTTTATGTAGTGACAGTGTTTCACTGAGTTGCTTTTGCTGAGGCTGGCTTTGAACTCGAGATCCTCCTGCCTCAGCCTCCAGAGCCACTGGGATTATAGGTGTGCACCACCACACATGGCCTTATCTCAGCATTTTCACTTGTGCTTCTTTATGAAGAGTGTTATGGTGTAAGACAAATACGAGAACTTTCAAAGGTGAAATGATCAGGTTATGGAAGCCTTAACCCAATCAGTGTTTTAATCCACTTGAATAGATTAACTGGGTGCTAACTGCAGGTAGGGAGGGTGTGGCTGGAGGAGGTGGGTCATTGGGTTGTGACTTTGGGGCTTATATTTTGTTCTTGTTGATTGGAGCCCTCTCTCCTTTCCTATGGCCATGTCCCTGAATTGTTTTCCTGTACCACTTTTCTGCCATGATGGTTTGTCTCATCTTGGGACCAGAGCAATGGAGCTGGCCACCTGTGGACTAAGACCTCTGAAACTGAATGCCAAATAAGCTTTTTTTTTTTTTTTTTGGTACCGGGAATTGAACTCAGGAGTACTCGACCACTGAGCCACATCCCCAGCCCTATTTTGTGTTTTATGTAGAGACAGGGTCTCACTGAGTTGCTTAGCACCTCGCAGTTGCTGAGGCTGTCTTTGAACTCGCGATTTTCCTATCTCAGCCTCCCTAAGTGCTGGGATTACAGGCTTGCGCCACCGCGCCCGGCTGCCAAATAAGCTTTTTTCCTCTAAAATTGTTCTTGTCAGGTCTTTTGGTCACAGTGGTGAAAAGCTGACTAAAACAGTTTGTTTCTTTACAAGTTTAATTGCCAATAGCACATATTTGCCATAAACTACCTGTTTGATTTTTCTACTAAAGAGTTGGTAATATTCTTCAATTTGATTTGTAAGAACTCTTCACATATTAGAGATAATACCTATTGTTGTATATGTTGCAAATATCTCCTCTAGTTTCCTTATTCTTTTGAATTTTCAGTAGTGTGTCTGGTCCCATGGGGCTGCCTTTGGGCATGAGATTTTTCCTAGCTTTCTAGCTTTCTTTCTTTCTTTCTTTTTTTTTTTTTGGTACTGGAGATTGAACTCAGGGGCACTCGACCCCTGAGCCACCTCCCCAGCCCTATTTTGTGTTTTATGTAGAGACAGGGTCTCACTGAGTTGCTTAGCACCTTGCCGTTGCTGAGGCTGGCTTTGAACTCGCGATTCTCCTGTCTCAGCCTCCCTAAGTGCTGGGATTACAGGCTTGCGCCACCGCGCCCGGCTTTTCCTAGTTTTCAATGACCTCTCCTGCTACTTCTTGATGGAAAGTCCCACTGACCTATAGCTTTTAGTTTGATGACAGCTGGCCCATTTGTTGTTGTTTTTGTGTGCATTTCCCTCTTTTTCTTACTCTTTTTTGTAGCAAGCCTCTCTTTTCTATGGGATCCACTTAGCACTTGGGAATCACTCCCAGCTGATGCTGCTTGGTCTTTTTCCTTGCCAGAAAGAGAGGTGGTAAATTATCTTTCATGATAGACTAGACATGGTCTCTCCTTCTGGATTTCAGACCAGCTCCCTGAACCACTCAAGTCTTTCTGGTTTCTATTCTTCTCTAAGTTTGGGGGCATCTGCCTATTCGTAGGCCATTATTATTTGTTGGATTTAGTTTATTTGGCTCAGTTTGGAGTAAGGCAGAGAAGAGGTTCTGTTGACCTGTGTCTAGGCTGACTCTTTTCCCAGACAGCTAGCTTTTTTGTGTATCTTTGGTAGATACATCCTATTTTTTTAGTACCCTGGAGGCCGCTCTTGCTCAGGGCACAGTTTAAAGTGGGTCAGCAGCATCAGAGAGGCAACAGGAACAGTAAATGTACACTTAGGCCACAGCGAAATAAATCCTAATCTCCTCTCCCCCTAAGAAACTGTCCATAGGTTTTGTGTCTCAGAGGATGTAGGGCCTTTGAGAGCACATAACATTTACACCTCTTAGTTACAGTTTTTTCATGGAGTTACTAGTCATTTATTTACTTCAAATGTGCTCCTAAAGAGTATCTAGAAGAAGTCGGGCATGGTGGCACATGCCTGTAATCCCAGTGGTTCTGGAGACTGAGGCAGGAGGTTCACGAGTTCAAAGCCAGCCTCAGCAATTTAGTGAGGCCCTCCACAACTTAGTAAGACCCTGACTCTAAATAAAAAATAAAAAGGCGAGGGATGTAGCTCAGTGGCTAAGCACCCCTGGGTTCAATCCTGGGAGTGGGGAGGGAATCTAGGAGTTCTAATAACTATTATTGTGTTAAGAAACCTGATGTGATGAAGCTAAAGCTAGTCCTGAGTGATGAAGCCAGGCTTTCCCATCTCTACTGTTCTTCAGATTCTCACATTCTTAAGAATCACATAGGCAGTGGGCACAGTTCTGTACACCTATAATTCCAGCTCCTGGGGAGTCTCGGATAGAAGGATAGCAAGTTCAGACCAGCCTGGGCAGCTAAGCGAAACCCGTCTCAAGGTAAAATAAAAAGGGCTGGGGGTGTAACTCAGGGACAGAGTGCTGGCCTAGTATGCACAAGATCCTATGTTCAATCTCCAGTACTGCAAAATATTAAAAAACAAAAAATCACATGGGAGCTGTTAAATGCAATTTTATTAGCTTTCCCCCCTGATTCTGATTTTGTTAAAGGTGGAGCCCAGGAATCTGCATTATTATTATTATTATTTTTTTATTTCTTTGGTGGTTCTGGGGATTAAACCCAGGGCCTTGTGCATGCGAGGCAAGCACTTTACCAAGTGAGCTATTCCCACAGCCCTTGCATTATTTTGTTTTGTTTTGCAATGCTGGGGATTGAGCCCAGGGTTTTGAGCATTCTAGAAAAGCACTTGACTGTTGTACATCCCCAGCGCTTTTTAATTAATTAATTAATTAATTAATTAGTACTTGGGATTGAACTCAGGGGCACTTAACCACTGAGCCACATCCTCAGCCCTATTTTGTGTTTTATGTAGAGATACGGTCTCACTGAGTTGCTTAGCGCCTCACCGTTGCTGTGGCTGGCTCTGAACTCGCGATTCTCCTGTCTCATCCTCCCAAAGTGCTGGGATTACAGGCGTGCGCCACCGCACCTGGGTCCTTTTTATTTTATTTTGAGACATGGTCTTAACCAATTTTCCCAACCTGACCTCAAGCTTGTGATCATCCTGCCTCAGCCTCCTGAGTAGCTGGATTATAGGGGTATGCTACCACACCCAGCTGTAGACTGATACTTAAAAGTAGTATATTTTCTGGTGTTCCTGGAGATTGAACCCAGGGTCTCCTGCATGCTAGGCAAGCACTCTACCCTGAGCTTCATTCCCAAACCTAAAATTAATTTAAGTAAAACATTGACACTACTTTAGAAAAGAAGCAGTTCAGGGTAAGTTTGGTATAACATGCTTTATTCTTTTAATAATGAAACCAATTTTATTTGTAAATTTTTACACTTATTCTAACTTAGGAATATATTAGGAGAGAATGATGAAGTACTTGCCATGGTGCTGCTTATAAAGTATCACCTCTGCTGTAATTTTAGAATCCTTCCTTGGAGAGTCTGTGGGCCGTATGAATAACTGATACCTTACATGCTCATTTCAGTGTGAGTTTTCACATGATATTAAAATGTTAAAAACAGATTAGTAAAGGGCTGGAGTTGTGGCTCAGTGGTTAAGTGCTTGCCTAATATGCATGAGGCCTGGGTTGATCCCCAGCACTGCAAAAGCTAAAAAGAAAAAATAGATCAGGATGTAGGGCACCCAAATATTTAACTCATTTAATCAGGGACATGTGGAGTGAAAGAAAAAGAAAGAGGAAGAAAAGAAGGAAAGGAGGAAAGAAAAAATAGGAAGGAAAGAAAGAAGAAAGAGGAGGGAAGAAGGGAGATGGGAAGAAGGAAAGGAAGGAAGTCGATTGATTGAAGTCTGAAGCTCTAGAATCTATGGCTACTGGCCAGAAAATGCTATTAAAATTCAGTAGCGTAAAGACAAATAAACACAGAGGATATGAAACAATCTCTAAATGCCAAGAAAAAGGAGCCTATTGACACTCAAGAACCTGAGGACAGTTGAAGTCTCCCTTGTAGGCTTTATCCTCTTTCCCTGGGTAAAAGTGCAAATCAAGTTCGAGCTTTATTGCGTCCTTGGTGGATATAGGCTTTTGGGTAATTCCCAGTGGTATCACTTCTTTGTACTACAAGGGACGTCTGTGGGTTAGGAAAGAAGTCAGGCTCTGGAAGTGTCTTCCATTGCCCAAAGCTCAGTCCTTGTCACCAATGCCAATCCAATAATGAGGGCTCAGTTCTGAGAAAAAAGGAAAAAGGTTTATTGCTTTGCTAGCAAAGGAGAAACACGGGACTCTTGTCCCAAAGGCTGTGATTCTGCCCATCAGCAGGAACAGGGGACTTTTAAAGAGGTGATTCAAAGGCTATATTCTACATGTACTCTGTTGGAGTTGTAATTTGCTTGTTAATTTGGGAGATAGTCATTTCTGAGATTTTCTGGTACCATCCCCAAAGTCTGGATTACTTCATTCCTATGGTGGATGTGTACTCAAGAACAGATTAACTCTGTCTAGGATAGAGAAGAAAGGTAATCCTGTTTCCCCTGAGATTAGGGAGGGGGAGAGATTAAGGAGTGGGGGGGGTGGAGAGGAAGAGAAAGAAACGTGTCCATTTTAAAAATAAATTGCAGTGGCAGAGCAGCAAGGGTTATATTCAAAGCATGAAGTGGACCTTCATTCCTGATGTGCTTGACAGGCAAAATTGACTCTCAGAGGAGTCCAGGACGTCATCCAGGGATTGAGAAAGCCGAAGGCCACTGTAGGCTGAAAATTCAAGAGGGTGGGGGGATAGGGGGCGGTGTTAAGGGGTTCTGACTTGCAATACTGGAGATCACGGAGAAAGCATGCCTAATCTTCTGCGTAGAACGTGCGGTAAAGCGGAGTAGGACACACAATAGCTTTCTTTCTTTCTTTCTTTTTTTTAAAAAGGCTGTTTTCTGTGTAGGGCGTTTGTGTGTGTATTTGTGTTCTCTCTCAGGATTTCTAGATGGCCCATTTTCAAAGGGTCATTAACATTACTTAAATATTCATGGTGGGGGAGGGGATGGCAGACTGAAATTTCAGTCCGCTCCAGAGTGAGCGATGGCTGGCCACCTGCCTAATCGAGCCCCACGCTGAGTATCAGCTGCCTTCTTCCCCGCCGCTGGCATTGTTAACACGCGCGCTTTGACGCCACAAAGCTACCGGCTGCCGCACTCGGAGGGCAGCATGAAGCTCTGGCAAGCCCGTGATCTTCGAGCATCTGTCCACATCTCAGCCTCAGCACTGCATCAAAGGGAGCCCCCAAATACGTCAGGACAACATTACTGTCACCAAGACGCACTCCCGAATCACTTCCGGAGGTCCCGCTTACACCATGGCCAGTCCTGGTGTTGAGTAAGGGACGAGGGGCTCTCTGCCCCTCGAGTAGGAACTCTGCATCTCCGGGCACTGTGGACGCGCAGAGGCCACAGACACTCCCACGTGCACTCAGGCTCACGTATGCATACACCACACACGCCCACTGGCCCATGGCCGATGCTCCCACCCGTGCGCTAACACAAGTCCACCTGCCCAGACGCAGTGCCCTCCTCAGGAAATACCCTGCTTCGCATCCCCATCTATCTCGCCACCTCTCCATCCCTCCAGTCTCTCCACTCGTTCCTTTCTTGGTGTTTGTGCATAGACGGTCCGAGCCACCGAGAAAAGGTTGGGTTGATGTGTGAGGGGTGGTAGGTGGAGAGTTGCAGACCGCCTTCGCTGGGCGCCGGGAAGGGGCGGGGAAGGGGCGGGCCCGGGAGCGGGTGGGCGGGGCTCGGTGGTGTCCTGCGCGCCCAGCCGCTGCGCTTCGCGGCAGATGCGCTGGCCCCAGCCTCGGGCTGCAGCGCGCCTTTTATCGGATTCTTCCGAGCGCCCCAAGTAGGAGGCCGCCGCTGGGCGGCTCTGGAGCCGAATTGGAGAACTGCGCCCGCGGGAGCCGGCGCCCAGAGGTGGGTGTCCAAACTAGGGCGCGGCAGTTTCGGTCACTGGGCATGGAGAAAGGGGAACCCGCGAAGGATTAAAGATCTGGGAGTCCTCGGAAGCATCTCGGGCTTTAAAATGATCCTTGCGTAGCGGATCGTGTGCGGCAAACAGGTCTGGTTGGAAGGATTTTGGCCATGTGCTTTTGAGTTCCTAAGTTTGGGGAAGGCCAGGCTTTGGGCTGCTTTATTCAATACTTACGCTTTTAAAAATAAACGTGGGCCGGGCGCGATGGTACACGCCTGTAACCCCAGCGATTCGGGAAGCAGAAGCAAGGAGGATCGCAGGTTGGAGGCTAGTCTCAGCAATTAAGCGAGACCCTCAGCAACTCAGCGAGACTGTCTCACAATAAAAATAAAAAGGACCGGGGATGTAGTTCAGTGGTAAAGCGCCTCTGGGTTCAATCCTTAGTACCAAATAAATAAATAAAATAAACTTAGGGTTACCCTTCCCCCTCCACACGCACACAAACGAGATGGACAGGAAAAACAGTGAAATCAAACGTGGCTGTGGTTATCTTTCCAGACCTGGCAGGTTGCAGATGGAGCCACAGTTCCAGCTTGCGAGGAAGGTGCTGGTCCTGCCTTTTGGGTTCGTAGCACAGGGGTCATTTTCTGAAAGTCATGAGTTTTGCGGAGAGACTGAGGCCTGAGCTGGCCTGGTCCCCAGCCAGCCGGAGCCTTTTCGGATTAAACTGTGGACACGATGCAGGGGGAGGGAGCGGCCCTTCTGCCGGAAAGCGAGAAGGTGCTCCAGGTCGTAGCTGAGCCAGGAAGTTGGACCTAAGGTTGCACCCTAAGCACTTAGGATCTGATGTTTTATCCAGGATGAATCCGGCACATGTCTATTTGGTCCTTCGTGGGGACACTTTGAGGAATGGAAAGAGACGATCCGATCGTTGGGAGAGAGCTCTGGGCAAGTTGTGCCTGTAAGGTCCCTGCGATGCGCCCGCAGGGATTAGCAAAGAGAAGCTCTGGTGTTCCCGATAAATTCTAGAGAAACGGAGTATCAGAGGGGACTGAAACGAAGCTTGTGGGAGCCTGTCAGCACGGGGAGCGGTGGCGCAGGTGGCCGGATGAGGCAAAAGGCTGATCTGCATGCACTGAGCAGTTAGGCGGCGAGCTGGGCTCGCTGAGCTTCCCGACACTGATGCAAGACGTCCACCAGCCCTGGGGATCCCACCCAACGCACAAAAAGGGGGCGTCTGAAAAGAAATGATTCGTTTAGAGAAGCAATACATTCTCTCTCCAGACCGGGTGCAGCCAGTTTCCCATGTGGGGTAGTAGAGGTTTGGCTCTGATAGACTCCGTGCTCAGACTTTGACAAATCAGTACCCTTCCCTTTAGCATGAAGTGCTGAAGGCAGTTATCTTCGAAAAGGGACTTTTCCTCCGCTCACGTCTGTATGGTTCTTACATCTTTGAATGTGGGTGGAAGTTTACTTCTCCCAGGAAGTGCCTTTCTGTCCCAGCACGTGTTCACAGTCAGCCTGGAGGCTGAAAAAGGACAAGCCCATCTGCCATTGTGATTCCAGGAGATTTGCTTCCTTGTCTTTGTTCTGATTGGAGTTCACCTGAACATCTTACTTTCCTTCCTGGGAGTGTTCCCAATTTAATTTGACATCCCCTCTTTCTCCCAGTCTGGCAGTATCCCCAACATTGATCAATAAAATTTTATAGAAACATGTCCAAAAATGAGCAGTATCCGGGAAGTTTACTCTTATATATGTATATTTTTAAACATGAAGACTTGCATGTACTAAACAGCGATCAGCTGCCAGCTCTTTCCTCCCCAGTCTGACCCTTGGCTCTTAAAGAACATCTTCTCCTTTGGGTGAGGGCACACTAAGAGTCATGTGGGCCCTGCAATTACTTTGGACCGACCAACAAAATCCTGAGCCAGAAAAAAATAAAACCACTACTGCCCAAGTCTCCTGATCCCTCAACTAACAGACTACGCAGCAGAGTTCATTCCAGTTTCTTTCTGGGATGCTGAGGTGCTATCATGAGAGAGATGGCTGGGCATCAAGATGGGACAAACATTTTGAAATCCCCATTATCTCATAGTTTTGGCATGACAGTTGGCACAGCTTCCTGCCTGCAGAGTTCAAAGTAGTGTGGTCAGAATTTATTTCACTTTCATAAGTGGCTTGTTCTGACTCAGTAGCCTCAGGATCTCTGGCAAATAAGGTGAAACCAGTCGTCTTCATTGTCAAGTGAGGGGAAGCATGACCCCTGGGTCATTTTTTTAAAAAAATATTTTTTAGTTATACATGGACACAGTGCCTTTATTTTGTTTATTTATTTTTATGTGGTGCTGAGGATCGAATCCAGTGCCTCACACGTGCGAGGCAAGCGCTCTGTCACTGAGCCACAATCTCAGCCCCCCTGGATCATTTTATTTCTAAAACTTTCCATATTTATTATGGGACTAACCATTAAGTGTCATTTTTTAAAAATGCTAATACTTTGGACTTTGTAGTTATTATTTTAATTATTGTCTAGATATTGTTCTTACAGATTGGTGGGCTCTTAAAATCCCAATGTCCCAGATTTCTATCACGGTTGTTATTACTGGTCTGTGCTTATTAGGGTAATGAGAAATGTTTCTAATAAAGGTGAAATTAAATTTGGTGGAGGTGTGTTGAGGGATTTTAGTAGTCGAAAAAGTAGCATGCTGAAAATTTATTTCTGAAGACCAAAGGTTTAGTGTTTAGATTCATTTTTATTTCTCAACACTGGTAGAATTGATGTTCAATTTTGCTGGGTTTTTTTAATAGATATTTTTAGTTGTAGTTGGACACAACATCTTTATTTTATTTATTTTTTATATGGTGCTGAGAATTGAACCCAGTGCCTCACACATACTAGGCAAATGTTCTACCACTGAGCTACAACCCCAGCCCTATTTTTGTTTTTGAACTTTTTTGTGTGTATGTGGGGGTGGGTGGTAATGAGGATTGAACTCAGGAGCACTCTACCCCTGAGCCACATCTCCAGCCCTTTTATATTTTGAGACAGGGTCTCATGAAGTTGACCATGCTGTCCTTTTGCCTGTGATCCTTCTGCCTCAGCTTCCTGAGCAGCTGGGATTACAGGTGGAAAAATTGATACTCTGGCAAAATTGATACTCTGTCTTTATTTTTTTAATTTTTTTTTTTTTTTTTTTTTTGGTACTGGGGATTAAACTCAGGGGCACTTGACCACTGAGCCACATCCCCAGCCTATTTTTTGTTTTATTTAGAGACAGAGTTTCAATGAGTTGCTTAGCACCTCGCCATTGCTGAGGCTGGCTTTGAACTTGCGATTCTCCTATCTCAACCTCCCAAAGTGCTGGGATTACAGGCGTGCGCCACCACACCCAGCCACTTTGTCTTATCATTTAACTTCTGACGAATTTGCCTAGAATCTGTTCCCGGGATGGGTGATTCTGTAGCACCATGCTGAGGTGGCTGGACATAGCAGAAACATTGAGTTCCTTCATAAGCATTAGAAGTCATTCTTTAGAAAATAACACATAGAAACTATGCTCGATTCTTTGCCCAAACCTCTTCACCAAGTGAAAGAATCCAGGCAGTGCTGTAGTCCTGGACTAGGATGAGCCTGTACATTTAACAAATTTCATCAAATTGAAAAAAGTAGCTAAGGATTTGCAGCAGTATGATTTAAAAAGTAGAAAACCATTCTACTGACCCAGTTCATGGTGCCTCCGCGCAGTTTTCTTTTCAGTTAGTGTCAGGTTGGAGGGAAATTCCCCCTCAAAATGTCTGTGGAAAGGGACTGTCCAATTCGGGTCTAGCAACACTCCATTGTGTACACCTTGCGCTAGACACTTGGTTTCCTGGGAATCTCTGCTGTTTACTCAGATATATGGTTCAGTCACTCCCAGCATCACGCAGGGAATCCTGAACTCTGGCATTAATGTCAGGATCACACATTTGAGGAGCCTGGATTCTGACTTTAAACCACCTGTCCTGGTGATGCCAAATGAAGCTTGACAACTTCCTGCCTCAGGGCACAAGCCTATAGTGGATCCTGAGTATTTCTCTACCAGCCCACATGTGCTGTCCTGGTGAGGAAATGCACCTTGGATAAAGTCCCCAGGGAAATTTGTATTTAAGCTAAAAAATCTTGAATTGCCAGCCTTAGGTCTTGAGTGATTTCATATCTGGAACTCAGAGACAATCCACAACAGGCCTATGGATACTGCTGAGCTTTCTGCTGTGTGAAATCCCTAAACTCTGCATCTGCTACCTGAGATTGGTGAGAAATTGAGCAAATGTATGAAGATAGGTAATGCAGGTCCAGAAATATCTTCCTTTCTTCAAACTATGGAAAGATGCGTTATTGCTTTGCACATACTTTAGCAAGGAACTGTCTTAATCCACTAGGCTGCTATAACAAAATACCATAGACTGGATAGCTTAAAAACCATAAAAAGTTATGTCTCATAGTTCCAAAGGCTGAGAAGTATAAGATCTAGGCACTGGAAGGTTTATTGTCTGGTGAGGGCCCACTTTCTGGTTCATAGATGACATCTCATTGTGTCTTCAATAGTGGAAGCGGTAAGAAATTTCTGCAACCTCTTTTTTATTTTTAATATTTTTTTTAGTTGTCAGTGGACTTTATTTACTTATATGTGGTGCTTAGAATCGAACCCAGTGCCCCACGCATGCTAGGCAAGTGCTCTACCACTGAGCTAGAGCCCTAGCCCTCTGCAACCTCTTTTATGAGGGCATTAACCCCAATTACCAGTGCTCTGCTCATAAAACCTAATCACCTCCCAAGTTCTTCACCTCTTAATTCCATCGTTTTGCAGATTAGCCTTTAACAAAAGAATGGGGGTGATTCTGTGGATATAAACATTGAGACTATAGCAGAGACCTTAAGAAGGACGATTCTCTTTATGCAGAGTAAAGATCAACAGTGATACTAGAGTGGATTTTCCCAGGGTTTCAGAGTGGGGTGAGCTGGAAGTTTCCCTAGCATCCTTACAGTACCTGAAGTTGGTTGGGTGTGGGTTTTAGAGGAGAATTTTGCCAGGATTTCCAGGTTTTAGTCTTTTGGAGTTAGTGTGTGCATGTGGTTGCCACCCATAGCATAACAAGTTCCAGGGAGAGAGAGAGGGATCTTCAGGAGGCCATTAGCGAACCTGTGGGGCTAGGACTGAGCTAGTGCTTCCTGTATCGGAGACTCCAGTGGAAAGCGCCAACCCCAAGGCAACGGACAGGGGGACACTACCCACCCTTCCTCTACCCTGCAGTTAGCTGCCTGACTCTAGTCTCTAATTCAAAGCTCTGCCAGTGCCTGCCTGAGCCCAGCACCTGGGTGAAGTGCAAGGAAGACCAAACCACACTTTCCTGGCAGCAGTTAGCTGCCAGCTTTCAGTCCCTCTCCCATTGAGACTGACAGTGTCAGCCCACATTCTCATCATGTCCATGGTAGGATAATGCTGAAACCTACCTTATATGGAGCAGTGCCTCACTCTTTAAGCTTTTTGGTTTAGTGTACAAATAGAAATACACCATTGTTTAGCTGTTTTTATGTGAAGGTTTGGAGGAGTGGTTTCCCCCAAAGGAATACATTTTAGTTCATATTCTAGAACAGTCTAGTATTTAACAGCCCTGAATTCAAAAGGTTTTTTGCACATGAATTAAAATCAAGGATCCGTGTGCCATGTGCTGTGTGATTCCAAAGCTATATTTAGTTTGGCATATTATTGTTTTGCATCAGAACTTTTTTTTTTTTTGTATTGGGGATTGAACTCAGAGGTATTCAACCACTGAGCCACATCCCCAGCCCTATTTTGTGTTTTATTTAGAGACAGGGTCTCACTGAGTTGCTTAGCACCTTCCCGTTGCTGAGGCTGGCTTTGAACTCTCAATCCTCCTGTCTCAACCTCCCAAGGTGCTAGGATTACAGGCATGCACCATTGCGCCCGGCACATCAGAACATTTTTATCCTTGCAAAGGATAGCAAGAATTCCCCTCTGACACAATTACAGGTGAGAAAAATTCATTTATTTGAAGAAGAAAATGAAAAAAACCTTATCTGCAACTTAGATCACATCCAAAGCACTTGTGGTAATTCCCATTTGGTATTGTTTTTCTTTTAGAGAAAAGTTTGGATCAGGGTCAAGTGTAGCTCAGAGATGGGCCTGGAGAGGGGAGGTGTTGCTTTTGCATACATTCACAATGTGTACATTGTATTAAAATATTCTTTTCACCCTGTTCTTCATTACCAAAGCAATCCACAGCCTTCAAAGGATAACCAGTGTTCTGGTGACAGCACAGGAGTGTTAAGATAGGGGAAGGAAAAAGAGAAGAAATCCTTCCTTCCCCAGTTCTCATTCGGAATGGACCAAGTTTTCTCTTTGGGGACTAGCCATGGGGAAGGACAAAGGAATAACATTTTTTTTTTTTTGGTACTGGGGATTGAACTCAGGGGTACTCGACCACTGAGCCACATCCCCAGCCCTATTTTGTGTTTTATTTAGAGACAGGGTCTCGATGAGTTGCTTAGCGCCTCGCCATTGCTGAGGCTGGCTTTGAACTCGCAATTCTCCTGTCTTAGCCTCCCTAAGTGCTGGGATTACAGGCTTGAGCCACCACGCCGGGCTAGGAATAACATTTTTTGAGTGCCAGACACCAAGTTGGTTGCTTCACCTCCACTATCTTACTTAATCTTCACAATTACCATCATTTTTCAAGTGGGGACACTGAGGCATCCAGGGACTTCATGTAACTCCCTGAGAGTCCTGCTAAGTGTCAGGCCAGCTTTCCTACCTTGCTGTCTTCTTTTGCTAAACCAGTGCTGTAGGGCCTTGCTACTCAAAGTTTGTTCCAGTATTCTGCAGTGTTTGTATCACCGGCAATATGTTGAAACTAGAGAATCCTATGCTACTGACTCAGAATTTGCATGTTAACAAAATTCCCCAGGATTCCTGTGCATATTGGAGAGTTAGGAAGCTCTGCTACCATGGCCTTGGAAGAAGGTTTGGCAGTTACCACTGTGAAAACTGGCTAAGCCTCAGGACTGGAATCAGTAGACTGGACCTGAAAGATTGGTCTGTCTCAGTGAAGGGGAGGGATGGAAGGAGACCAGGGGTGCAGCTAAACGTCCCACATGCACAGAACAGCCTCCTGCTTGTGACGAAGAATTATCCCCCAAAATTTCAAGAGTGCTGATGTTGAGAAACCCTGGTCTAATTGTATCTAAAATTCATATTCTGTAGGTGTGTTTTTGTAGCTTCCCATGTATGCATACCTCAGTAAGCAGATCTTAAATGAGATGATACAAATTGCAATGTGCTATGCAAGTATGAATCTTTTTATTGGGACTCAAAGAAAGAGAAAGAATTTAGGGTGACGCAGGATTTCTGTTAGCTTAGTTTTGAGAGTGTCTGGATTTAGTACCAACAATACAGTGGAAATGTTTCTCTAGGCAAGTCCTGACTGCCCACATGGGGGTGTGGCAAGAGGACACCTACCTCTCAAGCCTGCCTGGCAACCTTGTTATTTTATTTTTATTTTTTTGGTACTGGGGATTGAACTCAGGGGTACTCGACCACTGAGCCACATCCCCAGCCCTATTTTGTGTTTTATGTAGAGACAGGGTCTCACTGAGTTGCTTAGTGCCTTGCCATTGCTGAGGCTGGTTTTGAACTCGAGATTCTCCTGCCTCAGCCTCCCAACTGTACCAGGCTTGTTTTACTCCTAAGACTTGCCCTGTCCTACCTTTAGCTCCCAGGCAGGTTGTGCTGGTTAGTGCACCACCTGGAGGCTGGGAAGGAAGGAAAGAGTGTCCCCTGGGCAAGGGGGGTGGCACATGCCCTGCCACCTTCCTTCTTGGTCCCTCTACCACATACCCCACCGTCCTTGCTTCTCTATTACTCAAATGCTTTGATTCCACCACCCTGGAGGCACCTCCACTGCCGACTGTCTTCCCTCTTCCTTCCCTTTCGCTTTAGAGTCTGGTCCAGAACATCTGGAGCTATTTTTCCTTCGTCTCCTCTGTGCTTCCCCCTCCTCTTCTTCTTTTGGTGAGCTGAAAATCGACCTGAGTCATGACCAGAAAGTGAAACCAGGCGGCTTATTGTGTATTGAGTGCAAAGAAAAAAAAAAAGGAGTTTTGAAATGAAATGACATCCAATAAAGAATCCCAGTTAACCACTAGTTCTAAAAACCCTCTTGGGAATTACCACAAATATCTCCACCTATTTTCTTGTTTTACTCTGATAAACTTGCATTTTTTCAAGGTCCAGAATTTTAACACAAGTTGTTCCTTGTTGTTATTGTATCCTTCTGCTTTAATTGTTGCTATTATAACAATATTTATTTTATTTTATTTTATGGTGCTGGGAATTGGACCCAGAGGTGCCTCTATCACTGAGCCACATCCCTAGTCATTTTTATTTTATATCTTTTGGGGGGGTTACTGGGGATTGAACTGAGGAGCACTTGACCACTGAGCCACATCCCCAGCCCTATTTTGTACTTTTTGTAGAGACAGGGTCTCACTGAGTTGCTTAGCACCTTACTTTTCCTGAGGCTGGTTTTGAACTCATGATCATCCTGTCTTAGCCTCCCGAGCCACTGGGATTACAGGTATGTGCACCTATAGCCAGCTAAAATATCAGTCTTCAAGGTATATTAGTGAGTGAAAGAAAACTGGAGGCCTACTATGCTATTTACTATTGTAGTCCATGATTGAATGTTTGCTATGGGCCAGGTATATCTTGTTTTAGCCTCACAATCACTCTGCATTTGGGTAGGTTTAACCCAAAACTTTAAAGATGAAGACATTGCCACTGGGAGAATAGTTCAAGGCCAAGCCCACAGGGTTTATATTTCCCTCTTCCTCTAGTTCTGTGCTGGCTGAGAATAGGTGCTGAGACAACTGTTAAGAGGAAGGAGTACAGATTGGACCAGGAGTTTTTGCCTGTCCTATGGTTAAGTTATTCATTCTAACCACCTGAACATCAGTTGCCCCTGGGGCTTAGTCTCTTAATTTGATTTTATGTATTATTTTGGGTGGAACTGAGGATCCAACCCAGGGCCTGGCAGGTGCTAGGCAAGCTCTCTGCCACTCCTGTAAGATACACTAAACCCTCTTTGTCATACATGTTGTCTTTCAAAATCTGCCTGGATAAATGCTAGGGAGAATCATTTTACAACTGACTGTTGCAAATACTTGCACTAATGCATATGACCAGTTCCTGAGGCTTAACTGCGAATGCATGTAAACCAAGCAGACTCTGCAGGAACAGATGAAGAAACAATACAGTGTGGGTACAATTTAGTGAAGCCTTGAACCTTTAACACCAGCCCATTTTTATCCACAGATTGTGATCAAACTTCTTTCAAAAGGGTGTAACTTGGACAAGAGTTACACATTCTTATATTTTTTCAGTGAGTTCTATCTTCCATAGAGTAGATATTCTTCAGTTCAAGGTGGGCTTAGATGGCTTCTTGATAATAATGAATATTTATTGAAAGTCGGGCTCTGTTGTGAGCACCATATAAGGATGGTCATATTTAACCCCCATGACAGCCTCAGAGGGAGAAACCATTGTAATTTTTATTGTTACTTATGAAGACATTGAGGGACAGGAATTTAGGGCCAGGGCACATAGCTAGTTTGGAAAGCCAGGATTTGAATCCCTCAGTCTTCATCATTACCCTCTTTATTCTGCCTTTTTGGTGCTTAATGCAAGTAAAGCTTGCCCTTTCCTTTTACTGTGGTTGGACGTGTGAATTTCAGTCCATAAACAAAAGCTCTCTCACACACACAAAACCTCACAGCATTTAATAATTTATCTAAATTAATTTTGTCTCTTTCAGGAGGCTGAGACAGGAGGATTGCAAGTTCAAGGCCAGCCTTAGCAACTTAGTGAGGCCCTAAGCAACTTAACCTGTCTCAAAATCTCAAAATAAAAAATAAAAAGAGGTGTGGATATAGCTCAGTGGCAAAGCGTCCCTGGGTTCAATCCCCAGTACAAAAAAAAAAAAAAAGTTAATTTTTGTCTCTAAGCCTTGGAGCTGTCCAACTAACAGAAAGTGTAACCTGAGTTACTTTTAGAACACATCTACCTTGTGAGTGTACGCAGGGCCTGAGGTTTTGGGAGGTGCGTGGTTATGGAGGGGGGAGGGGGCATCCATCACTCATCTGCTGTTCGCTCCATGTTGTGTTACTTTGCTAGGGCTGTCAGAGCAAAGTGCCACAGGCTGGGTAGCTCACAGAGGCAGAAGACCAAGGTCAAGGTATTGGCAGGTCTGGTTCCTTTTTAGGGCTGTGAGGGACGGATCTGTCTTAGGCCTCTCTCTGGCTTGTTGATGGTTGTCTTCTTTATCTTTACAGCATCTTTTCTCTATGTAAAGCTACGTCCAAATGTCCTCTTGTTATAAGAACACCAGTCAGCCACCAGGCCCACCTTGAAGATCTCACTGGCCTCATACTTGAAGTCCTCACATTAGGACTCCAACATAAGTCTTGGGGATGGGGCGAGGTGCACGGTTCATCCCATAACACATGTCTACATTGCTTTGGACTCCTTCCGTCCGCACAGTCAAGTTTGAGGCTCTCTGCTGGCCCTTGCAGGTGTGGGAAAAGACAGTGGACACCTTGGGAGGTCTGGGGACCTGGAGCCTAGGCCTCCTCTTTGAAATCTTGTCATTTCCCTTAGGAGTCTTCAGGAAACAGGGACAAACACCCAAAGGGGAGGTAGAAAGCACCCTTTCTGGAACACCTTGCATAATCTCCTTGATGGCTTAGATTTTTCATGAAAGCCAGGAAGAACCTGGATTCCTAGATATCAGATCCCAGAAGCTGAGCAGTCAGAAGCTTAGCTGTCTACCTATGGAGGAGGAAGGCAGAAATAATGTGAAAGAAGATAATGATTATGATTAAAAAAAAAAATCATGAGCCAGGCACAGTGGCGCATGCCTGTAATCCGAGCACTTTGGGAGGCTGAGACAGAGAATCATGAGTTCAAAGCCAGCCTCAGCAATGGCGAGCCACTCAGCAACTCAGTGAGACCCTGTCTCTACATAAAACACAAAATAGGGCTGGGGATGTGGCTCAGTGGTCAAGTGCCTCTGAGTTCAATACCTGGTACCAAAAAAAGAAAAAAGAAAAAAAGTTATGGACAGTAATTTTTGAAAATCAAAGGAGAAAAATTAGCTTCAGTCTTCCATTGGTGACATGTTCATCCTCTGTCCAGGGAAGTGCCTGCCTTGCCTGACTTCTGAGCCCAGCCTAGAGCTGCAACATGGTGGGTCCTGAACACCCTGTGGTGATTGACTCAGGGTCTCTGAGGGTCCCAGTGGTCCATTCACTGGAAGAGCATCCAGTGGGGCCAGGCTGGGTGGTGGATGGCGTGTCCTCAGTGGAGGCTGCGGAACTGTGCTGTGTAGGAAAGGACATGAGGCGAATGGTTGCCTGCTGCATGGCAGCTGTGGCCCTAGGGCTGGGACAGTTCCTTGTTACAACACCTGTCATCAGAGGAGTCCCAGGCTGTCGTTCTTCTGGCTCAGCCCATGTTTAGGATGGAAGCGACCCTTCCCCCTTATGTAGTTTAGCCACAGTGACTCCATGATAAAGGAAATAGTGGATGTCTGGACTTGTCTTGTGCTATTCAGAGAGCCAGATATGGGAGCCCCGCACAGGACGGGCCTCTGAGGTCCCAAAGACATACTTTCTTGGTGTTTGATGTTTCCTCTTGCTTCCATGGCTTTTGGAAAGGGCATGTGCAGAGAGTGACCTATGAGGAGCACAGCAGTAACAGTCTTACATGGCTTGTTCCCTGCAGAGGGCTTCAGTGTCACACCAGCAGAATGACTTTCTGGTGGAGAGCCAGCTTTCCGGACAACCCGTGACAGCAGTGTGACGTGCTTGAAAGCCCCTTGGAGGCGGAGGCGTGGTACAGAAAAGGCATTCCTACGAGAGACATCTGTTCTAGTGTCTTGTTTGTTTTGTTTTGGGTGCTGGGGATGGAACCCAGGGCCTCCTGCATGCTCAGCGTGTGCTCTACCACTGAGCTACAGCCCCAGCCTGTCCTTCTAGTTTTTGCCTTCTGTATTTTTTTCTTTCATGTTAATTGTGGCAAAATATACACAATATGAAATTTATCATCTAAACTAATTTTAAGCATATAGTTATGTGGCATTAAGTACATTCACGTTGTGGAGTCACCTTTACCACCACCTTCCCCTCACAGAATGCTCTTGGTTTGCAAAACTGAACCTCTTCCCATCCAACAGCTCCCCCTTCCCCCTTCTCCAGCCCCTGGCAACCACAATTCTGTGTCTCTATGAATTTGTCTACTGTAGAAACCTAACATAAGTTCAATCACTGAGTATTTGTCCCTTTGAGACTGGCTTCTCTCACTCCACATAATGTCTTTGAGATTTATTCATGTTGTGGCATATGTCAGAATTTCTTTCCTTTCAAAAACAGAATAATATGCATTCTATCTCCAGCACTGGGGGGGAGAGAGAGAGAGAGAAAGGCAGAGGAAGGAAGAAAGAAAAGTTGAATTAGATTTCTTTGTGTGTTCGTGTGTGTGTGTGTGTGTGTGTGTGTACGTACACCACATTTTTAAATCCATTCATCTGTTGGTGGACACTTGGGTTGCTTCCATCTTTTGTCTTGCCCCTGTTTTGAGAAGCATGCTGTATCCATCCCTGAGGTCCTCAGGGGATCAAAAGAATTCTCCGTCCCTACTTTGAAGGAGTTCACTATTTCTAGGAAAAACACAAAGTTCAAATAATGTAAAAAAGTAAATCATGGTGCAAAACTTGTAGAGTGTGAGGTACCAGTTCAAGATGTGTCCCAGGAGCGTAGGTACAGATTTGCAAAGTGGATGGCTTGGAGTTTCTGGAAGAAGATGGTATGTAGAGAGTATAGATTGAAATGCAGGATTCCAGAGTTTGAGTAACCAAGCTCATATCCTGGCTTTGTCACTTGTATGCATGTTTCTGTGAGAATTATTGAACCTTTGTAAGCCTTGGTTTCCTTATCTATAAAATGGGGATGATAGTACTCACATTCCGGAGCTGCTGGGAGGATTAATGAGAAAATATACATAAGGAGTTTAACAGAGAGCCTGGCACCTGGTTAGCATTCAATACTAGAATAAAGAGGAAGCAACATTTTCCCTACTAAATGGAATTCTATATGGCTGTTTTTAATATGTCCTTCTTGTCCTCATAATACAACCCGAAACATTAGTATCTGTATTTGCGACAGTTTTCCAAGTGTTGATGTTTCTTCGCTATTCTGTCTTTCCTACTTTACCTACCTTTAAGATTTTGGTAGTTTTAGTTTTTGAGATTCATTATCAAGTAAAGAGATAGCTCTTTGCTTTTATCATATGAGTAATAATAAAAATAAATGTAGCCTGACTTATCATTGGGAGGATACAGAATGAGGAAGAAGAACTACTGTTAGTCTAATGTTCATCTAGTTCATCTGACTGACCAGAAGGAAACTTGCTTGCTCAAACTGGTCCGATTAGGGAGAGAGGGGTGCTAGGGTCCAGTCTCTTTTGGGTGGACAGTGACTTCTTGGCTCTTCCCGCAGTAAAGACTTCATATTTAGATTATTTAAATTTAAAGTTCTGAAATACTCTTTTTTTTCTTCTAGTAATAATTAAGAAATGTTTTATCTTTTTTGAGGGGCGTTGGTGCGGGGATTGAACCCAGAGCCTTCTGCCATACTAAGCACATACTAACACTGAGCTGTAGCCCTAGCCCAAGAAAACTTTTTAAAGTTACAAATAAAGTAAAATAAAATAGTTTTGTTGAGTGAGATATTTTGCTGCTAAAGCATGCCTTAAACTATTCTAGAATTAAAGTCTAAGACATCATCTGGATGACGCATTACTTAACCAGTTCTTATTTGTCTGCTTGGTATTTCCCACCCAGGAGTTCATGGACTTCAAGGCAGTTGAGTCCATTATTAGCCAGGAGAAAAAACACATCTGAGTCTCCCTAGCCCCAACAATAGATTTTTTTTTTTTAAAAATGCATTGTATACAATCCCCTTTCAAAAGGCATTTGGGGGGTGGGTGGGTGTGAACCGAGGAATTTCCTCCTCCACCCTGCTGTTGCTAAGCTGTAAGCTAATATTGTGAGAGAGGAGAAATATCCAGGTCTCAACTTTCCTGGGGACTTTGCTTTGTGTTTTTGTTTACTAGTGTTAGTTGTAGACTTTCCGAATGATGAATGATGCCAATAATGAATGATGCAGTTGAAGCTAAATGGCTTGTACCATAATTGGCAGACTTCTGAGTTTTGCTTAGATGGGGGCTGGGGGGGGTGGGGGGGACAGACACCTCTGGAGTTCTTTCTGCATCCCCCCACCCCCATTGTTTTCTTGCCTTGTCTATTAACATTTCTGATCTGGAATTTCTTCTAAGTTGAGGATTGTTCAACCTCTCTAAAGTGGGTAGGGTGATGATGTGCTGCCTTAACATTTATGTTTGTATTTGTCATTTAAAGTGAAAATGAAACTGAGAGATTTACTTTATTTATTTATTTGGATGCTTTACGGTTTGTCCAAATCTCCTGACAGCCATCAAGTGGTTTGAAACCATTTGTGTGCCTTTTAGGCAAGTGAGGATTTAGCAAGTGAAAATATCCCGGATTGGGTTTAAATTCTCATTTGTTTATGTTCCAAACTTTTTTTTCTTTTTTTTTTTAAAGACCATAATTTAGAGTATCTGTAGAACTTGGGGCAGATGGAATTACATGGAATGTCTAATCCTTTTTTGAGTTTTATATTTTTCTTCAATACACTTTTGTGATGTGTTGGTTAAGAATGACAGTTTCCAGCAGATTTCACTTGACTGATTTTGTGTTTTTGTTCATTTCCTGTTTTCCTGATTAGGCTTCTGTACTATCCCATTTAAAGGGGCAGCTGAGGAGCATGGAAAGGGTTTAGGCGGTGGCATAGTTACTGAGGGCTGTGACAGTGGTCTTGGTAACACTTCTTGGTTATAGTGAGGTGGTGGACTCTCTGCACCAGCTGCTCTAGTGGGTCTGAAGTTTCCTGGAGGGGGAGCAAGGTTGGAATTTTCTTTTAAAAACAGCAGCTCTTCTCCTAGTTCAAGGGTGATAGAGCGTTTACCAAGGAATGCTCCTATGATGTGGACATGAGAATATAGTATAGGAAGTTGACATTTTTCAGTGTCACCTTGACTTAAAATTTCCAGTAGGGTTTTCTTTCTTTTTTGCAGTGCTGGGAATAGAATCCAGGGCCTCATGCATGCTGGGCAAGTACTTTACCATTGAGCCACCTCCCCAGACCAATATTTGATTCCTAAAGATATAGAACAATCTACAGTCTCAACAAAAGCAAAAGTAGCCATCTCTAAGAGGAAGAGGTTTTAGGGAAAAAGCCCAGCAGAGGCCGGGAGCCCAGAAGGGCTTGACCCATTGATTCTCCCGTTAAAGCCTTGGTTTTGTAAACTGCAAATTGGGGTTAATATTCCCTATGATTGGTTATTGCTGATAAGAATTGAGTGCAATAACAAATCCAAAGTGGCTGGCACATACCAAGTTTTTATTAAATGTAAATTTCCCTCCCCCAAACATTGACATGTGGTTTTTTTCTTTGTTGTTGTTGTTTTTGTTTTTGTTTCTGGTACCGGGGATAGGACTCAGGGATACTCCACCACTGAGCCACATCTCCAGCCCTATTTTGTGCTTTTTATGTAGAGACAGGGTCTCACTGAGTTGCTTAGCACCTCGCCATTGCTGAGGCTGGCTTTGAACTTGCGATTCTCCCGTCTCAGTCTCCCAAAGTGCTGGGATTACAGGTGTGCGCCACCATGCCTGGCTTGACATGTGTTTTGAAAATTATAGATATTATTATTTGTAGATTCCTTATAGTTGACTTCAGAATATTAGTCCCAGGAACAGAAGAGAAATATGCTTTGGTCATGAGACAGGTGCATTTCTAATGTAAGTCCACTCTAATGTAAGTTCTTGTGGCTTATTAGTGTGTTAATGTGGTTAAATCCTTTCATATTCTCCCTTCCCCCCCACTGGAGATTGAACCCAGGGCCTCGTGCATGCTGGGCAAGTGCTATACCACTGTGCAACACCCCCCAGCAGCCATCTGTTCTATGCTCTTGATGGAACAAAACCTTCAACTGTCTTCAACAACTGCTCCTTTGGGGTATAAGTTACTAGATGAGCTTGTGGGTTCCTGTCAGCTCCATGATTAGATGACATGGACATTCACTTCTTGGCTTCATTTTTCTAAAATGGTGGGATGTGGATAGGAAGGAGGGCCTGGTGTTACTGAGCAAATGATAACTTCCACATGATCCAGCTGCTTCTCAGATCTGTAGCTTTGGGCAGTGGGGGGATGACAAATGAACTGGAGATACAATTGCAAACCAGTGATTCCAGTGGTAATTTATATGCATCAGTTTCCTCCTGCTCTGATTTATCAGAAGGATGCAAACATGATTCAGAGGTAATTTTATAAGAACTTTTACTGGGTAAATTCATAATCAAGTCCCTATTTCCGTTCTCCCAATGTCATTTGATTAAGTCCAGGATGCCCACCCTTGATTGCCCACTAAGTAATGGCGAGGCTGGAAAGGAAGAGGATTGGCCACATCCCAATGCCATGGGCATCCTGGCAGACTCCACAGAGGGAAGCATGGGATCATGACTCCTAGCAGGGTGACTGACAACCTCACACAAAGCCCACTGCGGAAACACTTTCACCTACTTTAAATCCATTCATGTTCCCCTGAGAGGAGGCTGGGCTGATGTTGTCCAGACCCATTTTGTATACAAAGAAACTGAGTCTCACAGAAGCTAAACGAGTGGCTCAAAGTCACACACTTGCATCTGACAAAATTCCAGATGGATACAGACCGCTTAATTAGAGGAGCAGAGGAGAGAAATTGTTCACTATTGTTTGGGTACTTCACAAAAAACATTGGCAATTTTTAAAATAATAATCTCCCCTCCCCCTGGAAATGGAAAATTCTGTTTATTATATTTGTAATTATTATTCAAATTTTAGAAAATGTAAGAAGGACCTTATCAATCCTTTGATTGAATCCTCTCATTTTTTTTTATAGACCAAAAAATTGAGAAACGGTTAATTTGGTCAGTGTGATAGCTGGGTAGTGGTAGAAAATCTATTTCAAAACTTCATAGAGAATACGGATGACTGGAGTTTTGTGTTCTGCTTACTACATATTTAGCTGCCTGAACTAACTCAGATGACTACAGGCTGTACTGCTTGGAGAGCGTCCTGACATTTGGCCGTGGGGTCTGCGACATCCTGGGTCAGAGCATGGCACTTTTTCATACCTCATTGAACCTTGGATGTGTGTGTTCATCCCTTTCCTTTCCTTCCCTTTACTCCCTCCCTTCCTTTTTTTTTTTTTTCCTTTTTGGTGCTAGGGATGGGACCCAGGCCCTTACTTGGCCAGGCCAGCGCTCCACCGAGCTGCACTCCTAGCCCTATATTCTTATATTTAAGCAGGTGCTGCCTGACTTAGGGAACCCTCTGCTCTCCTGAAGGCCTCCCCTCCTCACTGCCTCTCGGGACCCAGTCTGTCTTTTTTTTTTTTGTACTGGGGATTGAACTCAGGGGCACTCGACCACTGAGCCACATCCCCAGCCCTATTTTGTGTTTTATGTAGAGACAGGGTCTCACTGAGATGCTTAGCGCCTCACCGTTGCTGAGGCTGGCTTTGAACTCGCGATTCTCCTGTCTCAGCCTCCTAAAGTGTTGGAATTACAGGCGTGCGCCACCGCGCCCGGCCCTTTTTATTTTTTCTATTGTGAAATATTAAGAAAAAGGCACCAACATTGAGATGACGCTGAACTCACTCAATAACTTTATATACCGAGGAGCAGCATATCTCTGCATACATTTTCAAGATTTATCTTGTTTTATTAAAGCTGCAGATGTGTCATCTGTTTTAATTGTGTGCCTAGTTTCAGCACTAGGCATCTTACTGGTCTTGTAATCTAGACAATGGCAGGAAATTGGAGAAATGGAAAATCAGGGAAATAAATTCCACCACCTCCATATGTAAGAATTTTAGTCTAAAAGAGTCAGGGATGGTACACATTAGACGTCCTGTTAAGAAACCAGTATTAATGCAGGAAGATGAAAACATTTTGACAAATTTTACCACTTATTTGGAAATCTCAGAAATGTAGAGGCTGCATCTGGAGGTGGTTGCGGTGGTCCAAGTCCATTGAGGGCTTGGTGTGGCCCATGGCTGTGAAGATCAGGCTCATTTTCCTCTGACCTTTCATTTGACTTCTGCCTGGCTGTGTTCCCATCCTTCCTCCTTTTGTCTTTTCTGTGAGGGCAAGATTCCACAGCAGCCTTCCAAGATGGGGCACTTACATTATGCTCTGAGAATTTACCGAATAAATTCTTGCTTCTCGTAAGCAGCAGCTCAGCAGACAGGGTGGCCCAGAAGAGAAATGGAGTGGGATGTCTGGCTGTGGTGCGGGCTGCCAGTGCTGAAGCAGGACTTCTTCCAGTCCAGCTCATCTTCCCGTGTGTGGAAGATGGGTGGGTGGCCAGCCCAAGCCAGGATAGCAAAAACGACTACCCAAAAGACCCTGAAGTCAAACTGCTTGCAGTCGCTGAGGATGAGACACCTACTCTGGATCCACCTCCATGGCTCAGCCTGGCAAGTGGCTGAGCAGAATGGATCAGTCCCTAATGTACCAGAGGTCTCCCAGAATTGCCTACTATTGGATGTTTCTAGAATCAGATGGATGACAAAATTAACCTGTGGTGTCATTTGTGGAAAAGGAAGGAAAACCGAAGCTGGACCTGAGAGAAGTGACTTGTCTTGTGACCTCGGGTGTCTTGTAGAACTGCAGTAAGGGCTTGTGGAAAGAATGGGGGTGGAGGTGAGGAGACATTGGTCTGAATGAGGTTTGCAGCTAGGACTCGTAGTCCTGGGGGTGCAGGAACAGCACTGTTAGGGGGAGAAGGGCTCTAGAGGAGTGTGAACCACCCGGGCTACAGTCTGTTCATGTGAGTCTTGCCCTCCACATGCAGCCAGATAACCCAGTTCTCAGACCAGCCTCTGGTTGGTTGCTCCCCTCACCTCGTGGCCATTTGGTCCCTCAGCTTGGCATCCCCTCTTTCCTGAGTGCTGCCCAGGTCTCCCTCAATAGGACACTCAAAATGCCTCTTCTCTGGCTCACCTGGCTTGCTTTCCTCCCTCCTTCCTTGCTTTACTTGGCATATCCATTCCACTTTGATTTTCTAAAGACACCATTTAATTAGAAAATGGACATGTGAGACCATGAGCAAGGGAGGAATACATCAGTTTATTTTTAGACCCTTCACCCAGCACCCAGCACCACTGACAAGTATCACCTTAGGAACGGTTTCTACCAGCGTGCTCACCAGGTACAAGTGAGGAAAATTACAATTGATTTTGCATCTCTCTTGTAATAATCTCATTATAAATTCCAGAGCACTGAATGAGTCTTTCATGCGAAGCCCTGAAGCCTCTATCTGCAAGTCCATCTTCATGACAGATTGTTTTGAGCAAGCTGTCATCACGGGTCTTGTATTTTCAGACAAAACACAAAGCTTTTAGCTGGGCGCGGTGGCACACACCTGTAATCCCAGTACTTGGGGAGGCTGAGACAGGAGAATCACAAGTTCAAAGCCAGCCTCGGCAATGGCAAGGTGCTAAGCAACTCAGTGAGATCCTGTCTCTACATAGAACACAAAATAGGGCTGAGGATGTGGCTCAGTGGTCAAGCACCCCTGAGTTCAATCCCCAGTACCAAAAACAACAAAACAAAACGAAAACCCAAAGCTTTTGGGGAAAAGAAGGTACTTGAGTTAAAAATAAATAAATAAAAGTGAAAAAGTAAAAAACTACAGGTGATTCTCCTTTGGGAGTTCTTGGACACTCGAGGGAAGGCAGCCTCTTGACCTGAACTGAGCATTGTCATGGCTGATAGGACACTTATGGGGTGTTCTACGCAGACCCATGACACTTTCTGGATCACCTTGTGTGGGATCCACACACTCAGGCCAGGGTTAGCTCAGTGTGTTGTTTTATCTTAACTAAAAGCCTTTTGTTAAAAGAGCAAACAAGAAAGTTCAGATGAGTCAAGAGTATATTTTCGATGCCAGCTCCAAGGGCATAACTAGAGGGCAAATTATATTTATTTTTCAGTGTCTCCAGGGATTAAAGGTTCCACAACTAAATGTCACCACTTCTGCAGCTTGTGCAGAGGAGAGATTTACCTTTGGCAAAGTGCTGTGTCTACAGTCTGGGAATTCTCCCCTGTATTCTTTTTCTCTCTGCAAATTCTGAAAAATTGTCTTCTATGTCTCAAATGTAATTGTTATGAAGCTGTGTTAGTGTTTCTTCTGGAGGCTACTGATTGCTACTTACTATGAACTTCTTGACTACTATTTTGTTTCAAATGGAGGGGCACTTGATAAAAAAACTGGTGTATAATCTTTAAAAGTGTCAGGGTCAGGAAAGATAAGGAAAGACCTAGAAAATGTCCTGGATTGAAGGACACTGGAGGCATGAAAATGAAATGCTGTGTGGGACCCTGGGTGTATTTTGTTGGCAAGAACATCATTAGAGCCGGGCGCTGTGGCACATACCTGTAATCCCAGCACTTTGGGAGGCTAAGACAGGAGAATCGCGAGTTCAAAGCCAGCCTCAGCAACACTGAGGTGCTAAGCAACTCAGTGAGACCCTGTCTCTGCATAAAACACAAAATAGGGCTGGGGATGTGGCTCAGTGGTCGAGTGCTCCTGAGGTCAATTCCTGGTACCCTCCCCCCACAAAAAAAAAAGAAAGAAAGAAAATTATTGGGATGACTTAAAATTTGTGGGGTCTGCTATTTATATGGTAGAATTCTATCAATGTCAATTGCAAGGTTTGGGGACTGGACTGTGATTAGGTAGAAAATGTCTATGTTTTTAAGGAATTGTGCCCAGAAGTATTAGAAACAATGGGGCATTGTGTCTGCAAGGGACTCCAATGGTTCATAAAAATACACACTACACATACGCATGTAATATTTTATATACGCATGCAGTGTTCTAATTTGTAGAACTATAAATAAGCAGAAGGACATTATTATAAGAAACGGATTAGAGGAGCTAGGGTTATGGCGCAGTGGTAGCATGCTCGCCGAGCACGCGTGAGGCACTGGGTTCGATCCTCAGCACCACATAAAAATAAAATAAAGATATTCTGTCCACCTACAACTAAAAAATAAATAAATATTTTTAAAAAAAGAAACAGATTAGAAGAATATGATTTTGAATTCAGGCAGTTATGATGTTAGTTGACGATCTTGAGAAGGTTCTGGAAAACCTCAAAGTGTCAAGTTTGTCATACACCAATCTGAGGTTTGGGTGGAAAGACATTCCAGATATGTTGTGAAATTTACCAAGGTTACGGTGCTACTATATACAGGATCAAATCTAAGATTAGATGCCTTATCTTCAAATTCCACTGATGAGAGGTATCGAGCTGGTACATAAAAGTGTTTGAAGACTGAATCAGATGTTCATGTGTTTCTTAGAAATATGTAATTTTTTTAAGAGTTCATTTTTCCTGATTAGAAAACAAATTTTTAGTTATTATAAAAAGGTAGATACAAAACAGTATCAAAACAATGAAAAGAAAACACAAACAGAATCTTAACACTCAGAAATGCCATACCACTGGTAAGACTGGGGGCTTATTTCCTTTGAAATTAAAAAAAAAAAAAAAAATATATATATATATATATATATATATATATATATATATGAAATGCTATGTGACCCTGGGTATATTTTGCTGGCAAGAACATCATTGGATATAAAATAGATATAATTTTATATATATAAAAATATATATATATATGTATGTGTGTGTGTATATGTGTTTATATATATATATATATATATATATATACATATATATATATATATTTTTTTTTAAACTAAGGATGCGACCCAGGGGTGCTGTACCACTGAGCTACATCCCCAATGCTCTTTCATTTTTTATTTTGAGACAGGATCTCACCAAGTTGCTGAGGCTGGCCTTGAATTTGCAATCTTCCTGCCTCAGTCTCCTGGGTCACTGGGATTACAGGTGTGCACCATTACACTTGGCACTAATATATACTTTTAAAATTGTTCCTGTTCTTGGCTGAATATGTACTTCTGTATTCTCATGTTTTCGCTCACTTCAGCAGAAGTATTTTTCCATGGAACAACATTTCAAGGATATATCTTATTTTTTCATTTTGACAAAAAAAATTTTTTTCTTTCTGGTACTGAGGATTGAACTCAGGGCCACTTAAGCACTGAGCCCTTTTTATATTTTATTTAGAGGTAGGGTCTTGCTGAGTTGCTTAGGTCCTCACTAAATTGCTGAGGCCGGCTTTAAATTTGTGATCCTCCTATCTCGGCCTCCTAAGCTACCATTTTGACAATTTTAAATGTAGAAAAGAATCACAAGAATAGTGTGGTTTTTGCATTCCCTTCACCAACTGTTGATACTTCCCATATTTTCTTTTTCTTCATATTTATTTCTATTATGTTATTTATATCTTATACATACATTGTGCATAATTTTTAATATGACTTTTTTCTTAACCATTTAAAAATAAGTTGCAGCTACTGTGACCCTTTATATTACTTTATGTAGTTGTGATGGTATTAAAAAATTCAGGAGACTGGACATTTGGCATTAATGTAATACTGTTACCTAATGTAAACTCTATTTTCAAATCTTTCAATTTTCCCCCAAAATACCCTTTATAGCATTTTTTTAAACCAAGGTCCAGTCTAGGATTACACTTTGCATTCAGATGTGCATTTCTTTAGCCCCCTTTAGTCTGGAAAAGTCCTTCAGTTCTTTTTGTTGTTTCTTAGTATGTGGACATTTGTGAAGAAGACAAGCTAGTTGTGCAGTGTCCTTCCACGTGAACTGCCCTGTTCCTTCATGTGGCCTTCCGTGGCTGCCATATTGCATCAAATCTTAGATAGTGGTTTAGGTTGGGCAACTTGGTGGTTTCCAACATCTGACTTTATAAATAACAATGCAGTGAGCATCCTGATAGTTAGACTTTTGCAAGCATCCTTGATCATTTCTGTTTGATAGAATCCTGGAAGTGAAAATACTGGATAAATTGACATCCTTATATAGGCTCCCAAGACCTATTTTCCTATTGCTTTTCACAAAGGTGAAACTGGCCATAGTAAAATCTTACAAGTTGCCACAATATCTACATGTATGGAGGCATTATTTGATACTACAATAATATATATGATTTTCATGTTTTTAGGTATCAATTAAAAAAATCTGACAGGTTCCTAAATGAAACTCCATTTAAAAACCCAGAAATATAAAATCAAAACCTATGGAATATAACCTATGTTGTTCTTTTTTTCTATAATGTCTTTGTCAGATGATTTATCAAGGAACGAGGTAGGGTCTCTATTATGCATACATAATATCTGGACGTGTGCAGAGTGGAGATAGCAGAGACTGCCTCTGAGGGATAAATGTGTCTGAAGCCACTTTTTATGTGTTACTTAGTAATTTGAAATTGATCCTGGCACTTGTCAAGGTAAGATTACTGTATCCTTGCTTGGGGCTCCTTTTCACTTGGCTGTGTAGATAGAACTTTAATGTTTATTTAATGACCAATTCCTAACTGCTAGCACTTGAGTGAGACTGTCACACAGATCATACCATTCTGTGCTGGGCCCAAGCTCAGCACTTGGTCTCAGAAGCAATTCCAGTGGGTCTTTTGTTCCATGACATGGATGGATTTGGGAAAGGGAGTTTGGGGAATCAGTGTTCTCAGTAGTTAATGGGATAAGCTCTGGAGTCCGACAGTCTTGGGTTTGAGCCTCAGCTTAACCATTTACAGCTGTGTGACAATGGCTAAATCCCTTGACCTCTCTGAGCCTTGGTTCCTTTATCTATGAAAGTGGATCATAATGGTGCCCATCTAATAGGGCAGTTGTGAGGACTGGATGAAGTAACATGAAGAAAGTACCTAGTGTGGCACTTGGCACATTGGGAACACATATTCACTGGTTTGTGATTAGTGTAACAGTGCATTCACTTTGAGGTTGGGCTTTCACTGTGGCCAACACACTTTCACCTCTTGGGAGGTCCCAAGCCACTGTTGGTTCTCCCACTGGACTGGCGGGAAACCTCAGACAAGGAGAGGTTATGTGAGCTGTCAGGTAACTGGTGAGGCTGGGCAAGCCTCTCCAGCCTGTGGCTCTTGGGCCTGGGGGAGGGGACTCTCTTACGGAATCCACTGCCTGTCTCATAACTCAGTACCTGGAAGTCCAAAGCTATTTGAGGAAATGTCGGATAGACTCTATCCCATTCTCCTGCAGATAGTGCCTTGATTTAGACCTTCTGCAAAGGACTGGACAGTAAATATTTTAGATGTTGCAGGCCACGTGGTCTGTGCAACTACTCAGTTTTGCTATTGAAACTTGAAAGCAGCCTTAGACATTATGTAGATGAACAGGCTTGGATGTGTTCCATTAAAACTGTATTTACTATAACCAGAGAGCAGATTTGGCCCAGAGGCTGTCTTTATCCACTAGCTAGTGTATTTCTGGCATAGGCTGTGTGTGCATGTCATTATATTGGCCACATGATGCCTTTCTTTTGGGTTCTTAGACCTACTCACGAATACTAGTAGCTTAGACCTGGTTGATAGAAGGCATTCAGTTACCATCTACTGAGTATGTGAGAGCTTCTTCATTTCTGTATTCTTCTATGATGACGAATTCATTATGAAAAGAATCTAGAATCTATGATGAAGTTATCTTTCCTCTGGTTTTGTTTTTTTTAAACATGACTTTTATTTTGTTCTTATGAAATTTTTTTTGGGGGGCGTTTGCTGGAGATTGAACCCCGGGGTGCTTAACCACTGAGCCATATCCTCAGTCCTTTATTATTATTATTTTTATTTAGAGACAGGATCTTGCTCAGTTGCTCTAGGGCCTCGCTAGTTGCTGAGGCTGGCTTTGAACTTACTATCCTCCTGTCTCAGTCATGTGCCACCATGCCAACTAGTGCTTATGAATTTTTAAAAATTTATTTTTGTTTTTGTCTCCCATTGTTTGGGAATATCATCAAAAGCAGATTGGGGAAAGAGTTTTTAATTCCCAAATGCAGATGAAATAATATTTTTGGGTTTTCTCAGTGTTCATTCTATATCCATTTGTTATTCTGTTTTCATTCCCTTGTGATGAGGGTAATTTTTGATCAAAACTCTCTTTGGGGGACTTTTTTGTGTTTTTGTTTTTTTGTTTTTGATTAGGAAAACATCTCACTTGTGCCCTTGTACACCTCTTGACTCGAGTAATTTAAAAATAATGGCTGAGGACACATTTGCTCTGTAATCTGAGAGAATCAGCTTTGCTCCAGGAACATTGCTCATGGCGGTGGTGGCCTCCTGACCCTTTGGCCAAAATGCATTTAGTTGTACTTTGTCTAAAAGGTGTCCAACAATAGCAACTGCATAGGACAACTAATTTTAGGAAACTTGTGTAGTTAATTTGAAATATTGCCGTAGGCAGTTCAACCTTGGCTGAATAAAGATGTTGGCTTTTAAAATCAGTACTCTGTTGCCCTCTGTGATTATCCTACATTAGCCTGCCAAGAAATATTATTTCCCATTTGTAAGATTTGATACAGTGCCTCAAAATTTCCTCTGGTCAGCATTTCATCAGAAAGGAAGCAAATATGACTCTCTGATGTCCAATGAGGAGTGAGGACATGCAGTGTATTTAAATCTTCAAACTGAGATGTTAGGAGCCTAGGGGTGTGTAGCTCAGTGGCAGATCCCTTGCCTCGCATGTACTGACTTGATCCTGGGTTGAATCTCCAGCACCAAAACCCAAAACAAATGAACATCAAAAACAAAAACCCCAAAGAAGCCAGGCGTGGTGGTGCATGCCTGTAATCCCAGCAGCTTGGCAGGCTGAGGCAGGAGGATCGCAAGTTCAAAGCCAGCTTCAGCAACTTAGCAAGCCCCTGTTTCTAAGTAAAATATAAAAAGGGCTGAGGGTTCAATCCCTAGTACCAAAACAAAAACAAAAACCCAAAGAAACAACAAAAAATGAGAGGTTAATTCTAACTCCTCCTGTTTTTTTTTGTTTTCTACAAGGAATAGTATGGAAAAGATCTAGAGGGAAAAATAATTGATTCATCCAATGGTGAGAGCAGCACCCTCACTTCTTGGGGGTGCAGAGCATGATGCTCTCTGTCTCTCTGTTCTTGTCTATGATTGGAGGATTGGGCTTCTCTCTCTCACAAAGTGGCTGTCCTCTTTTCATCCAGTTTCATGCAGACATCAAGTGGCTACTGCATGGTGGGCATGGTACTGGGCAGCCTGGGGCATACACACATCACCTGTCAGTCCTGAACCTGGCTGGTGACTTGAAAGCTGCAGCCCAGGAAGAGACTAATGCTGGTGATGCCAATGCACAGGGAAGGCTGTGTTTGGATCCTCAATGTCTTCTGTTTTCCTAAGAAAACTTTGGATGAAAAAAGCCACACATCCTATCAGTTTTCATCTCTATGCATAATATTATATTATTAGGAGAGGGTTCAATAGACGTTGCCATTAAGGGTCGATAATTCTGTATACTCAAAACCAAAACCATAGAGGTGTGAGGTCAGGTGTGGCTGTGACAGGCAGCTCAGCTGAATATTTGCTTGGCCCGCACTTCCTGGTTATAAGCGGAAGTGGGAAGCCTGTGCTTATAGTGCTGAGGCGGAAGTAGCTGTTGCTGTCATTCCTGGTGCTTTTCCATTTCTTAATGTTTGTAAAATCTGTTTTCATTATTAATTTTATTGATAAGCTGAATATTTAAAACTTCTCAGAGAACACCAGTGGACAAACGCTCAAGAATGCCTGGTTTGGGCTGGGGCTGTAGCTCAGTGGTAGAGCGCTTGCCTAGCATGCATGAGGCACTGGGTTCGACCCTCAGCACCACATATAAATAATAAATGAATAAAATAAAGATCCATCAACAACTAAAAAAAAATTAAAAAAAAATGCCTGGTTTGTGTCTTTCTAGAGACTAAATGAAAGATACATAAAGTAGGTATAGCTGGGTGTGGTCGCACACACTTAGAATCCCAGCTACTTCGAAGGCTAAGGCAGAAGGATCACAAGTTCGAGTCCAGCCTGGACAATTTAGCAAGACCATTCTCAAAATAAATTTTAAAAAGGACTGGGGATGTAGCTCAGTGGTAGAGTGCCCCTGGGCTCAATTCCCAGTACTGGGGGTGGGGAAAGAGGGAGCAGGGAGAGGCCTGCTTTAACCTGGTAATAAACAGTTATTGCTTAAGGGGTGACATTTTAATAAATAGGAGATGATTTTTCTTATAGTTCATTTGCTTCATTTTCCAGAGTCTTCTAAAGAAGTGAGCACTTTGGGGGAAAGAAATAGTCAAATAAGTTCAAGTTTAAAGTTTTCCTCTCTGACAAGTGATAAATCCAAAAATATTTTTCTTCGGAAGAAACAATTTCACAATTCACATCAGAGTGTTTCATTGATGTTTTGGAAATTACATTGTTAAAAAAAGAAACTTTGGAAAGACAGGGGTGGGACTAGCCTTGTGGCCTGCATATTGCCTATAATCATGTATTCCTTTTTTTGAGGAGTCTGTTTTTCTCAGTGGATCATGTTCTTAAAATAGAGCATCCTTGGTTTACTCCTGGCTTGGCAGGGTATAGCATTTTTTTAATAATATTTTTCTAGCTGTAGATGGACACAATACCTTTATTTATCTTTATGTGGTGCTGAGGATCGAATCCAGTGCCTCACACGTGCCAGGTGAGCACTCTACCACTGAGCCACAGCTCCAGCCTGGGTATAGCATTTTGATGACTGCTTGGACCAACCTCCTATGAACGAGAACCCATCATGGAGAACCCCAGGGCTGAAAGGGACCAGCAGCCGTTCCCAAGGGGCCTCTTCTGCCAACAAACTGGCTTCATTCTCCAGTGGTAGCCCAACCCACGAAATAGAATTTCCTGTCACTTATTTAGTAACTGGAATGGCTCACCTAGTGGCTTCTCTTCTTGGGCCTAGTCCTTGCTGGGGCTTCACAGAGTCTGTGCAGTCACTCTTTGCTATGAGAGCCCATCTGATGATTTGAGGCAGGGTTCCGTCATCAGGAAAGTTCTACAGGACAGTGCTGAGCCTGAGGAAGAGCACTGAGTGGGGAGGGAAGAGCAAGTGGAAAGGCTTCAGGCAGACCCAGACTGTGCAGAGGAGCGATGGGAGGGAGGGCGTTGACCCGGCTGATGTAAGAAGCAGGTAAGAAAGGGGAAGTTAGACTACTTGTGAAGGAGCATGTGGATGTATTTCAAAGCACTGCCTCCTTAAAATTCACTTACTGAAATTAGGGCTGAAGCCAAGACTAGATATTAAATACATCTTATGGAATTTTTTTTTTTTTTTTTGGTACTGGAGATTGAACACAGGGGCACTCGACCACTGAGCCACATCCCCAGCCCTATTTTGTGTTTTATGTAGACACAGGGTCTCACTGAGTTGCTTAGTGCCTCGCCGTTGCTGAGGCTGGCTTTGAACTTGCAATTCTCCTGTCTCAGCCTCCCTAAGTGCTGGGATTACAGGCTTGCGCCACCGCACCTGGCTTTATAGAATTTTTAAAAGTAGAGTGAAAATGATCTCTAGAGATAATATAAAGCATGAAAAAAATTAGAGGTGGGATGGGGCCAGGGTCCCAAAAACCTTTCAAGGGCCACCTCCAGTGACGTGACTTCTTTCCACCAGATCCCATCTCCTAAAGGTTTCACTATCTCCCAATAGTGCCCAGACTGGGACTAAGCCTTCGACACCTGGGTCTTTTTGGGACATTCAAGATCCAGACTACAATAGGAGGTCATAACTGATAGAGGATGAGGTCACTGGGTTGCCCCTCCGCTATCCTAAGTGATGCCCAAAGCAGAATTCCCCACATCTTTACCCCAAATCTCTTAAAAAGAGGATACGGGAGGGGGGGCACCAAAACTTTTAAATACAGTTTTTGATAAGAGTAGGATTTTGAATTTTGTGTCTAAGAGGATAGAATTATATTCTTGTCCCATTAACAGGTGCACCGGTGTCTTGGCTTCATCCCGTATCACTTTTCACAACGTGCCCGTGTCTCTTTTTGCGCCTGCCTCTTTGCTAAACAGGTTTTCTTCCTCTCTTTGTAAAGGTGCCTTTGTTTGAACCAATAGAGTTACTTCTCTTTACTGTAAACACAGTGTCCAGTGACTCTTCCTTATTGTGGAGAGCCAGCAGCTTTACAGGAGGCACACACCTTGAAGGTCACTTTCTGCTGTCTGCGTTATAGAATAAGTCATCGTGACTTCATGAAAATAAGAGCAAATGAACTGCCCATCCCTGGCTTCTCATCCCCTTACAGTTGAATTCAGTTAGCAGCTAGCATTTGTTGAATCATAATTGATCTGATAAAAATGCAATCTGATCATTAGTAGCGGTGTAAAAATAAATACAGTCGACTCCTGTTTCATTTGCCCTTGAAGGCTCGAACATGGTTCCAAACGGCACCTTTGAGTTGGAGAAGTCAGGCCGGTTCACATTGCAGTCTGTGTGTGTTTTGGGGCAGCGACCGCCAGGTACTTGCGTACAGGTGCAGGATGTGAGCTGAGTCCTGCTTCACCTGAAACGCTGTGACCTGGCCGAGGGCTGTGTCCTTACACTGGAGGTGCAACTGAAGAAGGGGAAACCAGGGTAAAGCTGTAGAGCAGCTGGTTCTCAGGATTAGGTGCAGCCGAGGCAGAGTTAGGTCATGATCGCTACCTGGATGCTGTTCTCTCTCTTCACGGTAGGTCGCCTTGGTTCTCTTTGTTGTGGAGTTCTGCTGCTGGCTGTTAGGAGAATGTACACCTTTCATGCCTCACTCTCCTTAAGACACATTTCCTCTTTGTCTTTTAGCGACATTGCATTTCTGAGCTCAAGGTGTTGGGTCACCCAGAGAGCAAAAGCTTGTCCCTGTCATTTCAGATCGGAAGTTCCAAACAGCTGAGGCTGTGCTCCTGCGGGCAAGGTTTCTTTAAGAAAGCAAAAGCAAAATAGCTCTAAGGTTACACAAATATGGCTCCTCTTTAAGTTTATTCAATGCTGCAATGATTTCTAAACCTGCTAATAATGGTCTTCGATGCATTGCTGGAAGATAGGCAGATAGCCCCTGAGCCATGGAACATATGCTCCATGCTCCAGTTATTTGCCATAACCTTGAATGTGCTGCCAAGGTTGGCAGGCGTGGGTAAAGTTACCAGCGTCCTTCTTAGGGTTTGAAAACAGTGACATGAATTCCCTCTCAGACCCTCTTCTGGCTGGGTGTTCTGGTTCTTGCAGGAGTTTGGTGGCAGTTTTAGTATCTGTGTTTCTCTTAGCTTGCATCAAGAGTGGGGAAGATAGCCGTGTGACCTGCGTATATATCTACATGGTGGTGGCGAAGGAGGGACGGGAAGCATGGAGCCACCCAGGTGCACTTTTTCAAGCCCACAAAGGCCCTGGCCATGGTGACCAACAGTGTCTGTTAACTCAAGGGAGGGGACTTTGTTTTTAGAAGTCTTTCAGATTTGCATGTGTTGATTGGCAAGGTAATGTGTGTGGTCTCTATTGCTTTTCTGAGCCCACTTGATTTTGTGTGTGGTTGGGTATGTGTGTGTATGTGATGGATTTTCTTCTCCTTGTTCATGGTTTATTCATTTTCTCTTTACATAGAGCAAAATCAAGATATAGAACAGTTCCATTATCCCCCATATATATGTGTCTATAATATATATATGTAGTACTGAGGATCAAACTATGACCTCATGCTTGCTAGCCGCAAATATATTTTGTTTTCTTTTTTCAAAATTCTATTGGGTATCACATTTACTCTTACTTCTGAGATAGAGCTGAGCCATTTTATATCCTGTAGCACAGGAGTGTCTGACCTTTTATGCATAAGACTGAGTGAGAGGTCAGGAGTCAGATTGGAGTTGCCGATCCTTCTTTCAAAGAGTTATAAACGGGAAGATGCTGTGAACTGATTAGTCGTTTCTTTATATATGAACTGATGAGTGTCGAATGGTATAGTATATTATACTATATATATATTTAACAAATTAATTTTTATTGATGCCTTATAATTATACATAATAGTGAGATTTTGGGTCAGTTTCATTCTGTACAATATACTTTTTTAAAAACTTGAAGAAATTTGTAACAAATAGTATAATTAAACTAAATACTATAAATGATATACTGAGAGGGAAAAAAGTCAGTTTTTTCAGTTCGTTTTTGTTTGTTTTTAATAAGCTTAAACATGAACTTTTTATGTAAGTTCTGTGTGGTTTTAAGGGCACTGAAATGCCACTAGAAACAAGAAGTGTGGATTGTCTAACTCACCCGGGCCTAAGAACGGGAGTGTAATGGCGCATATTACTGAATGGTACAGAGATATGCTTCAGGACCCTGGAATCCAGGTGTTCAGATGACATCATCGCTGCCCCTCCTTCCCCGTCCAGCTGTGTGGTTCTCCCTGGGTTGGTTCTGGTCTCTGGCAGACTCTTACTTGTGGTGTCAAGATGAATGACAGCAGCTCCAGGCTTTTACATCTGGTTTTCTCAATTCCTTACATTTCCAACAAGTCTCAGAATGAAGTCTCATTGGCTCTGATTGGTTCTCCTGCCCCTGATGGGTATGGTGGGGATGAGCATTCTGACTGCTCAGGCTTGAGTCACATGCTCACTCCTAGTGTGTGGGGTCAAGGGCAATGTGTGTATGTGTGTGCGCGTGCACACGTGTGTGTGTGTGTGTGTATGTGTGTGTGTGTGTGTGTGACAGCTTCCCTAGACCACAGGGCAAAAGGTAGAGAGTGGCAAAAGGGAGAGTTCTTTAAGGGAAATAGAGGGATCTGGGTGTCAGATCAAAACAACACATGTCCTCTGCATTCAGCCTACATTGCCAGATTTTTTTTCCCCCTCTAATAATCTTATAAACATTTACTCTAGGCTGACCTTCCCAAAAGACACGTTTTCAGGACTGATCAATTGATTGTTTTCTGACTTACAAGAAGACAACCACTTACTCTATGTGAAGTGCAGCATTTTGGAGGAGAATAGTGGAAATCCAGTGGCTGTAGGACTCTGCTCGCCAGGGTGATGGGGGATGCTGGCAGCCACTCTCGTGCCCGTCAGGGCATCAGTGAGGAGGGAACCTGGCATCTGAAGACAAAGAGCCAAGACATAAAAAGAGAAGAAATCAGATCAGCAGTTGACACATAATTTCAGCACTGATTACCATTGTCCAAAGAGCAGAAGTACTGTCTTGGATCTAACTACAGAAACATCGGATGAGAATGGATGGAAGCTAAAGACTTGGGGCTGGGGATGTAGCTCAGTGGTAGCGTGCTTGCCAAGCCTGTGTGAGGCCCTGGGTTTGATCCTTAGCACCCACAAACAAATAAACATAAAAGCAAAGCCAGCCACAGTTAGTCTGATGACAAAAGATTGGCTGCCTCCAGAATTCACGTGGCCTTTGTGATCCAGCCCCGCCCTCCTCTCCAGCCTGGCTCCTCCAGGGCTGCCTTGCACTTGGCGCTGGCCTGCTTGCCATTCAGAGTGATGCTGCACTACCCTGACCCATTCACTGCTCATGTTCCCCCGCCTAAGACTCAATTCAGATTGAGTCTTCTCTGAGAAGCATTCTTTTTATTTTTTTATTTTTAGCTGTAGATGGACACAATATCTTTATCTTATTTATTTATTTTTTAATGTGGTGCTGAGAATCGAACCAGTGTCTTACACATGCTAGGCGAGTGCTCCACCACTGAGCTATAACCCCAGCCCCCTGAGGAGCAATCTTTATTTTTTATTTTTTTAAATATTTTTGTAGTTGTTGATGGATCTTTATTTTATTATTTATATGTGGTGCTGAGGATCGAACCCAGTGCCTCACACATGGTAGGCAAGCGCTCTACCACTGAGCTACCATCCCAGCCCCAGGAGCAATCTTTAATCATGCCCCTCTGACTTACGAATCCCTGTCCTGCGCTCTCATGACAGCAGTGTCTTTCCCACTAGTCTCAGGAATTATTTCATCCCAAAGGGAACATGCGGCAATGTTGGGAGACATTCTTGTTGGTCATGACAGTTGGGTACCATCGGCATTTAGTCAGTAGAGGCCATGGATGCTGTTAAATATCCTACAAGGCACAGGATGACCCCCAGAAAGAATCACGTGGCCCCAACATTAGTGGTACCACAGCTGAGGACCCTGGTCACTGCTGTGCTTGCCACCTTGTCAGATGCGTCTGTCTTGGGGCCTGTCATCGATGGCCACACACTCGGTGTGTGTTCTAAATCTTTGCATATCTGATACCACTTGCCTGGCACAGGGGATGTCCTTAGAGTAGTTTAAAACAACAACTGAGTCCTTGAGAAGATGAAATCATTTTCTGGTTTAGTAACCAATGAAAGAAACAGCCAGAGGCCCCCCTCATCTTTGTGCTGGGCAGCCCTTATTAAGCCTGAGCTTCCTTATATCTTTCAAGCTTTTGTCCTCTTACTTTTGAAGCTTTGGAAGAAATTAAAGAAATGTTGTGGGCAGAATGCTTGGTCACAGTGCTACCGTTAGGGTAATATGTCCCATGCGATGAATGACTTAGGAACGGGCAAGCTGTTCAGAATGAATTGATTTTCAAAGATTCAGAATCTGAGAAAAAACCACCAAATCCTACATTACTGAATAGTGGGCTCCTAGCACATAGGAAGTATTCAATAATTATTTGTTAAATAAATAAATCCTTAGGCTTTAGTTGAGGGTTTTAGAATAAATTGCCTCGAAGACTTCATTCAAATCTGTGTATCTTTAGTAAAATAATGTGTCTTTGAAGACTCATCAAGAACTATTTTTCTATTCTTGTGCCAAACAGGTGTGTATCTGGGACCACATTAGTGTTCATGACCTAGGTTATCATGCAAACGTTCAGTTTCTGCAGACAGAGAAAATCTAAATGAAATCTACTAGGCTAATGGGCAGAAAGCTTTTGGAGAAGTAAAGCTGGATGGATTTTTTTCCTTCTGCAGGTGGGATCATTTTGGGAATTGTTGGAGTAATGTTCGATCCTGCAGGATCCCAGCTGTGGCCACTGGGGGCGCACTTTAAACTGACGTCAGTATTAACTTCACCGCCCCCCCCACCCCGCCCCCTTCTGTACCAGGTAGCTTTGTAGGCATTTGTGTAGTTGCTTCTGTTGAGCTGGAGAGTGTAAGGTGCTGGAGATACAAAGAAGGCTAAGACAGCCTCCGAGAGGGTGTGTGTGTATGTGTGTGTGTGTGTGTCTTTCCTACCAATATTTGGGTGTCTGGTTAGTAAAATTTGTTGGGGAAAAGAAGAGGAAAAACCAGAAAGCAACAGTTCTAAGCACAGAATAATGAGCCTCAAGCCATCTTGAGGCTGCTGGCCCTTTTTCTTCTTGTGCCAAGCACCAGTGTGAGGCAGTGGCTCCCCTTTACCCTGGGATTTTTGCCTAGGAGCAAGGAACTGCCAGAAAACCCCAGAAAATCCCCATGGAGACCTCTGAAATGTCAATGGGAGACATTGTATAAGGGGATCATCCAGAATACAAGATGCAGCATGGAAACTTATTTGGTTATTGAATATTAAAACTGGCTGTTTTGCTTTGCACATTCTCGGTTGCTGTGAGTTCCAGAGGGAGAGTCCTGGGGGTTGGTCTGCTTTTAACTTGAGCTGCTTGTGTTTGGGCCTGTGATTTGCTTTAGAAACAGAAATGGGCCAGCCCTCCCTTTAGCCACCCAGGCCTCTGGCTGGGCTTCCTTTTAACCCTGGGATTTCCTTTGGACCCCTAGCTCTGAAAGCAGATCACATCTGGCCTGCTGTCAAGCCTGAGAATTGCCCTTTTGTTCTTGCAGAGCTATATAAAACAAGTGGGAAGTGGGGGGAGAAGACCTTTTTTCTTTTTTTTAGCATGAAAATACATGACTGTGATTCTTCCCTTCCATCCCCTTCCCCATCTTGGGCTATTTTGGAGCACCAGGGCTTTTGCTCTCTCTCTCTTTTGTCTTTCTCTCCTAAGGTAGGGCACTACGTTGGACTACAGCAGTGGAAAGTAATGATTGTTAAGAATCTCAGAAGAAGGAGTATTGAGCTTCTAGAATCAGAACACCCTGGGCAGGCTACTTTTTATCCTGGTTGGGGCTGGGACCAGCAGAGTGTTGAAGTAGTCCATCTCTAAGTCTACCCACCTCCCTGCCTGCTTAAATCTACAGCACTATTCAATCAATTCCCTGAACCAGAGTCTGTGATGTCCAAAAGCACACGCGTGTGTCTGATTTGCAATTAGAGTGAAGCGAGCTGCCAGTTCCTTGCTATTCCTTCTATGCATAAAAGATGAGGTATTTCTCCTTGGCTTATTCTGACCAATTTATTCTTATCACTCCAAAAAGAAAAGAGCAGCCTTAATATCAGATTCAAAGGCCTCCGGCTCTGCTGATGTGATTTGGGTCTGTTTTCTGTTTAATAACAACCACAGCCACCTGGCTCTTCCTTCTGGCTAGCGGTGACCTTGGTGGAGACATCTAAGTGGTCCATGTGTGGTGCAGTGGCAGGCGATGTTGGTTTGGTATTGTTCAGTCATTTGTTGAGATTCCACTTTGTGTCAAGTGCAGAGACCCCAAAATGAGGCAGATGCCTTCCTACACCTAGGGGTGTATTGTCTAGCAGTCTTGTTGCTACTTCCTGGGAAAGAGACATTTTTTTTGGCTCAGGACAAATTCATCATAAACATGAACAGGAAGCCTATTGATATTTTGTTCTTATTCATAGCACGAATGATGTAATAAATAAGGAACTTCACTGTGTTAGCCTCTTTTAATAGAAACAGAAATTTCAGACTGAATCACAGAATTTTAGAATGCCGGTTCTGCAGCCAGACTGCCTATATCCAAATCTCAGTTGACTTTTCCATAAAATAGGGTAATAAGTTTCATAGATTCGTAGGGATGAGTGGTTACATGAGATAATTCATAGAATGCGTTCAGAATACAACTTGGCACTTTAAAGCTGTGTTCCTTTTAAGCTTGTGATTCATTCCTTCATTGAACAAAAATTAAGTAGTGGTGATAGCTGCACAAATCTGTGGATGTACTAAAAACCAAAGTATTGAACACTTTAAAAGGATGAAATTTTAGCTGGGCATAGTGGTGCACACTTGTAATCCCAGCTGCTTGGGAAGCTGAGGCAGGAGGATCGTGAGTTCAAAGCCAGCCTTAGCAATGGCGAGGTGCTAAGCAACTCAGTGAGACCCTGTGTCTAAATAAAATACAAAATAGAGCTGAGGATGTGGCTCAGTGGTTGAGTGCCCCTAAGTTCAATCCCCAGTAACCCCCCCGCCCCCAAAGTGCCAAGTGCTGCTTGTTTAAACTGAAGCCTAGAGCAGGTAAGGGACTTGCTCAAGGTGAGTGAAAGACAGAGATAGCTCTAGAGGTCCAGTCCCCTGTTGCACAAACCAAGCTGTTTGCAGACTATCAGAGGAAAAATGAAGATTGCAATTCAGATTGGGAGCTGAGGCTGTTTTCTGTTCTCTGCAAAATCAAACCTTAATGAAGAACAGTGATGTGACCAAGGACCGTAGCACCCCACCTTCACTTCACCACACTTCTTTCTTACGCTTGCCACGCTCCCTCCATGTTCTCCAAGACTTCACACAAATATATTTCAAATATCTAAATAAATACACTGTGAAAAATAGGCCAACATATCCACACCACCCTCTTCTCCAAGCTTTGAATATAGAATAAATATTTTTCATTTAGGTTTTCTGGGTATTCTGTTGATTTCAATTTCCCAATTTTTGACATTTTGAGAATTATAGCTTCTTATTGTCAGACACAGTCTTTAGAAATCACCCCACTGAGCACTAGTAGCAAGAGCTTGCAGCAAATTTCGCCCCCCGTGGTAAATAAAAATCTTACTGGTAAATAAAATATGGTAAATAAAAATTCATTCCTGAATTCCTAAGTCTGAAAGTCTCAAATACATAAGAGAAGAGTGCTTTAGAAATAAATAAGGCTGTTGTTTTTTTTCCTACTGAATCCACGCATACAATATACATACATAATAGAAGCCATAGTGGATTCAGAGTTGCCCTGAGGCCTTCTGCTCTCATCAGCCTGTGCCATATGCTTTGTTCTGGGATTTCTTCCTTCTGCTGACATCTGATGCTTAGGAGAAGGGGAAACTGCCTCCCCTGAATTGGTGAAATTACTATCAGGAAAAAAATGTTCAAGTTTCCAGGCAGCCACTAATGAGATGTTTTTCTGAGCATCCTGAGCAACTATCTTTCGGAAGGAAGTGTCAGAAGGCACAAGTTATCAGCCTTAAGTTCCCTAAGATGAACTTGGAGCACGTCTTCCTGCAGAGGCCCAGACAGCACACAGACTTTCCCTAGCAGCTGGGCAACATTACCTCAGTGACATTTAATGAATAGGTTTGCCCCCAGGGAGTGGAACTGTAGCAGAGTCTATTATGAAATCTCATTTGCTTTGCATGAATCAGTTCAGGAGTCCTGAGAAATAAAATCTGAAAAATGAGAAATGGTCAGATAGAGCCATAACTTCCAGATACAAGTCAGGTTTGCCCTGAAATCGCTCTGCCTTGGCAAGTAAAAATTATAGTAATTTTGTATTTTGTTATGGAGACGGCTTTTAATTGATTGCCATTTCTTGTGAGTAGGAGCAAAACCCCTTGTCAACACCTTTTGATCTTCCTCCCTTCTCTCTTTTTCTAGCACTGTGGCACATACTGGAGCTCTGAAAACCGTGGGCTGGAGGGAAACAGTAGGGGGAGGGGCTGGCCAGAGAAGAATCACTCAGTTCACACACATAATGCGTGTGTGTGTGTGTGTGTGTCGCACGTCTGTGCTGAGGATCAGATCCAAGCTTTGCATGTGAGGCAAGTGTTTTACCACTGAGCTGCATCTCCAGACTCCTTTTCAAAAACATAAGCACTTTATCAAGAAAAGTACTAATAACTGGGTGTTATGGTTTGGATCCAGAATGTTCCCCAAAGGTTCATGTGTTGAAGGCTCCAGTAGAGCAATGTTCAGAGGTGGGCCTTTTGGGAAGTGTTTGATGGATCCTGAGGCTCTGGAGGAGGAGGAGCCTTGTAGGAGGAAGTAGGTCCCTGGAGGCGTGCCCTTGAAGGGTGTGTCTTGTCCTGGGTCTGCCCCTGACCCTTACCCCAGAGGTAAGTGCTCTGTTCTGCCATGCCTTTCCGCCATCCTGTACTGCTTCACCTCAGACCCGAGGAACAATGGAGCCAGCCAACTGTGGACTGAAACCTCTGAAACCATGAGCCAAAATAAATCTTTCCCCATTTGAGTTGATCTTCCCAGGTATTTTTGTCACAGTGATAAAAAGCTAACACTGGGTCATAGATTCTTTTTAGCAAACAATTTCAGGCCTTTTGTAAAATCTCAATTAACAAATGTTAGACATTTGACCTTAGTCCACATTGAGGTTTGAAAGGACAGGGCTGTCGTCATGAGGCCCAAAGGAAGATAGAGGTTGCCTCGCTGCTGTCCTGGAGGTTGAGACCGTGGTCAAGGCCTGTGCAGCAGTCCTAGACTCTTCTAGAAGGAAGTTGATACTTGCCTACTTGGTTCAGTGTTTGTCTCTGGACCTAGTCTCTTCCCAGTTATCTCAGGGATATTGAAGCAATGTATCACGACACTGAATAAGCCTTTGATTTAGGCTAGGTGAGCATGTTTTCAAAAGGGCAATTATTTTAGGATTTGTGTCAAGGAACTTTTGTAGACCTAAAGACCTCCCATCAGCCTCCCACCCTGGGAAGATCAATTTAAATGAGGAAAGATTAAAAGGGGTGGGGGTGTGCTCAGGTTTTGGTTCAGACAACACCCCTTTGGAAAAGCCTCTGCTTTAATAGGGTGAGGCAAGGAGTCTGAGAAAGCACACTGGAAAAAGATGGCTTAATTGTCCCTCTGCTGCTGTGTCCCAGATAGAAAACTCCTTGTGCCCAGGAGAGGTAGAAAACTGTGTCACCTGGCCTCTGATATGTAGTAACCCCATATTGACCCTTTGAAGGCTAGGTGAGCACGTTTTCAAAAGGGCAATTATTTTAGGATTTGTGTCAAGGAACTTTTGTAGAAATTTCTCAGTTACCACAAAAACTTTCTTTTCTTTTTTTTTTTTTTTTTTGTGGCACCAGGGATTAAACTCAGGGGCACTTGACCCCTGAGCTACTTCCTCAACCCTATTTTGCGTTTTATGTAGAGACAGGGTCTCACTGAGTTGCTTAGCACCTTGCTGTTGGTGAAGCTGGCTTTGAACTTGCGATCCTCCTGTCTCAGCCTCCCAAAGTGCTGAAAAACTTTCTTAATTGGACCTATGGCAACAGTGTGTGTGGCTAGACCAAGCCCTGTACCCTGTGGCCTGGGAAAGGAGGTTCTCTTAGCTGACTTGAAACCCATTTGAAGAGTCACCATGGGACTGATGGCTTCTGTTGAGTGAGCCGAGGGTTGTTCTGAGGGAGGTGACTGCCTGGAGAATATCCCCAGGAGCCAAGTCATGATGCTTGCTGACTCAAATAGGTGTTCTATCAGGACTTTTCTGGAAATCTAGAATAGAGTAAGTGTACATAGACATAATGAAGAACACTTTATAGGTGTTGAAGCTTCTGAGAGGCAACGAGCGTCCATCGTGTATTTGAGGGGGCATGATGTGTGACTGTGTAGTTTTCTACCAGGTGCCATCCCCTCTGTTAGTCAGCTTTCCACCACGGTAATGAAATGCCTGACATAATCTTCATATAAAGAAAAAAGGTTTATTTTGCCTCAAAGTTTTGGAGGTTCTGGTCCATGATCCATTGGTCTCAGTATATTGGGTCTGTGGTGAGGCCGCATGACATGGCAGGAATGGATGGTGGGGAAACTCTACTTTCATCATGAACTGGGGAGTAAAGAGCCAGGAGAGGCACATCCCCAATGACCTAAAGACCTCCCACGAGCCTCCCCCCAAAGTTTCCACAGCTTTCCAGTGGTGCCACCCTGGGATCAAGCCTTTAGCACATGGGCATTTGAGGGAGAGTCAAGATCCACACTATAGCACCCCTGTTCAGCTCTTTCTACCTTCTGAGGGAATCAAATCTAGCTAACACAGAAATCTTAAAAAAATAAGGCCTGCAGGGCACTGGCCTGCCCCTGGGAGTTTTGCCATGGTGGGTTAGGGTTCTGTACCCTCTACTTCCATCAACTCTTCCCAGAGATCAAGGGTAGATGCCTAGAAATTAAGCCTCCCACTCTGCCCCACTGAAGGGTCTCCAGAGCTTTTGCTGGGAGCTAATTTGTCTCTCCTTGTCACTTTCTGGATCTGTTTGAAAGACACATTGAGGGTAGAAAAACTTGACAGTGACTCTCCAGGCCTGAGCCTGGGACAAAGCTAATAGCTGTGTCCTTTCCCTGCTTGACATTTTGGGGCAGCTGTTACCATCCTTTCCCACTGGCCTCCCTGGAGGGAGCACACAGCTGACTTCTGTGGTCCTCTGAAATCACCTACAGCTGCTTGCATGCTTTGAAAATCTAAGTCCAGGGGTTTTGGCAGAGGTTCATCTGGGAAATCCTCTGTATGAAATATTTTCCTTTTGTATGCAATGTGTGACCTGCGTACTAGGCAGCCTGTTGGATCCATCCATAGGATTCATTCTCTTAGATTGCTTCCACCACCCCCAGCGCCTTCACCACTATGAGAGCCCCTGTAGCTGGGCGCTGCACTATGTTGTTACATGTACTCCTGCAACACAGAGACATGCCAAGGACCATATCCTGTCCTGTTTTCAGATAAGGAAACTCAGAGATCCTGCGGTGACTAGATGCAAAACTGAGATCCAAAATCTGTTTGGTTGATACTGAATTCCACTCTTTCTTTTTCTTTTCTTTTGGGTACTGGGGACTTAACCCCAGGGCTGCTTTACCACTGAGCCATATCTCCAGCCCTTTTTATTTTTTGAGACAGAATCTTGCTAAGTTGCCTAGGGCCTCACTAAGTTGCTGAGGCTGTCTTCGAACTTGTGATCCTCCTGCCTCAGCCTCCCTAGTGGCTGGGATTACAGCATACACCACTTTGCCTGGCTCCCCAATCTTTTTCTTTTTTTTGGCACTGGGGATTGAACTCAGGGGTACTTGACCACTGAGCCACATCCCCAGTCCTATTTTGAGTTTTATGTAGAGACAGGGTCTCACTGAGTTGCTTAGCACCTCGCTGTTGCTGAGGCTGGCTTTGAACTCACAATTCTCCTGTCTCAGTCTCCCTAAGTGCTGGGATTACAGGCTTGAGCCACCGAGCCCGCCTCCCCAATCTTTTTCTACCTCTGTGGTGCAGTCGGTGTCTTACCACCACCTGCAGCCGCAAGTGCTTATCTAGTACCTTCAGAGAGCTGTAATAGTCTTGTTAATGGAATAGTGCCTAAAGGGACAGGCTTACTTTTCTATCTAGACAATATTTAATGAGCCGTTAGAAAGATATAACTTGTTCAGAAATAATACAAGGATTTATTATTATGTATTTGACATTAGAGTATAAACTTTATCAAGCAGAGAATCAATTTGTCATGCAGCATTATTAGCTTCATAGGTGTTTAGTTGGGGCTAGATTCAGAAAGACTAAGGAAAAATATCAGATGTTCAAAACCTGATAGGTTATTTCAGGTCTGGCCTCACTATTTATATGGGCCTTTGGAATTGTAATCTCAAAGTCTTTGGACCACTGCCTCTTGGAGGCCCAGGGCAGTGTGAGTACTGCCAGGACTCAGGGCACTTGGAACAGATGCCAAAATTTTATCCCTGACCAAACCCTTGGCCTTGGGGTTGGGGGTAGCTGGACCAGGAGGCCATTAGGAAGACTGACGTTTCTACTTTTTCTTTTCATTTTTGTCTTGAGGGAAAATGTCCACGTAGGAATCCATGACATACATAAGTTGCTCTAATAAGTTTATTTATGTTTGAGATTTGATCTGTTATCAGTGGAGACCCTGAAACCAAGACCTCCAGAATTAGATGGACACTTGGCTTCCAGAGCCTCTTTCAATAAAAGAAGAGTATTTGCTGTGTTGGCAAAAGACTCGCACACAAACACACACTCTTTCTTTCTTGCTCAGACTTCTCTGGCCACATGAACTTGGATCTGTTGGCTCCTTTCTCCTTTCCAGCCTGTTGTTTTAATCCATCTTCTGTTGCTATAACTGAGTATCAAAGATCAGGTAGTTTATAAAGAGTAGAGGTTTGTGCTTAGAGTTCTTGAGGCTGAGAAGTCTGAGACCATGGTGTTGGCTTCTGCTCAGTATATGGGGAGGGCCTTGCCTTCCTGCTTTGTCAGACATGGTGGAAGCATCCTGTGGACAGGCCGAGGTGTCACAAAGGGGGCTCCATTTTATGACAGAGCCACTCTTTTTTTTTTTTGGCACTGGGATTGAACTCAGGGGCACTCGACCACTGAGCCACATCCCCAGCCCTATTTTATGTTTTATTTAGAGACAGGGTCTCACTGAGTTGCTTAGTGCCTTGCTGTTGCTGAGGTCTGGCTTTGAACTCACCTCCCAAAGGGCTGTGATCACAGGCATGTGCCACTGTGCCCAGCTAGAGCTGCTCCTTTGAAGACCCATTAATGCATGAGTGGATTAATCACTTCTTTTTTTTCTTTTTTGGTGTTCCTGGGGATTGAACCCAGGGCCTGTGCATGCTAGGCAAGCGCTCTACCAACTGAGCTATATCTCCAGCCCTGGATTAATCACCTCTTAAAGGCCCCACTCTCAGTATCTCACAGTGGGGATGAGATGTCAGCCATAGCACCTGCCTTGTGATCCCTTGAACACCTCGAGTTGGAGTGTCAGCCTCTGCATCTTGAGGACCACTTAGGGTCTCCGCACCAAAACGGTGGAGCCTATTGAATTTCCCACAGGAGGCTGCCTACATTAGTTTGTCAGTTGGCCACAGGATTCCACTTCTCCCTCCTTGTCTGATCTAAATGCAGCCTAGGAAACTTCCAAGAGTGTTGCTTTTTTTTTTTTTTTTTTTTTAAGTTTAAAGGGCAAGGCATCCTATTTTAAGTTCAGTCCAGCCTCAGACAGGAATCTGTCCAGATTTTTGTTGGGGGTTTAAGATATTTACCACCAAACAAATTGAGATTTAAGTTGAAACTGGTCCAGATTAGGTAATGCTTAAAATTTGTCCCAGAACACAGGTCATCCCTTGCTTGACGCTATGCTAAGTGCGATTCTTGAATCTTTGCATTCCATGTAAACACTCTGGGTAAAACAGTTAACGATTAATCTGCTTGTGTTCCAGTGACTTGAAAAATAAGCATTTAAGCATTAGCACTCCAGAGGCCTCATCTTATCAAGTCCCAAGGGATGGTTTTTATAGCTAGTGTAAGCCCTTGATTTATCAGCTTCAGTGGCCTGGAAACTTCTTAGACCCGAATATTTGGGATGAGTAGAGTAGACCTGGCTTTGGAATTCCAAGAAGGCAGAACCAAGATAGAGAGCTGCCAAAGCTCACAGATGTGGAATGAAACCAATTTCAAAACCTGCTTCTTCTGCTTAGTTGGAATGTGCTTAAAACCTGGACTCACTTGAGATTTGTGCACCTGGTTAGACTGTTTCAGACCTTAAATTCTGTTTCTCTGTTTATCATGGAAGGTCCAACCTATCTTCTCTGCAGTGCTATAGAAATGCAAAATAGTAGCAGGTGTGTCTTATGTATCCTGTGGCTATCTTGAGTCTTATTCTCCAGAATGCAAACTGTTAATAAAGTGACTTTAGCTGACAGATTGCCAAACTTGCTTACGTTAGTGGTATTATCTTTTAAGTTCTATACCGTGTTGTGTGTCATCCCACAAAATATCTCCATTCCGCAAGAGAAGAGATAAAGATAGGAGCAAGGCTACAATGTCTTTTTAGACTTTCAATTCAGGCAGGGTTCTGTGTACCTTTCAGCCATGAGTTTTCAGAAGAATTCTATCCTGAGGGCTAATAAATGAGAAGCTTCCATACACAGGTATCTTGTGCCTTTTTCGGAGACTGGCTTGCAAGAAAGCCCTTGGGTTAATTATACTAAAACGGAGTACAGAATGAATTTGCGACAATGCATGTCTTGAGGGTCCTATAATAGCCATCATCTATGCTGGGGGTTCTGTCACGGCATCTAAATGCTTGTTTGATTGTTACTTAATTAGGTTGCTTTGTAGGTCCTACTTGGAAATTGAATTAACTTCAGTGTACCTGATGAGTGTGGTATCTTTCTCTCAAGTTTTGGTCAGGTTTTGTCATTGGCTGTTGATTTACCACATGTGCCTACACACTGTATTCGTCGTTAAAAAAATAATTGAGTTAATTTTCAATAAGGTTCATTTGTTGACTACAAATTAATACGTTTAAACCCCTTGATACTTGATTCTATCATTGGTGCTAATCCACAGAGCTAATGAGATGCCTGTAAATATTATCTCACTGCTTGTTACTATACAGGACTAGGTTTCTCTCTTTTTAAAATGTGAGTGGACAGAAGATTCAGCAGCAGTCACATCCAGGAAGAACTAGCTTTATTACAAGTATCCTTTGGACTTGCAAGCTCCCTGAGCTAGTCAATTTTGCACAATAGCCTGTGTGTTTACATTCCAAAGCTTTTTAGCATGGACTATGCTGTTTAAGAAGCGCCTGTCCAATAAAGTAAAGCAGTCGGGGCTGTATCTCTCTAGCACTCTTATTTCCTTCTTCACATTTTTCTTTTTTAGAGTCAAGTTCCCAAAGTCTTGTTCTGCAAAATATGAATATTTTAATTATTAGTTGACACCAACAGCCTTAGTTGTTTTAGAAGTTATCAAGTGGTTACCTCTGCATATCTTTGCGTGGATGAACACTGGCTTCTTTGCAAACCTGATTTTGTGTGTATGTGTGTTTGTGGTGCTGGGGATTGAATCCAGGGCCTTGTGCATGTGAGGCAAGCATTCTACCAACTGAGCTATATCCCCAGCCCTGATTTAGTATTTTTGAGGAGGAAAACCTTGAGTCTGTCAGGTTAACTGGAGGTGAAGACCTGGTTGGACCACCCACCATCCAGCATCTCAGCATGGTCATGACTCTGACCCCAAATAATGACAAATAAATTTATGACTGTAGGCTGGGAGAGCTAACCATGAAGGAGACCTGAAAGTCCAGAGAGCTTGTCTCCTCAGAAGAGCAGCTCTGTGGCCAGTGAAATGAAGCTTGCCTAAGTGGGAGGCGCCATACTTAACAGCTGGTTTGGTCTAATTGCTTGGGGGTGCGGTGGGTTGGGAGGAGGTGGGGGGGGTGTAAGACTGCAGGGTGGGGAGAAGGAAAGCCTCCCTCCGAGAAGATGCGTGACAGAGAGTGGTAATGGGTGCTCACTGCTCAGCTCTTTTTTTCCAGGTACTTGGAGGAGCCCTGAGCTAGTCCCAGGCACAGCAAGGGAAGATACCAGGGAAATAGGAGAATGCAGGCCTGGGGTGGATTGGAGAGGTTTGGAGGACAAAGCTGCGTGTTGATTTGTGTGTGTGCACAAACGCACATGTTCATAGACGTCCATCAACAGCCCAGAAATTGGATTGCCATTTCAGTTCTCAAACAAATGGTTTGTTTATTAAACTGAAAGCAGCTATCTCCATTAGGAAATACTCGATTCCAGCAATTAGGCCTGAGGGTTAAAGAGCCTCCTTCCCTCCAATCTGGTTCGCTCTGTTCCCAAACAATGCTTTGATGTGCAGGGGGCTGCTAATGGAAGATAAGTCATCAATTAACCCAACGGAAGGTTAACTGAAAACCAAATTTTCAAGGAGGAGATTATCTCTGAGTGTCAGCCACTGATTGACATTATCTATCTGGGGATATATTCTTAGGCAGGGATAATCTCCACCCAGCCAGGGGGTTACAAAGATACAAAAGTATTCTAGTTATTTGGTTTGTTTGAAAAGTGAGTTTAGAAATAAAATCTTAGATCAATTGAGGCTGAGGTGGAGATGACCATAGTTTACTTCTGAAACAAATTATTTTAATTCCTTCAAGAATTTTGGGTCGTGATTTTTTTAAAAATTGCTATTTTCTAAAACTGAAAAGTAAAAAGAACCATATATTTTGTGATAGTAAGCTGAACTTAACAATATCATACATTTAAGCACAGTGCAGGTGAGACAGATTTAATTGTGTGCTTGAGATTTGCAAATTAAAATTTTTTTTCTTTTTTTTACTTTCAGATACCTTAAACTAGTAACAAGTGAGTATTAATGGCCAAGAGTTTAGAAAATGAATTTTGTTTATTTTTTCTTTAAGTATTTTTATTGGTGTATAAAGTGGATTTTAGAAAAGTTATTCCTCTGCAATAATACAGCCAATAATCATTTTATTTCCTTTTAATCTTCCCGTCCATGTTTGCTACCAAGTGTAATCCATTTACCTAGATTCTGTGTCCTAATTAGACTCTGAATGTTTCAGAAATCATGACCTCATATTGCTGAATGAGTTCAGAGTTTCTGTGTTAGAGGTTGAAAAATTTTGGAAATAGTGCTAGTGGTTGCACAATATTGTGCATGTAATTAATACAGCTGTATTGTACACTCTACATGGATAAAATGGCAAATATTATGCTGTCTATATTACAGCACACATTTTAAAAAGTCTATAAAAGTAATTTTCCCAAGTTGTTTTTTTCTTTATCAACAAGGAAAGCATTTCAGAGTTTACAGTATAGAACTAGGAGAAAATTTTAGGATGGAGTTCATTTTTCGTGGGATTCAAAAGCCAACACCTTTTAAATACTCTTTTCAGTAATAGCCATAGTGAGCCTGTAATTGGAAGGAAAAATTTGGGCAGCAGAATAGCCTGTCATTAAAACTTCAGAAACATCCAAGGTAGAGGTCATGCTTTGAGGTTAGAGGTCATGGACTGAGGTATGTAAAGCCTACCAGGAAACACAAGAGCCTCTTAGAAGTGTCCTCATCCCCTAGGAAGGAGGGCAGCGGTGACAGTCCTTGACTGTGACAGGTGAATGGCTTCCTGAATACATACTTGCCCTAGGGGAGCTCCTGTCATAGCCTGCCAGGTGTGACTGGGCCCTGACTTCCCCGGGGTTGTGGAGTCACCAGGACACATCACCTGGGAGCAGGTATGACCTGGTTGTTGCTGAAAAGCTGAGATGAATTTGCCTGGGAGTGAGAAAGGAAGGACCTGCCAAGGTACAGGGACCAGTGAGGGGACCTTGATGGGAACGGCTCAAGATAATATATCAGCTTTGAAAAGGGTGGCAGGTCTCTTAATTCCAGATTTAGGAGTGTTTTTGTTGTTTTTCTTTTTCTTTCTTAACAATGAAAAATAGAACTACCGTATCATCCAGCAATCCCAGAGTGGCCAGAAAGGAGGGAGCTAAGCTCAGGATGATGGAGTCCTTGACACACATGATGGTAAAGAACGCCAGTGCACCTCAGCTGTTGAGGCACAGAGATTAATTCAGGAAAGCAAGTGGTCACGTCCAAGGGGGAGTGCAGCCTACCCTGAGAGTAAAGTGCTTTGAGGGTTCCTGGGCTCTTCTCTTAAAGGAAACTTGGTGAAGGGTGCGGGGGTGTGGGGATGACATCAGTCTGGCGATCACAGATGGTTTACAGGGAGGTTTGGCAATTCTCAGGGTCCTTAAGTTGATGTCTTCTCCATTATCTGATCAATACATAGCTTTGGGAAAGTATCCAATGTTACAAGTTTCTGGGAAAGTACCATATATCATAAGTTTGCTCAATCTGTTCTAAAAATGCATGTCTTCGTGGGCTACTTAACAGTGCACAGAGCAGTTTTCCTTAGTGGGTGAATTCCAGTAATTTTAAGATTATGAGTGAAGATTTGAGGATTTCCCAGAAGTTTGGGAGTAGACAGGCTTGGGAGAGAGAACCCACATGGGGAGAAAAGGTGGGAGCACAAGCTGTTCAGATTCTTTTTGGCTTTTTTTTTTTTAATTTATTTTTAGTTGTTGATGGACCTTTATCTTATTTATTTTTATGTGGTGCTGAGGATTGAACCTAGTGCCTCACACATGCTAGGCAAGCGCTCTACCGCTGAGCCACAGCCCCAGAACCCCTTTTGGCTTCTTTTACCTATCTTTTCCATTTCTGTTATCCTATCTTACCACTTCTGGACTTCTATCCAAAGGAGATGAAATCACTGTGTCCACGAGGTGGCTGCAGTTGAATGTTCATGGCAGCATTATTCACCATAGCACAAAAATGGAGTCACTAAGTGTCCATCTGCAGATAAATAAAGAAATGTGGTATAAGCTGGGCATGGCGGCACACGCCTGTAATTCCAGCTCTGGAGGCTGAGGCAGGAAGCTCCCAAGTTCAAGACCAGCCAGGGCAATTTAGCAAGACTCTAAGCAACTTAGTAAAACCCTGCCACAAAATAAAAAAAATAAAAATGGCTAGGGATGTAGCTCAGTGATAAAGTGTATCTTGGTTCAATCCCCAGCTGTCCCCGCTCTAATGTGGTATATATACACCATGGAATACTACTCAGCCTTAAAAAGGAAGGGAATTCTATCATTTGTGACAACATGGATGAACCTGGAGGGCATGTTATTTATTTATTTATTTTTTTGGTACCGAGGATTGAACTCAGGGGCACTCAACGACCGAACCACATCTCCAGCCCAATTTTGTGTTTTATTTAGAGACAGAGTCTCACTGAGTTGCTTAGCGCCTCGCCATTGCTGAGGCTGGCTTTGAACTCGCGATTCTCCTGTCTCAGCCTCCCAAAGTGCTGGGATTACAGGTGTGCGCCACCACGCCCGGCTGGAGGGCATGTTATTAAGTCAAATAGGTCTACACAGGAAGACAAATGGCTACATGACCTTACTTATGTGGAATATAAGAAAAGTTGAACTGAGAAGCAGCATCAAATGGTGATAAATGGAAGCTACTAGAGAGGGGAATTCAAAGTTTGAAGTATGCTTTCTACTGAATGCTCATTGCTTTTATACCATCAAAAAGTCAAAAAATCCTGAATTGAACCATCATATAAGTTGAAGACCTGTACATCAAAGCACTATCTTGGCTCCAGTCATCCTTTTTGTCCTGGCCTTTCCAGCATCTCACAGCTTGAGATGTTGGCTGGTTGGGTTCCTGAGACATTGAAGTGCCGCCCCCTCATCCCTACCCCTAACCCTTGCTATTTCCTGTTCTTAGATCCCCACCTTCTTCTGCATTGCTTGTTTGGGGAGGGTCCTGTCCGGGAATGGACTGGCTGCTCTAGGCTCCCTGCTATTGTGCTAGAACTTGTGTACAAAACAAATACAGACTCTTCGGAGTGGCCAGACACTATCTGGAGAATTCCAACCACTCAGCTGAAGAAAAGTCACTCACTTAGAGTGTTAGAGAACAAGGAGAATGCCAGGTATCTGAAGTAGAGGCGCCTGGTAGGCACCATCCCAGGACTCCCACCGAGGAGCCCGGAGCTCCAAGTGTATTCTCACACTCAGGGATCCCTGGTGCACCATGTGCTTGGAAGGCAGGAAGGATGTCAAGATGTGCTTTGGAGAGCTTGCACAGCTTAGATCTCCACACAGCCACTTACTTGCTTTGTGTCTTTGGGCAAATTAAGCTTTGAGCTTCAGTGATTTCGTCTATACAATAGTGATAATCACTACTCTACAGAGTTGCTGTGAGGATTTACTGAGACAATGTATGTAAAGGGCATAGTAAAATGCCTGCCAACCAGGCGTTCAGTTAATAATTGTCACCATTATCATCCATATCATTTATATTTTCTGTAAAGGAAACTGGCATGCTAGCTAAACTAGAAAGCCCATGGGAAGCCGGTGCGGTGGTGCACGCCTGTAATCCCAGCACTTTGGGAGGCTGAGACAGGAAGATCGTGAGTTCAAAGCCAGCCTCAGCAACAGCGAGGTGCTAAGCAACTCAGTGAGACCCTGTATCTACATAAAACACAAAATAGGGCTGGGGATGTGGCTCAGTGGTCGAGTGCCCCTGAGTTTAGTCCTTGGTACCAAAAACAAAAAAAGCCCCTGGGAAGATTTAAAAAAAACATTTGTCCCTCCGTATCCATAGGGGATTGATTTCAGGACCTCCCTTGGCTACCAAAACCAAGTCCCTTATACAAAATGGTATATAGTATTTGCATATAAATTTAAATCATCTCTAGGTTACTTACAATACCAACACATATAAATGCTATGTGATTAGCTTGCTACTGTATTACTTAAGGAATAATAGGAAAAACAGTCTGTATATGTTCAGTACAGACATAATTTAAAAAAATTTTTTTTTCCCACTCATGGTTGCTCGAATCTTTGGATTTGGAGCCTGCAGATACGGAGGGCTGCTTGGGTATAGGAAAGTGGAAAAAAGATGTAGTAGCAAATCTTCTTTGTTTGATTAGCTGCTAGTCTAGGTTGTTGCTGTGTGTATTTTTGCATTGGCAAGAGGCAAGTTAGTAGTTAAAGTCGCTGAGCCAATCTGACTCAGTTCCTGCTTTGCCACTTACTGCTGGAGCCCCTGGGCACGTAAAGCTTGCTGAACTTCACCTTCTGAGCTGTAAAATAGACACATCAAGAGCACTGGCCTTAAACAGGCTTGTTTGAGGAGTCAGTGTGAGTGAGTGACCCAGACTAATGCCTGGCCTTTATAAGTATTCAGTAGAGGTCATGATCAACCGATCGTCAGCACTGGCCAACCCCTGCAAGGACTGGGGACCCTGTGCTCCTTCTCTAGTTAGTGTCATGCACCCTTCTGCTGCAGTCAGGCGGTTGGTGATCCTGCAGCTTTTGCTGCCTAAGAAGCCATTGCTCAGTTCCTTAGCTCTTCCCATTTTGTCCTCAAGTTTTTAAAAGCACAGACTACAGGAGGCAACGCACCTGTGACAATGCTTGAAAAATCCTACTACTGGCCTGCTGCCTGAGAGGAGAGCAAGCGTGAACTAGCGAGTATTGAGGGACATCTTCCCATGCCTTATTAGGAAGCTGTGTTTGTTTCCTGTTGCTGCTCTAGCAAGGAACTAGTGACAGAATGGCTTAAAACAATTGCAATTTATTCTCCCATAGTTCAGGAGGTCATAAATCCAAAATGAAGGATGCCAGGGTTGGTTCCCTCTGCAGGCTGGGAGGGAGAGTCTGCTCCTTTCCTTTCTCCTACTTTCCTGCTGGTTGCTAGTAAGTCCTGGCATTCTTTGGCTTGTAGATTCATCACTCGAGTTTCTGCCTCTATCTTCATATGAAGGTATCCTCCTCTTTGTAGGTCTGTATGTCCTCTTCTTATAAGGGCACCAGTCCTTGGAGTTAGGGGCCCCCCTTGCCCAGTGTGACCTCCTCTTCACACATTACATCTGCGGAGAACCTATTTCCAAATAAGGTCACGTTATCAGGTTCCACTAGGGCATGAATTTGGGGGGGACACAACTCAAACTCCTGATAGTAATTATTATACCCATTTGACAGAGAAGGAATCTGAGTCTCTAAGGAGAAAATTTCTTCTGTATGATGTAAGCATCATACAATTTGATAACAGAAAGTTCAAACCCTGACCTTTTCTGCAGTGAGTCCTTCCCACTGGATCACTTTCCAGTGGAGTTATGAGATCTAAGGCCACAGCAGCAAAACAGTCAGCAGCAGGTGGCCCCAGATCAAAGAGGCCTCTGGAGGGTAAACAGGATGAAGTAGAGGCTGTGGGAGCAGGGGCCCCTTCCTTGTTGCTGGGTCTCAGACTTTATCCTGTTCATTGTCAGTCCTACTTATTGGCTCTGAATCATAGGGCTCTGCCTGTGGGATTCTGTGGCTGGGCAGAAAGATGCTCATAAATGAGAGAAGGCAGGGGTAGGTCTGCTGGCATCAGTGATGGGAAGGAGCGCATTTTGCACAAAACCGAATGGCCTCCACCGCTCCCCACATCAACTGTACCTGGGCTTATCGTGCATTCCCTCGGTGGGTGGAGAAATTCCATGCTTTTTTTCTCCTGCAGAGGTTCCTTCCTGGCATTTAGAACCACAGAAGCAGTTGTTGGAGGCAGGTGACTAGCCCTCAGCTGTCCCCAGAGTTGGGCTGCCTGAACTTCTCCGAGTGTGGTCTCGCAGAGCTGGCCCAGGTGCACTTCGGAGGGCAGAGGTGTGGACAGAGAGACTCTAGAAGCTCTCCCGGTTTTGGTTAAAAGCAAAGACTGAGGCAGACTCAAAATCAGAACCAGGGTCAGGCCCTCAAGGTCAAGGGCATATATCTTGTGGATTAAACTACAAGCGCACCCCCGGTTCCGGGCTCAGAATCTCCTGCAGACAAAGGCTTGAGTCTTCATGGTTGGTGACTGCCTACCATGCCCTGTCCTTCATCATACTGGTGGAATGGCTGCTCAGTCCCAGCAGAGCAGCACTCTGGACGTCTGGACTTTCCTGGAGTTCCATTTCCCTGCCAAAGTGTGTTGGACTGGATTGGATCAGAGGTCTGCTTGCTGCACAGTCTGGTTTCACATGTGGCTTTGTGCTTTTGAAGAAACTTGAGGAAAGGCTGTTCATGAGTTTACAGAGTGGGAGACAGTTCATGGGGATGCTCTTGCCCACGTTGGTGGGACAGTAGTTGGAGAGCTAAACCTTCCAGGGCCTTCCTCCAGTTTCCTTGTAATCAGCGGGCATTTAAAACCACATATCTTCGGGCAGGGAACTGCTGGGTGGGCCTGATCGGTTTCCTGGACCTGGCTCAATCTGAGTACCCTTGCTGACTTCAGGCTTTGCCTAAGGATTAGGAACTGGGTGACAGAAAGGCAGGGATCCCCAGGCAGAGTTAGCACTTGTGTCCTAGCGTTGGAATTGCTGAAGTGCAGAGTTGTGGTCTGTTCCAACACCCAGCATTTACTTTAAACATTCATTAGAGATATGGTGCTTTTGCTTACAGAAGACCAAAGTAAGCATGCCTAAAATATTATTTTTGAAACTTTGCTAAAAGCTTTGAAATATTTTACTTCAAGAAAAAGTTGACTCCAATTCAGTGAACCCCAGTGTGGTATGTGTGTTTGTAGGTGGATGGGGAGATTGCCAAATTGACTTACCCATATATTTTGGTGGCGGGAGGGTAAGTATTGAATTCAGGGTCACTCAACCTCTGAGCTACAACCTCAGCCCTATTTTGTATTTTATTTAGAAACAGGGTCTCACTGAGTTGCTTAGCGCCTCACTTTTGCTGAGGCTGGCTTTAAATTGCAATCCTCCTGCTTTAACACCCCCTGCTCCAAGCCGCTGGGATTACAGGCATGCACCACCATGCCTGGCCATATATTTAAGTTGAACAGATCGATAGAGAATAAAAGAGACATTTTTTAGAATAATAAAGTCAGCCCCCAATTTTTGTTGTCTTCCTTGGTTGATCAGATCTTGGGAAACTGATCCTTGGGGGTTTCCTATGACATATTCTGTCTCTGACATAGTTCATGAAATTGTGTGACATTTGACCCCCCTGAATTTGGTTACTCAGAGTGTTTCACAACTTTTCTGGGAATGGGTGGCTCGTGGAAGGGAAATGTCTATGCACTGTAGAAAGCTAGTGACTTCTCTTCCATGAAGAAGGAAGAATATATTGTCCTATAGTTGTGGAGAGTGGGAATCTGCTTCTAAATGCCCGATATATCCAGCAAGAAAGCAGAACCTTCCAGAGGAGGGCAAGCTCTGGTGCGCCTTGGTTCATCATGGCCGTGTGAAGAAGGCCTTGCCATTTATTCTTTATGTGATTAAAAACAGTGGAGGTTTGAAAAACCTAACAAGTAGACACGCTCTAGTCTTTTATAAGTCTAGATGTATTTAAAAATTCAAATCCATAACATTTATTAATGCATAGTTATTTTCAATTCTTGCTTCTCGAGCTGGGCGTGGTGGTGCATGCCTATAATTCCAGCAGCTTGGGAGGCTGAGGCAGGAGGATTGAGAGTTCAAAGTCAGCCTCAGCAACTTAGCCAGGCCCTAAACAATCCAGCAAGACCCTGTCTCTATTTTTTTTTTTTTTTAAGACCTTGTCTCTAAATAAAATACAAAAAAGGGCTGGGGATGTGGCTCAGTAGTTAAGTGCCCCTGGGTTCAATCCTGGTTTAAAAAAAAAAAATTGCTTCTCTAATTACAATAGTAATATTTGCTCAGTAATATAAACCTTTATAAAATACAAGATATAGGCTTCATTTCACCTTTTTGTCCCACCCCAGCATCTATTTTCCCCATTCCTGTTCTCTGGGGCTAACCAAGGGTAATACGTTGATGTGATTCTTCTAAACAATGTACATACAAGGGATACCCTTTAGACAGTGAATTAATCTCCAGGTGCCTCATTGCCCACTGTGGGTGCCATAAGTCCTTTTAGTTCATGCCGACTTATCTATTTGTATTTTTATACACTTAGTTTTTTTTTCAAAAAGTAATATTTACACAAGGTTTAAAATTCAAAAGGTGTAGAAAAGGACAGAAAGAAAAGAATCTTAGTTACCCCTGATGTTTGGCCTCCCTGCTCCCTCTTCCAGAGAAAACCTTTATGGGTTCCTGCGATCCTCTTCCATGAACAGTCTATACTTATAGACAAATAAAAATTTACTCATAAGATTATGTTTATTTTGTTAATATGAAAACTTGTGCACTGTATCCAATATCCTGGAATACTTGTTACTTAAAGGTTGTGTAATATTCCATCTCATGACTAATTAGTCTTTTGTTAATGTAGATTACTTGTAGTCTTTTTATAATCGCAAGCAATGTCGCCTGGGAGATCCTCCGATATAGATCATTTTAGACTTGTGCTATGGTGTCTACTAAATTCTTGAAAATAGAACTACTGGGCCAAAGGCACTGTGTATTTGGAAGTTAGACACATATTGCCAAATTAACATCCAAGATCATGGAGTTTGGTGAGGGAACTCTTTCCTCACATGCGGATAATTTATTTTACAGGTGGAAAACTTACCATTTCATTTGGTGTCTCTCTTGTATAAGTGGTGAAAGCATGTGGAATTGAATATAAAAAGAATAAGAAAATGCAGGGAGATCTCATGGACCAGGACTCTGCCTGGGGGGCACATCTTCAGGGGGAAAATGGTGGCAGGCCCCCAGGAGGGTCTGGCTTTTATATGGCCTTAGAAGAGCCAGGTCATGGGAGGAGCTAGTTAACTTTTGGTGGGCCCTCTTCATGGGCAGGGACAGAAAATGTGAGGAGTTTAGGGTGGAGCAGGAAGGCAGGTAGGTGACCATATCCTTCAAGTGGGATTGAGAATCTTTTGTATGTATAAGAATAATTTGTATTTCTTTACAGTCTATATCTTTTTGTAAAATTTTTTGAGTTATTGATCTTTTTTGTTGTTACTGATTTGCAAGAGTTCTTCATATATTATGATTAGGCCTTTGGGTTGTATGCTGCAGATACATTACCAGTTTATTTCTATTTTAACTGCCACTCATTGGGTCCTTTTAATATATGGCATGTTCAATGGTGAACACTTGATGTTTTATAACTGATCTCTAAGATAGTGCTATTAAACCATTTTACAGAGGAGGACCCCAGCTCTGTTGGATATTACCCCCTGACACACACTCAATTTTTTTCTTTGGTACTCTGGATGGAACCCAGGGTGTTGTATCACTGAGCCACAGCCCCAGACATTTTCATTTTAAATTTTTTCTTTTTTCTTTTTTTCTTTTTTTTGTTATTAGGGATTGAACTTGGGGGTACTCAACCATTGAGCCACATCCTCAGCCCTATTTTGTGTTTTATTTAGAAACAGGGTCTCACTGAGTTGCTGGGGCTGGCTTTGTACTTGTGATTCTCCTGTCTCAGCCTCCAGAGTGATGGGATTACAGGCGTGTGCCCCCACGCCCAGCTTCATTTTAAATTTTGAGACAAGGTCTTGCTAAGTTGCAGAGTCTAGCCTTGGACTAGTGATCCACCTGCCTCAGCCTCCTTAGTTGCTGGGATTACAGGTGTGGACCACCTCTTTTTGTACATACTTATTTATATAGCATCTTTCTAGATTACCATGCAGTTGTGGTAAATATTCTTTCTACAGGTTTCATAGTCTTCTGTTGGCTTCACAAATCATCATTTGGCAGGGGGACAGGGGGCAACCGGGGATTGAACTCAGGGGCACTTGACTACTGAGCCACATCCCCAGCCTTGTTTTGTATTTTATTTAGAGACAGGGTCTCACTGAGTTGCTTAGCACCTCACCATTTGCTGCGGCCGGCTTTGAACTTGCGATTCTCCTGTCTCAGCCTCCCAAGTGCTGGGATTACAGGTGTGTGCCACTGCGCCTGGCTACAAATCATCATTTTTGAGATGCTGATACTTAGTGCCACACATTTGCATTGCCCGCAGATGTTGCTTTTACGGACCAGATGGCTTTGCCTTCTTCTAAAGCTCTGTCCTCCAAGATGCACCATGATGGTGCCAGTGCTTCTGCAGGGGACACGAACATATTGTCTGAGGTAGTGAACGGAGAGATCTGTTGAACCTAAGATCCTTGACTGAGGGACTCATGAAATGGGGAACTGGAAGGGGGTGGGGCACCATGTGGACCTGCTAGACTCCTTGCCCTTTTCCCTTAAATGTCACCACCAGTTTCCTCTGGTTCTAGAATGAAGCATACGTAGTAGGACTCCAGGCTCCCTTCCCTCCTGTTGGAGCAGCGATAATGGAGACAGTAAAGGATGCGCTGGGAGACGGCAGGATGCAGAGGGAAGGGCAAGGGCCTGGGAGTTGATGGACTGGTTCTCTTGCTGTAGAATAATGCTTCTTATAGAAATAAGTGAGATGACAGTGTCCGACAGAGCTGAGTGTACACACTGCTGTATTCTTCCCAGGCCCTGCTCTGTAGTTCAGTGTCCTGAGAATCAGAGAGGACGTTCCTTGGGTCTTTCTGAGGAAAGTACCTTTTCCTATTTGCCTTCTCTCATCCCCTCATCCTCTCTCATCTCATTTCCCCTTAATACATTAAGGGCTGGCTTTGTAACATTTCCCACACTTTATTCAATTAGGGATTCCTTTGGGTAAACAAGTGCCTATTTTAAATTGTAAATAGTCCCTTGGGATTCACATCTAAGTATAAATTGCTTTAAAGATGTGGCTCCATGCTGAGATGTGGGTCTTTGGAAGCAAGAAGGCAGGCCTACTCAGTCTCTGGGGAGGTGGGGGCACCTCTGGCCATTTAGAAGGGACATCTGGAGATGCTCAAGGCTTAGGCTTCCTTCAGCATATGCTTGAGTGGGGTCTTGGAGCAGTATAAAAAGCTGCAAAGCTCCAGGAAACCTTCCCAGGGCCAGCCTGACCCCCCACCCTCACCAGTAGAGACAGAAAGCCAGGTGTTGCTGCTTTTGAAGCCGGCCTGTTGCATTGCTAGGCTGTCCAGTTCCCCCTGACCCCATCAAATCTGTTTTGGGAATATTCTGTCCCACTAAGGTACAAGTGACTGATAACTGCCAGAAATTGGATGGTTATATTCAGTCGACTACAATCCTGCCACTAAATAGAACGTTCTGGCAGGGGGCATGTCAAAGAGTGTCAGTCATATTTCTGGGAAGTCATGAAATCTCTCTTGGCAGAAGCATCCAGGACTGGTGTCAGAGTCTGTCCCCGCCCCATTGTGGCGAGCTGCCTCTTGACTCTGCCCACAGAACCACTCCTGTGCCCAAGGTGCATTCTGAAACCATAGAATTCCAGAGACCAGAAGTGAGTTTTGAGAGTTTACCTAGTTGGATTCTCTCATTTCACAGTCCAGAAAACAGCCCCAGGCCTTCCCACAGGGCCACAGCTGTGGGCCTAGGGCTCCAAAGTGGCCCACTACTGCCTTATATTACAAATTACAAATGCCTTTTAAATTTTCCTTTTACCTCTTCTGGTTTAACTTAAAATACTTTCTGGGCCTGCTTCCTGCCTGAACTTCCCAGTGGCTTCTATGGGGGCAGAGGTCTGATCCTGCACAGCTGTATGCCTATTGGGAGGAGTTGGCCACCATGGCCTGGGATCTGCTGCTTTGTAGAGAGGGTGAGAATCCCCATTTAATGGCAAGATTAAATGGAAGGTGTGTAATAGTAGCACTAACCTGGCACACAGTAGGTGTGCAATAGATATTTGCTAAACAACGATCATAAAGTTATCTATCATCTGTCTCCAAACCCTAGCTGCTGGGCCCTTGCTTTCCTCCCAGCCAATCAGAACCAAGTTTCAAACGGCTTCCTTTCCCCCAGTGCAAGGATCCCTCTGAGACTAACCAGAACAGGTTGCAGCATCAGGACAATCAAACTGACACTACAGATTTATTTGCATGAACTAAGAAAACCTCCCCAAGCTCAGAGCCTATGCCAGGGAGGTGGCAGGACAACAAGTAGCAGCGAGGTGTTGCTGCCAGGTTCCATTCTGATCATGTCTGCCCAGGGACTCCAGTGTTGTCAGAGGTGGGCTGGCTCTATGTGCTTTTGCAACCCAAACTTAACCTGCTGGTGTCGAGTCTCCCTCTGCCTCTGAGTAGGAACCACTTTATCGGAGCACCCAATCGTGACTTTACTGTAGAGTATTTTTCTAAGCCCCGCCCTCTTTTTGCAGCTGGGCAGAGGTGTGTGCGCATATGTACGTGTGTACATGCATGCACAGATATGAGCGTGAGAGCATGCATGCGTGTGTGTATTATTTTTCTCGGGCTGCCCTAACAGAGTACCAAAAATTAGGTAGCCTACAGAACAGAAATGTATATCGTCTCATGGCTGTGGAGTCCAAAATGCGAAGGTGTGTGTGTGTGTGTGTGTTGCATCATCTCTGGGACTCCAGGTCATATACATATATACTACTTGGAAAATAGTACTTTAAGGGCACATACCATTTCTCTTTTGTGAACAAGGCAGATTTAAAACTTTATGTTCCACAAATTTCCTGACATGTGTGGTAGAATGCCTCATAATGGGGTATAAATCCAGCTCCAGTTCTTGCACTCCCTCTTCCTCATCCTCCTCTTCCTCTTCCTTTTTTCTTTTTAAGGTAGGTTCTTGCTGTGTTGCCCAAGCTGGTCCTCAAACTCCTGGGCTCAAGCAATCTTCCAGCCTCAGCCTCCCAAGCAGCTGGGACTCCAGGAGTACACTTAAGAATGAGGAACTATACCCAGCCCTGGTTCCTTAAGCAGAGCAGTGCCATCCCATGGCATGCAATTTTCTCTCCTTATTTTTCTTTAGAGAAGTCTAAAGTAGATGGGTATCTTGAAATGCCTTTGTCTGCACCATAGTGCATTCCAATTATTCAGTTATTCTAAAGGGCCACATAAAGTCTGAGTTTCCAAAGAGCTCCCTAGTGACTTGGTACTACTAGGTTAGTCATTGAGCAACTCCTTGATGTTTCTAAATAAAGTTCAGAATATGAAAAATGTCGGTTCGATGTTCTAAATATCTGTAGAGTTTCAGCTTCCTTTTCAAAGGAAGCCCCTGCCTGGGCTCCATCTCCTCTGGTTATTCCTTCCTTGCTCCCTGTTTTCCAGAGCATCCCGGGAGCTTGTGTTGCTGGCCAACTTGCAGGCCACAAGGGAACCCTGATGCTGTCTTTGGCTGTTTGTGCCACTTAACCAGAATAAACTGCTCCCAAACTGACCTCAAATCCCCTGGTCCCACAGGGCCATGCATAGCATTTGTTGTCCTTTTCACATCGAGTTTACTATAAATCTGTTTTCTGTCTCCTCCAAAATCTTACTAAAGGAAACGAGTATCTCATTGCACTGAGTTGGCCTGGAATTCTGACTGGCTAGTCAGCTGGACCCTTAGATATGCCCCCAATTTTCCAGAGCTCCAGGGAACAAAGTGGGTAGAACCTGGGGACAGACATGGGAGACAGTGGGTGTCTGCAGGTAGGGGACACTGATAAACACCACTCTGTGAGACTGAATGTAGTGCTGGGATCTGAGTCTGTGGTGAACAAGCAAACGGGGGACATCTTTGTCACACTCATGGCCCTGCAGATCTGTTTTCTTGGTGGCGGAAGATTATTGGTTAGCTGTGCTGTGGTGGAGCCACCTCCCCAGGTGCTCCTTGAAATGGAAGCCCTCACCTCTGACTTGAGGCTCACCTCAAGTGAGGCCACTTCAGCACGGGCCAGTCTTCATCACAGAGAAGCCATTAAATCGCATAAAAAGCACTTGTGAGATAATGTGGAGGAAAAATTAAAAAATGGCTACCAAATTGCGTATACTGTCTGGCTTCAAATATATTAAATATGTATTTTCAGAAAGAAGTCACTGGAGGCCAGGCATGGTGACACATGCCTGTGATCCCAGCTACCCAGGAGTCTGGCATGCAGGGATGGTAAGTTTGAAGCCAGCCTGGGCAATTTAATGAGACATTAAAAAAAAAAAAAAGAATGCAATAAGATATTAACTATTTTTCTCTTGTGGAGATTATAAAACCTGTCCTGAAGAGTCTGTTTAACTGGAGATTTCTCCAGGCTCTTTCAAATTTTTGCTGCCTCCATACCACTGGGGTATGAATTCCTTGCCGGTCCCAAGGCCCACCTCTGAGTTTTCAAGAAGTGGTAACTGGCTTATATGGACACCTCTACGCTCTTGCTTTCCTGCTCAGCTCCCAAGCCTGACAGAAACAGGCCTGAGCTGCCTCCAGCAGGGCAGACCGCTGCCCTCCAGGCCTGGCCAGCTAGGGAGGAGCCAGACCTCTCAGGGGGTTTAAAGTCCTTCTTGGTATGAATGGCCTTTTAGGGAGCAGAGGGAGGGCCGATGGTGACATCACAGTCTTCAGTCAGGAGACTCCGAAGGAATTTGTCCAGCTCCAGTGTGTGCACTGGAATCTGTCTGGAAAAAGAGGCAGTTCTGACCGGAGACACACACTCTAGGGCTTTTGCCCTGGGCAGGGTAAGCCACGTCTGCTGACCTTCTTATTGTCCTTGTCTTTCTAATGTGACAGGAGAGAGTTCTTCTTTTGAGGCCTGCCTCTTAGAGGGGAGGGAGTCGGAGTGCTGTGATGCTGGACTGTGGAGGCCTTCCCTTCTAGAATGTGGGCCGCTGAGCTCGGATTGGCCATTTGCTGTGCTGCTGCTGCTGGTTTTAGTATTTATTTTCATTATTATTATTTCTTTTTGTAAATCTTGTAAAACTCCTGGTTCTCATGCTAGAAGGCAGAGGAAGCCACACAAGTCATCTTTGGCAGAAAAGGCTTTGAAGACGGCGTGAGAGTGTGTCCGTGAGAGAGTATTTGTGTGCGCTTTTCCAGAACAGAATCTGCCCTTATTAAGGGACCATTGACTTCGGGGACTGTTTTTCTATTCATCCTCTTGTATTTGTCCAAGAGACTCGCTGCTACTGTCTATCTAGCCTTCTGCTTCTGTGTTGTGGGGCTCACTGTGTTCACAGGTGGACTTGGAGATTCTGGGGAGGGGTGCCCGTGTCTTGGAGATCCCATGGAAATGGAAGGAGCACCTCCTTGGCTCTGTCATGTGCACAGAATCATCTCTGCTCTTGGGCACAGAGAGTTAACACTTGGGCACTCTTCTCTCTTTCCTCTGGGCTCTGCCTCAATGTAGTGGATTCTGCTGCGTCCACACTGGTACTCACCTTCTGTCCCTGCCATCACTGGTTGGCCAGGCATGGATCCTGAACTATTTTAAAACCAAGAAGGATGCGACTAAGTTATAAAGATCTGGAGGTAGGCTTGTGTTTTGCGTTCAGCAGAATTGGTTATTCTAGCAGTTTCAGGCTACAGGCGCCAGAATTCCCTCTGTGGCCTTGATCTTGGTTTATTCCGGAGGTGGGGACTCCCCTGCAAAGTAGTGTCAGTGAAAAGGGACTTCAGTGACAAGAGCATCCGGCAGCAACTTCCAAGGAGTCCTGCAAGTCTCAAATTGGGGGAAACAATAAACTTGCCTCTCTTTTCATTCAGGGGAACCCAGAAAGCTCCCAGTGCCTCTCAGCCACTCCCTTAAGGGGTGGGTCTCCAAGCAGGGAAAGAAATAACCCTTTCACCAGTCGCCACAGCTAAGGCAACAGCTTCCTTCCTTTCCTCCCCTCCCTACTGCTCACCCCCACCACACACACACTATCTACAGTTTCTTTCACAGAAACCTGAAGCTGTAAATGTGTTAATCAACTCCTTGACGTAGTCCAGATGTGCAGTTTGACATTTGCACTGGCGCCTTTTCAGCAGGGTTGGAGGAGAGGGACTCCTTACCTTAAATGTGAACCACTTTTCCTTCGTGGGAATGTGAGCCAACACAGGTGAGCCTTGTTCCCCATACAGGGGTTCCAGAAGGGTGTTCATCCCCTCATCAAGCTGGGTCTGAGACACAAGCCAGGGGGAGTAGCAGGACAGTGATTACTGCTCTGGCCTAACCCACAGAAGCTCTCCGAAAAAGGCTGGGCCTGTCTGAGGGGGAGTGGGACTCCTAGCCATCAAACAGTAGAACTGCCTTAGTCACATTCAGCTGTAACAGCCTCACGACCCAGGAGACATTGTTAGTGTTAGTCAGGGGTCAGGGCATTGACCCCAGCCAGCCTGGTCTAAATTTAGTCTGCAACTGCCCAGGAAGGCTTAGGGTCTAAAGCCTGGCCGCCTGCCTTCCATCAGCCAGGAAGGGTCTCTGGCCTCCTTCCGGAGGGGTTTGAGCCTGGTTTCCCATAGTCTACACAGGCCCTTCGTTTTATAGGCCGGAAGCAGCTCTGCTGGAGGGTGGAAGAGGAAAGGCAGCCTAGGACTGGAATGTGACCCAGGTTACCACCAGGCCTTTCCTGCATGTCCCTGGAAGCAGGACCTAGGAGGAGGAAGCCAGCGTTCCTGTTCTTTGTGCTTTTCGGGTGGCCGAAGAGGCCACTGAATCCCACCTCTTCTCCAGCCAGCCATCATCAGCAGGGAGGGCCAGAGTTGCTGCAGGACAGCCAGCCTGAGGACTTTGGTGGGTTCAGCTTTCTTCATAAATTCTTTGCAGCCTGCACTGCTAAACACCATTGAATAGGGCCACAATCTTCTTTCTAGTTATTGCTGTGGCTGCCTTCACCTTATTCTTTTTATGTGAATTGGTACTTATTCCCTCCAAGCCTGTGAGCTTCTTGCTGGGTAGTAGGCAATCACTCAGAGCTTTGGGAACACACATGGCCCAGGTGTAGGACATGATGGAGGTGTCTTACAGGTTGCTGAGCATCATTTCACTCCTTCCTCCCATTGGCCTTTGTCACAGAGACATCTGGGTCCAGAAGATTAAGAGTCCAAGAAAACCACTCTTGGTGGCAGCCATGCAGGGCCCGCAGAGCCAGTTCTTTGCTAGATGGTGATTGCGCCCTATGTGCTAAACAGGGGACTTGAGAAAAAGAAAGAGGGAGGGTAAGAAGGGAAAATGGTCATGCTCTTTGATTTCCCAGCTATGATGAAAATTTTTTTGTAGCCATGTCTCTGTTCCTAGGCCAAGAGTGAGTGTATATTTTTGATGAAACTTAAAAATAACTGGATTAAAGGATTGGGTCACCTATTACCTGGGGAAAGCTTTTTAAATTTAAATATCATGGCTTTAGTAGGAAGTAATCTGGGTTATTCAGAACTGAAAAACCTGGCTGCGCAGCGGGCACCTGATGTTTGAGTGATTTGGGTCACGCTGTGCATTTAGGCTAGGAACCCAGGAGGTCAGGTCCTGGTGGGGAAGAGGGGAAGCTGTGAACCAAGCACATATTCAGAGTGGGTAGGAGCTTCCAACTTCTTACTTCTTCTTATAGGGAAGGACACTTTTTCTGGTGTCTGGACCCAGCCAGACCTGCTAACAATATTCTTTCTGGTAAAGATGTGTCTGGCTGCAGGTCCAGGTTCTCTAAGGAGAAAAAGCACATTGGTGTCCATTGCCCAGTGGAGCAGGGGCCCTGGCTTCTAGAATCTCACCTGTGGTGTTGGTGGGAAGCCACAGTCCTTTCCCACTGTGACTTAGGATCTTAGTATTTTACCTCTGGGAGGTTGTCCGAGAAACCTGAGCATCTAGTTCCGAGGCTAGCCCAGAGGGTGAAATGCCTAAGACTGTGCAGGAAGTTTCTAGCTGTAAGGCCTAATAGGCGGAGCACAAGGCAAGAAACTGAAACTGTATCTCTATGGAGACTCTCTGCTCCAGTCTGAATAAAGAAAGGGGTTATTGACTTTTTAAAGCCAAATTCTGAGTCTCACATCACCTATAGAGATTCAGGAGAGCAAAGATCAAACAAAAAGCCAAGTAAATATTCTGTCAATTCTTAACATTTCACACGTCATTTGGGAAGCCTCCTATCCTAGAGAATACCTTTTGACATATTCAAATAGAATTAAGAACTGACCTTCAAATATCTGCTATGCCACCTACTAGCCAGGTGTGATCTTAGGGAAAAGTCTTTCTATTTCTTAAAATTTCTTATTCTGAAGTCTTAAAACTGCAGTAAAATCCCTGCCTTTCCCACTTAACAGAGGGGCCCTGTTTTTTGTGTGTCAGCCGAGACTGTGTGCTGCATGCACTGTGGGAGGATAAGCTATCAGACTTACGTCAAAAACTACATGAGGCTGTGACACTCAGTGTCCCCAGGACAGGCTTGCTACACTGCCTCATTCACTCACACATGCATGGGGCTACTAGAGTCTTGAGGACGACAGGTTGTGTCATACTATGTGTGACACCACACCTGCTTTCCATGTGACAGGATCCCCAGGTCTGGGTGGTTCTTGACTGGCCATTCGGTTGCATCTTTGATAATTGATTTTTAAGGACATTTTACAGAATTATTCACTTTGCATCTTCCTAACTGAATTTAGCTTCAACTAAAAGTAACACTTAAAGATCTGGGGTGGGGAAAGATTAGGGAGATTAGAGGCACCTGGGGTCTGTCTTTTAGTCTTTCCTGGTTTTTTTTTCCCGCCTTTAATCTCATGTTGACTTCTTTTCTTTTTAAAGTTAAAAACTTCACCATTACCCATTGCTCTTTCCACAAAAGAAAGTCATTTTGCTCCCAGAAAGAATTTATATGGGCAATTTAACTCTGAAAGAGATTTGAGATATTAGCCCTGCTTAAAAAGGATTTAAGAGATATTTTTATTAGCCTTGCCTACAGAGGCTTTTGGAGATACTATGATTAGCGCTGCTTACAAAGTTCTGTTCTCAAAGATTTCCATAATTGTCTGGAAGAACTTCTATAGTAGAACTGAGAAATAACCCCCAGATTCTGGTCCTTAGACTCCAAACTCTAAATCACCACATTTTCTGCATCACTTAGATGAAGGAGACCTAGGCATCTGTGTTTCAATTCACCCAAGCCAATTTGCTTCATATAACTATTAAGCACTAATTAATAGTGACTTTAGATGCAAACAGGTTATGTTATATTAAAAGCAGGTCATAGATCAAGTTCTGGTACACTGACATGTGTTAAGTAAAAATTTGTAAAAATAGGTATAAAAATAATTTTATGTAGCTTCCCTCGGCTCTGGTCCCACCTTGAAGGAAGGCAGTTTTGCAGAGGCAGGATGTTTTTATTGGTTAGTGGGTGATAAACAACTTGAGTCCTTAACCTCAAACACCAGCCCTAAGGCTATAAAAACCTGGACTGGGCTCACTCTCTTTAAATAAAAGGATGAGGTGTTTGTCTAGTTCACAAATTTGAACTCCATCACTTTCACCCACTTCTGGCATTCATTATGCTAATTGACAAGCCACTACTTTCACTAGTGGAAACCCATTTCTCACTTTTTTTTTTTGGTACTGGGGATTGAACTCAGGGGTACTCGACCACTGAGCCACATCCCCAGCCCTATTTTGTGTTTTATGTAGAGACAGGGTCTCACTGAGTTGCTTAGCGCCTTGCTGTTGCTGAGGCTGGCTTTGAACTCCCGATTCTCCTGCCTCAGCCTCCCTAAATGATGGGATTACAGGCTTGAGCCACCTGGCTGGCTCCATTTCTCACTTTAATTATGCCAATTAGCAAAGCTTCAGGGGTCCTGAAGAGTTAAAGGGGACTGAAATCCTAGAGAAAATAACCTGTGGAGCATTGGATTTCTGATTAGATCCTAGTTGATGACTGCTTGAAGTTCTGTTCCTAGTTAGGATGGTTCTCTGTCCTGGAATGTAATTTAAACTAATTTCAGAAACACATAGCTGCCTTATATTGTCTCTGCCCAAGTGTTTTAAAGTAAATGTTAGACATCTTAACCAGCTATTAGCTATTCTGGGAAACCAGTAGGAGGGCAGGTACTCTGTACCATGGTATTAGGGCTCCACCTGGAGGGGTGACTGTAGCAAGCAGAGGATCTCCCTCAGCCCCCTTGCCACCCTCGTTTTCTTAGCAGCACCCTAGTTTTTCTTTGACCTCAGAAAACCCAACTTGGTGGTTCTTTCTTATCTTCCTCTTTTTTGCATTGGAGCAGTTTATATCAGAAAGGACTTTCCAGTCGATTTAATGAATGCATGTTTTATCTGATTCTGGAATCTGGTTCGCTTTATCTGAAGCATGGAGGAAACTCTGGTCCTTATCTTCAAAGGGAGCAATAAGCATCAGTTGGTTTAAACAGGACATCATTTAATGATTCCAGGCCCAGACTCCTGCCCAATCCAGACATGAGATTTCCAGTCCATTTCCATTTACCTGGTGTAGTTACTGGTGGCTTTTATCACATCAGGTCGTCATGCGTAAAGGCAAATTCTTCCTGCTGAGAGTAGAATTCAAGAATTCGCTCTTGTTAGAATTGTTGCCTAACTTCACAAGGGCTCAGACTCCTGATGCATGACTGTGAATCAGTACAGCAAGAATTGTTTGTCCCATTAAGTACTTTCCTGATTAGGGTCCAGAGCCAGCAACTCCTAGAAGTAATTGGAATTGAGTGTCAGGAAGAATTTTCTGAATTTATGGGAAGTACAGGGCTGGATCCCAGGTAACTCACAGGAAGGGAAACCCTTTTCCTGTTTATATCTTCCAATGTTCAGAAGAAGAAGAAAAAAAAAAGTACTGGAAAGAATCATCTCAACTTGTAATGGGACACCAGTCTCAGATTTTTAACCAGCAACTAGTATTTTTAAGATCTTGATTTGACAGATCACAGAAGATGTAACTACTTATAATTTTTTTTTGTTGAGGCACAATATTTGTACATCTTTATGGGGTTTATGGTAATTAAACATGCGTATAGGGGCTGGGGCTATGGCTCAGCGGTTGAGCGCTTGCCTCGCATACGTGAGGCACTGGATTTGATCCTCAGCACCACATAAAATAAATAAAGATATTGTGTTCATCTACAACTAAACAAAATATTAAAAAAAATAATAAACATGCGTATACATTGTGTAATAACCAATCAGAATAATATGTACTTCCATCTTGGGAGTTTTGTATACTTGTTATCATTTCTGACTCAGATACAAGCAGTATTTTTTAAAAATATTTTTTAGTTATACATGGACACAGTGTCTTTATTTTGTTTTGTTTATTTTTATATGATGCTGAGGATCGAACCGGGTGCCTCATACATGCAAGGCAAGCGCTCTGCCACTGAGCCACAACCTCAGCCCTAAAGGCAGTATTTTTGACACTGAAAAAATGTACCACCAAATACTCTTCTCAGATTTAAAAAATTTATATGGGGACAGTTATTTCTAATTCAAAAAGGAAGCATTGAAAGAGTTGGTATGAGCTTTGAATTCTAAAAAGAAAGAGTTAATGTGTATCTGCTCATCCATCCATCATGGACCACTTGAACTGTGAGGCCTTTGGGAAAAAGGGCAGGGCTGATGTGACGCTCGAAGAGGGTTAGGGAAATGCTGTGGAGACAGGCCCAGAAACTGTCACCTCTGATCAGCAAGGAAATACAGGGAGGCAAGTTCCTCACTTTGTTTGACTCTAAGTCAACTCTCGAATAGGGTCGGGCTTCCTAGGATACTTGGGAAATCCAATTTTTATTAAGGATTTGTCTTCTGAAGCTTACTGTTGATACTAATTCCTTTGTGGCCCAGCGGAATAAGCCTTCTGCCTGTTGAATGAATGGATTCATGAATAAATGAACTGTAGAATTGTTTGCCTTTTGCTTCTTTTAATACCACATTTTCCTCTCTCCCTTCCTCAACTATTCTAAAGTATTTTAGGTTTCAGGAGAGCACTGATTTTTCAACCACATTTCAGTCCCAATAGCTTCCTGCTATTTCCTAACCCCACCCCCGAAAGCTGAAAGAGATAGAAAGGAAAACTGCTTTCCCATGAATTAGTGGCCAGATGACACTGGAGTCAGGGCTGCCTTACTCTTTTTGTTGGTCTGTTTGTTCCAGTAATAACCTTCCATGGAACTGGCTCATTTTGGCTTAGATTTACTTGAAATTGAATGTCAGCCAATGTTTCAGACTTTTTTTTTTTTTTTGTAATTCTTAATGATTTATGAAAAGTTACTGATAATTTCCTTAGCAAAACACTGTTTAGCTTAGTGGTTTTATTTTATTTAAAAAAATTCTCTTTTTCCCAGTACTAGGGACTGCAGTCAGAGGTGCTCCACCAATGAGCTACACTCCCAGTCTTTTTTATTTTTTATTTGGAGACAGGGTCTCCCTAAGTTTTAGAGACTGGCCTTGAATTTGTGATCCTCCCACCTTAACCTCCTGGGATTTTAGGCATGCACCCCTGTGACTAGCTGGCTCAGTGGTTTTTTTTTTTTTTTTTGGTACTGGGGATTAAACTCAGGGGTACTCGACCACTGAGCCACATCCCCAGTCCTATTTTGTGTTTTATGTAGAGACAGGGTCTCACTGAGTTGCTTAGTACCTCACCGTTGCTGAGGCTGGCTTTGAACTCACAATTCTCCTATCTCAACCTCCCAAAAGTGCTGGGATTACAGGCATGCACCACTGTGTCCCGCTAAGAACCACTAGTTATAATGGTCAACAATAAAGACCTTAGTGATTATAAATAGTCATTATATTAATTACAAGACTTTGACAAAGACCAAACTAAGTCTGGGAGAACACTAAAGATCAAAAGGCATTGACAAAGAAGCAACATTCATTATTGTTACCTGTTACTAGAGAAAAAAATGTATGTACTTGATTGATTCAAGTTTGAAGGAGAATGTGGTAAGTGAAGGAGTCCCCAGTTCCTGGATAATCCTGAGAGTCTTGCCAATACTGGGCACAAGATGAATGCCCAAGCTCTTAGATCTCATGAAATAAAACCTTAATTCTTCCACTTTCCTTGGAAGAATTTTTTAATCAATCCCTTGAAAATCATCATAAGGTGGTGTTTCACTATTACATTCAAAACCTTTACAATTGTTGAAAACTAAATGGAAATCGTACCATTTGACAATTTCACACCACGTCAGTGAATACTAGGCACACTATAAACTTGAGACACACCCTAGGAAACAGAGCTGACCAAGATGTTAAGGAAATCCTGGAGGGGAGCTCAAATTAAGTTCATAATTTATTGCTTGAATTCTCTTGAGATCTAATCACAAATTAGAGATATCACATATAAAGCATTTTAGAAACCAGAGGGGATGCGCCAAGGGTGACTAGCTTTCCAAACAACATTCCACTGAGGAGTATTGTTTTGATACAGCCCTGGAGAACAGAACTATGTAGACAGTGGCTTTGGTTGTAGTGTTTATAACGCACACAGTCAGTTATGGCCATGGCAGTGGAGCACTATAGCTGAGAAGGGCCATTGAAAGGATCTACTGTTTTCTAGTATTTTATTATGGAAAGATTTTCCAAAAAGTTTCTTGTCTCCAGAATAATTGCATTGCACCTAGCAGAGAATGATGTTTTTAAGAAGACTCATTTATGCAAAAAGACTTTTTATCATCAGGGACTATTTTATCAAATAGTCCTTTGACAAAGTCTGTAGTAGTTTGCTATGAACTATTTTGGAAGACTGTGGTGTACCAATTATAGAACTTCTTCTGCTTTAGAAGATAAAATTTAAAAATTGAGCTAGCATCCATTGAACACCCAATAAACAGGATAGGATCTGTCAATTCGAGAGGGTTAGGCACCCATTACCACAACAAAATTACTATTTGAAAAACTACGAGGAGGGAGATCTCTACTTAAGAGGACTTGTCACTGTTTGTTTTTCTTCCTGGATGCACGCCTCAGCAATCACATCCATAAGAGAAGCAATATTTAACCCTGACTTTTGTTTCCTCTTTATTCTAGAAGCCCCCACAGCTTTCTGAAGATGATATCCAGCTAAAATCTGAGAGAGACAGCTGTCGTGCCAATCTCCTGGAGCCTGCTCCCAGCTCTCTTCCCTCAGATCACCAAAACATGGAAATTGAGGTGTCTGTTACAGAATGTAAAAGTGTTCCTGGAATCACCTCCACCCCCCATTCCATAGACCACCCCTCCCCATTCTATTCACCCCCTCACAATGGCCTCCTCTCTGATCACCATGAGTCCTTGGATAATGATGTGGCCAGAGAGATCCGCTATCTAGACGAGGTGCTGGAGGCCAACTGCTGCGATTCTGCTGTGGATGGAACTTACAACGGAACATCCTCCCCAGAGCCTGGTGCGGCCATCCTGGTGGGCAGCCTAAGCCCACCAGCCCACCCAGCTACCCAGCCGGAACCCACTGAGGGAGCAGCGGGCAGGCAGGCACCCCCCAACATCGAGCTCAGTAGAAGCCCCTCTGACACCATGGCAGAGGAAGGAAGAGCGAATGGCCATCCCCCTGATCAGCCCCGGGATATGTTAGGGGACAGCCTGCAGGCACCTGTGAGCCCCAGCTCCTCCACCAGCTCCCGGTGTTCCTCCCGAGATGGGGAGTTCACGCTCACCACCCTGAAGAAGGAGGCCAAGTTTGAGCTGCGCGCCTTCCACGAAGATAAGAAACCCTCCAAGCTCTTTGAGGAGGTCGAGCGTGAGAAGGAGCAGTACTGTGTCAGGAAGGTAAGGCCCTCAGAAGAGATGCTGGAGCTGGAAAAGGAGAGGCGAGAGCTCATCCGGAGTCAGGCCGTGAAGAAGAACCCCGGCATTGCGGCCAAGTGGTGGAATCCCCCGCAGGAGAAGACCATCGAGGAGCAGCTGGACGAGGAACATCTGGAATCTCACAAAAAATACAAAGAGCGGAAGGAGAGAAGGGCCCAGCAGGAACAGCAGCAGCTGCAGCAGCTGTTGCAACAGCAGCAGCAGCAGCAGCCCCCTCCACAGCCCTGCACAGACCCCCTTTCCTCTCACGAACGTCCAAGTCGGACTGAAAATGCAAAGGAGGACATTGTCACAGAGCAGATTGACTTCTCTGCCGCTCGCAAACAGTTCCAGCTGATGGAGAATTCCAGGCAAACTGTGGCCAAGGGCCAGAGTACACCCCGGCTGTTCTCCATCAAGCCCTTCTACAGGCCTCTGGGGTCCATCAACTCGGACAAGCCCCCGACCATCCTAAGACCGGCTTCTGTAGGGGTAGCTCCAGAGGACAGTGGCACGTTGGCAGCCAAGGGGCAGAAAGCCCCCTGTGTGCTAGAGAGCCAGTTGGTGGGAGGAGGCCCCGGCATCACCGCCCCTCAGGGAAAGGAAGGGCCCTACAGTGAGCCCTCCAAACGTGGCCCCTTATCTAAACTGTGGGCCGAGGATGGTGAGTTTACGAGCGCCCGGGCCGTCCTCACCGTGGTCAAGGATGATGACCGTGGCATTTTGGATCAGTTCTCAAGATCGGTCAATGTCTCTTTGACGCAGGAGGAGCTTGACTCAGGTTTGGATGAGCTGTCGGTGAGGTCCCAGGACACCACGGTCTTGGAGACCTTGTCCAACGACTTCAGCATGGACAACATTAGTGACAGTGGGGCTTCCAACGAGACAACCAACGCCCTTCAGGAAAACTCCCTGGCTGACTTCTCTCTGCCTCAGACTCCACAGACAGACAATCCCTCTGAGGGCCGAGAAGGCGTCTCCAAGTCATTTAGCGATCATGGTTTCTATTCCCCTTCCTCTACACTGGGGGACTCCCCTTCAGTGGATGAATCCTTGGAATATCAGGCTGGTCTCCTGGTGCAGAATGCCATTCAACAAGCCATAGCCGAGCAGGTGGATAAGGCCGTGCCCGAAACCAGCAAGCATGGAGCAGAACAGCAGAGACCTGACACAACCCTAGAGGAAGCTGAAACCAAGGCCCCCGGCCCAGAGAAGCCCCAGAGCATGTTTGAGCCACCTCAAGTGTCCTCTCCTGTTCAAGAGAAAAGGGATGTGTTACCAAAGATTCTACCTGCAGAGGACAGGGCTCTTAAGGAAAGGGGGCCCTCCCAGCTACCACCAACTCTGCAGCCCAGTGGCCCAATCAACATGGAGGAGACCAGGCCCGAGGGGAGCTATTTCAGCAAGTACTCGGAGGCTGCTGAGCTGAGAAGCACAGCCTCCCTTCTGGCCACTCAAGAGTCTGATGTGATGGTTGGGCCCTTCAAGTTGAGGTCAAGGAAGCAGCGGACTTTGTCCATGATCGAAGAAGAGATCCGAGCAGCCCAGGAAAGGGAAGAAGAGCTGAAGCGTCAGAGACAAGTCTTGCAGAGCGCACCAAGCCCCAGGACCAAGAACGCCCCATCACTGCCCTCCAGAGCCACCTCCGGCTACAAGACCGCCCCAGGTAAGTGGAGGCTGCGTCCTGTCCATGGATACTCAGGAATCTGTTTCTAGCATATGGGTTTCTGTGTGGAGGCTCTGCTCTGTGTGTGGCAGGGGACACTGGCATGAGGCTTTCAGTGCCAGGAGGGTCAGAGTGCCCTCTGGAAGAACGTGGAGCCCCGATGGTGTTTCCCGCTTCCCAGGAGAGGTGGGAGCTCCTGGCTTGTCGATCCATCCTGGCCTTGGTTTATCGGACAGAATCGTTCTCTTTTACTGGAAGGGCTGCCTCTTGGCAGGGGTCTGGTCATGTGTGGTCCAGAACCCATCAGGGTGGGCCCATGTGTGGGCTGTATTAAGTCAGTGGCTTGACCTTCCGTGACTGGAATGAAAATCAAACCTATTCAATTTGGGGGGGATGTGTTCTATTAACCCTCGTAGGAGGCTGGGTCCCTTCCTAGCAGTCATAGTCATGACTCTGTTGCACATTGACCCACGGAGGATGTCTCTGTCCATGTTCTATGTGATCCGGCTTGCCTTCCCTTACATCACCACGAACCAGTGGTGGCGTGAACAGCTTGATGACGTTCCAGTCAACAGCAGACTGGACATGCCATGGTGGTTCCATGAGTTTCTATCACCTGGTGACATTGTAGCCATTTCTCAGTTGTCAGTAGCCTGTATGATGCCCGCACAGGGATGAGGCGGCTTAACGGTGCACTTCTCAGAACGTGTTCCCCCGACCGTATGCGATGTGTGACTACCTTGGAACTGGGGGAGAGGTCTCATCCATTTTTGTCAAGGGGCCTATTTAGGGGAGTTGAGTTAGGGTAAGCAAAGGCTGGCCTTTAGTCTCCTCCTATTGCCTCCCCTCCCCCACATGCAGTCCCTTTCTCAAATAACTGTATGGATGGTTGTTGATGTTAATTAGGGTAATTTTTGTTGCCATTCTTATGGATAACAGTGTAACCATTCATTCTTTATTTCCCATGTGAATTCGATGGCAATTGGGGACCCATGCTCTTTATCTTAGGAGCTGCTCCGAGTGCTGCTCCATGAACCGCATGCTACCAGTCCACGCTGAGATCAGTGTGGACCTTGAGAAGTATAGCATTTCACCATCGTCCTGAAATCCAAGTGTGGAGTTTTGCATTTTACAAAAATATCAGTCCACAATGGACTGGTGGGGGAGGGACACGATCCTTTGCCAGAGATAATTTTAGAAGCATTACTTTAAAGCATGATTGTCCATCCAGATCTTAAGTCATCTTGACCCATGGCTTCCATTAAATCTGTTAATGATGCAAGGTCACTCTTCATTATTTTTAAATTTTGAGACCATCTCAAACCTAAAGAAAAATTCCCAGGTACAAATGTCTTTTTATTTTGAGCCATTTGAGAGTAAATTGTCAACATGATGCCCCATCACTCCCAGTTTTGTACCATGTCCCTCAGTTTGGGCCTCTCCCATGATGACATTCAAGTTGTGCATCTTTGGTAGGAATACCATATAATTGGTGCTGTATTTTCACTGCCTCCAAATATTTAGTACTTGGTATTGGTGTGTCCCATGATGGGGACAGGTTTTAGTTCTGATCATTTAATATTATTTTTTATCTCTTGAGTGAGGGAGAATCTGCAAGGATTCTACACAGTAAAGCTATATTTTCCATTTCCTTTGTGGAGAGATACTTTGAAACTGTATAATCTTTTTTTCCTCAGTCCTATCAAATGTTAAATCTATTATTTATTTATGTCAGGATGATCTTATAGAAAACTATTATATTCAGTAATTCAATAATTTATCATCTATTTCTTGTTTTGTTTTGGTACCAGCAATTGAACCCAGGGGCACTCTACCACTGAGCCACTTCCCCAGCCCTTTTTATTTTTAATTTTGAGACAGGGTCTCATTAAGTTTATCAGGGCCTCAGTAAATTGCTGAGGCTGGCCTTGAACTTGCAATCCTCCTGCCTCAGCCTCCTGAGTGGCTGGGATTATAGGTGTGTGCCACCATGCTTAACTCATGTATTTATTACTTTTCTTGTTTTTATCCTCCATTTGCTCATGAAGGTCTCATGGGAGTCCTTTCAGGCTAACTTCAGTGTCCTTTTGATGCCCTCATTCTTTTAGCCTCACTTTTTAGCATCACAGGATGTTCTAGTTTCATCTTATACTTTTCCAACCCTGAAATCAGTCATATATTCAAAGAGCACTTGTTCCTTTTAGCAGAGAATGGTATTTAGAAACCAAGATCTGGGTACCAGGTGTGCTCAGTGGATTGTCCCTGCTCCCAGATACCCTCGATGGACAGAATTAAAGATATCTATCTATCTATCTATCTATCTATCTATCTATCTATCTATCTATATATCTATCTATCAAACTGTACGTTCACCCTGAGATTTTTTAATTCTATTCTAGTACAAGGTTCATTCATGTTTTCTTCCTTTCCATATTTATAACTTCCTTCTTAACAACAAAATGCCTGGATAATTCCAGTTATCCCCAATATGTTTATTACTTGGTTAATCCCCCACCCCCACCATGTAATCAGTCTCCAATTTTCCTCTTCGAACTTGGGTACCAACATCACTTTTTGGGTGGCCACTGCCCACCCCTTCACCAATACCTCCTTACCCCACTTTGCTCCAGCACCCTCTACTGGGTCACTGCTGTCCCCTGCCCACCTGCATTGGGCACATTTCACTAGGCCGTTGTAGCTTCTCCCACCTCCATTGCAGGCACTGTATTACTCAGTTTCACCTAATGACTGTCTGGCTGCAAATGTTTAAGAAGAGAAGGGAAGAGGAGGAACACAAGGACCTCCTTTAGGTCATGGCCACAGAGCCAGCTGAGTGCTTGAAGCAAGGAGAACTGTCAGAGAGGATTTTTGTCCAGACTTAACAGTGACAAGTTATCTTTTCACAAAGATTCTTAGTTGTCAGGTTTACTTAAATTTTTTTTTTTTTAATTGGGACATTGTACAGAGATACCAGCTGAACATCCTATCCTGGAAAAAAGTCTTTATACCACTTGGTTTCAGCTCAAGCTGGAGAATCAACTACATCAGTAAATGATACTAAAGGAACATGCATTCTCACTGATGGAGGAAAGTTCTTTGGGCACCTGGACTCCTTTTGCTCACCTGGAAAGCAGGTACCATGGTGCCCCTACACATACCAGTGAGAGCTGGCTCTGCCTCCTTTTGCATTATGTCACTGGAGAACCTTCTCTGATGAATATATGCCCAGCACTGTATTAGTCTATTTAGGCTGCTGTAACAAAATACTATGGACTGATTAACTTATAAACAACAGAAATTCATTCTTCACAGTTTTAGAGGCTGGGAAATCCAATATCAGGGTGCCAGCAGATTTGATGTCTGGTGAGGACCCATTTCCTGGTTCATAGATGGCATCTTTTCTTAGTGTTGTCGCATGCTAAAAGGGAAGAAACAGTCAGCTCTCTATGGCTTCTTTTACAAGAGAACTCATGTATCATAAAGGCTCAACCCTCATGGTTTTATCACCTCGAAAGGTCTCCACCCCATTGGTAATTAGGTTTCAGCATATGAATTGGAGTGGGGAGCAAAACATTCAGACCACAGAAGTGGGTATTTATGTTGTTTTTTCTTCTACTCCATCTCTTGATTGAACACTCACCATATTACCCCCCAAATTACTTGTTAGCATGTAAACAGTTGCCTGATATGAAGACATTTCTCTTAGTTCTCCTATCTGCCGTTGTCTGTCAGGATTCCCCACCAGGATTGAATTTGCCTTAAAACAAGTCAGGGCCCAATGTTGGCAGCAACCCAGGACCACTTTCTCCAGAGCTTCCCTCTGTGCTAATGCTGATCTCCTTTCCCCTGTCCCGTCCCCACAGGATTGGTTTGGGTCCCTTTAAGAAGATAGTAATTCATCTGTGTAAGTCTGCTTTCTGCCCTGGTCTGGTTGTCACATTGAACACAGCCACCTTCATGAGGTGTGTGCCCCTCATTCCTCCATGTTTATCTCTAGAACATTTAAAGAAGATTCCACGTCTTCCCAGAATTGCAACATGGATAAAAAGAAACTGAATACTAATGTGATTTTCTGTCCGTGCCTGGAAACCTTTGTAGGATTGCCTGCCAACCAACCTCTGAGTGTGTGATCAAGGAGGAAGCTGACACATTAGTCTGAGCAGTCACACTGAACAATCCATGGCCAGGGTCAGGAGTCCTGGCTCTAACTTTGGTTTTGTGAATGAAATATAACTAAGTCCCTAAGTCCCGACTGGACTGCTTCTCACTTCCTGCCAGAAGAAGTGACTCAGCTGATTTGTTGTATGACTCAGATCAATGATTCGATATTAGGTGATGACAAATATAATTTCTAACTTCTGGTACAAACATGCTGGAATCCTAAAACCTTAAGGCAAATAACATTCACTGATACCAAGATGTGATAAGGAAGGAGAGATATACTAACCCTTCCATTGATAAATTATCTAGACATAAATCCTGTTCCCTAGGTGTCAAAAAGATACTTGGTTTTACTTTTAGTTTTTCTGTTTTGTTTTGATTCTGACCTTTAAAAGATGGAGAATGGTAGGAGTTCTATTTTGAAAGGATATAGCCATTTTCAAAGACTCATTATCTGGAAAGTCTACCTTGTTGGCTCTCATCTGACTCTTTTTTTTTTTTAAAGTTTTTTAGTTGTAGATGGACACAATGTCTTTATTTTATTGCTTTGTATGTGGTGCTGAGGGTGGAACCCAGGGCCTCACGCATGCGAGGCAAGCGCTCTACCGCTGAGCTACAATCCCAGCCTTCATCTGACTCTTAAAGGAAGGAGAACCTCTGAAAGAGAACTGGAGTGACACTTTGTTCATGAAGAGATGAACAAGGTATGCAGTCCCTGCTCTCAGAGAACTTTTGGTTCAGTAAGGGAAATGATAGCGGCACAGCAACTTTATGTCAGAGAAGCATGGGGACCAGTAGGAGCACAGAACAGGAAAACTACTCATTTGGAGGATAGAGAAAATCTTCTTTTCTTGGGGAAATAACCATCTAAGCTGAGAATTGAAGGCAAAGAAGTTGAGCTAAAGCGGGTGGGGGAGATTGCTCCTAGCAGGTTTAAAAGGAATTGGGAACTTGGCACACTTGAAGTATTTATATAAGGCCAAGGTCGGTTAAAGGCAGAGATTCAAACAAAACAAAAATTGATTTGGAGCCAGATAACAAAGAGCTACATCAATCAAGTTAAAGGTTTTAGACTTGAAACTTTATTCTGTGGTCAGTGGAAAGCCAGTGAGGACTTTCCAAGGCCTAATTGTCTCCACACATCTCCAAGCTGTCCTGTCCATGAATTGATGGACTATAAGTGTTCCTGCTTTAATGAGTGCATTAGGCGGGGTTGGATCAAGCTCTTCCATGTCCCAGTACTTCTGAAGGCATGCTGCCATCTTGACAAACTGTTTGCTGAGAGTTTGCGCATGTGCGCCTCCTGCTGATATTGTGTAGAAGTGGAGAATAAAGGAAGCAACTTGGCATCTGCAGGAGCCCTACTTATTTATTTATTTTAATATATTTTAGTTATACATGGACACAGTGTCTTTATTTTTGTTTATTTATTTTTATGTGGTGCTAAGGATCGAACCCAGTGCCTCACACGTTCGAGGTGAGCGCTCTGCCACTGAGCCACACCCTTGGCCCCTGCAGGAGCCCTATTTAAAAGGGCGACACTGCTGTAATACATCCTTAAGGAAAAAATGGGGGGAAGAGGGCTGTCCAAACATTTTTTATTGATGTTATAGTTAGTTAACATCATATTAGACATGTTTCAAATGTCTCTTCATATTGGGAGTGTCAACAGACGGTTCTCACTTTAGTGCCTCTGTCTATTATTAGATATCCTGGTTTCACTTCCAGGTTCTGAGCATGCCAGAGACACTTAGGTGACAATTAGTTTTTTTTTTTTTTTAAATAGTTTTCTGTTTTCATACTGGATGTTAAATTGATCTACCAAATTAAATGGTTTTGCCCAGTGGGATGGTGCATTATGGAGAATGGTAAGAGGAGGTGTGGCTGTTGCCCTTGTTACTGGAATGTCTGCTCATGTCTCCTAATAGTGGAAAGATATGATTGCTATACATCTTATAAAAATGAAATTTACATGGAGTGTTGACTGTTGAGGTCAGTTTGGATGAAAATTTCTAATGAGGTGATCATTACATTACTCTAAAGATTATTAACTGAGTCTTTTTTTTTTCCTTCCTCATTATCTTTAAATGTCACAAAGGAAAGTCCTAGAAAGAAAAAAAAAAAGATGTATAATGTATGTGAATATCAGCACAGTATTCATGAAGTAGAGCTTAATGGCTTGTTTTGTGCCATATTAGAGTCAGACAAGACCAAGCTTCATTGCTCCACAGTAGAAAACCCTTTATCAGCAACTGAAGGAGGGGGTTCCATCACAGGCCCAGTGGGAGGGGGCCATCAGCAGCATGCAGTGCCCCTCCTGCCAGGCAGGCACTCACTGGGCGGCTTGTTAGGGACCCAGCTGGCCTTGTGAAGCTAGCTAAAGCTTAATGTGGAATGTCCCACAGATGGCTATTGTCCACTGCTGTGTTTCTTGAACATTCTCTGGTGACACAAGTCAAATCACAGTAGCTGTGACTCAACAAGACCCTTCAGCTCTGTGCCCTACTAGTTATGTCACTCATATTTTCTCATTTCTCATTTCTCCCGACAACCCTCTAAAATCTAACACAAACTTTCTGAACCCTTGATATACTTCTGGATTTAGACTTTTCCCGATTTTAGAAAAGTCATGACGTGTCAATACTATTATTTAGAAAAGAAATGCAGTGCCCATGCCAGGATTTAACACAATTGGCAGGTTCTGGGGTAGCACCCTGCCATGAAATTAAATATCTGCTGTAAAACTTAGGAAAAATGAGTTGTATTAAGTGGATAAATAAATACTAAAGAGTCTCATTTCTGTTTTGCTGCCAAATAAGTTATGAAACAAACAAACAAACAAACAAACTTGGTTTTTAGAACTTTATTGATTTTGGAATAAAGCATAGAGACCTATAATATTATTCTCTTTCAAAGAATCAATACTAGAGCTCAGAGAGACTGAATAAATTGTCCAAAGCTACTCAGCCAAGAAGTGGGAAAGCCTGGCACGAACCCAAGCCCACTTGCCCTAGACTCCATGTTCTTTTCCCAGCCTCTCCTGTACCTCTGCTGAGCCACTCCCCTCTCCAGCCCTCAGTGACTGAGCTAAGCCTCCTTCTGCCTTCTCCCAGTCACGGGCCTGATTCCTTCATTTTCTGGGTCCCTTCCGAGCATCTTTTTTGGAGCCCCTGTAGCTCTGGAATTCTCTGCTTTCAATGGCCTGGGCATATGAATTAGGCTTTCAGAGGCCACAAAAAACACCACCATAGTGATCTGAATCGTTCCTCATTGCTTCAAAATGGAGTTCCAATGCCCCATTCATAAGTAAGCTAAATTGCTGGTTCTATCCAAAGATTCAGGGGGATGGCAGGGGAACTGACATAGTTCATGTCACCTGTCTAGCCTGGCTGTTCTTGTGTTTTCTGATAGTTCATTTCCCAGACAGAAGCTCAACTGTGTGCTCTGGAAACAGTCTTATTCCCTGAAATCATTGAAAGAACGAGGTATACACACAAGAAATTGACTTGTTAATTTGAGGACCAGCAGGGATGAACATTCACTCTGTTAACTCAATATGAACAGCTTAGGTGTAGTGGGGTCAAAATGAACTAATTTAAACTTTGAATGTCATTACTGCTTTCAGCTGTTCTCTTTTCCTTTCCCCGAATCTCGCTGTTTATCTGAACCCAGTAAATAAATTCCTTTAAAAAATACACACCACTTGGAAAGAAATTGGTAGGAAAGGCCTCCACTGAAGCAGCATTTGGTCAAAAGGTGAGGGTATGTAATGGAAAGAGGATTTTTTTTAGCCTCACTCTTGAGAAGGCAGAGACTCCCAGATTTTTTCTCTGACAAGCCTGGCTTTTGGGCAGTAGGGCTTGGGAAAAGGCAGAATATCCCCCCCCACCTCCCCAATCAGCTTAATTTCCTGTGTGCAAGCAGGTTCAACTCTACTGCTAATTTTGCTGGCTCTTTTGATAGATCCGGGGTGTCTGGGTTAGCTCCTGTTGGGGCTCCTGCTTGATGGGGTTAACACTAGATGTCCTTGTTTGCTGGCTCCTGCACGGTTACTCCATGCTCCAAGTGGAGAGAGGTGGGCACTTTCCATGGAAGAAAGTGCATAGTCTTGAGCTGAGAAAGAGGAAGTGAATCGAAGGACATAATTCTTGCAAGATCCCTGGTAAGAAGTGAGCTAATCAAAGCCAGGCTTGGGAGCAGGATGTCCCCAGTGACTGCTAGGGCCCGGGCAGGATATGACTGTGTCTCTTACTGACCGTAGTTATTTGCTCTGTGCTTTCCGGGGAGTTTGACATTTCAGATCCATTTGATGAGAGTCACGTAGGAGTTGCTTTTCTGCAATGGCTGTGAACCTGAAATAATAACAGAACGTGTGTCATCAAATTGCTTTCTGTTCCTAGTTTTTTAAATTTTTCCAGGTACTTCCACAGAATTAAAGTTACTCTTATAAAACTTGGGTTCAGGAATGAGTTTTCAATAGTCACACTTTTTCAAAAACAAAGGAATGACAAAGTTCATCATTAAATGTATTGAGTGATAATAAAACTGCAAATATTACCATCAATTTGCTTCCCTTTTTCTTTTATTCTTGTTGGGAGGTGATGTTCACCCAACCTAGGCTACCACATTGGTAGAAGTGTGAAAAAGATCTTGGGAGAAAGTATGCTCTTCACTGTAATTGTGACTGTTTTAATTAACTTTTTATCTCTTTTTCATCTTTTTTTTTTTTTTTTTTTTTTTTTTACCAGCGATTGAACTCAGGGGTACTCAACCACTGAGCCACATCCCCAGCCCTATTTTGTGTTTTATGTGGAGACAGTGTCTCACTGAGTTGCTTAGCACCCCGCCATTGCTGAGACTGGCTTTGAACTCGCGATTCTCCTGTCTCAGCCTCCCTAAGTGCTGGGATCTTTTTCATCTTAAACTTGGCTTTCCCAGAGTAGCAGAGCTCTTTCCTCCTTGCATTTTGTCATCTTCCAGTGGCATTCATAGGTAGACCCAATATCAGCAGTTCATCCAATACCCTCTTACTTTGAAGCAATCCTATTTGACAGTTTCTCAGGTTGGTTTTACCGGGAAGGGGTACTTCTCATTCCTGAGCTAGGTTTATGAGGAAAAGATTCCCATCATTCCACCCTGGGGCCTTCAGAGGAGGAGACGAAAGCACAAGGGACCAGCTCCTAGTGTGGGCCACAGCCTGTGTGTTCTTGGGCTGACATGCAGGATGTTCCCTTTCACTGAAAGGAAAGGAAATAGAAAATGCCAAGTCTGAGCTCCTTACTTTCTGCAGACTTGTGAGTTGCTTTCGCTGTTTGCAACCTGGTCCCAATGCAGTGTGAAGAAAGGAAGGTCATTGAAGGAGGCCTGGGCCAAGGCATGTCATCTGGTGGGTGTTTTTGTTCTATTTGGTGTGACTTTTAAATATGAATGGGCGGTGGCTTTTTCTTTTCTTTTGAGAAATGTAGAAAAACAAAGGATCTTTGAAGACCTCAGGCTCCATGGAGATGGAATCTAACAATCACAGAACTCTAAAGTTTTGATTTCTACAAAATACCTCTAAACTTCTGGAATCCACATTTTTTTTTACTTTTTGAAGTTTGACATGTTCCTACAGAAGAAGAATCCGGGCTTTCAGGACTGACAACAGCTGTGTTCTGAATATACACAGCCCTCTCCCGGGTTCTTTGGGTGGGAGGAATTGCAGATTCTTTTCTCTGCCCCCTGTCAGCATAGCCAACTTCAAATGCCCAAGGGAAATCCGTCTTGCTTGGAAAATCCCTAAGCGTAGCCAAGGCACAGCTTGCTGTCTCTGGACTAGAAAATGGTTTATCTCTTTCTCATAAACAAACAGGAAACACAAATTCATGTTTCCCAGTTTTCCACTCATGGTGGGAGACAGTGCTGGCTAATTTGTAATGAAATCCTGCCACTCTCCCTGTTCCTTAGTCTGCCTCACAATGAGACAGCCCCAGAGCCTACACTCTTAAATTCCTGCAATATACCTGCTTTTATAACCTGCTTTTTCCTCTTAATATATTTTGAGTATTTTTCTATTACTTTAATTAGTCCTCTAAATTGGAGAGTCAGAAATGTGATTTGTGATGGCTAATACTAGTCATAACTAATGTAACCATTCTCCTGTAGCAGATACCTTGGTGTAATTATTTTTAAAATTACTAAGGTAGAAGTTCTTGTACATAAGTTTTGTACTCATTTTTAATTGTTAGCCAAACTAGTGCCTGAAAGTTCCTTGGGAGCTGATTAGTCAGTATACATGGGAGAATCATATCTCCTAAACTGTCTTCTTTGAAATTTTAATAGGAGTTCCATGAAGTGAGTTTCTTTGGTTAAATAAATGTAAGCAATGCTGCATTTTTATTCTTGCATTAGCAATTCATAATTTATTAGGACCAAACCCAGATGTCTTCCAGTAGGAACTCCCCTCCCTCATCCTTTTAAAAATCCAAGTTTATTTTTGCAGTGCTTTTTTTTGTTGTTGTTTTATTTTCAGCATCAAATACCAGCTCACATAGCTAAGGTAATAGGACACAGGTTTGGAAACACAGCTTTGAAACTGATCCAGCCAAGCCAAGCTATTTACCCTTAAACACCTGTAAAACTTTTAGTCTGATATTACTCTAGATGCAGTAGTTTGAACAAAAATCACATTTGTGAAATAAATTAAAAAATGTTCCCTATTCTCCACTCAGAATTTCAGTCTGATTTTGTTCTGTTGTTTCCCCAGGCAGTGGTAGAGGTCACTTTGCACCTGCCCCCTGCTCTGTTAACCATCAGGCCCACCCTTCAGTCTAAAGCAACCCAAGGCTGCCCTTAGCTCTTTACGGCACAGTCTGTTCTTGTTGTTTCTCAGAACAGTGACTGGGGTCCTTCAAGAGAACTCTTCTATAGAGTGTTGAGTCCAGGTGAAAAACTAGACAGTTAATTGCTGGATTGGAGGTATTTTCAGCTACTGAATCACTTGGCAGGTGGATAAACCTGTGAGAGCAAGGCTGCCTGGGGTAAGCTGGGGTGGACCCTGGGGAAAGTGGGGAAGTGAGATTCACACTGGAGCAGAGACCAGTGAGCACCAAGGCTACCTCACTGTTGGCGGCATGTCCTCAGGGGCAAAGAACTTCAAAGGGCCTCATGATGCCACCGGTAAGGATGTGACCGACCTCGCAGGCCTATGCACAGACCATTGACATCACATTCCTGTGATGATCTCTGAGGTCCAACAGTGGAGGTACCTGCAGTGTCCACTACTGGGAGAAAAGCACCAGAAATTTCTTTCCATCCTCATGGAGACAGTGGAGGATTACAGGGCCCAGTAGAAAAGCTTCCCCTGATACTGACCAGAAGTCTGCAGATGAGGTATAGCACTTTCTTTGTCTGGGGACCTGTGACGGCCCCTCCTGAGACTGTGACATGGTCTTGGTTATTGGAACAAAGCCTCTTCTCTCAGACTGTTGTCAGCCACCTTCTCTTTGAGGCCAGCTGCTCTAGGCCTACTAAACCAGCCTTCCTTCCTGTGACCTCTGGTGGCTATCACTGGTAACACTTGCTCCAGGGATGGGTTTGGATTTGCTGGAATGATAGGAAATCAGCCAGAAGCGTCTTTACTGTCTCATGGCCGACTGCTTCTCTGGAGCAACTTTTCACCCTCTACAGGTTCCTTGCAACCTTCCACTACTCCTAGAAATCAGCTACAACCAACACAGGGTTTGAGTGTCACACTATAATTGTGACTATCAACTGCTTCTTGGGCTCCAGCCTCTGGGCCTCTGTGATCTAAGCCATTTCCAGGTGTCATGACATCCATCCTAACTACACCACAGGTTTGTCATAAGGATTATGATATGATATGAAGGCCATATGTGAAATGCCAGATCAGTGTGCTTGTCATTGCCAGAGAGCCACAGAGTATGATTCTGTGGCCCTGAATGTTTGATTTCATGTGGTCCAGTGAAGGCCTTTGAACTTTCCCTCCAGTTCCTTGTGGGAGGTTCTGTTCCAAGTCCCAAGCATTTGCTAAGGGGCTGGTATGTATGTTTTCTCATGGACTTTACTGGTTTTCTTAGCACGTGTCAACTCCCATGTGCCGTGTACCACAGCTTCTCCTGGGATCCATCAGTGACCAGGACGAGATAGGCCCTACTCTAAAGGGGTCTTCATTCAAATGATTGCGAGGGGCGGGGCTTCATAGACAGTTGGAATGGTTCCTGTCTTCAGGTCATTTTGCATTCTGTAGACAGATGCTTCGATAACCACATATCGAGCAAAGGCTTTCACAGGAGGTAAACCAAGTTCTGCAAGGTAGGAGGTCTGCTGCCTGGTATGTGAAAGGCAGCAGCTAGAGGTAGGGAATTTCAACTCTGTCTTCCGGCCATTTAGTGCTGAAAGAGTGGCTGATGGGACATGACCTGGACACTTGAGAGGTCAACTGGAAGATGACGATGATCAGCAAAGCAACTTGGTGTCTATTTCTGGTCCTGGAAAAGTGGCATAATGCTCATGAAACTGTGTGTTCTCACTCGAGAGTCCCATTATCCTTTGAGAGAACAGTTAAATGTTCTACTGCTAGACTCATTGGATGCTTTCTGTTCTAAATACTAATTTTATAAATGTCAACTCAGTCTTTCTAACAACTGTCTAAGGGCGGGTACTTCTGTCATCATACCCGCTTTACAGATGAGGAAACTGAGGTATAAAAACAGTGAGTTGCCAGCCCAGAATTACTTGGCACCTAAGTAGTGGATTCAGACTCCAGCATGAGCACTCCAGAAAACTTGTGTGCTTACCTCTGTGCTAGACCATTTCTCAAGCCATCAATTAAAAGTCAGTTGTAATATTAGAGGTGTATGCTCAGTATACAGGGGTAAAATGACCCCTGTCTGGGATTACTTTAAAAAATTCAAGAAGTTGAAGGAAGGAAGGATGCAAGGAAGGACAGACCACAGGTGGTAAAATCTTTATAAATGTTTATTGTAGGTTATTTTAAAATGTTTATGGAGTCATTATTAGCAGTTCCTAACTTCCATATTAAAAAATAAAAATGATTTCTTGTGAATTTGGAGATTGTGAAATATTTATTAGTGTTAATATCGTTTTTAAATTGTCTGGATTATGCAGATCAAAGCAATGCTTCTCATTGAGTTATTAATGCAATTGTGGCTGTGAAGTGGAAGCCCTCTTTTATATGTTAAAAACTACTTTTGTCCAGGTGCCATGGAGCACATCTGTAATCTCAGTGGCTTGGGAGGCTGAGGCAGGAGGACCACAAGTTCAAAACCAGCCTCAGCAGCTTGACAAGCAACTCAGTGAGACCTTGTCTCTAAATAAAATACAAAATAGGGCTGGGGGTGTGGCTCATTGGTTGAGCGACCTTGAGTTCAATCCCCAGTAATCCCCTCTACTCTAAAAAAAAGGGGGGGCTGGAGATGTGACTCAGTGGTAAAGTGCCCCCTGTGTTCAATCCCTAGTACCCCAAATAAACAAACAACAAAAAAAACCTACTTTCTACCTAATCAACAAATGTGATGGCCATATGCCTTTTTTTTAATTGATAAGGGTTGATCTGCTTGCCAAATGTGTTTGATAGAATAGCATAACATCTGAGTTGGAAGAGCTCACAAAGACAGCTTCTTCCCAGACTCATTTGACAGCTCAGAGAATTTAAGTGATTGGAAGATTGAAATGGAACATGAAAGGATGATCTGTTGCCAATCACATAACCAGTTAATGGAGGAGCAAGAATTCAAATCTGGGGTTTCCGAGCTGTCAGCCCTTCCAGGTTCATTGGGAGGAGCCTGTGCTGGTTAGGGGCCACAGCCGCCCACATAGAGACTCAGGCTCAGCCTACACCTGTGACTCCTGCTATGTCAGGCAGGTGCCAAGGAAGAAGTCTGGGATGTCAGATGAAGGCAGCGAGTTCCCCCAAGCTTGGGACCAGAAGCTATCATGTGAGACTTTAACTTCCCCTAGCTCTATTCAGAGGACAAAATGTGACTTCTTCAATCCTACATCCTTTAAGAGCCTCACATGGCTCAGCTGGTGCCCCCAGTGCCACCCACTTGGGGGCTTGAAAGGACCCATTTATTCTGTGTGTTTTTCCACATTCCTTGTTGCAGAGCCCAGCTGGGGCACCCTCAAAGGACCTGGGTAGAAAAACCCTCACCATCGCACCTTCTCGGAGGTTCACGTGGGTCTCTGTGGCACTGAAATACTCTTTGATGGGCCAGAAGCCAGGGCCAGGCCTTTGCCAAGAGGGAAGGATACAGGTGGTCTTAGCAAAAGTGCCCAGAGTCCCCACACCACCATTTAATGAACCACTGGCCTCATCTCATCCTGGAGAGCATCTCAGGGCTGAAATCCTACCACTCCACATCTGGGGGCACCCTCCCCCCCCACCGCCTTTGCTGGCAGTCATTCCTTAAGGTCTGGAGGGTCTTAAGCTCAAATGCTTTCAAGACCCCAGCAGGTAAGGTAAATGAATGAAGCTGACCCATGTAAGTGACCTGGGAGGAACAGCCTCAGTCTCATTCAAAGGGTTTGCCACACTGTGCTGCCTGTGCAGATAGCCAGGGCAGAACAGCCGACACTTGGCCACCTCTGACACAGAGGACACCAGGAGGGCCGGGTTCCACCCCTGGCTCCGGGTTCCACCTCTGCACAGCTCCCATGCTGCAGAACCTCAGGTTTCCTCATCAGTAAGAATTGAGTCTCTAAGGCTCCAAGGTACCGCCTCCTCTGAGTCTCATCCTCTGATCTGTGACAGAATACACCGTCTCCATAGCAACCGGGGCCAGCGCTGGTCTGACTACCAGGTTTGCAAAGTGCCCGCCAGGCCTGTTTCACCTAACTGACCTTTTAGAACTGGTGTCCTTGAGGTCTTTGTTGGATGGGTGTGCACATTCTCTTCCATGTTTTATCCCCTGCAATAAAAATGGCCTGCGCTTCGCCATTCTGGGGGCACCCTTGATGTCAGAAGTTGCCTTTTCTTTTTGCCGGTTTCTCTTCTTTCTGAAAGCAGTCACGAGCGGACGAGCTTAGAAAGGGTGTTCTCTTCGTGTTGTTTCAGGGAAAATAGAGAAAGTCAAACCTCCTCCATCCCCCACAACCGAAGGCCCCAGCTTGCAGCCTGACTTAGCCCCTGAAGAGGCTGCCGGAACCCAGCGGCCCAAGAACCTGATGCAGACCCTCATGGAAGATTATGAGACACACAAATCTAAAAGGCGCGAGAGAATGGATGATAGTAGTGTAAGTTTTTCCTCCTTTCCTTTCACTTCTCCGAGGGCGACCATCTGTGTGGTGTGTGGTGCTCCGGTTCAGGCGTGGATGTGTATACAGTTGTCTCTGAAGGGCATCACAGTTCCAAAACCAATTTTCAAATGTGTGGTTTAACATGAGTGCAGTTGGGTTTGGGTTTCTGCCTTGTTTCCCAAACAACATCCTTTTCTGGCCAAGTATAGCTTGAGCCCACTGGCCAGGCTAGTGCATGAAGTGTTTGGTGTGTACAAAGACAACACGCATGCACAGTGCTGGGGGGTGTGGGGGAGTGAGCGCCAGGGAGCTGCTTGGCCTACTCTGTGCAGATTCTATGTTTTTAGAGAACTACAAAATGCTGCTGCTTCAAAAATCTACATTGTAGGCAATCACTAGAAATGTTACAGTGTGCTTAAAAAGGCAAGTGTAAACTGGGCAAGGTGACTCATTCCTGTAATCCCAGTAAGGGAGGCTGAGGCAGGAGGATTGCAAGTTGGAGGTCAACCTCAACAACTTAGCAAGGCCCTAAACAACTTAGTGAAATACTGTCTCAAAATAAAAAAGGCAGGGGACATTGCTCAGTGATAAAGCACCCCTCGGTTCAATAACCCAGCACCCCCACCCCCCAATAAGAAGACACGTGTTTTGGCTTGTTTCCAAGCCTGTTGTATAGTTTGGCGAGAAAGAGCCATTTTAAACCACATGACTACCCTGCCACCCCCCGACCTCCAGAACTTTTCACATGAACTATGAAGGAAGCCATCCACTCTGATTTCTTTGTTCTGCAAGAGACTTCAGAGTTATTCCATATTGTCCCAAGGAGCCTGGGATCAGCCTCAAGGTTTCACGCCATCCCTGAGGAGTCTCAGGCATCAGTCTCTTAGCGTCCCTGGGAGTAAGCACTCCCTGGCCCCAGTGTGCTCAGGTCATACCTAGCTGGGATTGCTACACTGTCCAGTTTACCCCTGAGCTCCTGCCTTATCCCTGTTGTCTCAACATAATGATGAATAGCACCCCTTTCCCTCTAAAAAGTGTCCCACTTTAGATGATGAACTACCCTGTCACCTTAAACTTGAATGCCCTGGGGTTCACAGTAGGAAATCCATACCGATTTACACTTTTCATGCCCTGGCAGGCTCATCCCAAGCTAAAGGATTTCTGGGATAGAAGCCAGGATTGAAAGTTGCTTTCCAAATATGTGGTGAGGAAAGAAAGGAAGAAAATGCACACAGGGGAGCTTGTGGTCTGTTCTCTGGATTTCACAGTGGGTTGGGGCCTGGCCCTCAGTGTCTGCTGAGGACATTCCTATTGGGCTTCACTGTGTGTGGAGGGCGTCAGCTCCTCCCTGAGCCTGTAGGACATATCCTACCTACTAAGTCTCTTTAGCTAGCCCTTCTTTGCAGCCCCAGTTTTGGTACAGAGTTCACATTTAGGTATTTTTGGTTGCCTATGGCTGTTTTAAAGGGTGGTGCAGATAAGTGTGTCCAGAACATATATCAGCAGCTTGGGTGGAGGTTTAGCCGAGTGGGTCCCTCACATTATAATGTGGGTGGGAAAGATCAAGTAGACCCTCTTAGTAGTGACCCGTTCAAATGTTTTCAAGCACACCCTGTGTTTATCACTTAAGCCTGCTTATTGTGTTGGAGTGTAAATATTAGAAAAGAAACATTGTACACAGAAGGGAAGAGCCAGTTCTTAGTCCTTTCATAGGCAGAGGGCTGAAGTCGCCTTCGTGCCCGCTCTGACACTCAGGCAGCCACCTCATGAATGCCAGCCAGGCTGGATTTCCCTTTGGTATTAATGAAGCCAAAGGGAAAGTATGGAGTCAGCATTTTATTCAATATTCGAATTATCCCTCCCTTACACAGTGAAGAGACAGCTTCCTGCCTCTATTTTGCCCAAGTAAATCAACATTTCAGATAAGAAAAAAGTCTACGAACTAATCAAGCTGTTGCTATCTCCAGGTCTTGGACTCAAGGCCCAGTGTTTTGAAATAGAACTGACATTACAATCGAACCAAGTATGTTTTTGAAAATTCTTTTAAGAACAGGACAAAACTTATCCAGTGTCTCCCCTTTTCAGAGATCCAATCTCAAAAACGTATGCTCAGATTGCATATAAAGCAATTATGTGATTTTTAGTGAGACTGAATTTCAGGGCTGCCTCTTAGCCTGTCTCCTAGTCCTTCTGGTTTAGGGGATCTTTTCTGTTATATCTGCATCAGTCACTGGAAAATGTTTTGAAGTTTGCCTGTAGGAATGAATAAACTTCCTCCCCCCTCCAGCTGTATGTGGTCCCTTGTCCATTTTTCAATAGTTGTCTCTTATATGAGAGGGATAGTAACAGAGAGCAGATGGGTTGCTTGGTAGCTGGCTATGTACCTGGCTTCCTTATCCCTAGAAACTAAGGACAGTTCTTCTAAAGATAAACTAATTCTGTTCTGCTCCATGCACATACATTATTAGCAGGGCAAAATGGCTTTGTAGATTGTGCACCCGCTAAGAACCTCACATGGCTCACACTGATGTCCCCAGTGTCACCCAGTGCCATACAGCATCTGCCCTGTCATCTTACCAGCCAACATTTCCTTCCAGCAAGCCCCTTGGCAGCCTTCTGCTTGCCCTTTTGGAAATTAGAAACCACATTTTTAAGTATCCTGTGGATCCTTCTCCAGGATCAAAACCCAAGCCTAGAAAGTAGCAAGTCGTTTATAAATTGAATAAAAAGAATTCTTACTTGCTGTGCTTCCCAAGGAGAATGCAGACCTAAAAACAAAAATGACAGATAATTGGGATGCATCTATGGTAAGGTACGTCAGACGCATTGATTGATATCAATGAGCATGAAGGTCAGAAGAAAGAGAAGGAGCCTGTATGAACCAAGCCTGCAGTTTTCCTGAGAGAATTCTGCCAACAGAACTGAAGAAAACTGATCCTTGCCATTCAAACAGGTCCAGTGTCGTCCTAATCACATCAGAGCAGTGACAGTGTGTAGAGCTGTCCATAGCGCGGGGCCCCGCTCTCTCCAGTTTTCCCAGTTAATGAAAAAAAATATACAAGACAGGCCAAGAGGCCCCTGGCTCAGGGAAGCTCATTTTGCAGTTGGTGAGCGAAAAAGGCCAGTGACACAGGGAACATCCCCGCCCCCCCAAGTATCCCCAAAGGGCTGTACTTAATAGAACTTGAGCAAGGTGCTCCCTTTGTGGTCCAAGTCCTCCCCCACCTGGACGGGCTTCCTTGTTCTGCATAAACACCAGTGGGTGTCTCCATGCTCAAGGCCTCAGCCCACTCATTAGTGGAGTCCTTGGCTAATTTTTTGAGGAAGGAGTGTTTCTATGGCCACCCCCACACCCAGGGCAGTTTACCAGCCTACCCAGGGTCTTTATATATTAGAAAAAGACCCTGTTCCCTCTGAGAGGCCGTAGCCCTGCACCAGCCTCACCATTCATCCCTTTAATCATTTACTTCTTTAACCTGGTAATTTTGCAGTGTGCCCAGATGTGGCCATCCGACTTTCAATGCAGGTTTCTCTGATCTGGAATTGTTATCTTACTGGAAATGCCCCCTCATCTGTGTCTGATGCCATCTCTGGTCAGTCATGCAACTCATAATGGACAGATGAGTCATAGTTTCCTAAAGAGCTTCTTGTGCCTTGCACAGGAGCTGATTTGAGGTGGGGATGGGGAAGACCCTGCCCGCTGTGGATCTGGAGGATGGTGAAGCTGGAGGGCACAAATGATGAGCTATTTGGGTTGCTTTCCTTCAGGCCTCAAGAAGCCCTTTAGGAAATGGATTCATGAGTCCATTATGAATTGCGTGACTGCATTTAGGTAAACACTATTCTGGCCATTTGTTCCCACAACCTGACCTGGGCCTAGGAAGGTAACAATGAGGGCTCATTGAGTCATTGGTGTTCTTGAACATGTTGGTAGATTTCTCCCCCTTTTCCAGTTGAAGGGAGGTGGCCCAAGTCAGCTCAGAGCCTCCTGTGTGCTCAGTCCCCATCTTTACTTCCAGCATAGGATCTACTCAGTAGGGTTTTCCTGTGTTTTCTGTCTCCCTCCCTCCCTTCCCCACCTTCCCTCCTTTTTTCTCCTTCCCTCCCTCCCTCCTCTCTGCCTGACATTATTACTGAAAGATCTTCCAACCACCCTTGCCTGTTTCTGAGTAAGAGAAAGACTCATCAGTTCCCTGAGATATATCAAAACTGGGGGCTGGCACTTCCTCTCTAGAAGATTTGCCACCTCCCATTTCCCTCTAGATGAAGTCACGTGTGGAGAGATGTGGGTGAAGGAAGCCCATCTGCCCTAGTGCTCCTTCCTTCCCCAAGCTCTAGAGGACCCAGCTACAACCAAGGACACTTTGTGTTGCTCATTCTCTTTCTCAGGCTCTCACTCACACCACAGGGAAGTTGCCAAGGAGAGGAGAGCTTCCAGCTCATCTCCCAGCCATTAGCCTGATCACTTCAGAACTGTAATTTTTACATGTAATATGTAAGAAACTGTTGATGCCCACTGATACGTGAGCCCACAGACTCTGGTGTACTAAGTCTGTGACTACCAGTACCCCAAACCAGCCAACACCTCAGATGCCCTAAGCAGTGTAAATGCAGGTCATTGCCACAATTCTGGAAGGAACTGTCTCACATTGGTCCTTTTGTCTCATTTCCCATAGTTGGATCTCCCCCAATCCCCTCCCCCCAGCCCCCATGGATTCTTACAGAGGCCTTTTATTCTTGTATAAGAACTAAAATTATTTTAGTATCATCGTGCTCATATGAATTCTAAGTAATCATCATAACTGATGATCAAAGGACCATCCCACTCCAGGGGCTTAGGCAGACCTCCAGGGTTCTGATGAGGGTGGCCATGTATGTGGTCACCCAAGGCAGTACCCACCTTAGATCAGTTTCAGAGAATCTGCCTCCATAAAAGTACACTCCAGACAGCTCCTATCTATGATTAGGGTCTTCTTTGAGTGAACCTCAAGGTTCAGAGAGGCCTACAAGAAGAGTTTTTTTGAAAAGCTGGCTCCAGAGTCTGGCAAATCCAAAATGGCTGCCCAGGGCCTCGCTGGCAGCCCAGAGAGGGGAAAGAATCCCGTTAATTCAAAGTGTGGAAAGTGAAAGCAACATCTTGAATTAACAAAGTGCGGCTTATCTGATATTTTTATTAAAGGATAATAGGGTATCTACTTGTTTCAAGAGATACAGATGTGGAAATAAACCAATATCAGATGAAGCCAGTCTTGGTGTGGGTGTGTGGTGGCCTCCTGAAGTGACTTTCCCTCCCGCTGGCCCCTGGCGTGGTGTGGGTTTCCAGCCGCGGGGTGTTCTGTGAGTGTGTCTGCTGTGTACTAACCCTGGTCTTTTCCCTTTCTGCTAGTACACCTCTAAGTTACTGTCTTGCAAGGTGACCTCGGAGGTACTTTTCAACTTGTCTGTCTGGGTCTCAGTGCATGCTGCATCCAGGTGCATGGTGGTGTGGTTTGCCGTTTCCTGATGTGTTACACGAGAATGGCAAGAAAAACGGCTTATCTCCATGTGGATTTCCCCCTGCCTTTTCTGAATCGGGGGACTGCCTCACGATGCCGGACTCCATGCAAGGATGATTCGCTGTGCTGTGCTGTGCAGTGTGGTGGGACTGGAGACGACCTTGCCCACCCACGGATCTGGAAGATGTTTGAACTAGAGGGCACAATTGATGGGCTCTTTGGCTTCTTTTGGTTTCCTTAGGCATTAGTAGCAAATCTCTTCTGGTCTAGTTAGAAAATAGTGCAACTCATGTGGATTGAGCTGTTGATTCCAACTGGTCCTTCTTACCTTAACACAAATCCAGAGAGTTCCTCCATTCCATGGATTTAGGATGAGTTATCCCAAATATGAACCAACCCCTTACCCCCATCCTTCTGATCTTTCAACTTGTATTTTTGTTTTGGAAGCTTCTTGAAGCATTGGCCTCCCCAAAGGTCTCTTTCTTTCTTCTCCAACTTACACAGATTTCATAAATATGTGTGCTATGAGAAAGCACCATGTTTTTCTTTTTTCTATATTTTCCTTTGTCGCTAAGAGAAAGCACAGTATTTTCACATTTTTGTTTCTGCACTAATTTTTATTTTAAAGGAAGTATTTCACATATACAGAATTGTAGAGCAAGTCATTATTCACTCACCCAGTTTACAATTTATTAAGGCTCTACCACGTGCCACGTGTTCTGTGTTTCCGAGAACATAGCAGTCAGCAAAACAAAAGTTCCTAATGCCATGAAGCCGGCACGCAAAGTCCCCAATCATAAGATGTAATAAGACAATAAAACCCACTCCTCCAGCTTTGCCCATTCTTATTATTTCATAGCATTTGCTTAATATTTTTAAAAGAGATTCACGTTGCAAATACAACTCAAGCCCTCTTGTTTCTTCTCCCAGTTCTTATTGCTCAATCTCTTTGTCACACCTTTTCTCTCCTGATAGGTAACTGTTCTTGGCATTGGTGTTCATTTTCATGCATGCTTTTATACTACATATGTATGCACACCTAAACAATGTCCAATTTTTTGCATGATTTTAAACTTTCTATAAGTGGTAAGTCATATTGTGGTAGCCTCTGCTGCTGACTCTGCTGTCTGTGTTGATTTTAGGTATGCCCGTGTTAATACCTGTGGCTCTAGCATTCAGTATAACTGCTGTATAGTATTCCATTCAATGAATATATCACTATTTGTTCACTCTCCTATTGATGGAAATGCAGGCTGTTTCCAGTTTTTGTTTTTGTTTGCCATTATAAACAATGCTTCACTGAATGTTACTGCATGTCTCTCCATGCACCTAGGAAAATAATTTTCCTAGTAGAAGAACTGGATGTGGGCTATAATGTACTTGCATTCCCTAAATATTGCAAATTATTCTTAATTCAGTTGTGCCAAACTTATGGCATCACATGTACCTATACATGTACATGCATGTATGTGTGTGTATATATCACCGTTTAGCAAAATAATCACATTTAACTATAGATTTGAGCTATCAGTTATTTGCAATTTTTGTTCATAACACAAAATGAATGTTGAGAATACCATTCCATGTTCCTTCCTCATTATCCAGTTGTGGTTCTCATCTAGGGAATGGCAATTAAAATTAGACCCTAATCTCATCTCCTATTTCAGTCAGTATAGTTTAGAACAGTGAAAATTTGGTCAAATATATCCAAGGACGATAGAATTGGACCCAGTGTAACTTTTACCGAAGAGGAAGTAAGGGGATACAATATTAATATAAGAGGGGGTAACTCACGAACATATCTTTTACTTCACATCCCCCCCAAAGAAAATTGCCTATGCTCATTGCCATTGAAGTTAAGCTGTGCACTACACAATCCAAAGACAAAAAGAATATTAGAGGATTGCTCAGAGAGAATTGGTCCCCCTCCCCCAATCATCATTCTGAATTTGAATTAATCTGTGAGAAAACAAAAACAAACTTAAATCAGGTCTTGGTATTCTTTCATATTTATTATTTTTTAGTTTTTATATTTTTTTCTCTTCATTTCCATGGAGAGAGTGTGTTGTTCTTTTCTGATGCTTCTCCCTCCACGTTGTCGTGGCAAAGCCTGGTGGCTTTGAGCATCAACTCAGCACCCAGAGTTTGCTGGATTCAAATCTTGACTTTTCTTCCTACCGACTAGGCAACACTGGGCAAGTTATTTGACCTCCCTGTGTTTCAGTCTTGTTGTGTAAAATGGGAGTCATGATGGCCTGAATTTCATAGAATTGTCCAGGGGAGTCGAACAGTCACTGGTTTATAGTACTTGTGATGTGAGCATGTACTATGATTATAGCCCTAGAGGCATGTGCTTTTAGTCCAGAAAAGAAAGGCATAGACTTTAGAAAGTAAAGTTAATATGCAATAATTGAAGTAATAACACTAAATTTGCTAGAGATTTACACACATGTACACATGTGTGCACATACATGTATGTCTGAATTTTAAATTAAGGAGCAAGCGCTCACCCATACCTACTCCAAGGGCCTGGTTTCGAATCCTCAAAGGCCAATTGTGAATGGCTTTACTCCAATGCAGTCCTGGATTGCAGGCCCTATGAACCAAAAGACAGCTTTATGTTGAGGTCACAGCTATTTCAATGGCAATTCTTTTATTGTCTTGTCTATGCTAATACCAAGGAGTTTAGATTTCATCAGAAATTCACATCATAATAAGTAAGTGATCATACAAATTAAGAGAAATGAATTAAGACAGGAGAACTCATTACTTGATGCAAGTTTGGACTCTTGACCAGTAGGTGTTCAAATCCAAACTCTGCTAACTATTCCCATAATTAGGAGTATTGTTTGTCTGCCCATCACGTTTTGTTGTTGTTGTTGTTTTTCTGACTAAGCTCCATGAGGAAAGGCACTATTCTGTCCCCAACATGCAACACTCTCCCTGATGACTGGTAGGACCCTAGTAAATACTTGTAAGGTGGATGGACAGACGGATTATACCATGAGTTCCTGAAGATCATAGCAAGCTAAATCTGCTCAAGTTGATTGAGTATTAAAATAGGGTTTCAATGACAAGACAGGAACATTTGAAAAGGATGGTGACTCTCATTCTCAAAACCTTTGATTTATTTCCAGCTTTTTTTTTGGAAATCTTTCAGCTTGTATCGCAGTCCAAAAGGCAAACAGCTGATCATTTTTACACAGCACAGAATTCCTTGTATAGATGCTTGGTGCTTATCTTCCACTTCATAGTTTACAAATTCTTTCATGTGATGTTAGATATAATTATTGTTTGAGAACTTACTGTTCAAGTGGAATTATGCTAAAATGCCTTATGTACATTGGCTTATTTATTCCTCAGGTCAACTGTGGGTTTTATGATCCTATTTTACATGGGGACACTGAGGTACAGGGGTGACTTTTCCAAGGTCACACAGTCAGTAGGATTTAAACCTAGACCTGCCTGGACTCCAGAGTCCACACTGCCTCCTGAGAAAGCCAGCGAAGTAGGACAGATGCAGCCCTCATTTTATGGATAAAGAAATTCAGAATAACAAGATGAATGCCAATGGACAAAACTGGAAACAGGGCCCAGGCCTCGCAGGTCCAGTCCAGTTCTGGTTCAGTTCCATGTTAACACACGTTAGCCAGAAAAATGCTCTACTTGCACTATACCAGATCTGGAAGTAGTATTTCTTCTAATTTCTTTTTCTTAGATATTAAGGGGCCTCTATGTGCTTATAAATGGGATACTTTACAACATGGCTTAGGTGCTTAACAAAGCATCATTCTTTCAGCAGGCATGACTGAGTGCATCCCAGCTCTCCCTGCTCAGGGGGAATAGGGAGGGCTTTGCAGAGGAAGTCACATCAAAGCTCCAGAGCATCCATGCATTTGTCAAAGATGCAGAGAAGCAGGTTGAGATTCTCCCTAGAATCTGCTTTTGATGCCCGTTTTCCCAGCCCTGCCTGTAACCTGCATCTCCTTGCTTCTCTGGAGTTGCCAACATCAGTGTCCCTTGCCTGAATGATTATTTTTAGAATAAGTAAGGCCCATTGCAGTTTGGAAAACCAACCAGTACTGGCTCTACTGGACTTTTCTTTAAAACCAGAAACTCTGCACCCTAAACTGATGCCCAAGTAATTGGTTGTCACGATTGGGCTTGCTTTTACTGCAGTTTCACGACCTAGGGCCTTTTCTCACGTGTTGGCCACCTAAATGCCATCCATCTGGACCTCATCTTAATCAGACTAGAGCTAAAACATTTTGGCTAAAGTCTTCCACTCAGGAGTTAGCAGATTATGCTAGTGAACAGGAGGGAAGGAGGGACCCACCTCAATGGTGGCAAGCCTACTTGTCCTTGATGTTGTCCCCTTTGATTTTATTAGTATACACGGCCCTGAAACTTCATCAAAATGCCGAGGTTGCTTTTTATTGATCCGAAAAGCTCTATTTTTCACTTACTGACTCTTTGTGTTTAACTATGCCAGAGTAGATTGTTGTAATACAAATATGATCCTAGCTTACACAGACCCACAAAGCTTGGCTTGAATCCACACTGGTCCAATAGTTAGGAATTACTTTCTGATCTGCTTGTTTATGAAGAGACTTAAGAAGATCTGTCCTTGTGCTGTCCAACATGATAACTGGCCAACACGTCTATTTAGGTATAAATAAGTTAAAATCAAATTAAGTTATATATGTTGTCAGCCATATGTTTCAAGTGCTTGGCAGCCGTGTGTGCACACAGTGGCCACCATATTGGATAATGCAGTTCCAGTCTCTACTCCCTGTTCTCCCTACCCCCAGCAGAACCAAACACTTTATTACTTGCCATTCATGTTGATGCTGTTGAGGGAGAGAATGGAGGAAAGAAATAGGAAGTTGGTTCATGTACATAATTAGCAGCCATGAACCCTGAGTAATTTTTTTCCCCTTTCTCCTCAGGTCCTTGAGGCCACCCGGGTTAATCGAAGGAAGAGCGCACTGGCCTTGCGCTGGGAGGCAGGGATCTATGCCAACCAGGAGGAAGAGGACAATGAATAAACTTCCTTCAGCCCAGGATACGTCTTTGGTGCTTGGGAGACCAAGAAACAAAGAAATGATCACATCAAAGCATTTTGATGGACTATTTATTAAAGTGCATACAAACTCAGCAATCCTTTTGTAGACCAGAAATGGCGACACATGATGATGAAGCATCAAGCAAAAAGGAAGTCCACCTACCCAATCCTGAGACCCAGGAGTCAGAAGAGAAAGGATTTCTTTGGGACTCAAAGAAGCCTCTGGATTTGGACCAGTCCACAATTGATCCAAAAAGATAAAGACATTACAAGCAAATCAACATATTTGCTGAGGGCAGAACTTTGACCAGCCTTGGAGGGTGATGAGGACGGACCATGATGATAAGGCCATTAGTGAGCAGTAAGGCCCAGGTTGGTGCCATCTGTGTGGCACAGGGTATTTCTCTGCTCTGGCTTCCCACCTCTTGCTCGCAGCATCCAAGGTGTTGGGTTGACACCATTTTCTCCAGCAGCCAAACAACGAATGGTGTTCCTCTCCGTGGTTGCCCCAAAGAGGCAGTTATGATAATATTTCTCTTCAATTATTTTTAATTGGGAGCAATTAATGATTACAATGCATAAAATCCATATTTTTAAGAGAATATATCTTCATGTGGCAGATGCAGTCTCTTCTACACTAGGAGGTTGAGGAGGGTGGGGGAGAAAGCCAAAGCAAATGGATTATTTTAGCTTTAGGATCTTGTCTGCTTATACTGTTGACTGATCTGTAGTTTAGAAGAACACATTTTCACAATTACGTTTCTTCACATGAAAACTATATTTAGTGGGCAACAACTATTTTTATGATGGGATAGGGGAATATAAACATGAATAAAACCTGTACACATTGAACAGCTTGGTTCAAGATGGAAGGGGTATTTTTAGATGGCAATAATTGAAAAAAAAAAAAAAAAGGGCAAACTCTGCCTTAGAGAGGTAGATGGCAAGAAACAAAAAAGTGTTTATAACTATTTTGTATTATAAAGTGAGCCTTAGAGGTAGTAGGAAGAAGGAAGGAATGTTTGAGGTCAATAGAAAGGAAACATTAAAGTCAATGAAAGTAGGAGGAGAAAGAGGGAGGAGGGAGAATGAGAAAAGAAGGAGATTATTTTTTGGCTGAGTGCTTTTTAGGATGATAAAGAGAAAAATATAGAATAGAAATTTTAAGTGCAGGCTTGGAATCAGCTTCAAATCCTAAAGATGGGGTGTGTGTATGTGTACACCTTTGTGTGTTTGTATAATGAGTGTATGTTCACGAGTGTGTGTGTGTGTGTGTATGTTAAATTTCGATTGACCATGACACCTGGGTGTACAGTTATTTCCTCCAAAGCTGTTTGCCAGCATCAGGAGTGAGTGAGAATTTCTTTTTTATGAAAAGGGATATAAAGGCACCAAGCTGATGCAGTATTTGTAATATTACATTGACCTAACGTGGTATTTGCATGAATCACAATTGCAGAGTTTTGAGTAGTTTTGTAATTTGACATTTAGGAACGTATCCTATTTATTCCCATGCTTTGGATTCATGCTTAGTATACACTAGAGGATGCCAGCTTTACTCTTTTCTGTCATTTAAAGCAATATGATAAGGGCATTCAATAATTGGGTGCCCTAAATTTCTGGATGAGACAATGATCTATTTCTGACCATGAGAAAATAACTAACCAGCCTTCGTTATTTTTCCTTTGTTTTAAAACTATTTTTTTTAAAAAAAGCAATAATTAAATTAGATCTCATTAAAATTGTTTTTTTTTGTTTTCATAGTGTTATGTCATAAGCTCTAATATGTTATTCTAATAAGTAGCAGTTCCACAAAACTTGTATGTAGTGACACATTATCTTTGCTTTTTTTTTTTAATCTTTGCTAGTGTTGACTTTGAGGGAAAGTTTATTCACAAAGTGGGCACAAAGTAAAAAGATGGAACTGGCCAATAATCCCTAAAGATCTTTCAAAGTGCCTGGGGAACCTGTCATGTGCAGCCAGATTTCTGCAGATTGTAGCCAGCATTGCACGGGGGCTGTTGGCACCATCTTGGGATGGTTCATTCTCCTGAACGTTCAGCCGAGTGCTCACCACTGGGGACACTGAACAAATAAGATCCCTGTTACTAGGAGTTCACTGTATAGTGGGAGAGGCTGGCATAGAGACAGGCATTCCCAGAAAATTGACATCCATGTTAGATCAGAAGTCCTGCAGCATGGAATGGGAGCGCCCAGGAAGGCGAACCGCCATTGTCTGAGGATTTCTAGCGAGAGGTCCCAGATTTCTGGATTGAGGATTAAACGATGAGGGCCATTCCCAAGGGAGACACGTGGAGAGGAGCAGGGGAGGCAGCAGCACTAATGGCCTCAAGCACAGTGGTGGTCAGGACGGCAGCCAGTAGGCTACTTTTATGGGTTGCTCAGAAAATACACTGTGCTCCATGCTTTGGGACAGATGTGGACCCTCCTAGAAAGCACAGACAGGGTGTAGACTAACACCCATTTTTCACAAGGAGGCGCCATCCTCACCGCTTACCTTAGACTTTTGTTCCGTCTGGAAGGGAATCTTGTACCCACATGACAGCCGCAGTGGAGAAGAGCTGGCAGCTGGAACACTTAAGAAGCCCCACAGTTCATGGAATTGCTTTCCAGGCAGACTTGATTGAACAAGAAGCACTGATTGCCTAAGGAATAATAGAGAGCTCTAGAGCTGGAATCCCTTGGGCCACGCTCCATGGGTAGGTGAGGAAACAGATGTGATTTCTGGGACTGTTTCCTGTAGTCATGGAGCTTTTTTTTGGTACCAGGGATTGAACTCAGGGGTACCTGACCACTGGGCCACATCCCCAGCCCTATTTTGTGTTTTAGGTAGAGACAGGGTCTCACTGAGTTGCTTAGTGCCTCGCTGTTGCTGAGGCTGGCTTATGAACTCGTGATTCTCCTATCTCAGCCTCCTAAAGTGCTGGGATTACAGGCGTGCGCCATTGCGCCTGGTGCCATGTAGCTGTTTTTACTGTGGCCTCTACATCTCTAACTTTTGCTAGTTCCCCCAAATTGCCTTCTGGGTGACTATGTCCTTGACAAACCCACTGACAATCCCATTACATTCCTATTAAAATGTAAATTACGGTTTCCTGGGGAGAGCCAGGTTTTCTCTGTGCTCTTAGTTTTTTATTCATTCAAGAAACATCCCCCCTCACCCCCACCCCATGCTTGCACCAGGGACACAGCACTGTTCTAGGCTCTAGGATCCCACGTGAACCCCTGTAGCTTCCTGAAGATGGAACAATCCCCTGGAGAAAAGTCATTCCTGCCTAATCCATCAGGAGAAAGAGGATCAGGAAGCTCTCTGCCTCCGATGCTCCGCCCCACCCTCAAATAGCTTGCAAGCTTGTTGATGTCAACTATAACAAATGTTTAGATTTTGCAAATGTTAGATCCTTCCCGAAAGAATTCCTTGCTACAGTGTTTCTAGATGTTCAGTTTCTTCTGGAGCCGATTTAACTACTGACATGCCTGGGTTCTCTCATCCAGAAATTATGGAAACAGGGTCTGTCAGTGACAGAGGTCAGGTTGAGTTCTACTTGGATGACAATGCAATTACCCATGCATGCTGCCCACCCTAGGCGATGACATAGAAGCAGTCTATAGATCAGTGTCCACGTAAACACACGCACACATGCATATGCATATATATATATATATACTCATAACAAGGAACACTAAAGCAGTGTTGACTTGTTGCTGAAGACATTTTTTTCCAACTGAAGAATGGATTTAATTAAACTATGTATTGAAAAAAACATAGCCTAAGTATTAGAGATGGTGACTATATCCAGTTTTAGTTACAGAACCAATTTCCTGAATTTTCAGCGTTCAGTGAGCTGCCAATTTTGATTTTGTGTTGCTCTTTATCCATATGACATTTTCTTTCTTTTTTTATTGGAGGAGGGAAAAAAGCAGCAATACTGTGTTTGAAAATTATACTCTGTATCTAGCTTTCCTGTGTATGTTAACCACTTCAATGTTATTATCCTGCTTTGGTTTTATAGTGATTGTGAGGCATTCGATGCAAGTATACAGTTATTTTCTCATTAAAAACCCGATGTGTGTTGTGTTTTTATAAAGGATGGCTACTTGTTTAACTGTGAGGGGAGGTTGGAAGACTGGCCTAACCTTGAGCAGCAAGCCAGTCAGTGCCCTTGGCCCCTGCCTCTGTAAGGCAGCCTCTGTTTCTTCACATTTGGGACAAAGGAGATAATCCTAGTTGGTGGAACACTGCTGTAACAGACTGTCCCCAAAGCCCCTTCTCAATATACAAGGTGGTCTGTGGCATCCACAGATTTTGGCACCCCTCTGGAACAAATCCCCGAGGACACGGAGGGACCAGTGTATTCCTTTCCTCTCCTTCCCTCTCCTCCCCTCCCTGCACTCAGGTGTGGTGTGAAAGTCAGGAGGAATGGAGTTTGCGTGGAAGCAGCCAAAAAGTTTCTTTGAACTTTCTCTGGGCTCCTGTCTTTGGTATCATCTCTCCCTGGAGATGGTGGGAGAAGATGGCCCTGGCATCCTCACTGTTGTCAAAGTGGAATCAGAAGTGATGGTGGATATGGTGACAAATACGGAAATGCATTAAAATTAAATGGTGGTGGTTGCATAACTCCAAATTGAGTAAAAATCATTGAATAGTATAAGGGCAAATTGTATTATGCAAATTATACCACAATAAAGCTCTAGCCAAAGAGGAGTAGGGGCTTAGGTAAGGAGTAGGGAAATGAACCCAGAGTAAGTTTGGAGAAAAGGGGACCACATGCATTTTTTTGGTACTAGGGATTGCACCCAGGGGCACTTAATCACTGGACCACATCCCCAGCCCTTTTTTGTATTTTGTTTAGAGAGAGGGTCTCGCTGAGTTGCTAAGTGCCTGGCGAAGTTGCTGAAGCTGGCCTTAAACTTGAAATCTTCTTGCCTTAGCGTCCCAAGTCACTGGGACTATAGGCATGTGCCACTGCGCCTGGCTGCCACATGCCTTTAATTGGAAAAAAGAGTCTTTCATGTCAACAGTTCATGGCCTCTAGTTCACCCACTAATAAAGGAAGAAAGCTTCTCTGGGGTTGCCCTCCAGGAACCAGGGGCTGTGAGCTGTGGTTACTGTGGAGACAGTCCTGGATTTGGGGGCCTTAGGCAGAGCCAGGTCAGTCAAGGAACAGAGGACTGAGATTTGGTAGGTGGAGATTTGGTGGGTGGAGGCACTGGGAGCTCAGGCTGTGAGAAGCCAGTTTCCTCGACTGGTGGAGAAGGGACATGGAGTCTGAGATAGTCTGGATACAAGTCTTTTGGGATTCGTAGTGGACAGGCTCTAACCACGACCCTCCCATGTTAAGGCTTCAAGACTTCACTAGGCCAAGGGCAGGTATGCAGGCTGTGGGCCTGCGATAGAGCATCAGTGGGAAGGGTTGGGGTCTATGTCTGTTACCCCAGGTTCATCTCCCCGTGTTTTGATGGTGGCAAGATGACTATCATCAGGGCATGGGTAGGGTGATGAGGTTACCTTGAAGAATTGCTCATTTTAATTACAGGATTCCTAGGTGATTATGCCCCTCCCTGCACAGAACCTATACAGAATTCAGAATTGGGCTGTGGGGGACCTAGAGAACATGGGGGAACTGAAAAGGAGAACTCAGAAGGTTCTAAATGTACAAGATGACACCAAAGGAAAGATCAGGGTCCCAGGAAATACCTGGTGATGCCACACGGGCAATTTTTAAAAGCATCCTACCTTCCCTGGGAGGAAGAAGAATGTTTGCACAGTGTAGATTTATTCTGCCAAGAAAAAGTGATCTCATCTGTGATAAGCGAGTTCTTCAAACTTCTAAATTCACAGAAGGTGGACTCTGAACCACTGGAATAAAATTGCAAATCTCTATTTTTCTCTGCCCACGCACTTCTAGAACATTCTGATTCTGCAGTGGTCTCCACTAGGTACCATCGATGTGCCTGTTGTGGGCACTGGTTCTCAAATGTGAGTGAGGCCCATGTCATCTGGAAGGCTCATTATACCCAGATGGGGCCCTTCTCATGAATTTCTGATTCAGTAGGTCTGAAGAGCAGCCTGAGAATTTTCAACGTAGTTCCCTGAAGATGCTGCTCCCACTGGCCCAGAGAACTCATGGTCCAGAGTGATTCATAAGACACAAATAGGTCTGGTCCTACCACTTAATGTTTGAAAACTAGAGGATGAGGTTGGAGATGTGGCTTGGTACAGTTGCTTTCCCAGCATGCACAAGGCCCTGGATTCAATCCCTAGCACTACCAAAAAAAAAAAAAGCCTGGGAAACAGATTCATGATATATAAGCTGCAGATGCATATGGTGGTTCTGGGGGTTCTGGTATTTGCAAGAGCTTTTGTGTGCTTGCCCCACACATAATTCACCACTGTGTGAGCTTTTTTTTTTTTTTTTTTTTTTTTTTTTGTACCAGGGATTGAACTCAGGGTTACTTGACCACTGAGCCACATCCCCAGCCCTATTTTGTGTTTTATCTAGAGACAAGGTCTCACTGAGTTGCTTAGCACCTCGCCGTTGCTGAGGCTGGCTTTGAACTCAAAATTCTCCTGTCTCAGCCTCCCAAAGTGCTGAGATTACAGGCGTGCGTCACCACGCCTGGCTCACTTCGTGGGTTTGGTTAGTCACCACTTCGACTCCACTTAGTTCTCTAGTGAGCCCCTCTGACGGGAGCTAAGCAGATTGAGAAGAAAATAGGAAAGAGAATAAAATCTACATCTGTTGGGAGTCTAATTTCAGGTCAGGATCAAGGGATTCATTCATTTGACCATCAGAAGCTTTATTGTGCAGAGTGACAGCAAAAGCCTAAGTTTGGACTTAACAGAGGATTCAATAACAAGTTTTGAGGCTGAGCACTGAGACCTTATGCCTCCTTGTTTAACTGGGGCTCATGTCTTTCACAACCACCAGGTGAAGTATGTTTTCTTTCATTACCAGGTTTGGTGGTCAGCAAGAGGGCCTCAGGGCATCTACCCCCTCTACCCTGTCCATTGTGTAAGTTAGGAACTGCCTGGTGTCAACTAAGCAGTGACAATAGCCCGAGCAGTGACCTTTGTTTTTGAGATCTGCAGAACTGGAAAGCATCTCTTGATTAGGCCATTAGGATCAGAGGTGCATCATCTGACCACACACCTCCACCTGTGAGAAGGCACCTGCCAGCCTGCCATCACCCATCTCCTGTATAAACCACCTCTGCTAGATGGTTCTTTAGGAAAGAGAATCCCTGACATCTTCCACTTAGCTTAACTTAGTAAGATTCTCTCTGCCACCACTGTGCCTCTTGACTGATTGGCTTCCATGGTGCAACAAGCATACTGAGCCTGTGCAAAGTAACAGGTAGGTCTCAAATTTCCTCTCACTATTGGACCCATATAATTATATATTCTTCCAAACGTAGAAGCATCCATGTGATATTTAGTAAGAGCCACAGAGGTTTCAGAACTCATTAGTGGGAGATCACAAGGTTCCAGGAACTTGCAAGGAGAAATGTAGGAAGGAACTTCTTAAGATGAAGGTGAAGGCTATAGAAGCACCCGTAAGGGGAAGGTTGCAGTTAAACAATTTTCATTCAGTTGACTTCATCATGCCAACATTGGTCTGCAAGTATGAAATACGGCCACAAGGTGGCAGTGCTCCCTCAGGTAAAAGCAGCTTCCATAGTCATGCGCCCTTCTTAGGACTTTTCCACCTTCCATTAGAAAGGAATCCATGGAGATCTACACATAGGGTCCCTGCCATAAAACTACCTTGTTTGCAATCCTACCTGTTGGTCAAATATGGCACTTCACTTACATTTCAATGGAAAGCTGACCATTATGGCCAGATGGCAGGGGACACCTGCATGTTTCTACCAATAACAGCTCTCAGTGCTTAAGGGCTAGCTCTGTAAAAGCTCTGTGACGGGAACTTGGCATGGATTAGTCTTAGAACATTTCTTTGAGGTGCAGGCTGTTAGTATCCTCTCCTCATTAAATGAAGAGACTCCTGCACAGAGAATTTGAATAATTTGCTCCAGGTGACAGAGCCAGTAATGAAGGGAGAATTCAAAGCCAGATATCTGAGCTGAAGCCTGTGCTCTGCCTTCTCCGACTTTCCTTCTCATCCAGTTGATTCAACAGCAAATTATCCTCCAACCCTGGGCCTGCAGTACTTTCTCCCAGAGCAGTGAAGCCCATCTTCAGCACAGACTCGCACCCAAAAGGCAGATGGTACTGTTGACAGAGGGAAACGGGGCCATGTACACTGAATGAATAAGGCATGAGGATACAAATGGGATGCCCATGGAGGCTGCTAAAATCAGCCACCATCCCCAAGAAACAAGGCACTAAAATCCTGGCTCTTTCCAGTTGCTTCCCCAAGAGCACATAGGCTTGAGTCTGCCTTCTAAGTTATTGTTGATGCCTACTCAGTTATGAAAATATTCTGACCTGCCACAAAAATAACCCCAGCTCACCAAACTACAATATCTGTTGCATGTGCATGCACACACACACACACACACACACACACACACACACACATAGACACTTTGTGAAATTATCCCAGTTCTAGGTGCCACTTTCTGTCTTGCATAGAATAAAGCTAGATGGTCAACAAAGAGGGACAATAAATAATTCAGTGCCTGGAAAAAGCAGAAGTTTCTCTCTCATATTACAGTCCAAGGGGAGCATCTGAGGTCTGAGCACTCCTTCAGAGACTTCAGCTGTCTGTCCTGTTACTGCAACCCCCAAGATCTTGCTATCATGGGCATGGTTCAATTCCCTACACCTTAGGAAATTATAAGGTATAGTAAGCCATTTTACTAAAAACATAGTGGCTCCATTTCATGGGTCCCCAGTGGCAGTGGTTTCCCTGCATTGATTAAGACAGTTGTTAAACTATTAAAGCTTAGGAAACAGTAATTCCAGGAGTTTTGCTGCTACCACAGAAGCTGTCAAGGGAACAACTTCAACTAAGCCAAAGGAACAAACTGTTAGGAGGTTGAGTTGCACGACTTCCCTTCTTACCTTTCCATATCTAGTTCACTCTTTCCCATCGTTACAATAGTGCAAAGTATGGGAAGATGAATACCTATGAGGAGAGATGGGAAGAACCTGGAGAACTCCCTGGAAAGACCTCGTTATGGTTTGCATGTGAGACCATACACAAAGATTTGGAGGAGAAATGATTGGGTTATAGCCTTAACCTATCAGTGAATTAATCCCTGCTGGGATTAACTGAGTGGTAGATGGAGGCAGGTGGTGTGTGGCTGGAGGAAGTGGTTCATTGGGGGCGTGGCTATGGGGTATATATTTGTATCTGGCCAATGGAGTCTCTCTCTCCACTTCCTCATCATCACGTGAGCTGTTTCCCTCCCTTACACTCTTCTACCATGATGTTCTTCTGCCTCACCTTGAGCCCCAAGGAATGGAGCCTGCTGTCCATGAATTGAGACCTCTGAAACCGTGAGCACCTAAATAAACTTTCCTCCTCTACAATTGTTCTGGTTGGGTCGATTTCAGTCACAGCAGCAAAAAAGTTGACTGAAACAGACCTCTAGCTGAATAGGATGCCCCTATGTCTTAATATGAGGATTCTGCACACTTCCTTGTTCCAACACCAGTATCACCTGAATAGTCACATTCCACAAATCCTGTGTATCACTGGAGTAGCATTGGCATGCTTAAGGGGACCTCAGGGGTCTGTGACCTCCATAAAGACAACCACACAGGTACAAATAATTGACTGTTTAGATGCCCTTGGCCACATTACCTGTGTCTCACTTTTCAGTGCTTTTCAAGGTCATGTGGCTGCTTGTACTCATATTAGTTTATTTCTGAACTGCAAGCCTTGCAGATTGACTGGAGAAGATTCCTGTGGCTGATGAATATATCTGTCATGTCATTCAGTCTAGTTAATCGCAGTTGGTCTGGATTGACTGCGTTTTACCTCCAGACCCGCCTGGAGCTGCGGGAGGCATTAACTAAAAATAAATAATGTTTTTTTATTTTATTTTTTTGTATCGGGGATTGAACTCAGGTGTACTTGGCCACTGAGCCACATCCCCAGCCCTATTTTGTGTTTTATGTAGAGACAGGTCTCACTGAGTTGCTTAGCGCCTCACTGTTGCTGAGGCTGGCTTTGAACTTGCGATTCTCCTGTCTCGGCCTCCCAAAGTGCTGGGATTACAGGCTTGTGCCACCGTGACCAGCTGAGAAATGATGTGTTTTAACCATGGGTTCCTGAGTGGTTTCTGAAGGAATGTACTAGCCTACCTGTAATGTTTAGTAATAATAATTGGGTTTATGATATGCATCTGGTTTTGGTGGAGCCTGGAGACTTTTGACATTTAAGGCTGAGCACTCTAAGAACTCCTCACCACAAGTAAACTTTGGGTTTCTAGTACTTAGGTACTTGGCAAGCACTGGTGGTGGTCTGAGGCCTGGAAACCCATGTGGCTCAGCAATGGAAAGACAAGCCTGGGCCTGAGACCCACAGACCTTTACTGACACATATTTCTTTGTTGTGGCTGCTGTATTGTAAGCTTTGCTTCTAAGAAAGCTGAGTAAAAATTACCTGAGACCTGTGCACACTTGCAGCGCTAGAATGCCTCTGTTAATTAATGTGCAGTTTATGCACATGTCTTCTTCACAAACCTTCACAATCCTAATGCCATCTAAACCATTTGTTTGCCATGTGAACTTGGTCCTTGGCTGTCGGTCTGGTTAACTGGAGAGAGAACAGGCTGTTATGAAATGAATGATGACATGACAAGTACAATCCTCCGGACTCCATAAACATTGCAAAAGAGATTCAGGTTATCGCCTGTAGCTGTGTGCAAGATGTAAAAAGCAGCAAGCTCACTCCGGGCAGACAGAGGAAAGTGAGGGCTGAGCAGGTTGAGGTGTATAGGTTGTCTTGTGGCATCAGACTCCTCCTGCCAGCTTCATTGTTGGCAGACTTGAGTCAATTCCACCTGAATCTACGGCAAGAGGAGCAAGAGTATGGTAGGAATTTGCTGCAAGGGGTTCAGAGGAAAGCGTAACATCCTAGGAGCTAATTTTAAATGAGCCCTGGGTCCCAGGGGAGTAAGTAAGGCATAGTCATTCATGGTCCAGCTCTCAGAGGAGGAAGCAGATATAAAAAGGGACAAGCACCCAGGATAGGGCCATGTGGATGAGAAAGAAACTGGAGGATTACACCTGTATGCAAGGAGCTGCTGATGGTTATAGGCAGCCACAGCAGCAGAGATACTTCCTCCCCTGTCAAGCAGGACCTGTCTGTGAGAGGATGAGTCTCCAATGCCAGGAAAGAGAAAATGCCAGCACTCAGCATCTTCCCAGTCCATCTCATGACCATATGGATCAAGTAAGTTCCAACCTCACCTCCCCACTCCCAACTTGGCTAAAGAAGACAAAGTTATGCTCATCTCCCATTATGAACCGAATATTTGCACACATATACCCAACTTCATATGTTGAGGCCTAATCCCCAATGTGATGGTTTCAGGTGGGTCATTTAGGAGATGACTAGGTCTTAAGGATGGGCCCCCCATGAACGGGATTAATGCTCTTATAAGAGACCCAAGGAGATCTCTTGTACTTTCTACCATGTGAGGACACTGTGTGCAATCAGCCCTCCATGAACCAGGAGGCAGGCACCCACCAGACACCAAATTTACCACTGAATTCGTTTTGGATTTCCAGCCTCCCAAATGGTACAAACTAAGTTTTGTTGTTGGTGAGCCTCCCAGTTGAAGGTATTTAATTATGGCAGCCTGAACTAAGACTTACCCCAGGAGTTATGCCTTTTTGATGTGTTCAGATGCCCTTGCTCACCCTCAAGTACAAAATGCTTGACTTTCTATGTCTCTGGCCCATTTGTCTCAGACAGAATCTGGCATGCAGGAGCTGCACGGTGTCCAGGAAAGGCACGATGTCTATGCAGACTCTGCTTGCCCTTCACCACCACCCAAGCAGGTCCACATAAAGCAAATGTACCTGGGGCTTCACAGTCACAGGCCTAGGGGCTTCTGTAGCAAAGGGAAGGATGCTCTGCACTTTTCCTATGGGGACTGGCAGGGCACGACTTTTCTTCTCTGTCACCTCCTTTCCCTCTTCAGTATAGGCTATTGGGACTGCCATTCTTTTTTTTTTCTTTTTAATATATATATAACTTTATTTATGTGTTATTGAAGATCAAAGCCAGTGCCTCATGTGTGCTGGGTAAATGCTTACCACTGAGCCCCAGCCCCAGCCCAGGAATGCCATTCTTTAGGCTGGAATAGGAAAATGGAAGGTAGTAAATCAATATGTAAAAATAGAACAGTGTCTCCACAGCTAGCAATCAATTCTCTCGGTCTCTGTGCTGCAGACACTGACAAGGACATTTTTTTTCCTTAAGAAAGGTACAAAGAAAATCTAGCAAACGTGACCGATCTGTGACTGACTGAACATCAAGGAGGGGTAGCCCATGTCCTAAACAGTGGTCTCAAATGCCCAGCTGCACCCCTAGCATTTTGGAGTCTGCAGGTCTGGATGGGGTCAGAGAATTTTCACATTCAATATGTCCCCTGGTGATGCCAAAGCAGCTTGCCCTCAGAACTCACTTTAGAACCACTGAGCTACTCTATCAGGGAGTCTATTGAAATCCCAAATCACTCTGAAATGTTTAGTGTCTGAAAGTAACTGTTCACCTCTTCACCTCTGACTCAATATTGCAGAGAGGTTTCTCAGGAGCTTCTTGCCCAGGACTTTCCAGATCTTGCCCTGAAATCTTCCTCCATGTCCTCTGTATACTCCCTGAATCTCAAATGGCTTCCACTTTATTCAGGAACAATATTGCCATGTGAGAATCTCTACCACCTGACATTATTGACGTGCTTCTGGTTTCAGGTCATGATAATGGCAGACAGGTTGGCCTAGTGAGGAAATTCAAAGGTTTCCCTACCTTACTACCCCAAAAGAAGATCCTCTGAGATGGGACTTAAGGACACAGTTGGACCTCCCATCAGGACCTGAGTGTTGGCAGGAGGGACAAGGCCCTGCAGACACCTTATTTGTGCCAATTCCTTGTCTTTCCACCCAGACCCAGAGTGATCAAGTGAGCTTGGGGTCACCTCCCACAGAGAGCCCCTCTGCCTCCACCCTTGGAGAGTCAAGTGGAATAAGGGCGGGACCCAAAGGAGAAAGGACATGTGGTTTCCAGCAGGAGCTCTGTTCCGCTTCACAGAGAAGCCTCCATCTCTTGAGCAAGTTCACAACTCTTACTTTCAGTCAGTGTGGCCCAAATCGGTGGATCTCAGTGCTCAGCACACAGGAGAATCTTAGAGTCACCAAGGGACTTCCAAAACAAAAACAAAAACTATGCTCAAAACCAGCCACCTAGATAGGCGTGGGGATTTAATAAGAAGAAGTGACATTTTCCTAATGTGGATCTGGGGCTGATACTGGTTTCCAAGGCCAGATTAGGCTCACCTTAAAAATTCTTAGAGTTTGTTTTGGCAGAAGCCACAACTTTTCCCACTGCCAATGTTTTCTTCCTTCTCTTCTTAGCCAGGGCCAAGGGGTTGGCACATTATTACCAAGTCTTGATTATGATCCTGGATTTAGGGAACTCAGTTGGTGGATTCGATCAAACTCCAGTAGCAGAGTCATCAGGGAATAGATGAAGTGGAGACAAAAGGATTAATAACACACGATGGGTGTATCATCTTTCTAGATGGAAGTAGAAGGGAAAACTTTTTTTTTTTGGTACTGGGGATTGAACTCAGGGGTACTCAACCACTGAGCCGCATCCCCAGCCCTATTTTGTGTTTTATGTAGAGACAAGGTCTCACTGAGTTGCTTAGCTCCTCGCCCTTGCTGAGGCTGGCTTTGAACTCGTGATTCTCCAGTCTTAGCCTCCCAAAGTGCTGGGATTATAGGCGTGCACCACAGTGCCCTGCTGGAAAACTTAAAGTGATTGTCACAAGCCCAAAGTCAGGAAATAAAATTACAAGTTTAGTCCCTTGAATACTCTGGAGGAACCATGGTGCTCGTTAGCTGTGGGAGAAGCACTGTCAGAGCAGGTGACAAGCTTCCAGGAATTTATGGGCAGATGGAAAATGCAGAAGCAGGTGAATTGGGTTTTTCTCAACAATAAGAAAGTGGCCCAAAGAGATGTCTGTGAAGGACAGAGCGGGTTAGCCAATGCCTCAGAAGCAGGGAAAGGCTGGGTTTTAGGAAGGAATATTTAGGAAGTGTCTTCCAGTTCCCTCTGGCCTCTGGTTAGAGGCACCAGGTTCACCATAGGCAGTTTCAATTAAAAAATATCCCAAGGGGGGCTGGGATTGTAGCTCAGCGGTAGAGCGCTTGCCTCGCATGCGTGAGGCCCTGGGTTCGATCCTCAGCACCACATACAAAACAATAAAATAAAGACATTGTGCCCATCAACAACTAAAAAAAAAAAAATATTAAAAAAAAATATCCCAAGGGGATTTTCTACCTATGGTAATATATAAATAAGTGGAGAGAAGGAGTCAGAAACAAATAGTTTAACATAACTTGGAGATTAGACTCTGGAACATGGCTACTTCAGTTTGATTCTGTCCCTTGCATGAGTTATATAACCTTGCTAGAACTATATGTCTTGGATGTGGGGTACCCAACGCACAAGTTGGTGTACAGAGGCTTTAGACAAATAAGATGGTCATTCAATAGAAGAAGTGTTCATCAGCAAGAACTTGAGGCTAGAGGTGCTACTGGAGAATACTTATACTTTTTTAAAGTAATTTCAGATGCCTTTCTCAAAACCCAAGAAAACCAAGTAAAAATTATTATTTTGTGGCACTGGGAATTGAACCCAGGGGTGCTCTACCACTAAGCTACATCCCCAGCCCTTTTTTATTTTTTATTTTGAGACAAGGTCTTGCTAAGTTGCCCAAAATGGCTTTGAATTTGTGATCCTCTTGCATCAGCTTCCCCAGTTGCTGGGATTATAGGTATGCATCCCCATGCCTGGCAAAATTATTTTTTTCAAAATATAAAAGATTAATATAAAGGCATTCCATTCACCTACAACTACAAAAAAAAAATTTAAAATTTGGGCATGGTGGCACATGCCTGTGATCCCAGCACTTTGGGAGGCTGAGACAGAATCGCGAGTTCAAAGCCAGCCTCAGCAACGGCGAGACACTAAGCAACTCAGTGAGACCCTGTCTCTACATAAAACACAAAATAGGACTGGGAATGTGGCTCAGTGGTCAAGTATCTCTGAGTTCAATCCCCAGTACAAAAAAAAAAAAAGGACTGGAGGTAAAGTATTGAGTAGTTATCATGACCCAGCTCCTCTCTGTGAGGCATTGTGTCTCCCTAGCCCCTGGGAAGTGGGTGACCATGACACCTAGAGGAAGAATTTTGCTCTAGCTCCCCAAGGAGGGGAGGAGCTGAACTTCTTAGCTCCCTTTTCACCATTCGTTTATTCCCACCAACCCACACTTCTGACCACTGGGAGGGAGCCCTGCATATACACAGAGGCACTACAAAACCCTAGTTCGTGAGATCTGGGGACTGTTCCTAGCCAGGATCTTAAGATAGTGTCAGCTGATATAGCTAGTTCCCTTAGGGGGAGTCCTAGGAGGAGCCAAGTGTCCAAAGAGAGAACAAGGAGACAGCCACTGTAAGAGGTAATACTTTCTTTAGTATGTACTGCCTGGAATCCAAAGGCCCAGGAAGGACAATCCAAACTTAAAATGGCAGGATTTTGGTATATCCTTGGGCCTAATCAACAGCTCATCTTGGCTTCTGAGGACATTCTCCCTTTCACCTGGGCCATTATAGGATTTAATTCCTACTAAAAAGTGGAGGCTGAGCCCTCCCACTCAGTTGAGGCACAGTGAATATGGTGACCTAGTTTCCTGCCTCTGGCCACAGCTTACCTCCATAGCCAGGGATTGAGGTGAAAGTGGGGCTACTGTAACAGGATAGTTGTGGCACCAATGGGACCTTCCCTCTTATCCTCAAAATGATGTCTAGGAGCCACTGCTGAAAACAAAAGGCACAAAAGACCGCTACTTTCTAGAAGATACTAGCTTTGTAGCTCAGCCATAGTCCCAAGAGAAGTGGATCTCAATCTCAAAGGAGATTCCCAGACCAGCAGCATCAGCATCCCTGGGAACTTGCTAGAACCCCCAGCTGCAGATTCAGAAACTCTAATGGGATGGAGATCAACAGTCCTTGTTTTAACAAGCCCTCCGGGAGCTGATGAACATCAAGGCTTGAGAACGTTAGCCCACGTGCTTGCTGAGGGTCAGACAATCTAGGCAGAATGGGTAAGCCCCTGTCCATCTGATATGAAGCTGGATGGAGGCTGGCTTTTAGGGATATTCGGTGTTTATCTGGAAGCCATTCCTTCTTCCTCTCTCTATAGAGGTGAACTTGACCAAAGTAGTGCTGGTGTGCGGGCGGGGCACAGAAGCTTTCCTTGGTAGCATCAACAAGAAGGGAATATCACTAGATAGTGCCCAGAGAGATCCCTAGGAGAGCATTAAAAGAGAATAAAGTTATGGCATTTGTAGGTAAATGGATGGAATCGGAGAACATCATGCTGAAGTGAAGTAAGCCAATCCCCAAAAACCAAAGGCCAAATGTTCTCTCTGATGAGTGGATGCTGATCCATAATGTGGAAGGGGGTATGGGAAGAATGGAGAAACTTTGGTGAAAAGGGAGGGAAGGGAAGGGATGGGACATGCGGGCAGGAAAGATGGTGGAATGCGATGGACAACAATGCCCTAGGTTCATGTATGACTGCACATATGGTGTGACTCTATATTGTGCACAACCAGAGAAGTGAAAAGTTGTGTTCCATTTGTGTACAATGAATGAAAATGCATTTTGCTGTCATGTTAACCTAATTAGAATAAATAAATTTAAAAAAAAGAAAAGAGGCACAAGCAGTGGTTGATTCAGGAAAGCAAGGAATAGAGAAGGTCATGCACCTAAAGGGAGAGGGAATATGGATACTTCATAGTGAGTCATGCTTTGGGGGTCTCAAGCTTCTTCTTTTAAAGGAAACTTTATAAATGTCAAGCATGAGAGTTACACAGGGTGGCAACAGACAATGAGCTTGATTCTTTTGTTCATGGAGCACAGAGTGGGCTGGTTCTTTCAGAAACTTGAAGTTGACATTATCTGTTCATAGATAGTGCTTGGACTGGGTCTTTTAACGATCTCTTTTTCTCTAGCTTCTTTTAATTAGTCTATAAATAGATTCTATAAGCTAACAAGGCATATAGGCACTGATTAACTGGACTTACAGTACTCTGGGGCTTATTGGATGTTTTAGGAATTCAGGCCTGAAGGAGAGGCAGGGCTGGGGAGTGAAGGTGAGTGTGTTCATTGAGTTTTAGGTTTAAAGTTAAGGTCTGGGTGCTGGGGTTGAGGCTCAGTGGTAGAGTGCTCATCTGGCATGTGTGAGGCACTGAGTTCGATCCTCAGCACCACATAAAAATAAATAAATAAAATAAAGGTACTCTGCCCATCTACAACTAAAAAAATGTTTAAGAAAATAAAGTTAAGGTCCACCTTTCATTCCCTGTTTGTCTCCCCTCTACCTATCCTTATTTCTTCTCTCGTTCCTCAGGAGGCCCACGCATTAATCCCTCCTTGAATGACTGCTCAGCCACTAGGCTCGGCACAGGAGAAGGGGGAGACTTCAGAGGGAAAGAACTATGGTATGGAACAGTTGGGAAGAGAAGGTGTGTGACTGATCACCTTACACAGGTGCAGCAATTGCCTCCTGCCTGTGACCACTGGCCCAGTGGGGTCAGCAGAGGTAAGTGGTAGAACCAGGGCAAAAGTCAAGAAGTGGAGCATCAATGCAGGGGAGGTGAGGGGAAGGCAGCTGGATGTGGTCTAACCTTTCTCACCACAGACCCTCAGTGCTATGGAGTTGCTTGGGGTTGAATCTCTCAACAGCAGGAGCCTGTTGGGGCCACTGAGGGTCTACATTTAGCCTGCAGAGGATGAGGAAGGCAGTGTAACCAGCCAAGGGAAAAACCACCACTATGGGCAGTCACATAAAGGCATGCACGCTCCCTCTGTCCTTACGTGTGCCAAAAAGTGGCACAATCAAGAGAAGGAAGCTTGCTAGTGAGCTAGAAGACCACATTTCTCCCTTTAAAGGTATAAATCAAGACTGCTCTGGGAGGGACAGGGTGGGAGCAGTATATGGAATCTGACTTGACCATGAGATGGATTTTTAAACTCAGGTAGTTTCAAATCTTTCTGAGCCACATCCCCAGCCCTATTTTGTGTTTTATGTAGAGACAGGGTCTCATTGAGTTGCTTAGCATCTGGCCATTGCTGAGAGTGGCTCGCGATTCTCCTGTCTCAGCCTCCTAAAGTGCCGGGATTACAGGCACGCGCCACTGGGCCAGTATTGATAGTTTCAAATCTTAAGAATTGGAATGAATAGCCTCAGGCTGAGGCAGCATGGAGGATCCTGCCCCCTAGCTGGGGAGGAGAAGTTGGACAAGTCCAGTTGGTCTGTCCATCTCCTCACCGCCCCAGGGCAATGTTATCCTCTGGGGAGTCTGTGACTCTCAGAGGTAACTTGCTGCAAGTCCAGTGTCTACAAATGTAAGGCGGAGATTGGAGACGGATGCAGCTGCCTGGGTGCCAGGTAAGGTGGGGGCGTGGCAGCCACGTGGGGGAGGCTTCTCTGGGAACTGGGAGGCTGAGGGCCCCTAAGCAAAGTCACCTGCCTGGTACAGGATATAGGGCACCAGGTGAGCTGGTTCTCTACCTTAGGAAGGCCGCCTTGGGCTAACACTCTGTAGAGGGTGGAAAGAGCTCTGACTAGCACAGGAAAGAAAATCAGGGGTAGCATGACTGCCAAGCCAGTAATCTGAGCCCTTGCCCCAGCAGGTTTGACAGCTCAGGAGTTGGTAGGAGGTAAGTGCAAGTGTGTGTGACCGACAAGCAGATCGTTCTGGTCTAATGTTCTTGGCAGGAACAACCTTGTGGGAAGGGATGGAAAGAACACAAAGATCAGCCCTTCCCCCAATCTCCTCTCCCTTCTCAATCCTCCACCCACATTGCTTGGCGATGAGTCTGTTCCCAGGGAAAGGTACCTTCAGGCCAGCCTTGGTGGCAGTCTCTCAGCTCTGACCACATCTTGTTGACAACTTGTCCTGCCCTTGGATGCAGAGTTTCATACGACAGCATCACCTCTTGGACCCTGGCATCTTAAATCCCTGCTCAGGAACACACAGCTCAGGACTGTAGAAAATGAGGATTTGTGGTAGGTTTTCAGTTAGAAAAGTGACCTCTACAGTGTCTTGCACTAACTCTGGCCTCTTGAGTTCTGGAGAGTCATACCTCCTGGCTCTCCTTTCTCCCTGCTCACTCTTCCTCAATATCCCTCACTGTCTCTTCCTTTCCTCCCTTTTTTTTTTTGGTACTGGAGATTGAACTCAGGGGCACTCGACCACTGAGCCACATCCCCAGCCCTATTTTGTGTTTTATGTAGAGACAGGGTCTCATTGAGTTGCTTAGTGCCTCGCTGTTGCTGAGGCTGGCTTTGAACTCGCAATTCTCCAGTCTCAGCCTCCCTAAGTGCTGGGATTACCCTCCCATTTCTTTTAAGTAAGGATTAAGGTTTTTTCTCCTAAGCAAAATGGGAGTTTTCGTGACTCATTCCAGACCATTCTCTCTGTATAGTCTGCACAGGGGATTCCTCTTTCTAATTCTCTTAAGTATCTCTACAGACTAATGACCCTTAAATTCATGATCTCTAGCCCAGAATTCTAGCCTTCTACATCCACCTGACTACTCTATATCTTTTTTTTTCATTAGCATTTCAAACTCAGTATTCTTTAAACTAAACTTGTACTTTTCCTTTAGTAAATCCTACTGATTCTACTCCTGAACATATATATCAAATGTATCTACCTTTTCTTCATCTCTTCCACTCCCTCCCTCACATAAACCAACAGCATCTGTCCCACTAAACTGGCCCTGCCCATTTCTTTCCTGACAATGTCTCTTAACTTAACCTTCAATTCATTCTTTTTTTTTAATTTTTAAAAATGTGTTCTAATTAGTTATACATGACAATAGAATGCACTTTGATACATCATACATAAATGGAGTGTAACTTTTCATTCAATTCATTCTTTATACAACAACCAGAGTGATCTGGTTAAACTACAGATCAAATCATTTTAGTCTCCTAGCTAAACCCCTCAATGGCTGCTTACTGTATTCAGAATGAAATCTAATACTGTACTATGCCTATGAGGCCATCAGCAACCTGGCCACATTTACCTGTGTTAGCCAGTAGTGCTGCTCAGCCATGTTTCTGTTTCTTCTCTCCTTCCAGGCACATGGGATGACCATGTTTCCTCATACGGACGTGACTGTGTGACTTATTTAGGACAATGAAATATGAGCAAAAATGATATGAGAGACAGTACCTGACTATTAGTGCACCTTCTCCTCCTGTTATACTGATTAGGAAAACCATTGATATGGTGGTGACAGAAAAGTGAGAATAAGACATGGAAACCTGAGTTGCTAATAACACTGTACAAGGAGAAAAGCTGCCCTGGAAGTTTTCCCAATGCATATAGTAGACTTTTCATGAGTAAAAAAGAAGTTCATGTTGTGAGATTTGAGGTTGCTTGTTACTGAAGCAAAACATAGCCTGTCCTGATTGATACATTGCCTTAGCATCTGTTCATGCACTTGGTTACCGTGTTTGCAGCTCCTCAAATACAACAGAATTCTTTTGTCCTTCCGGCTCATTACTCATCCTGTTCCTTTTCCTTACAATGATCTTACTTCTACTAGTTGTTCCACTTTATACCACTTTATACCTAACAGAAAACTCATTAAAGAAAAAATAAATTTCAAGCCTGAAAGAATCTATAAATTAAGGGGGAGGGAGAGATTTGAGCCGTTGGGCAGGAGAGTGAAAATGCTTAGTGCCTTGCTTTTGCTGAGGCTGGCTTTGAACTCATGACATGGTTCTCATTTTCTAACTCATTCATTTGAACATTTACCAAGCACTCTCTCCATGTGTTGGAGCAATAAGAAAGATGGGGCATTTTCTTTTTGACCTAAAGGAGCTCATAGATGGCTAGGGCAGATCCCAAAACTGTAGGAGGAACGGGAGAGGAAGACACAGGAAGTCAATGCTAATTGTCACAAAGGCTGAAGAAGTAAAAGAGAAGAAAAAGTTTAAAGAAGTCATTGAATTTGGGCAGGAGCTCATGGCTAAAGATCTTCAGAACAGGAAGATTGATGGCTGAGAGGGAAGTGAAGAGGGAGATGTAATGAACTTTTACATCAGTAAAGTTACATCAACTTTACAACCAGAGCTAGGTGCAGTGGTGCAAGCCTGTAATCCCAGGACTTTGGGAGGCTGAGACAGGAGAATCCCAAATTCAAAGCCAGCCTCAGCAACAGTGAGGTGCTAAGCAACTCAGTGAGACCCTGTCTCTACATAAAAAGCACAAAATAGGGCTGGGGATGTGGCTCAGTGGTCAAGTGCCCCTGAGTTCAATGCCTCTTGTTGAGAATGTCAGGAACTTTTGCACAAGTTCTTTTCTTTTTCTTTTTTATTTTTTTTTGGCCGGTGGGGGGGTTACCAGGGACTGAACTCAGGGGAACTCTACCACTGAGTCACATCCCCAGCCCTATTTTGTATTTTATTTAGAGACAAGCTCACCGATGCTTAGTGCCTTGCTTTTGCTGAGGCTGGCTTTGAACTCATGACCCTCCTGCATCAGTCACCTGAGCCGCTGGGATTATAGGCATGCGGCACCACACCCAGCTGCACACATTATTTTCAATTCTTTCAGAAGTGGGTATTATTTCCCTTGTTTTTACAGATAATGAAACTGAAACTGAGAGATTAAATGTCCCAAATCCTACATCAGGATCAGCTAGATTAAAACTCAGGTGTGCTGACTCCACATTCATGCCATCTCCATTACCCTATATGCAGGACAGAGGTGCCTCACTCATGCTGCCAGACCTGCAGGAGCCTTTGGAACAATGAGGAGAGAAGAGTTAAAAAACTATACTAAGAAAGGTTACTTGTGAGAACCCCTCTTTAAAACAGAAGCAAAGGACAAAGTTGTTTTTTTTTTTTAAAGAATGTTTCCTTCATTTTCATTAGAGTATAAAAACCAACTCCATTTTACTAATCATTCATGAAAGGAATCACAATGAATCTTCAAATTGGAGTACACATCTGGGTCGTCCAGGAGCGGGTGCATAGAGAGAATCAGATAGGAGGGAAAGGCACCTTAGGTGTGTGTAAATGTCATTGCTGAAGTTAAACATTAACCATGCTTTCGTTTGTATCACCCAAAGCACCTACTTGACTCTGTCTTAAGTTAAAAATACATATTGGATCTCAGGAAAGACCTGAGTGAACCAAGTTAGGCTGAAAGGGGGCAGATTGTGGAAAGCATGCATTTTCCAAGAAAGAGTATTCATTTTTTCTTTATTTTTTTCTCAGTCTTCTATCACTATATATCTTCAATGATTGGAAGTTTTTAATATGCAGTTAATTTGCAGAGAGAGAAGAAAGAAAGATGAAAAAAGGGAGGTGAGGAAGGATGGAAGGAAATAAATCTGTGATATGGCTGGCATTTCTCAGTAACAGGTGACAGATGGCCACCTTTTCTAAGGAATCCCCTTAAACACACAAAATAGTCAGTGGCACTGATCTAACCCTGTTTACCCAGGGTGACCATACTCTATGGGAGGCTGTAGATAAAATGATGTGGTTGCTACAAATGGATGTAGTGACTTCTAAGTGAGATGGCCCCCCAGATATAGCATCAAAGAAAAGGTTCTAAATGCTCAGACTTATATTATCCAGAATATATTGAGGAGTCAGAAAATATGGACAACAAGATTGTCTATGCCCATTGACCCCTAGGCATCGCTAAGGCACTTCATTGGCTAAAGTCCTCATTCTCTGTTTCAAAATTCTCCTCCTTTAGGGTGTCCTACTGGATCCCCCAAGGAATGGACATCCAGGGCTCCATAGTGAACTCTTCTTACAGAAGCAGAATGGGGCTGCATTGATCAGATAGTACTCTTTGATCCCAAATGGTGAGCAATCTGACCTGGGCAATCTCTTGGTGTTTTGAAGGTCAATTTCATTCATGTTCCCATTATGAAGTTCATTTCCCATAGTTCTTACAATTGGGATAGTCCACCCCTTGCTTGTAGCTAGAGGCTCTGCCTCATTGGCTTTTTGATGAGTCCATAGAAGGCCTCAAGGCTGAGACCCATGGCTAAGCAGAAAACTTCAGGTTGGGCCATATAAGCCCAGGTTCCGGGCAGCTTGGGAAATCCTGGGAGTTTTTCTCTGGGGAAACGGATAGTAAGCAGGTCTGCCAGACCTGTGTGAGTTCTTCATGGAAGGAAGAAACAGAATGTTGGTTTTTAAGCTGGGTCCTACCACCTTTGTTTGGGTACCATCCATATGACATTGACGCTGGGCTGTTTCTGGGAGTCTGGTTTCTTGCCAGGTCTTCTGACTGTTTTCAAACAAGTGTGGGTCTCTTTCTGGAGGGAGCCTTTGGTCAGACCCCACGAGCTGGCCTTTGGGCTTCACTTGATTGGTTTCATGGTGGAAGGTTTGGACTAAGCGATGCATCTCTAGATGCGTGTGCCATGGAGACTCAGGAGTCCAAAGACAGTTTCTGTCTGCTTCTTCCAGAATCCCCTCTACCTCAGAATCTGCCTCTTCCAGGGACAGGGAGCTCCTTGCCTCCTTGTTAATCCAAACAGCACTGATCATGGATCCAGCAGAAGTATGTGTGTCCCCTCCTGAGAAGAGAAGGTGCAAGTAGCGTCATCACTAGAAGATACACAGGCAGCTTTCATTTCAGGGGCCAGAGCTTTCAGGATAAAGGAAGGCCATACCCAGAATTCCACTGCACACATGCAGATGCACAGAAACACACATGGTCTCACTTGCTCATGCACACATGTACCTCCCACCCAAAGTACACATACTCATATACAATTACTTAGTTATTCAATAAATATTCATTGAGGACTTAATATGTGCCAGGCCTCATTTTTTTCTAGGTCCCAGGAATATAGCAGTGAACATTGAAACAAAACCCACATCTTCATCTGGATGTGTCCTTGAAGAGTAGAAGAACAATAAGCAAATTAATATGTTAGAATAAAATTTCAGGTGGTAACCAGTGCTATAGAAAAACTTGAGCATAGTAGAGGGTCAAAACTGGAGGGTGTGAACTCTGGGAAGAGATGGGGATTAACATTTGAGGCTAGAAATATGTCAAGGAGCAAGGGCGCACACACCCACTGCTGTAATTTGGCTCTAGAGTGTCCCCCAAAGGTCCCCGTGTTAGAGGGTTGGCCTCCAGCCTGTGGTGCTATTGGAAGGTGGTGGAATCTTTAAAAGGTGGAGCTTAGTGGAAGGAAGTTGGGCCATTGGGCTGCCCTCATGGGGACTACTGGGGCACCAGCCTCTTTCTCTCTGTTTCCTGGCTGCCATTAAATGAGTAAACTCTTTCACTACATGCCCCCACCATGATGTACTATGTTGCCACAGGCCCAAAGCAACATGGCCAAATGACCATGGATTGAAACCTATGAAACTGTGAGCCAAAATAAGTCTTTCCTCCTTTTAAGTTGATTTTCTGAGGTATTTTGTCACAGCAGCAGCAAACTGACTAACACATTCACATGCATCTAGATACATATACACTCTCCAGAGGAAAAGATTATTTATTTTTAAATTTTCACAGTGCTAGGGATCAAATCCAGGGCCTTGTACTAGCTAGGCAAGTACTCTACCACCAAGGTATATCCCAGTCTTTTTCATTTTGAGTTAGTTTCTCACTAAGTTGCCCAGGCTGGCCTTGAACTTGTGATCCTCCTGCCTCAGCCTCCTGAGTAGCTGGTATTACAGGTGGGTACCACCATGTTGGACTAGAAAAGATTATTCTTAACTTATGGGTTTGTGTCCTTCCTGAGATTCTGATGATGAGTTTACAGAGGAAGGAGGAGCCACGTTCTGAAGCACCTCCTAGAGAACTGGCCATTGTCCTTCTAGACCACAAACACTGTTCTGGGAAGATATCTGAGCACCTTTGCTTCTCCAAACTGGTTTCAGAGGTGAGAATGCAGACTGATGTCTCCCTTCTTTCTCAGGAATGTTACTATTACTTTTTTTTTTTTTTATTTTTGGTACCAGGGATTGCACTCAGGGGCACTCGACCACTGAGCCACACCCCCAGCCCTATTTTGTATTTTATTTAGAGACAGGGTCTCATGGAGTTGCTTAGCGCCTTGCCATTGCTGAGGCTGGCTTCAAACTCATGATCGATCCTCCTGCCTCAGCCTCCTGAGCCGCTGGGATTATAGGCATGTGCCACTGAGCCTGGCAGCAGCTGCACTGTATTCTTAAAGTGACAAGCATGAAAAACTTTATAAATATTCTGAAGGCTATGTACTAATTGGAGAAAAAGGAATGACAGGGATGTAATGGGAGAAGCTAGGAACTGGTCTCTCCCATCATGAGTCTAGTAGGAAAGGGCTCAGGGTAGACAGACAAGTCTTCAGAGGAGGACATGCTGAACTGTCAGTCCCAGCCTGTCGTCCAAAGAGGACAGAGGAGAGAGTATAGCATAACCAAACCCTTGGACCTGACCCCAGAGCAGAACTTTTTGTTGTAATTCCCTCCAGACTTTTGAAATAGTGCTGCTTCTCCTCTGTCCAAGCGAAAAAGAATTAAGATAATTGAAGAGCCTAGAACAATTTCATACCGTGTTTGTTCTGTAAATATGTTTTGTTTTGTTCTGCAGGGGACTGGGACTGGCAAATTCAGGCTCTGCTCTGAGACCACATGCATGACCACCACTTCATTACATAGCATGCTACCTGTCACAATTTTATAAAGATTGTCAAACCATGAACTGCTACAAGTGTCCTGAAGCCCCTGACTTAGCTGGGGGACCTGAGCAGTCCTTGCATTAAAGCACTACGAAGTATCACATGGTAGTGATGGCAAAGGGAGCGTTGTTACCAAGTGCAGGAGAAAGGACCAGCAGGGAGTGTGGTGGCGGGGATGGTGAATTCTATGGAGAATGATAAGTCTGAGATGTTATTGATATTTCTGAATTGTGCCCTTAAGCAATTGGATTTGTGAGTCTGAATTACAGGTGTGTTAAACATGGTTTTCATTGCATAGGAGTTTAATTTAATAAATGTCTGCTGCATGACTGCATGAGTGTATACTCTTGAGAGTGGGATAGGTCATTAGGTTATGCCCTATTATTTCAGCTATGCCCTGCTGAGGGGGGCCATTGGTTGTGCCAGTTCCATCCAGATGGATCCCACTGGTTGGCAACAGCCCAAGTAGTGAGAACTGGGCTCCTTCTGTTCCTAGGTACCCTATTTGTCTCCAAAAGGTTTTGGAGAGCCTTCTTTTGAAGGGCACTTCCTGCCCTGGAGAATGAGGTCCCTCTGGGCCCTGATTCCTTCCCAGCCTGACTTGACAAAAGGCAGACCACTCTAGCTTTGTTTGTTTGCTTGTTTGTTTTCTGTCTCCCCACTGAACTGTACTAATAATCACAGACACTCTCAGGGCATGACTTGGACCTATCAGAGGATCTTCTGCCCTCTCTTGACCTGTTCTACTCTGTTAGAGGATGAAGGGCTGGGATTTGTCAACAGCTTCCTTTCTGAGCCTCTCTGTCCTTAACTTCATCCTGGAATGAAATATGAGTTCCTAAAGGGGATAGGGGTCTCCCCATGAGGAGGGGGCTCTGTGCCTGGTCATACTGCCCTGGCTGCTGTTTGAGGCTAGATAAGCCTGGGGTGCCTCATGGACCCTCAGTCCTGCACTTCCTCTGGCCCAGGATGTTGGGAATTCTGTCTTCTTTCTCCAGAGTCAGTTTCTTGGGTTTGCAGGTGGTGCCTCTGTTAGATTCAGCCAGGAAGCAGAGTGTCTGTCACCCCACCTGGCCGAGCAAGGGGGCAAACCTGGCTCACCAGGCTGACCAGTCTAGCAAGATCAGAACCCAGGTGCAGAGGCCAGCAACAGCACTACTGGCCAGATGCCTGACTGAGGCCCTTGGCTCACTTGGCCCAGGGACAGATGGTGCAGAGCTGCCCTGATCCGGTCTCCTCTGCTCGGGTTCTGGGTCTCACTGGACCAGCAGTAACTCTGCTGTTCTCTAGCAGGAGACTGGCAGAGCCAGCCATTCATTCTGCTAAACACACAAGCCCTCCTCCCCCAGCTCCTGCCCAGCCTTACCTTTGGGAAGCACCAGGAGGTGGGCCTGGGTCCTCTTCTGCCTCTTCAGGCCTTCATACTGGGCTCGCAGGAGCTGGATGCTGACAGGGGGCCCTTGCCCTGGAGCCTGAGTGCAGGAGGAACCTTCAGCCATGAAGCAAGACCCCGGTTGCCAGAAACGGGGCAGGGCAGGGCACGGGCAGGCCAACCCCTTCATCCGGATCCGGGAGAAAAGCAAACACTGAGGGGTGAGGCAGGGGGAGAGAGGGAGGGGATGAGGCAGAGGAGAGGCGGTGGGGCCCAGGGAGGGTGGAGAGCAGAGCAGGAAGTGAGGAGAGAAGGTGGAAGGAGAAAGGGGAGGAGAGAAATGAAGGGAAGGGACAGGTAGAGAGAGGGAGAAATTGAAGGGAGGGGAGGAGGCGAGAGGTTGGAGGTGAGAGGGAAGAGGAGAAAGAGAAGCCCTAGTTAGGAAGATCTGGAGAGGGGACAAGAAAGGGGCAGCAGAAGGGGAAGAAGAAAGGAGGAGGAAGAGGGTGATGGTAACAAGGAGGGACTGATGGGGCGAGAGAAGAGGGGAAAAGATGGTACAGGCGGGAGGGGTGGAGAGGTGGGGGTGGGTGGGAGATGAAGAGAAAGGCAGGCACAGCTGCCGGGGTCCTCCGTGAGGCCCAGGAGGTCTCTTATTCCAAGTCCTTCACTGCTTGATCCTGAAGTTTAGAATCCAATTCCAAGAGCTATAGCAAACTCCCCCATTTTCTGCAGCGCTGGAGCCCAGGCTAAGGAATGCCGTGTGCCTGCCCGGCTCACACACCTCAGACTGGACCCTGTCGGCTCATCAAAACCTGCTGGCTTGGTTTGCAGTTGTCAAAAGCAACACCACAGCAGCCCCACGGAGCCCCATGGCCTTGCGTTAGGGGAATTCAAAGCAAAGATCCATGCAAGATCTCATCTCAGATCCTGACACACGCCCCAGGGCAAAAGCCCAGCCCCAGAGTCTGCCCGGGAACAGAACCCAGGGGAGCCCTGGCCTTTAGCCAGCCCCACCTCTTTGACATTTGATGCAGCCTCTGTGGTCTTGGCATTTTCCAGCCAAGCAGTACATTGGCATTTATCTCACTCACAGCTAGGTGCCACCTCACCCACTGCTCGCCAGCTCCACCATCTCTACATCCCGTTTGAATGCCAGACTGCCCCTCTGTGTTACCTCAGCTTTGGCCTATCCTGTTCCACTTGGTCAACTAAGTCCTTTTCCATCTTCTAATATGATACCCACAGATCACCAGTTACCCAATATACCTGCAGAGACAAGGTAAAGGGGACAGGACAAACATACATGTTCTGAGATGAACCAGACAGGATCCAGCAGGGACAGGGGAGATGGAGGGCAAATCTTCATTGGATGGCATGTTTGTTTCCTGGGGCTGTCATAATAAAGTCCCACAATCTGGGTGGCTTCAGCAATAGACTTTTTTTTTTTTAGTCCCACAGTTCCGGAGGCTGGAAGCCCAAGATCAAGGCGTCAGTAGGCTCGGTTCGTTCTGGGGGCTGTGAGGGCGAATCTGTTCTGTACCTTTTACCCAGCTTCAGGTGTTGTACTGCCAGCCCTTGGGTTGTTGACTTCTGAAAGAATCACCTGATCTTTGTGTTCACATAATGTTCTCCCTGCGTGTCTTAATGTCCAAAATTTTCCTTTTTACAAGGACACCAGTCATTGGATTAAGGCCCAATTTAATGACCTCAACTTAACTCACAACTAATGAAATGTACAACGAACTTATTTACAAATAAGGTCATGCTGTGAGATTCCAGGCTTAGGATTTTAACATGTGAACTAGGGGGACATAATTTGACCCATACCAGGTAGAAGGATGACAGTCCCTTCACAGAGATAGGCACAGGGGAGGAGAAGTTTAGGGGAAGCAAGAAGAAGGATATTTGTTTTAGATGTTACATATTAAGGTGCTTATGGTCATCTGGAGGGGATTGGATACTTGGTAGAGAGATCTGAGCTGGAAATGCAGATGTCATTATTTGTGAAAATGTTACAAAAGTTCTACCATTTGTTAGGAACACATAAAATCAAGATATGGCCCCAAGGGTTCTTTCTTTTTTCTTTTCAGTCTCTCTCATTAGTTTCAAGTTCATGTTCACTGGCAAGTGAAGTTGTTCTTTATGCTCTCCTGCTTTCATTCTTTTCCTCTCTTTTCCCAGGTCTAACTTCTTTCTCTTGGGCTCTGGTTCATGATGATGTTCTACTATCTGAGGAGGGATGAATGGTCCAGGATGAATGGGTCTTCTCCAAGATGACTCTTCACCTACCCTCTGTGTTATTATGTGTTTTAAAGGAAGTTGCTTTCTTCACCCTACCTCGTCAGTGCCTCTTCCAAGTATCTCAGCTTGAGTGGAATAGCGCTCCATCAGTGGGGGAGGCGTGAGCTCTTGGAAGAGGGCTATGGAGGAGGAAATGCCCACTTTACCTCCTAGGGACAGAAGTCTTCAGTTTGATGTGCAAGTTAAAGGCTTGGGATTGGATGAGATTTTTAAATTGAGGATATTTTAAGAGACCACACATGGAAGAAGACTAATATTGAAGAAGCACATAGAGGTAAGAAGGAAATATTGAAATCTAAAAAAGTATAGATAAAATGATAGGAGGAACAGCAAGGAGGGGTTTCCCAGACTGTAAGGGAGGACAGAATGTCACAAAAGAGAAAGGGTGATCAGAATGGCCCAGGACAATCTCCTGGTCTCCCTCTCTGCCCTATGGAAGAGGATCTGAGCACTTTATGTGTGTGGCTGTTTATTTGCCTGGCTACTTGGCCAAAACTCCATTGCTCAACTGCCTCCCCCTCCATTGAATATTCTGATTCAATTAGTTTGGGGCAGGGAGGGTGTCAGAAGATTGGTATACTTCTCAAGTTCTCTACTGCCCTAGTTTTCTGGTTCTATGGGTCCCTATTTGCCCATTTTTCTGGGTTCCAGGGTCTCTGGATAAGGAATAGGTGATGGGAGATGGCCAAAGCTGCTTCATCTCTTTTTATCACTGGGTCTCTCTACTATGAGCATGGGACCCTTCCATGCTGGCCCAGCTGCACCTGCCATAACATTGGGCTCAATTTCTACTATATTTTAGCATTTGCTGTCAGCATTCATCTTTTGGTATTAATAGTTTTTGTCCTTTTCACTGTGTCCATCTTTGCTGATATTTCAATAAGAATTAGGTAGAGGCTGCTATTCTATTATTATTATTTTTTTCATTTTGCAGTGCTGTGGGTCAAGTGTAGGGCCTTGCACATTCTAGGCAAATGCTCTACCACTGAGCTATGTTCACAAGTTCCTCTTTTTCTTTAGTTCATATGGTTTCTCTGTTTTAACATCAATATCTTTAATCCATTTGAAATTGATTTTACTGTTACAGTGTTAGGTATAAGGCAAGGATCTAGCTATTCTTTTCCTTCAAATAATCATCCGTCATAATACCACTTATTGAATATGCCTTCCCTTTATTGTGCTTTGTGGTAATAGTAATGGTATTGTGAGGGGGGAAATGGCAACTATATCCTATCCTAGAGCTTTTTTAGAAATAATTTAAAAATATGATTGAGGCCGGAACATTGTTGGAAAATGACAGTGACCACTGCTACTATAAGATGTTCATTATTATCCAAGTAGACCCTCCAGGGAAGCAGGAAGTAACCTACAAAGATTCTCAGGGTTCAAGACTTTGGAGTAGAAATGATTTACCAAGTTATCTGAGGAAAAATTTTCTTTCTATATGTATTTAAATTTTACCTGCTGCATGATGTCTGATTGAAAAAGAGTCACATGCTTCTCCTAGCAGGTTGGCTCATGAAAGGGACCTCTCATTCCTATGGCTCTTGCTGGAGCTTATGGTAGTGTAAATTGGACCTAGGGCCACTGGGTGCAAGGGATCCAGCTGCTCAATGAAACTTGGGTGGTGACAGATGCCACTCACCTCTAGGGTGCTACTCCCAAGAGAGTACCTTGCACTGGAGACCCTATAATGGAAAGTTCAGTCCTTGGTGAGTAGAGATTCAGAGACTTGAAGAGGAAATCTTTAGGGGAGTGGGTTTGACAACCAAAACTTGGGAGAGCCAGATGATCAGTGGGGGCAGGCAGGAACGAATCCTGCCCTTGTAAAGGACTTCAGTTTGGGTTTATTTTTACGGATAACTCCAGGAGTGCTTAAGTTACTTTGATTCTTAGCTTTTCCTCTTCCTATAATAAATTCATTCTGAGATGATCTCACCCCTACATCCTAGTGAGGTAGCCTTAGAAAAACCCACAAGGCAGGATAGTAAGGAAAGGACATCTCTCTGGTTCCAGTGAGGAGGAAGAACTCATCCTGTGGAGTGGACTATAATTTGGGGGTCTGTGCAGTAACAGACAGTGTCCACAGGAGAGCCAGGTGTGCAGGAGAAGGACTCAGGTGTCAAGAAGTGCTCCAGGTCCAACTTATAAAATCCAAGTTCTCAGGCTTATACAATAAGCGAGATTCCTCTGAAAAAGGAGAAGGTAGACCAGACGTATGAAAACAGTGGTTACATTCTCTGAGCCCAAACTGCAATGGACCATGCAGGTACTAATCATTCTGTGCATATTCAAATTTTTTTATTATGATAAAATATGTATAACTCCCAATTTACTATTGTTAACTATTTTTAAGTATACAATTCTGTGGCAGTAAATATATTCACAATGTTGTATAACAATCACCACTATCAATTTCCAGAGCATTTTCCTCATCCCAGATAGAAATTCTATACTCATTAAATAATAGACTTCCCCATTACCACCTCACCCAAGCCCCTGCTTACCTCTAGTATGCTTTCTGTCTCTATGATTTCGTCTATTTTAGGTACTTCATATAGGAAGAATCATATAGTATTTGTTTTAATGTGTGTGTGTGTGGTGTGTTTGGCTTATTTCACTTAGCACGATGTCTTCAAGGTCTGTACATGTTGTAGCATGTATGCTAACTTCATTCCTTTTCATAGTGGAATAATTTTCCATTGTATGGACATATAACATTTTATTTGTCCATTCATCTGTTGATGACTATTTAGGTTGTTTCTACCTTTTTGGTGTTATGAATGCTGCTATGAAGATTGCTGTATTCTTATTTATTTGAGTCCCTGCTTTCAATTTCTTTGAAAGTGCTGGATCACATGGTAATTACATGTTCAACTTTTTGAGGAACATTGCAAATTTAATTTCCCATGAGAACCCTGGGGGAGAAGCAACGTCACTATCTTTTCTCCTTCATTTTTATGTGAAATCCATCTCCAGGCTGTAGAGATTCCAGTTCTAAAAATGTCTTGTATCTGTCCACTTGTCTGCATGTCCACCACCACCAAAGCAGTCTATGCTGTCGTCATTTCTGTTTCTAAGACACAGCCATAGCCTCTTAACTGTGCTCCCTGCTTCCACTCCTGTCCTCTCCTGTCCAAGCTCCTTGCAGCAGTTCACATTCTCCCAAAGGCACAAAACAAACTGAACCTTGTGGCTTCCCTTGTTCCAGTGGCTTCTCAATCCATTCAAGCCAGCATCCGAATCCTTCTTGTGGCCCATGAGGTCGTGCCTATCCTGGGTTTCCTCACTCTCCAGTCTCTGGGTCATTTCCTCACATTCTCAAGGTTTCTTACAAGTGGGTTATAGATATGCCCAAGATGGAGACCCATAGATCCTGGGACAGATGCCTCCTGCCACAAACAGCTCATCCATTTACTCTAGTGGCCCCCACAAATTTTATTCTTTCCTAAATGTTCCATGATGTGAATGAGGGGAGCAAGTTCTCTTGGCACGTCAGCCTTCTCCTGTGTTACTGAATGCCCTCAGTATGTGCTGCTCTCTTTCTCCTGGAACACTTTTTTACTTACCTTCACCTCCAACTCTATCTGCACAGCATCCTTATTGTAGCAGGCACATCTCTCCTTGCTTCCTCCAATTCTTAGCTTAAACAGAGGTGTAATGTAAGGGTCAAGACCATAGACTATGGAGCTTTTGACCTTCCCTACTCCTAGCAGGTACCTTTGGGCCAGTTACTTAATTTCACTGTGCAAAGAGGGGGAGGTAGCCTGAGCTGAGCAAACAAGCAATACAACTTCATCAAGCATTGCCTTCCAGGTGCTAGGCACGGTGGCAAAATTGCATATGTGCTATCTATTTAGTGCTCACACTTCTGTGAGATAGGTGCCATAATGTTGTTATTCTTGTTCTTGCTCTCAGATGGGGGAACTGGAAGCTCCACAATGGCAAATGGCTTAGTTGAGGCCAGGACTCTCCAAATTCCAAATGCTGCCCATTTCCAGCGTATCAATGCTCTCTTGTAGTTACATATAGAACAATTTATCAGGATGCTGTTGCCCAGAGCAGAGAAGTCAGGACCACCAGTATTGATGAGAATCCAGTTGTAGTCAACAGATCCCAGTCCGGCCAGTTTACGTAGAAGATTTCATATGGGGAATTAGGTGCTAATAAATGAGTGGGAAAGCAGAAAGAGCAATGTAGTCCAGACCATTCTACGTCTATCCTTACATTTTTTCAAAGTATAACAGGGGTCGACTTTGTGCTCTGACCACCAGTGGCTTCTTTTAAAAATGACATTTAAAAAAATTTTCCTCTTCTCCTCTGAGGGAAATAAGATTAACAGTCTACCTATCCTAAGCCAAGTTATCTGCCCTTCTGCTCACTATCCATGAGAACAAAGAAACTCCAGACCTGGAAACTGGAACAATAGCTCTTTCAGATATAAGTTAAATATTAATTAGATGTATTTATAATGATGCTTGAAAAATAGTCTTTGTATCCCCTTTTATTGTTATTTGTTTATTTTTTCTGGTACTGGGGATTGGACCCAGGGGTACTCTAACTCTGATCTACATTCCCAGCCCTTTTTACTTTTTATTTTGAGAAAGGATCTCATTAAGTTGCCCAAGCTGGCCTCAATCCTCCTGCCTTAGCCTCCTGAGTTGCTGGGATTACAGGTGTGTACTACCACACTAACTGTATCCCTCTTTTGAAAGCCCTCTGTTCTCTCTAGAAGTTAGAATGATGGCCTCTGTGATGTCAGTCCATGCCTTTCTTCTTTGCTAGCAAAACAAAGGTTTCTCAAAACATTGTCCTCATTACTGGATCAGCATCAGGGAAAAGGACTGAGCTTTGGGTTCAACGAGGACAGCGTAAACACTACTTCCCATCCCACGTACACTTTTGCCACAGAACTGCCATTCTCTCAAGCATGAGGTGAAGCCTCTGTTGCTCTGCTGGATCTGGGCTTGCTGAATAGCGTCTTTGCTCAGTAAAGTATGGTAGACCTGATACTGTGCCATACCTCTTAACTGTGGCTTCTGAAAGCTTTTTGGAACTCTTCTTCCTGTAATTTGCCTTTTTGAGTCTACACACTATAGTTGAGCAGTCTGAGCAGCATGGAGAGGCTGCATGTAGTTGCTTAAGTCAACAACCTCAGAGGGCAGCTCCCAGTCAATAGCTAGCATCAACTCCCAGAATCCACTGCAAAGTGAGCGAGCCCTTGGAGACATCCAGCCAAGTAGAGCCATCAGATGACTGCAGCCCACCCAATATCAGAATGTAACCTCACTAGAAACCCCAAGAACTGCCTGCCTGAGCCCAGACAGCATAGGGGCCATAGAAATAATAATAAATTGTCATTTTAAGTAACTGTGTTTCAGGATGGCTCATCATACAGCCATGGGTAACTGGCATGTTCCTGACTATGAGTGTAGTAGCATTGCTACTGAAACTACTGACTAGAGGAACCCCCCACTAAGTTGGGAAATGTCTGGGATAATTTCTGGCACCCAAATCACACTGCCTCTGCCATGAATAAAACCTACAAAATAGATGCCCCCATCCTACATCTACCCATAAACCTTATCAAAGTGTATGCATTTGGACAAACTGAACCATGTGCACTATCCTAGCAGCAAGGAATTTGGGAAATATAGTTCTAAAAATCGTCCTAGCCTTTGTAAGATAAGAGAATTGTAATGGGTGTTGAAGAAAGCAATTCATGGTGTCAGCCACCCATCCTAACTCCTAAATGACCAGGAAATTGCACCATTCAAGAAAAAATTTTTCTTTCTTTCTTTCTTTTTTTTTTTTTTTTTTTTCCTTTTTTTCCCTTTTTTTTTGGTACCAAGGATTGAACTCAGGGACACTCAACCACTGAGACACGTCCCCAGCCCTATTTTGTATTTTATTTAGAGATAGCGTCTCACTGAGTTGTTTAGTGTCTGGCTTTTGCTGAGGCTGGCTTTGAACTTATAATCCTCCTTCTTCAGCCTCCTGAGCTGCTGGGATTTCAGGCGTGCACCACCATGCCTGGCTGTTCTAGTGCATAATTCAGACTGATTTCACCCAAAACACCTTTTGCACTCATTACTCTATAGATTTTTGCGACATAGGTTATCACATTCAATTATAATGTTCAAAGAGAACTTATCTGTATCCAGCTGAATATCTGTATCTCTTCAGAGAGTTCTTTGATCTTTGCCATTTTTGAGCAAATAAAAAGAGCAATTGAAACAAATGACAGCACTTTGGTGATTAGTTATATTTTAACCTAAGCATGGAGCAGTCTTTGTAGGCTGGACTCATTGTACTTGAAAATGGAATAGTTTATAGTCTTAAAACACAGGTAAAATTTATTTTAAAATTTGTTCCATCTTCAGCTTTTTTTTTTATAAAGGCAAAACTCAAATACTATAAAAGTTACTATTTTACTCATTAAAAAAAATTTTTTTGTTTAGTTGTCAAAGGCCTTTATTTATTTATATGTGGTGCTGAAAATTGAACCCAGTGCGTCACACATGCTAGGCAAGCGCTCTACCACTGAGCCCCAGCCCCAGCCCCACTATTTTACTGATTTTTAAATGAACAACGTAAGGGCATCTAGTACACTCACAATGTTGTTCAACTGCCGCCTCTATCTTGTTCCAAACCATTTTCATCACCCCAAACTGAAACCTTATACCAATTAAAAAGTCATTCTCCCTTCCCCTGTATTCCTAGTCCTCAGGAATCACTAATCTGCTTTCTATTTTTATGGATTTGCCTCTTCTGTATATTTTATGTAAATGAGGCTGTACAATATGCAACCTTTTGTGGCTGGCTTATCTCACTCCGCATGATGTTTTCAAGTTCATCTATGTTGTTATATGTATCAGTCTTCGTTCCTTTTTATTGTTGAACAATGCTCCATTGTATGAATTGTCACTTTTTAAAACCCCGATCACCTGTTGATGCACATCTGGGTTGTTTCCACCTTTCGGACGTTGTGAACAGCACTGCTATGAATACTGGTGTATATAGGTTTTTGTTGGAATACCTGTTTTCAGTCTTTGGGATATACACCTAGGAGCAGAATTGCTGGGTTCTACGGTTCTTATGTTATTTTCATTGCGAATTGCAAAACTTGCTTGGATGAAAAAGTTTAATGACAGAAAGATTTTTGTATTCTTTTGGCTTTTCTGTTGATAATCCAAGAACTCTGCCCTATGGCACGCCAGCCTTTCTGTGTTAGTTGGTGAGAGTTTTTTCTCTCTTCCTTCCTTTCTCTCTGTTTCTTAAGAGGATCATAGTTAGTAACGATAAAATAACTCCCTGGCTAAACAGAGTTTGATTGAAAATGACACCTTCCTATCTGTACTCCTCTCCCTGATTCCTGTTATTTCAGGTGGTTTAAAAATTGTGAAAAATGCATACAAATTTTCCCAAATTTGCTTTTATGTGATCTATTCAAACCATTACCTATCCAATTATTGTTTGGTGTAAAAATTGCATAAAATCCTTAAGTAAAATTTAGAAGCAATGTAGAAATCATACATCTATAGTCTGCAGCCAGAATTGCTGGGTTTGAATTCTGGATGTTCCACTTACTACTGGTGATATGCTGGACAAGCTTCTTACTCTGTCTGTGCCTCAGTTTCCCCATATGTAAAAACGGGGCCGATAATAGCAATGTTGTGAGAATGCAAAATCCTTAGAACTGTGGCTGGCCTGAGATCAGCTTTTGTTGAATACAAATTCACAAATTCATCCAGGTAAGTACAATACCCATAATCAAGGTAATTAATAGTACAACTACTAGAGGAAGTTCTTGCTGATTTTAGTTTCAATAATGCTCATCACTTTCTATGAAAGACAGGTTTCTTCCCCCTAAAATAAAACGTAAAGGCTATTGATACAACATTATGGGACAACAAAATGTAATAATTTATCTCTAATACCCAAAGAGAGATACTGTGAAATTTGAAAATAATTTCACCAATGACCACACACAATGTTCTACAGTTACAGTCTCCACCTTTTGGTTTTGAAGTTGGCATTCTTTCCTTCATTCAGAAGTACTTATTCTGCTCTTATAATGTTCCAGGCACAGTACCAAGTATAGACTAATGAATAAAATAGATGTTATCCTCATAGAATTCCAGTCTAGTGGTGGGGACAAAAATGAAAAGCAAGTTAACAATTGTGTAATTACCATTCATGATAAGAGCCAGAAGATAATGCAATAAATAAACAAAATAATGCATATGTAGTATTTGGTGGAGTGCCTGGACCTTAGAAAGCATGCAATAAATGTTATGTAACCATTTATTATTCCAATTATTATCGTAGTTTATCCAATTCATTCACCTGTAAAAAAAAAAAAAAGCCCATCATCTTTAGTGTAAATTTCCTGCCCTCTAGTGGGGACTTTGAGTCATACCCCCACAAAAAAAACCAGGTCTATTGTTTGATGTTACAGAAGCTATTCCGGATGCCCAGTGTGGTACCTCAAGGACCCCATCTGGGAAGCTCAGAGGGCTTCCTTATGCATCTTGGTGCCATGTGACTCTACCACTCTTCCTGGGCAGTCACCCAAGGGTAGCCAACAGTCTATGAATTGGCTTAGGGTGGAAGCTCTACTAGATAGGGATCCTCATGCAGGCAGGTGGCAGACCTTTAAGACAGGATGGGAAACAGCCACTTGATCCACAATCAAAGAAAATGCATGAAAGCATTTGAACAATGGTGACAGCAGAACATCAAAGAAGCGGGCCTGGGTGGCCAGGACTGCCTCCCACCCCAAAGATGCTGCAATTGCCCCAGGGACCTCGATATGGGGCTCATGACTATTGTCTTTTTTCTACCTTCTTTGAACATCTTTACTGTAACTCAAAATTACATCAATAAGCCTAACCAACAAAGTTGCTTTAAAAATGCCAACTTATTTCATCCTTATGAATCCCCCTGAGAAAAAGATATTATTATCCCTTTCTTAATGCTTCTCTGAGTGAGACCCCTTGACAGCAAGGTCCTGCAGCTAATGGTGGGCAGGACAGGATTTATACCCACTACCTCTCTGTGTGCTCATACAACGATCCCTACCCCACATACTGTGGTATTGAATACCCTGAGTGTCTTAGAGTTACAAGATTAGATGTTCTCTCCAATTTTTACTATAATAAAACCCTCTTGAAAAATGACTAGGTTAAATGACTTTAATCAGGTCATCATGTTTTGTCCAAATGTGATTCAGTTTGGAAACTGTTCTCTGTTTTAGGTGTAGTCAGATGAGTGCTGTCTCAAGGTCCTTAAACTAATTCAGGGTCTCTGTCAGCATGACACACTTAGAATCCTTTGAAATGACGACATCATGGAAGCAGAGAGCCACTGTCACCAGACATCAACCTGCTGCAGCCTTGATCTTGGACTCCGCAACCTACAGAACTCTGAGAAGGAAGGTTTTGTTGTTTGAAACATACACACACACACACACACACACACACACACACACACACAGCACGATCACCTGAGTAACTTTTAAAAATTACTTATGCTGGGGGTTCAACCTACATCAATTGAATCTAAATCACAGGAGAAGGAGCCTGGGCTTTAGTACTTCTTAAACGGTTCAGCCCAAACCCTGAACTGCTAAACTCTTTAAGTTGTTGCTTGTCAATCTACTTACTTTCAGAGACCTTTCTGTTCACATTCCTAGCTAATCTGTATGTGGAGCTGCATCTGCGTGGCTACGATCGATCGTGGAAGGGGAAGGAATCTGCTTTTGATCTCCGTCTTCCTCTGAGTCTTCTGCCCCATCTGAACAGGAGCTGGACTTGGACCCTCTGCACTGCTCCCTGAACTCTGAGCCTGTTACCCAGATGCAGGCAAGTCAAGCAAATCTAATTTCATCCACTTTAGCCTGAACTTTACCCACAGCTATCTGACCACAGCTCTATCTTGTTATTCAGACTGTGAGCTTCTGCTCAGCATGTTATCCAAGCTGCAGGCCTTTGCACTGTTGTTTACTTACACTGGTAGCATCTGAAGAGCTTGTTAACTGAGCATAGATCCAGATGGGTGCACTGAACGGGAAATATATTGAAAATCCTACTGTTTCCTGCTTTTTGTTTTGTTTTATTTTGGTTCTAGGCTTTGAACCCAGGGGCATTTAACCACTGAACCACATCTCCAGCCCTTTTTTAAAGATATTTTATTTAGAGACAGGGTCTCGCTCAGTTGCTTAGGACCTATCAGCTGAGGCTGACCTTGAACTTGTGATCCTCCTGCCACAGCCTCCGGAGGCTCTGGGATTACAGGCATCTGCTATTGTACCTGGCCTTGCTTTTGTTTTAAATGAAAGATTTTAGTTGCATTTGTGACTACTGGAAAAATTGCTGGGTTTTTTTTTTGCAGTTTTATAACTTTCTTTGAAAATCCATGGTTAGTTCTCACCCACATTGACTGTAGAATTTTGAAAGTGGTCACAAGTACATAGATAATGAAGGTACAGGGCTTGTTTGGTGATTCTTTATCCTCATTGCATTTTCTTTTTTAATGTATTTTTAGTTGCCAATGGATCTTTATTTTATTTATTTATATGTGGTGCTGAGAATCGAACCCAGTGCCTCACACATGCAAGGCAAGTGCTCTACCACTGAGCCACAACCCCAGCCCCCCTCATTGCATTTTCTGGCAATTGCAGATATGATATGGGACATTCCTCATTCCTTTGGCCCAGATAGCTTTGTCGACTCTGGCATCAATACATACACCTGGAGTCCCTATATCCTTCATGGAAAATTTCTGGGTCTCTGTGAGTGCCTGAAGGGCACGCTTCTTGAAGCCCAGTCTCTGGATGTGCTTGTGAATGTAGATGGTGTAGTCCCAGGTCACCACCTCGCTGATGGCAGAACGGCCCACCTTCTTGCCACCCTTCTTTGGGGAAGCTGCAGTGCTGAGCCCAAGTTAAAACAGAAGGTGGATAATGAATACTTGTGGATTCTAGAAGGTTTTGCTAATAACTCTTGGGCTTCCAGAATTTACCCAACTTGAACTTGCCAGGTAAAATTGCTCAAAATTGGCATCATTTTCTTCTTGAGTTTTGATATTTAACTTAGCCCTTTCTGATATTCTAATAAGCTGTTTTTGTCTTTTGGTGGATTTGGGGGCGTGGTCAATTCAAGAGCAACTGACCCTTTGAGAATCTGAATCAAGCCGGGCACGGTGGCTCACTCTTGTAATCCCAGTACTTTGGAAGGCTGAGACAGGAGAATCGTGAGTTCAAAGCCAGCCTCAGCAATGGCGAGGCGCTAAGCAGCTCAGTGAGACCCTGTCTCTAAATAAAAAAACACAAAAAAATAGGGCTGGGGATGTGGCTCAGTGGTTGAATACCCCTGAGTTTAATCCCTGGTACCAAAAAAATAAAAAGAGAATCTGAATCAAATTAGGTGTTTGATGGCCTTTCAACTTCCTAGAAGTTCTTTGTATTTGTCTTTAACTGTTTGATTCTCCTCAGAAATTCTCTGCAGATGGGCCTGGATGGCCTCATTTTCCCACTGGAGAGTCACAAAGGAACATGTGTTTTATGTATTTTATTCAGCTTGTATGTCCCAAATTTGGCCCAGCACTCCTAGGACAGCGCTATAGACATTCTTTTGAATGCACAAAGGAGAAAGAAAGCAGGAAACTAACAATGACAAAAGGCTAAACAAACTGGGCCTTCTGGTAGTTTGTGAGCATGGGGGAGGATGGTAACCATGCTTCTGCTCATCCTGGCTTTACCTGTGTGGTCTGCACAAGCAAGGAGGTGTGCAGTGAAGTTTGTTTGTTTTTTTTAACCAGAGATTGAACCCAGTGGTACTTAACCATTGAGCCACATCTTCAATCCTCCCCTCCCCCTCTTAAAATTTATTTTTGAGTCAGGGCCTAGCTAGGTTGCTGAGGCTGGCTTTGAACTTGTGAGTTTTCTGCCTTAGCCTCCTGAGTTGCTGGGATTACAGGCATGCATCATCATGCCTGGCTGGGGTGAGAATTTGAAGAAAGCATTGATCCATTCAGAAACTGGAATTTATACTTTATCCCGAAGGCTAATTGATATACTCCCAGGAGACCCTCTTGATGGTCTATTGTCAATAATTAAATCTTCCAATTTTGCTATGTTGAATTTACGTAGGGGCCCAAGTAGAGGGTGAATCTAAATCAAAGAGAAGTCACACACAAACTTACACGAACACAGAAAAGCCCTTTGAAATAAAACAGCATTACATGCTCATGACAGAGGGGGCACTGTAGAGCAACAGGAAGAAGAAATGACCTTTTCAATAGCAGTGTCTAGTCCAATGCGTGTTCATGAGAAAAGTACACCTTGATCTCTACCTTGCATTACATGCAAAATCCAAATCAGGATGAACTCTAGGTTCACATGTGAAAGACAGTACATCTTCTAGAAGGTATCATTCATTGCATGTTTTCATTTACACAGGGAAGGCTAAGGTTGCTTCAGGAAAGACAGAAAACCCCACTAATGATGAAAGGTATGATTGATAAAATGGTCTACATTAAAATTAAGAAATTCTTGGCAGGCTGTGGTGGAGCTACTCAGGAGGCTGAGGGAGGATTACTAGTTGAGGTCAGTCTGGGCAATTTAGCAGGACCCTGTCTCAAAATAAAAATTCAAAAAAACGGGTTAAGGATGGAGCTCTGTGGTAAAGTGCCTGCCTCATATGGGAGAGGCTACACACATATACACACAAAGAAATTCTTAATTTCTTATTAAAAACACTAGTAAGAGTAAAAATGCAAGTCACAGAGTGGATATAAAAATGCTGAGCAGTGGACTCATACTAGAATATATAGAAATTGTACAAATCAATACCAAGATAGTCAAAGACTTTAATAGTTTTTCTTTTTTTTACAAAAGAGGCCGATAAGCACATGGAAAGGCATTCAGCAGCACTTTTTACAAGATAAGAAGTGAGTAAAATAGCCACATCGCTTTTCTTGTTTTCTTCTTCTGCTAGCTCAACAATATGTATAATAATTGTTAGTTGAAACGTTTATCCCCGATATACTAATTGAACTGAATATCAATTTACTGTTTGCAAATATTATGATCCCTTTTTTGAACCTATAAATTCCATTTTGAATTCTCCATCCTCCTCATAGTCAGTTATTTGTCTTATCGTTTTTATGTATTTAGCCATTCTAGTCCCAAATTTCAAAATAGTTTTTTTTCGACTTTCCATTCCTTTTTGCAGATATTGTAGAGTCCATTAAACAAAGATTGCTTAAACAGGACTCACATGCTTCACTTGCTACTATTATTTTGAAGAACTTCAAGCCTAGTCAGCATTGACTTGTCCCTGCTCAACATAATGGTTTACTCACTCTTTTCCAGTTCTAGTAATTGCATAAACCCCTTTTTGTGTGCAAATGGTGTTTCATATTCCTTTAATGAAGAATCTACTTACTAGCGTCTAACTTAGAAATCTAGTTTAGAGGCAGGTGCGGTGCGCAAGCCTGTAATCCCAGCACTTTGGGAGGCTGAGACAGGAGAATTGTGAGTTCAAAGCCAGCCTCAGCAATGGTGAGGTGCTAAGCAACTCAACGAGACCCTGTTTCTAAATAAAACACAAAATAGGGCTGGGGATGTGGCTCAGTGGTTGAGTACCCGAGTTCAATCCCTGGCAAATAAATAAATACAAAATCTAGTTTAGTAGTTATCAATCAATACCTACATTGGCCCAAGATAATCCTGAAGACTAGTTGTAGAATATAAAATAGTAGCAACAAATTACTTTTCCTTGAATTTACAATATAAAAGCCAGCCTCTCTCTAGTTTCTGTTTTAAAATGAAGATTTGATTATTCAGGTGTAGGGAGGTCAGCAGATTAGAAGATGATTGATTGCCACTGAAAGGTGGTTGGTTACTCAAAGTTCCCAGGGGAGAACATGCCACACAGGTAAGTGCTAGGTTGGTCACAGGGAGAGGGAGTAAGGGGGGAGTATGAGCAAAAGCCCTTACTGTGGCTTCTGCAGGAAGGCACAGGTGACTCAGAGTAAGCTAGTTTAGGATTAGCTGGGTTGAGTAATTTCACTGGGCTCTGGGGCAGAGAGAGGGTTGCCTCTGTTGACCTAGGTACCTGGCTTTGGGAAGAGTAAGGCAGGTGGAGAGGGACCCTGATACAAGAGCCCCTATCCACCTGCCTTACTCCAGGGCTCTGGATTGGTGGGTTTGCATATGAAAGATAGCCCACAAGTGAGTCATTTACCATCTCTAGGAATTGGCTAGCCCTGGGAGAATCAGTCTCCCCAGGGAGATGAGGTCCCAGGTGTCAACACATCAAAAAGAAAGGCATGCTTTATACACATTTTTTTTTTTTGAAGAACTGGTGTTAAATGAAATCCTATTATTTTGTTTTGCTTGTCCAGTGAAAAATCATTAACTTGAAGCAACTGTGTTTTGCTAGAAACAATCTCGTGCTATCCAAAAGATTAGAGTCACTTTCCAGTATGATTATCCAATAAACATACTAACATCCAGAGGTTTGTCTTTTTGGATCAATTTGCAGACTTCATGGATGCAATTTTTCTCTGTCTTATAAGGTACAACTCAGAGTTACATTTGTTCCTTCTGAATTATGCATTTGATATGAATAATTCTCTTTTGTGTCAACGTTTTAATTAGTAGCTAACAAATCATTTAGCAAATGTGAAGTATCAGAAAGTTAATCTTGCTTGAAATTCAAGTTGTAGATTTGTTAAGAATAATTATTTTGTTCATCTTCATGATTAACTAAATCTCCATCAATAATTTATAATGCCCCATTCTGAATTTTACAGGACTTAGGCTCAAAAAAGTCTGCCAATTTTCAGTATTGCCAGTTTTAAAATTAAAATAGCCTTTTTTTTCCTGGTACCGGGGACTGAACTCAGGGATACTTGACCACCAAGCCACATCCCCAGCCCTATTTTGCATTTTATTTAGAGAGAGGGTCTCATTGAGTTGCTTAGCACCTCACCATTGCTGAGGCTGGCTTTGAACTCACAATTCTCCTGTCTCAGCCTTCCTAAATGCTGGGATTACAGGTTTGCGCCACTGTGTCAAGCTAAAATAGCCTTCTTATTTGAAAAATTTCCAATTGTCCTTTTCAGGTTTTTTTTTCCTCTTGAGCTTTTGCTTAACCTCTTTTTATTATGATCTTGACTTGTACTCAATGATGTAAAGGATTAAAAAAAGTGATGGTTAGTTGTTTCAAATATTCAATATCTGAATATATATTTATCCAAAAATAAAATGTTAGAGAAATTTAAAAATTAGAATAGTCTCAGGTTCTCAAAAGACAGTTTTTCTTTCTAATTATTCAATATTGTCTTAAAAATTAAAGGACAAAAATATAATTAGTCAATAAAGCCAAAGTATTTTGTTTTTGGTGGAGCCCAAGGCCTCATACATATTAGGCAAGCACTCTGCCACTGAACTATATCCCCAGCAAAGCCAAAATTTTAAACCTGTGAAATATAAATTAAATTTTCAAAAATATTTTTATAAAAAGAAAGATGATTCAATTTTTAGTATTCAATGTCCATCTACTTACCAATGTGGAAAATTATAATTAGTATCAGGTTTCACATGTTACATCTAGACCTATATCTATATACAAGTTTGAAAGTGAGATGAATTTTGTAATATGGGAAATGTTCCTTGCTGTCATGTATGTGCAACTGTTGCAACATGTCAGTGGCTTGAGTTCCTAGGAAGTGAGAATTGAAACAAAAAGAAAAGCAAGAAAATGGGTTCTCCTGTATTCCAGGGAAATACTTTGTAATACAAGTATAACCTACCTGCTAGGGAAAGAAGGAGCGGAAAAGTTCATTGTGCTTTTCTCTAACTTATTGCTCCTTCCACTCATTTCCTCCCTGTACTCTAGCTCCCATATGGACAGCAACCAAATACCACCACAGCTGGATCAGTTATGTAGAGCTATGCCACAAACAAGGTCAAGGACAACGCTTGAAAGAACAATGGTGTGTTAATTCTCTGAAAACTGGCCTGATATGTTCTTCTGTTGGTTTCGCCAAGGGCTCCTTCTAATACACGTCTTTTGTGCAGATATGCATGTGCTTCATTGGGGTATATTATACCCTGGAGAATTCTTAAAATCAATTTTTATATCTTTTTAAATTTTTTTAAATTTATTTATTCTACTTAGGTATACATGATAGCAAAATGCATTTTGATTCATTGTACACAGATGGACACAACTTTTCGTTTCTCTCTACATGATGTAGTCACATCATATATGCAGTCATACATGAAGCTAGGACTATGATGTCCATTTCATTCCACCATCCTTACTGCCCCCATGTCCCCTCCCCACTCCCTCCCCTTTGACCAAAGTTCCTCCATTCTTCCCATGTCCTCTCCCTCATTATGGATCAGCATCTACTTATCAGAGAGAACATTTGGTCTTTGGTTTTTTGGGACTGGTTTACTTCGCTTAGCATGATATTTTCCAGCTCCATCCATTTACCTGCAAATGTCATAACTGTATTCTCTTTCATTGCTGAATAATATTCCATTGTGTATATATACCACAGTTTCTTTATCCATTCACCTATCTCACACCATGCACAAAATTCAACTCAAAGTGGATCAAGGACCTAGGAATTAGACCAGAGACCCTACGCCTAAAAGAAAGAGTAGGCCCAAATCATCATATCTGCTTAGGACCTTACTTCCTTAACAAGACTCCTATAGTGCAAGAAGTAAATCAAAATAAAAAATCAAAGAAGTGACTTCCTTAACAAGACTCCTACAGTGCAAGAAGTAAAGTCAAGAATTAATAAATGGGATGGATTCAAACTAAAAAGCTGCTTCTCAGCAAAAGAAACTATCAATGAAGTGAACAGAGAGCCTATATTCTGGGAACAAATTTTTGCCACATGCACATCTGATAGAGCACTAATCTCCACCATATATAAAGAACTCAAAAAATTTAACACCAAAAAAAAAAAAAAAAAAACAAACCAAAAAAACCCCCAAACAACCCAATCAATAAATGGGCTAAGGAGCTGAACAGACAGAAGATATATAATCGATCAACAGACATATGAAAAAATATTGAACATCTCTAGCAATTAGAGAAATGCAAATCGAAACTACTCCAAGATTTCATCTCACGCCAGTCGAAATGGCAATTATCAAGAATATAAATAACAATTTTTAATCTTTATAGTAATACCTGTAGGTAATGGTAGAGTGCCAGAGGTCCTTCCTCCAGAATATCTATCGTGTCTAAAATTTCAGATTCCAGAAATCCCTTGGGGAACTTGTTTAAAAATGTAGACTACCGCCTCCTCCCCAGAAATTCTAACTATGTAGATGAAGTCCAGGAACCTGCGTCTGCTAGAGGTGTCCAGGATCACAGTATGACCTATGCTGGCCTGTGCCAGCATACCACCTTTGACTCCATAGTAGCAATACAGGTCCTGTTTCTCATTGCAGAGATTCCCCCCTGATCCCTGCTGTGTGCACACTGATCTAGCAATTCTCATTACCAACTGTACATTTAAATCATTTGAAAAACTTTCTAAAAATTACTGGTGCCTGTGCCTCACCCATGGCAATTAAGTCAGAATCTCTGGAAGTGAGGCCTAAGCTACCAGTGTCATTTTAAAGAAAATAGTAGATTCGACTGTGCAACCAGGGCTGAGAACAACTGTTCTGATCCATCTTCGGTCTCTAGTGGTCTTTCTTAGCATGGATTAAAGTATTCTAGGATTCCTTCTTTACCAGAACATATTCCAGCCTACATTACAGAGAAGGCAAACTGGCTACAGGTGTGGCATAAATTCTTGATCTTCTATTGATCCAGGCTGCCTGGACCCGAGGCTCCAGCTACAAGCACTTGGGCCATCTACTGAGCTGAGCCATGTTTGTCCTGTTCTGCTGTTGCCCACTATAGGTGAAGCACTCATGAAGATGCAAAAGGAAAACATGGCCCAGGTGCCCAGGAAGCTCAATGAAGGTGTGGCTGGTTGGGGAAGAGGATGCTGCAGGCTCTGTCCAAGCAGTAGTCCCAAAGCTCTGTCTTCACATATCATTTTCTTCATCAATTGTCACTGACGAACCCTCTTCATGGCTATGGCATGACTATTCCAACAGCACCTTTGCATTCTCAGAATTAGTTGCGTTACCATTTTGACAAACTTGAAGACATGAAATTGGATTTGAAACCTACCATTATCACAATAAATATCAAGTATACTGAGCAATGAAAGGAAGACCTATTTCCTTTAAATACAACTTCAATGCTCATTTAACAGCTCAATACTGGCTATTAAAATTTTTCAAATTTTTATCACCTACTTGTGTGATTAAAGTTTTTTTTTTTTTAAAATAGGTTACTAGCTAAAATATGAGAGGAAAAAATAAAAACTTATGTAGAAATTGTGTACCATAGACTATCATAAAAAATGTTTGCAATTTTAAAGGCAATGATCCACTTGACCTTAAGGTTTCATCAATACCAAAATAATTTCTATTTACTCAAAAACCCCTTGAAGTGGTTGAAAAGACAAGCTCCATGCTGAGAATATGTTTGCAACAAAAAACAATCAATAAAAGACTGGTATCCAGAATAGATAAAGAATGCCTAAAAATCGATAAGGATGGAGGCTAGATGCCCAGAACTTACTTACTTTGTGATTGCAAGTCATTTCCTTTGACCAGCATCTCCCTGTTTCTCTCAATTACTTGGTCCAGTCTTTAGGTTTCCTTTGCCTCATAGAATATACCAAAACTATATTTTTTGGTACCAGGGATTGAACTCAGGGGCACTCAACCACTGAGCCACATCTCCAGATGAGAGACAGGGTCTCACTGAGTTGCTTAGCACCTCACTTTTGCTGAGGCTGGCTTTGAAATTGCGTTCCTCCTGCCTCAGTCTCCTGAGCCGCTCGGATTACAGGCATGCGCCACTGCACCTGGCCTTCTTGAGTTTTGAGAAATCATCTATGTTCATCACTGATTTTCAGCGAGGCAAGAAAACCAGGTAGGGGCCATTTTAAAAAAAATATTTTTTAATTGTTAATGGACCTTTATTTTATTTATTTTTATGTGGTGCTGAGAATTGAACCCAGTGCCTCACACATGCTAAGCAAGTGCTCTACCACTGAGCCACAACCCCAGCCCCGGGGCCATCATTTTACTACACACTTGGATTCCTATACTGAGAAGTACAGGTTCTGGTGTTGGACAAGTTGTGTTGCTGGGGGGGAGTTACTTAACCTCTCATGTCTTCACTGGTAACTGGGGATGATAGTATTTACACCTAACAGGATTGTTACACAGATTAAATTAACAGAAGGCAGAGGCCTACCATATCTTCATTCTCAATGATGTTCATCATTAAACTTGAAAACCATTTCTTACAGCAGACCTCCAGTCCCTTGCTGTTTAGGACACAAGAAACAATCTTCTCTGAATAACTAGCAGTTTTCACTTTACCACTTAGGTTGGAGACTCCATCTGGCCTACATCTTTCTTAGAACCAGAACCCTCATGAAATGTTTGGAGCAACTCCTCTTTGAGTGGACTATAAAGAATTTCTAATCAATGTAATAGGACTCTGTTACCATTAACATGATTAGTGGTGGACTGATCTTTGGCACAGGAATCTTATACTAGACAAACACTTCCATCCTGGGTGAACACCCATGTTCATGTTGATAGCAGAGTAGATTTACCTGCCAAAACAGAGAATACCATCTTCTCTGTTCATAAAAGTCACAAGATAATAAATTCTAACATACTTTTTTATTTCCTGTATTGTTTATAATGAGATTTTTCCAGAAATACATTGATAGTAATGATTTTTATTTTTATTTTGGTACTGGGGATTGAACTCAGGGGCGCTTGACCACTGAGCCATATCCCCAGCCCTGTTTTGTGTTTTATGTAGAGACAGGGTCTCACTGAGTTGCTTAGAGCCTCGTTGTTGCTGAGGTTGGCTTTGAACTCGAGATTCTCCTGTCTCAGCCTCCCAAAGTGCTGGGATTACAGGTGTGCACCACCGCACCCAGCTAGGATAGTAATGATTTTAAGAATCTTAAAATAATCAATGGCTATTAGGTTACTAAAACAGAGAGTACATGAAAACAGATGAGCATGGTGATATACGCATGTAATTCCAGCTACTTGGGAGGCTGAGGCAGGAGGATCACAAGTTTAAGGCCAGCCTGGGCATATAGCTCAGTGGCAGAGGACTTGCCTATCAAGTGCAAAGCCCTGGGTTCGATCCTCAGAATTGAGGGGGGAAAATAAAGACATTAAATGGTCACTTCTTATTTATTTTGAAGGTTATTCAGACACCAGTTTTAAAAAGGGTAGAATTAATATTTTATTGTCATTTATAATCAGATGGCAATTGGGTATATAGCTTCCATACTTCATACTTTTCGTAAATTAAAAAAATTACACGTCTTAAACAGCTGACGGCTGGTTAAGTTTTTCAGAAAACACGATTAGACAAGTTCATTAATGGTGGCTTCAAGCTTTTCCTTATTAGCGCCAGAAAACTCACCCACCTGTTAAGGGAATATTGAACTGATGTTAGATATGACATTACATCTCTACGTTGTATATATGATCACAGAATGAGGGAGGAAGCGGGGAAGATAAAAAATATAACACATTTCTCAAAAAGTTCAAAACAAATGACGACAACAAAAGAATATCTTTAAACAAAGTCAAAAGGCTCAAGTACAATTTTTTAGTGGAAATAACCTCTTAACAATGATGAATGACCTGCTCATGTCCAAGAAATCCTACATACTTTATGATGTAAATATAAAGCACCAATCACAGAGATTTAGTTTAGTTCTAACAAAGATCAATTATCCGTTAGGTATCATGTGAGTCAACGGAAAAAGGCCTATTTAGATACTCTTGAATGCAGAAAATTGTGACATGCCTCACACCAAGAAGGGACAAGTCACTGCAATTGTTTCACTTATACCACATGCCCTCCTTTTGCCCTGCTAGACTTCTTAAAGGTCAGATATACGTACCTTTTGACCCTTTTTAAAAAACTGGAAGGTGGGCATGCATTTTACTTCACACTCTGCAGCAACATCCTAGGGGAGGGGGGAAGGGCAGGTAGCAGGGGAGAAGATAAAAACAAGACTTGAGTATTGAGCTTTGATGGGAACAGGCCCAAATCAGATTCCTTCTTGTTATATACTCCACGTCTCTGCATTAAGACATTTTTTAGCATATGAAAATCAATTATGATGAATGTAATGGCAGTATAAAAGCCAAACTGGTTCCTCCTCAGAACTAGCAGTTATTGCTTCTTGTTTAGTTTATCTAGTCTATTATGGGACATGAGTGGACATGGAGATGAGGCAGGACATTTATCTGACTAGCAGAAAATACCAGGTCCCAATGGATGGGAGTGAGTCTTGTATAGCTTAATTTACAAGAAAATAGATCATTAAAAACTAGGAAAAAAATAATTGCTCAGAGAAGTGGTGTTAGTAAATTTTTAGTTAATGCATTAAGGATTTTCTCATTTCACTGTGTGAAAGTGATTTATAAAGGTGACATAGGATTCTATGCTGTAATTTAATCCCCCATGTTGGGCTTTTAGGTTATTTCCAACTAGGCACATACTTGTTAAAATATATATACATATATATCTGAACTCACTGATTGAATTTTCTAATCAACCCTCGAAGTAGAGTTGCTGAAATAGCAAGCTTATTTTAAAGTCTCCAGATCCATATTATTAAACTACTTTCCAGGGAACTTCTTTCAGTTTATTAGTATTTACCTTGATTTTTGCCAGCTAGTTTAAGACCTTGTTTTAACCAGATCCATTGCTGCTAACCGGCCCCATCCTTTGAATGCACAGGATTTATAGATTTTGTATCAATTAGAGTTCAGCACTGTTAACTTTTCCAGGTCCATGTCCTCAATGGCCAAAGAGGGGTAACAATGCCTATCATTTCTTCATGTTCAATATTTCCTGATTTTTAGTTTTACATTTCTTTTAGATTTATTTGGAAATAATGATGTAACATCTTAATCCAAAATGGTTCATTATTAATACATGGCTAAATAGACTTGATTCTATTTTGGGGGCTTTCTAGTTTTGTCCATGGATCAACCTACGATGGTTACAGGATCACAATGTTTTAATTAATACAGTTAATATATAAACTGTAATTACAGAGCTGAGGCTAACTTCTCTCCCTAATTTGTTTTGTAAAAAAATAAAAACTTCCCAGAATTTGCCTAGCAATATTATTTCAGAATATCATGATCTGTTTTTGTTGAAATTGGGTTAAAGTTAGATAAATTTGGGAGTATTGATATTTTAATAATGTTGAATCAATGTCCATGAACACAGACTTACCATCTACTAAAAATATTTTATGGACCCCAATAAAGTTTGATAGTTCTATTACTATATTGAATCTTTATTATCTATTGTTAATGTCTTGTTTTTAATTTATTTTGTTATCCAGTGTTTGTTTTTGCAGTGCTGGGGACCCCAGGGTCTCACGCTTGCTAAGCAAGTGCTCTATCACTGAGCCACACCCCAGACCCACTTCTTTTTTTACACTGAGGATTGAATCCAGGGGTGCTCTACTACTTAGCTATACCCCCATTTAAAAATTTCATTTATTTATTTAGAGACAGGTTCTCACTAATGTTGCCCAGCTCCAGCCTCACTTTTCATTTTATAGACTACTTGGCCTATCCTTGCACACTATAGAAACATTTTCCTTTGAGGTTTAAAAAATATACTTAATCCTAAGTTTTTAAAAAACCACTCGTATCTTTGAAAACAGAAACCTAGCCTGCTTCCAACACCACCACCTACTTCCTGTTTTTTGTAAACAATCTGGATTTTTAAAAACTATTTATAGAAAAATTCATTTTTTGGAGGGTGTACAAGGACTGTGAATTTTGACAAATGCAGTCATGTAACCACCACCATTAGGATACAGAAAGGTTCCCTCACCGCCTACCAAATTTCTGCCAGCTGCCCCTGTAGTCGGCACTAGCTCCACTGCAACCCTGGCAACCACAGACCTATTGCCCATAGTTATAGTTTTGCCCAACCTTGGATTTTTATTAGTAAACACAACAGGACTATGCTTAACCTTATGAAATTTAATTTCATTGGCTTCTAGGCCAATGGTCTGTTGTGTTTCCTCCTCTATAAAATGGCAGTGTTAGGTCAACATCATAAAGTAGCCATTTTCTTCTTGTGAACTCACTGCTGGCTCTTCCAACCAAATCAAAACACATGGCATTCCAAAAGGTTGCAAAATATTCAGGTCTAAGCTACTTTGTTTCTTGTTTTAATTCATAAAATAAGTAGCATACCCTGTTGGCTGTCCAAGAAACAGGACTAGTCTATTGTTTTCCAAAGGACCAGTCCTCATATCTTTCTGTGAACATCAAATTATCTTCCCGTGTACCACACCACACATCCAGGTTCGTCTTCTACCTGTCCATGTGTACCTGTTATGTCTACAACATAATTTCTTCCTAAGAGTTTAGGGAGCTATAAAAACCTCTGTGCTGCTCAATCTTTAGAATATGGAAGCAAAATTAAAGGACTCCAATTTGTCAGAGGGTCACTTCAAGTTTTGAAAGACACTTTCAGGGTGTGCCCCAAGCAGACATGAAGGAGGAGCTGTCATGCGAAGTCCCTGCCTGCTCTACACATCTGCTTCCCAAAGGTTCCAGATGGAGGCAGGAAGAGCATCTGTCCTCAGTACTGGGTCTAGGGCGCTGCTCTGCTCATCTCTTAAGTCAGCCCGTATGCTGCAGTCCCCTTGCCCGTGCAATGCGTGCTAACAGAAATGACTCTCACAGTCACTGTAGGTATTCTATGACACAATGCATACAAAGGACCTACCATGGCTTCTGGCACATATCATTACTTTCTAAACTGACAGGGTCAGTTGCAGTCACTTTTATCTAATCCAGTGGCAAAATTACCCCTGGCTAAAGTGACCATATAGAAAGAATGACTACAAGCTTATGAAAACAGGGAATAAGGATTCCCCATCCCCCAAACACAAGAAATTAAAAAAAGAAAAAATTCTAGAATACATCTAGAACAAAAATACCGAACCATAACATTCATTCATTCCATACCTTGTCCAAAAATGGTCTGTTCACAGACAGAGGTCAGTACAGCCGAGCATCCCTCACCCAAAATGCTTGGGACCAGAAGTGTTTTGGGTACCAGAGCTTTTTGGATTTTGAAATATTTGCATAGATTTTACTGGTTGTTCTTTTTGTGTGTGGTGTGTGTGATCTAGAAATGTGAAATCCAAAATCCACAATTTTTGAACATGATGTCAGTGTTAATATGTTTTGGACTTCAGAGCAGTGTGGAATTTGGGTTAGGGACATGCAATCTAACAATAGACCAGATGCACTAGGTACCTATGTGCCAGGCACTAGTCTAAGCACTTTACAGAATCCTGATGCCTACTTTATGATGTTGACCTGACACTGCCATTTTACAGAGGATGAAACGAGGTACAGAATAGATAAAAAACTTAATAGGATCAGAACTGGGAAATAAAGCAAGCAGTCCGTGTGGAAGATCCATCCCATATCACTACCATAAATGCAAAAGGAAAGATAAATCAGGGAGACACCTAGGAAGGGAAACAAATGTAGTCTGGGGAACAAAAGCAGGTAACTGGAGAAGAGTTCATGGAGAAAAGGAGAAAAGGGGAGGCCTATGACTAGGAGTTAGTCAGGAAATCGGACGGTATGCTGACAAACAGCACTCTGTCACTGGTGGGCCCTATGTTTATACAGCAGAACTCCATACACCCTGCAGCACATTTATTTGGTGTTCCCTGCTTGCTCAGGGAATAGCAACCTTGGGAGACTGATGAGGCAGGTGATCACTGTAGACACACAGCCAAGGCTCCAAGAAGATGGGAGATTAGCTTTAAGCAGAAGCTGGGGAACCAGGATGAGAACCTAGGTGTCCAGCACCTTTGTTGCCACATCACACATCCCAACTCCTCCTGCCTAAAATGCTCACACATCGGTAAAGATGTCCAAAGGTGCCACATCCTGAAGAGGCTCTCCAAGTGGGCTGTGTGAGCATCGAGGCCATGCACTAAGAACTCCATCTGCACCCACCACAAGCCAGCATCCTCTAAAGTATGGTGGAAAGCAAGGGCAGGGGAGTCAGAAGACCTCATTTTCTTTTCTTTTTTTAGTTGTTGATGGACCTTTATTTTATTTACTTATTTATATGTGGTGCTGAGAATCGAACCCAGTGCCTCACATATGCAAGGCAAGTGCTCTACCACTGAGCCACGATCCCAACCCCAAGACCTCACTTTCAATCTGAGCTCTGCCACATACTCTCTTCAACTCCAGACAACCTCTCTGTGTTTGTTTTCTCCTCTGTAAAATGGGGATGACATTAGCACAAAGAGCTAAATGAATCAATACTTACAAAGGATACAGAACAATGCCTGGCATGTATCAAGTGTAGAATAAGAATCTGTTAAATAAAATCAAACCTGGAATTTCCCTAAATGACCCTTAGCTCTCTGAGGCACCATAGTGATAACATCAAGTCAATGGATTTAATTATTGTAGCAATTCAATTTCTATTTATTGAGCATCTTAGAATGGCAGATAGAATGTAGGGTTTTAGAAAGGTGGGTTGAGTGATAAGATTCAGAAGCCTTAATCATGCACCTTATCTGTCTTTATGTTTATTTTAGGATGTGATGTACACAGCTCCTCACATCTATAATTAAGCCCATAATCATCACAATCACCTATTCTGAAATAGATTATTTTAGATACAACTATAGTCTACTATACTTGACATTCTCTCTCTTTTTATTTTAAAGTGTTATGCTATTCACAGAAAAAGGCCAAGGTGAAAAGCTCAGTAGTATCTTGAATTCTAGTTACGTACCTGACAGTCATCCACATCTACTTCAAGGAACAACACGTTGGAATACTTTTCTGAGAGGGACTGGAAAATTTAAAATGAAAGATATAAAAAGATTTAGAACTGAATAATGGCAATCAATATACTCAAACCTCTTCATTGGAAGAGTCAATAAACATAGTCAATAAACATAGAGACTAATTAAAGATCTAAAAATTTAGCTTAAGAATTAAGTAGGCATAAAAAAATACATTTTTCTGAATCAAGATTTTCTTCATGTGGCTCAGTGGTGCAGTGCTTGCCTGGCACGTGTGAGGCACTGGGTTCGATCCTCAGCACCAGATAAAGATAAACAAATAAAAGTATTCTGTCCATCTGTAACAACAATAACAACAAAAAGATTTTCTTCATGTAAAATTTAGCACATCAACTTTGAGCCAAATTTTGGCCCATGTTTCAACTTGAAAAAAAGCAAAACCATTTCAGATAAATGAAATTCACTTCTGAGTGTTGTCTTCGACAGGCTACATGTCTTGAACCTACATTATTTAAGTTGTTGCTTTGCTACTACTTTTAGATTAATGATCTGGCAAAACAAAAAATACCTGCCAAACAGTCCTCTTCTAGCTTGGTGACCACCAACCCAAAAATACCAAGGGCTTATACTCACATGAAAGAAAGGCTTGATCATTTTGCAAGGGCCGCACCACGTGGCAGAGAAGTCAACTACTACAAGCTTGTCTCCTGCAGCCTCTAAGGCTTCCTGAAAAGCTTCCTACAAAGGGTGGAAGAAAAACTTAGGCTGAATAGTTTCATTTCCAAAAGCTCTGGAGATCTGATGACACAAGGCACAACTCAGAGGTCCTGCTTTCAACAAAACCCAAACAAGTCAAAGAAACCAGGTGTGAAGGAATTCCACACCAGCCTTACTGTCACTTGAGAAGATGGAACAAGATACAATACATAGAGTTCCTGATAGTTATGTCTTCACTTTTTTTGTTTAATAAAGTATGGTGAACTGGCTAACTTATATTCCAACTAAGTAAATGAAAGGAAAACAAAAAATAACATTTGTACTAACAATGTTTCCATATCAAATCTAGATATCTGATAGACAATCACTAAATTCTTATGGATTGATGGAGAGGGTCACTGCAATTGAGGAGGTCACAAGGACACAGCTTTTAACAAATGAAAATTCACAAATTCCTCCAAAAGAAAAGCTAACATTTCTGATTAATTTGTTTATGGAAGAATATGCAAAAAGCTAGAAACAAACAGCCCTGAAAACTAACCCCCAAACATTCAGTTTCTGCTGGTGTAAACTTATTTTCATTTTTTGTGTGCATGTACACATGTACATATTGCGTTTCCAAAGTTCAGATGACACTGAATATCAACTTTTGATTTTTTCCCTTTAGTTCAAAATAATGCTCTCATCATTGCTCATGAAAGGAATCATAGTTTTACTTCCTCAAAGGAAATTTTCTGTAGATACTATTTTGCATAAAGAATATATATATAAAAAATTCCCAGCAGTAATGATCAAAAGATCCCTTACCACCTCCCTGAATTATTTACCAATGGTCTTGATACTGTAACCCTAGGAATCTAACAGTCTAGTTACAAGGGACTCATTTTAACGAGTCAGTGTTGACCAAAACCAAAACTGGGGCAAGGAAGATAAATCAAAGCACAAGCATCTATATCTGAAGTCTAGAATTTCTTCAATTTGCAGGTCAAATTCATTTAATCAAAAATTGATAAAACTCTTTTCCTTATAAGAATTATATTAGATCTGGTTCAATAAAGAAGGAAAGTAAATAAACAAAGCACTGTAAGGTAAAAACACACACCCAAAACAAAAGCCTAATGTGGGTTCTCATGAACTGTTATTTTCTTGGATTTTAAAATTCCATCTCATGTTTCTGGGGAAACAATTTACAAATCGCACCCTTGAGAATGGTATAGAAGGGAATAGCATGCTTCTGAAACTTTTTCAGTTATGCAGCCCCATCCACCCTACTTTTGGGTGCGAAGAGATCCGGGTGTGCGGGGAGGGGGACAGGGATACAGTAGAGAGTATAAGTATGGAAATTATTTTTCCAAACTATTACTGATTGTTCCAGATAAAATTAATTCAAAGACTTCCCTAGGATGATTTTCAGGTCAAACACGTTCATTTTCTTTTTGTAATGATTTGGGTCACTATACCACATTCATACATGCACATAATATAATCTGATCAACTCATTCTGCAAGATTCTGGCAGGATAGTACAAATGATCAAGAAGTGACCTCGATCAAAAACTTGATGAGATTAACTTCCAAGATTGAAAATACCCTATTTCAAATACCCTCAAGGATTTCCCCAAACAGTTCTGAATCCAATTCAAGCAAAACTACTTAAAATTCTGACAAGAGGTTTTCTGGCTTAAGTGTACATGAGATACAGAGCCAGGTATATGTTGACTTCTCATAAAGATTCTCTTCTCCTGACTTAAGTTTGCCTAAAACAGGTTCAGCTTGAAAATTATTCAAGATTACCTTATAAAAAAAAAAAAAAACCACAAATTTTAGCTCCCAGAAACTAACAATCATGCTTGACAAATGTTCCCATCACTGACACAAATAACCTGGAAACAAAACATAGGGTGGATAAAACAAGTGTAGAGTCTAACACCTCTTTCCCTAAACACGCCCAACTCCAAAGGTAGTAAATATGAGAAATTTGTAAAGCATTTAGTTAAATGCCTTATGTGTAGGAGTTCAAGAAATGGTAGCTGTCATTCTCAAAAAAGAAAAAAAAAGGTAAACTAAAATTGCTGATGTTCTCCTTTGTCGTTGCACTTATGGTCCATTATTGCACGCATGTCTGGAGCAAGCACCACACTACCCACACAGTGCCTCAGAAATAGTTGCTCTGGATGGCCAATGACACTGACTTGAAACCACCAGGATGAAAATATAAACTGTCTTCAGTAGTGACAAATAATCAGATTAGAGCTGGGTATGGTGGTGCATGCCTGTAATTCCAGTGACTCAAGAGGCTGAGGCAGGAAGATCGAAAGTTTGAGGACAGCCATAGCAACTTAGTGAGACTCTAAGCAACTGAGCAAAATCCTGTCTCAAAATAAAAAGGACTGGGGGTGTAGCTCACTGGTAAAGCATCCCTGGTTCCAACCCCCAGTACCAAGATAAATAATTTGTAAAAAAACAAAAAACAAAACAACAACAACAAAAAACACACACACCAAAAAAATCCCTGGATTGCCATGCCTTTGGGGCCCAAGCTGTGGTGCTTCTTGAGTAACAAATGTCCTGTCACCTTTGTACACCTTTCTTACTGGAGAGGGAGGAGGGCCTCATAGTTCAAACGGTTACAATAGGGAAGGTCAGAGCAAAAGTCTCCCAGGAACCAAAATCAACTTCCTGTTTGTAGTGGGTGGGTTCTGAGTAAACTAACACAGGCCACTCCAAGGTCTTCTGGTTCCATTAATGAGTTCCACTAGCTTGGTCACACTGAGGTTGCCAGACGCTAGTGAAAAAACTGCCTTTCCTCCCTTTCCAGGCACAGGCTGTGTTACACAGATGCTGAAAAAATGTATATGGAACAAAATTCACTGTTAAGAATGATCTCTTAAATGCGAGAGTTGCTATTTTTAATATAAAAGGTCATATAATTAAAAAAAAACAAGGGCTGGGATTGTAGCTCAGTGGTAGAACGCTTGCCTCGCATGCGTGAGGCCCTGGGTTCGATCCTCAGCACCACATACAAAGCAATAAAATAAGGACATTGTGTCCATCTACAACTAAAAAAAAAAATATTAAAAAAAAACAAGGATTCTAATAATAAAAAAAATTAAAGATGACGAACAATAACCGGAAGAAACTGAGATTTACTAATAACTAAAGTAACAAAAGGATCAGAGACCATCACACACATTGCATGCAAGTAACTGCTTCTGTTTCTGAGGCCCATCTGCACGAAACAGGTACTCAAGACCGGGAGCGCCAAGATCGCCTTCCCCTGCCTTCTTGGAGTGGGCGGGGGTCACCGCAGGGTAAATGTTCTCGAGGGCTCTGCCATCTATCCACTTCCCCTACTCACTTTCTGACTCTCCTTTTAACAGACATTTCCGATGGGCTACAAGACAGACACTATATGTCAGGCTCTGAATTTCCCAATCAGGAGGATATTCAGCTCGCAGTAACTTTCGAATAGGGCAACACTTTTTCCCTTGGGCATGTTTAAAAGGACAGTACCACCAGCTGGGTACTCGAAGGCCGATAAGCACACAGCTGGACGCGGCTACTCCAGGTTCGGGCAAAACCAGGCTGTGGGTGAACCACGGATGGGTAGGGCAACAGAGGCCCCTGGGCCCAGCCTTGGGGACTGAGTCATTCCAAAGCCAGCGCTGCCGGAAACACGCCCTGCGCCGCAGGAGGAGGAGTCCCGCGGGCGCGGCCTGGACTTCACTTCCTTGGAGCCACCTGGGGCTCGCTCCTGAGGGTCTCCAGCCGGGATCTGTCTGTCCACTTCGCGTGGAGAAGGAACGCGTCATGCTTGGGGCCGGGAAGTGATGTAACAGATGGGTCTCCGGCCTAGACGCGCTCCCAAGGGGCTCACCGCACCCCACGCGGGTGGATTACACGGCATACGGAAAGAGTAGTGACCAGCGATCCCGCGCCTTCTCCATCTCCTTGCCTGGACCCGAATCTGGATGCAGATGAGGGCCAAGGGCGGACCTTGTCTATACTCTCTCCTTCCTCCAACAGGGATTTCCCAGGTTTGCGGCTGCAGAAGGTGCAGTCTATGGACCCTCGAGCGCTTAACGCGCGCGTATCCCCACGGTGCACAGGGCACCGACCCGGCTGGGCGCCCCGACCCGGTCCTCCAGGGGGCCCTCGTTCCTCTCCTCCCCTCCCCCAAGGCATGCTGGACAATCTCGGGCGCGCCCAGGGCCCGGCTTCTCCCGTCCCAGGCCTCCCCACCGCGTCCCTTGCCCCCAAGGATGCGGAGAGGCGGCCTCCCCACCTCTCGGCGCACCGCTTTCCCCAGCTACGGAGGCTGCGCGTTGCGTCCTGGCCTTCCACGGGCGCACGTACCTTGCTGTCTATCTGTTTCACCATTTTGGCTGTTGGGGGTCTGACAAGCGACCGCTGCAAGGGACGCAGACGGATCCAAGGCGCCGGACAGAGCTGCGAGGCCAGCGCGCAGCCCGCCTTCGCTTTATAGCGACAGGGCGGGGCGCCGCGGGGCGGGGCGCGCGGGCGCGCGCGTCGTGCGTGTAACGGGGGCGCGCCCGCTCCGGCCGCCGAGCCCGCCAAGGCAAGGCGGCCTGGCCCGGGCCCCGCCCCCGCCTCCCCCCACCCTGGAGCGGGAAGGGGGCGGGACCTCGGCTGGCGCAGGCGCCGGGCGGAGCTTCGGGGACCGCCCCCCAGCTCGGGCCCTGAAACCGAAGCGCGGTGCAGCCCTTTCCCGGCTGAGAAAGATCTTTGGGAGCGGGGGAACGACCTAAAACGCACTTGCGCTGCCTAAGGCAGTGGGAGGCAGACGGCTCTCCAGGGCCATAGGGTCCCTCCCTGGTCACTTGGGAAGGCGTCAGCCAGGCTTAATTGAACACGCCCAGCCTGGACATTGGTACAGTCCTGGGACCGCCCAGGCAGGGCTGGATTCCTCGAAAAGCGTGGCTTTGCTTGGGCTCCCCGGCACCGTGCACCCCATAAAGTGCTGAGTAACGATGACTAGGAAGTATCTCTATATGAGCGTCCTTGCTTCCTTTCCGGATTTTACTGCGACGATTTTCTTCTTTCCTTTCTTCCTTTCTTTTCTTTTACTTTAACCGATAAATCCGCTGTTCCGAGTGACACTTCAGTTTAGTGCTCTAGACGGCCGGGCCACTGGCTGGGGTCTTGACCACCAGACAGAATGAGCTCTGCAATTTAGTTATAGGGTTGTAACGCAGGGCAGGGCCTGATCTCTGGGGGTCACAGTTTTGCCTTCTGTAAAATGGGAATCACGATGGTCTCTGTCGTAGGATGGTGGTGTTCTGAGGGATTAAGTGCTTGTAAAGCGATTAGGACAGCGCTTGGCACATAGTAAGCACTCAGTAAATCGTTCTAATTATAGCCGTTGTGAGTACTAATTAGGCTTGCTTGGTATCTTGAGGTGCCTGACTTGGCTACCTTATATTTACACAGGTGCGTGAGTGTTTTCTACCTCAGGATGACTGAAACAGTTTGTATTGATACAGGGATGGGTGTGCAGGACTGGGGGTTGTGTGAGCCCTGCATGTTAGCTGGTATTGTGAAGCCCGGAAGGCCTGTCAAGAGCAGGAAGTGGAGGTGGACCACGGGAGCTGGAATCCTGGGAGGGAAAGTCCTGGAGGGTTTTTTTATAGCTGAGCAGCTGTGGCTGAAGCAGCATCTAGGTGCCCTTGGCTGGGGGTGGTGAAAATACCTCTGGATTCTCCCTCCCTGCTCTTTCAAACAGAGAGGAAAGAAGAAAACCAGTGTTTGTGAACCAGTTGTGCAAAGTTTATAGAGGGCTGAGTAGTTTTGGGTCATGGACAAGGGACACATTCTTTTTTTTTTTGGTACTGGGGATTGAACTCAGGAGTACTCGACCAACTGAGCCACATCCCCAGCCCTATTTTGTGTTTTATGTAGAGACAGGGTCTCACTGAGTTGCTTAGCGCCTCTCCATTGCTGAGGCTGGCTTTGAACTCGCAATTCTCCTGTCTCAGCCTCCCTGAGTGCTGGGATTACAGGCTTGAGCCACCGCGCCCGGCTAAGGGACATATTCTAAGAACAGTCTTACACACAGGGAGAATGAGCTGCCCTGAGTGCAGCAACCATTGCCAAGAGAGTAAGGACTTGTGGCGAGAGGAGCCCCATGGAGCACTAGGAAGCCGGATCTGTAACTTGTCCTTCTACCACTGGATTCTCAGTCCAGTTGTAGTCCCCTTTTTCTGGCTTACCTATTAGTTGGTGGATCTGTATATGCAATGACAACAAATCACTGAGCTGTAGGAAGAGGAGCTGCAGATCTGTAATGGCCATCCAAGACACCCTCAGCTGACATCTCTCCAGAGACCTCCCACATGTCTGGTGACTCAGTTGCAGGAAGTGCTGACTCCCTCTCACCTCCACAGAACCAATATAAACTGGAGTAGATGAGGCAAGAAGTAGAGAGAATAAGGAACGGAGAGTCTGGACTGCAATTAGACTCTCTCATTCTCATCCTCACTTAGCTGGGAACTCTAGGCCAGTGTAAATAAATAGCCTTTCTGAGCCTCAGCTTCCTCATCTGTAATGGGCATAATAACACCTTGTGCTATTACAAGGGTGGAGTGAGCTAAAATACTGTATATGTACTTTGAGCGGTTCCTGGTGGGTAGGGTATGCCACATAGACTATGAATACAGGCTGTTGAGTAGGGGAAACCCAACTGGAATGATGACAGAGCTAGGGTGAAATGGGAGACTGTAAAACAGGTGTTAGTCCTAAGTAAATTAAGTGATAAGGAAATTTGTAATGAACAGTGAGCTCTGTAACATGATTCTCAAAGGAAGAAGATTTTTTTCTCTCCCAGAGTAGGCTAAATCTGGTCCTAAGAAGCAAGTGCCCCTGCCTCCAGGGCTATGGGAGGCTGAGTCCTTAAGATTTTACGTGTAGGTGCAGGAAAATTGTTTGGGGCAGCCCAGAGGGCTGGATGATACTACAGAGTCCTGGACCACATCAGACCTGGGGAGATCACAGTGTTTTGAAGTAGAGCCTTGGAACCACAACACTTAAAAGAGTTGACATGAGAACATAAAATAAGAGATATGAAATAAGTTCAAAGTATATGATAAAACGGCATAAGGAAAAGGAATGAATAAATACTTGTGGGACACTCCTTTATGTCAGCCCAGAGCCAAGTGTGTCTTGTGCTCAGTGTCCCTTAGGAGGTAGATACTATGCTTCCCATTTTGCAGGGAAGAAAATGAAGTTCAAAGAGGTCATTTCATCATACCAAGAACTCATTGATTTTTTTTTTTTTTTTGGTACCAGGGATTGAATCCAGGGGTGCTTAACCTCTGAGCCTCATCCCCCTCCCTTTTTATTTTTTATTTTGAGACAGGTTCTCCTTAAGTTGCTTAGAGCCTTGATAACTTGCTAAGGCTGGCTTTGAACTTGGGATCCTACGATTTCAGCCTCCCCAGCCACTGGGATTACAGGCGTGCACCACCACACCTGACTTTGCCATGTCTGTTCTATTCATAGAGAAAAAGAGCCAGGACAATCTTCTAGCCCATTCACAAATCTTGAATTCCCTTCATTTCACCAGTTAAAAATATCTAACATCTTTTATGCTAGTTTGTGAATAACATAGATTCCAGTATTTTAAATATAAACTGTTTGGATTTCAGAAAGTAATAACACATAGATATATATATAGCACTTTCAGTGCAAAGTATTTTTTCCTTTAATTTACTTTTGGGGTGCTGATGGAACCAAGAGCCCTGTGCATGCTAGCCAAGTGCTGTATCACTGAGCTACATCCACTCCCTCAATGCTGTTTATTATTATTATTATTATTATTATTATTATTATTAGAGCATTGTAGTTACACATAATAGTTGGGTTCATTTTGACAAAATCATACATGTGTGGAATTTGATTTAATAATTGAGTCCCTGGTGCCTCCCCTTTCCCTGTCTTCCTCTCTCCCCCTGTTCTCCTCTACTAATCTCCCTTTTGCTTGTTTATTTATTTATTTTTGATTGGTGCTTTATACATATACATAAAGGTGGAATTCGTTGTGGCATATTTATATATGTACATAATGCTAAGCATTTTAATCTAAGTTTCAGATAATATAATAACCTCTATGAACAATTGATCCTACACACCACTAATTGTATTCACTAATTGTTGTATTCCCTAATCTAGCCCAGTGGTCCCTCCTTTCTGCCCCTAAGGCCCTTCCACTTTGTGCCTTAGAACCCTCTGGGTTTGGCAAGCACCATTGTAGTCTCAGATTTTATTTTGCTTTAAACTTTTGCTTATCTCAGTGTATGTCATAGTAGGACCTACGCGCCCCATGTATGTCATGGCCAGGAAGCCTGGAAAATGCTTTCCATTGCTGCTTCCAGAGTCCTTCAAAAGTCCTGCGGAGGCCAGCCATGGTGACATAACCCTGTAATCCTAGAGCTTCAGGAGGCTTAGGCAGTAGGCTGGCTAGTTCAATGCCAGCCTTGGCAACTTAGTGAGACCCTGTCTCAAAATAAAAAAATAAAAAGGACTGGGGAATGTAGCTCAGTAAGAGTGCTGCTGGGTTCAATCCCTAGTATCAAAAAAAAATAAAAATAAAAACAAAAAATTAGAAAATAAAAAACCATCCCATGGACTTTAGGGGAAAACTTTATTATCATTATTGTTGTTGTTATTATTATTATTATAATTTATTTATTTTTTTGGTACCAGGGATTCAACCCAGAGGTGTTTCACCACCAAGCCACATCCCCAGCTTTTTAAAAATATTTTATTAGAAACAGAGTCTCTCTGAGTTGCTTAGGGCTTCACTAAGTTGCAGAAGCTGGGTTTGAATTTGTGATCCTCCTGTCTCAGCTTTTCGAATTGGTAGGTTTACAATTATTATTATTATTCTTTTTGAAAGGAAATGCAACAAAATTAATTAAAATTTATTGTGCAGCTTCCATTGCAACCTTGGGGTAGACAATTTTTTTTCTTTTTTTTAGGGAAGACATAAATCACCAACTATGAAAGGAAAAAATTAATAAATTGACTATACCTCACTCAAAAAAATGTTAAGTATTTTTCAGGCATGGGGTTGCATGCCTGTAATCCCTGTGATGTGGGAGGCTGAGGCAGGAGGATCGAAAGTACCAGGTTGGCCTCAGCAACTTAGCTAGACTCTGTCTCAAAATAAAAAATTGGAAAAAAAAGGCTGGGAGCCGGGAGATCTATTCAATCCCCAGGACCAAAAAATAAATAAAAAATGAGCTTTTGCATATGTTAATTAGCTTATATAGCCATTCTACTGTGTGTGTGTGTGTATTAAAAACAAAAACAAGAGACAAAACCAGTGATCTTGCAGAGCTGTGAAAGGATATATGTCAGTGGGAAATTAACTGTCATGTAAATAAGATAAAATAAAATAAAATAAATTATTAAAACTAAAACTTCATTTTAAAGGGCTGGGGTTATGGCACAGTGGTGGCGCGCTCGCCTAGCATGCATGAGGCACTGGGTTTGATCCTCAGCACCACATAAAAATAAAATAAAGATATTCTGTCCACCTACAACTAAAAAATAAATATTAAAAAAACCAAAAAACTTCTTTTTAAAAAGAATGTTTAAAAATCAATGAAAAGGAAAGTCATACATTGGAAGAAAATATGCTGAATTACATATATCCAAAAAAGGACTTTAATCCAGAAGGTATAGAAAACTCTTACAACCCAATAGTAAGACAGACAACCAGTAAAACAATAGATTCAAACACACATTTCTTGAAGATATATAAATGACCAATAATCAAATGAACTAAGAGATGCTCAATATCATTAGTTATCAGGGACATTGAAATTAAAACCACAGTAAGGGCTGGGGTTGTAGCTCCGTGGTGGAGTGCTTGCCAGGCACGTGTGAGGCACTGGGTTTGATCCTCAGCACCTATAAATTTTGAAGCATTACTATGCACATATAAGTAAATAAATAAATAAAAATACAATCAACTACTACTCTGTACCCACTAGACTGATAATGTTTAACAAAAACCAAAACCAAACCACCAAATGTTGGTCAGATTGTGGATTCACTAGAAATTATTTATACATTACTGTTTGGAATGTAAAATTGAACCGCCACTTTGGAAAACAGTTTAGTAAAAAAAAAAAAAAATTAGAAAAACATTACCTTATGACCCAGTAATTTTGCTTCTAAGTACTTACCCAAAATAATTTTAAAATGTGTATTCACACAAAGGATTACATAAGAATATTCACAGTAGCTTTATTCAGAATAGTCCCACACTATTAAAAACCCAAATATCTTTCAACAGGTGAGATGATAAATGTGGTATGTGAATCCAATACAGTACTTTTCAACAATACACACAATAACATGAATGAATATAAATACATGGCTGAGCCGAAGAAGTCAGACACTAAAGATTGTAAGAATCCATTCATATGAGATTCTATAGAATAGGTAGGTCTATAGTGACAGAAAGTAGATGCAACGTACTCGGGTGGGAGGACTAGAGAGAGGAATGGGAAAACCTTTCGGTGGTGTATATGTCAATACATTTTCCATGGTCAAAGGAAAATCACTAAAGTGGGGATATTTTGTTTATTATGGGTACAACTATACCTCCACTAAAGTTTATTTAAATAGAAAAAACATGTAGTCTCTGAATAATCCTTCCTAGGGACAAAAGCCATTCTTAATGACACAAAAATATATTTACAAGGCAATAAAGATGAAATAAATTGAAACATTTAGACACTGCTCTGATTTGGGCCACACAAGTTGTAAGAATGGCTAGTGCAAGAGTGGATATAAAAGTAGATAAAGCTTTTATAGTTGATTGTAGATTTGAAATAGGATGTAGCTGCTAAACAAGACAATCTAACTGGGTGCTCTACCAAGCTTATCCTAAATCCAGAGACTTGGAGACCCACCATGTCAGTCTAATTTGTCAATGGCAAAATGCCTAAGATAATTTATAAAGAGGAAAGTTTTATTTTGCCTCATGGTTTCTGAAGTTTGAGTCCATGGCTAGTTTTGGGCAAGGCAGAACATCAGAGAGTGCATGGTAAAGCAAAGCGGCTCCCCTCACGGCAGCTAGGAAGTGCCCGAGCACGTGCACATGTGCACAAAAGAACACAGGAGAGAAAGAGGCCAGGGTCCCTTCAAGTCCACAATCCTGATAACCCAGCTTTCTTTGCACTAAGCCCCGCTTCCTAAAGGTTCCACCAGCTTCTTACACCACCATGGGCTGGGGACCAAGCCATCAACACATGGACCTTTAGGGGACATTCAAGATTCAAACTATAGTAAGCATGGAGGGAAAACTACAAAGAAACCAATCTGATGGATTCATTACAAAGGACTAGCCCAGGAGGATCCAAGCCATCCATAGTAATGCTTCAAGAGCTGCACGTAGCTCAGAAATGTAGGGAAAGAATACTCATACCTTGAAATCAGGTAAATTACAAGGATGTCTGCTCTCATCACTTCAAGTCAACATTATACTGCAGGATCTAGTGAGAGCAATTAGTCAAGGAAAATGAATAAAAGACATCCAGATTGAAAAGGAAGAAAACTATTTCTTGTTGTAGATGACATGATCCTTCCTGTATAGAGAAAATCTTTAGGGACAAATACTATTAAAACTAATAGGTTCAGCAAGGATGCAGGATAGAATCTCCATAAACAAAATTCACAAAGAATTCCTAAGTATAAAGTTAATGAAAGAAGTACATGATTTGTACAGTGAAAACTACCATTAAATGGAAAAAAGGATTTTCAACTTCTACAAATGGTGCTGGGGCACTTGCAAAAGGATGAGCTTGGTCCCTACCTCACACCACTTACAAAAATTAACTCAATGTATCAAAGATCTAGAACTATAAAACTCCTAGAAGGAAACATTAAGTGTAAATTTTTCTGACCTCAAGTTAGGCGAAGATTTTTCTTAGACATGATACCTAAAGATTATGCAAACATATAAGAAATAGATGAGTTGGCTTTCTTCAAAATTAAAACATTTTGTGCCTCAAAGGATGTTAAAAAGGAAATGAAAAAATAACCCACAGAATAGGAGAAAATATTTGTAAGTCATATGTCTGATAAAGGACTTGTCTTTAGAATATATAAAGAAATCTCTCAACTCAACATAAAAGACAAGCCATTTTAAAAATTAAGCAAAGTATTTGAAAAGACATTTTTCTAAAGAAGATTTGCCAGTGGCCAACAAGCACACACAAATATGGCCCAGATCAGAGGCCATGTGGAAGTGTAAATCAAAACCAAAAAGGAAGACTATTTTACTCCTACTAAGATGGCTAAAATTAAAAAGGCATACAAATGTTGGGAGGATGTGGGGAAATTCTAACCCTCATTCATTACTGGTGGAAATAAAAAGTGGCACAACTGCTGTGGAGAGCAGGTTGGTAGTTCCTCAGTAAGTCAAACCCAGTCACCATATGATCTAGCAATCATATTCCCAGGTATGTACTCAATAAGGAAATGTGCACACAAAAACTTGCATGAATGTTTAGAGTAGCATTATTCTTCATAGCCAAAATGTAGAAACAACTCAAATGTCCATTCACTGAGGCAGGGATAACAAAAGATAGGATACTAATACAATGGAGAAATTATTTGGCCATAGTGAAATGGAATACCGTTCGGATACATGCCACAACATGGATGAACTTTGAAAACATTATGCTAAATGAAAGGACCAGACAGAAAAGGCCACATAGTATATATATCATTTATATGAAATGTACAAAATAGGCATATCCATACAGTCAGTAAGTACCTGGTTTTTTTCCCAGGGACTAAGGAGGGTAAGAATGAGCAATGACCACTAACAGGTCTGTAGGAGGTTTTGGAAAATATCTTTTTCCTCCCATTTTTAGGACTTGAAAATATTCTGAAATTCTGATAATTGTGATTGTATAACTTTGGAATATACTGAAAACAACTGAACTATAAAAAAAATGGAGTGGGGGTGGGGAATAAGGATATCTGTTCTGCTTTCACCAATTATTCTAATGCACATAATTATTCTTTGTAAAGTATAAAAAGAAAAAAGGAAAAAGAAAGAAACTATTTCCAATAGAAGTGAGTCCAGTTCCTGACATCATGCTTTGGGAAACTTCTCCCTGCTAGGGGCATGGATAGACACAGGAGGAATGTCATTGCCCAACACCATTAACTGGTCTTCAGTCAAGAATCAACCTTGCTCTTGCAGGGAAGACAACTTGCCAACTCTATCCACTATCCAGGAAGTCTGGATATTTATTACTTATCGATCCTTAATTATATAAAGGCATTGGTGTGCCAAATCATTCTGTGGCACTCAACAACCCAGCTATGCACAATTATTCTTATGAACAGGTTAGGCTTTTAGGGAAAAAGATGGGTCTCATGAGAGTTTTATGTGACTGGACCTTTTAGACATAAACAGAGAAGTTCAATTGTAATATACAGCTCTCCAGGATCTCGAGTCCTGGAACAATTTAGAAATCCTTTGACTACAAAAAAGTAATTAAGTGCTTGTTTCTGACCATGGCAACTTTGAGAATACAGTCAAGGTGGCACAGGCCCAGATATTACTCATTGTTATTGGATTTTAATGCTGTGATGGCCTTTAGCTTCTGTTTATCATTGTTAAGTTGGCACAAGCTTGTGAAGCACAGAGTCGCTGATAATATTCTTCCTAGGGGAACAGGGTCAGTCCTTCATTGAGAATCTTCGTCAGCAAAGAGGAATTGAAGAGACAACATGATTTAAACCTGTATCATGTGTGAACACTCCTCAGACACGAGGTTTTCATTTTGCTGTTAAAAAAATACCTTGGGGAACCTGATTCATACAAAATTGTCATTGTTAAAAAATGGTCATTGTTAAAATTGTTATTATTGAGTTAACAAAAGTATTTGGTGGTTTGGAAAGGCACTGTTCAGACAAAAGTGGAAAAATACTGTAGTATATTAATTTTATGTAACTTAGGCTAGGGGCGTATTTCAATGGTAGAGTTCTTGTCTTGCAAAAGTGAGGCCCAGCATTGCAAAAAGACAAGAAAACAAACAAAAACTATACGTGGCCAAAAAGAAAGAACTTGTAGTGAAATCAAAGTATATCAACTAAAATAACTATGAAATCTAGTATTATTTGAATTAATTGTGTTTAAACCACCAATTTGTTTTCTATCATAGCTTCACTTCTATGCTGATCAAAATTAACTATAATCAAATAGTAGATAAGAAGCATAAATGTATTTAAGTATTTAAAGTAAGAAGAAAAGAAGGGGAGGAGCACTTGAGCAATTTTCCATCTTGATTTAAGAACTGTTTCCTTTGATTTAAAAAAAAAAGTTTAACTTTAGGCTGGGCCAGTGGCACATGCCTGTAATCCCAGTGGCTCAGGAGGCTGAGGCAGGAGGATCATGAATTCAAAGCCAGCCTCAGCAGTAGTGAGGTGCTAAGCAACTCAGTGAGACCCTGTCTCTAAATAAAACACGAAATAGGGCTGGGGATGTGGCTGAGTGGTTGAGTACCCCTGAGTTCAATTCCTGGTACCTCCCCCCTCCCAAAAAAGTTTAACTTCAAATTTAAGAGTTTTTATATTGATTCATCTAAAAGTTAAGTCTGAGAAAACTTTTAAATAATAAAACCAGGATATCTAATTTTAATATTAAAGAATCTAATGTTGTGTTTGGTGTGGTTCATGCAGGCGGTTGGCTGGAGTGCACGGTTCTTCTCAGTACCACCCTTCATCTGCCAGTAGGTCAGACAAGGCCTCTTGGTGGTCTGAGGAAGTGTTGGGAGATGGCGAGGGTAGAACCTTCCGGGCTTCTTGAGGTTTAGGTTTCTAAGTCCCACATCATCCCTTCTGCTGCATCTACTGGCCAAAGAAAGTAACAGGACCAATGAGGTTTCTAGGGATGTGGGAGAAAACTCCACCCCTGAAGGAAGAAATATCAAATTCAAATTGCCAATTGGTGTATGTACAGGGATTGGAGAACTCTCTGGAACCACCTGTGCAAGCCATGTGCCCCAGTCGTTATTTTCATGGTTCAAGAGACAGTTCCAGTCATAAATGCCTTGTGCTGAGAATTAGGATGGGGAGGAGAAAAGGAGAAACATCCCTCTTCTTTAGAGCTCTGTCCCAGAAGTTGCACATATCACATCCCTATCATGGATTAGAATTTAGTTTCATGGCTGGATCTAGCTAGAAGAGGGGCTAGGAAATATAACCTTTGTTCCAGGTAGCTACGTGCTCAGGTAAATGCATGGATTCTGTATATTATGGAGAAGAAGAATGGATTTTGGTGGGACATAACCCAGTAGTATCTGCCAGGTAGAATACATCATATTTTGTGCCAATCCTACACCACAAAATGTTTTCATCTAATCCACATTTCTTTTTCTTTTTTTTGGTACTGAGGATTGAACTCAAGGGTACTCGACCCCTGAGCCACATCCTCAGCCCTATTTTGTGTTTTATGTAGAGACAGGGTCTCACTGAGTTGCTTAGCACCTCGCCTTTGCTGAGGCTGGCTTTGAACTCGCCATCCTCCTGTGTCAGCCTCCCAAAGTGTTGGGATTACAGGTTGTGAGCCACCGCGCCCGCATTTCTTAATTTCTACTTCCACTGTCACCATTCCAGTGCTGACCACTTCATCTCTGATCTAGATCACAGCCACACCCTTTTAATCCAGCTCTCTGCTATCGCTTGCATTTCTACAACCCATTCTTCAGACAACGGGATGTAAGCCTGAGCACATTACTAGTTTACTTGAAACGCTTCAGTGACTTTTGTTCATTGGTCTTTGAATAAGACTCAAACACTGACCAAGACTGGTCACAAGATCACAGATGATCTGGTCTTTACCTTTCTATGACCTCATCTCATGCAGCTTCCCCTCTGTACCTGCTCTCTCTCTAGGCATACCACATTTTCCTCAGTTCCTCTCTCAAGCACTTTCCGACTTGGGGGGTCTTAGTAGAGGTAACTGACCACACCTCTGTCTCCTTTCAAGACCTTGTAATCAATTGGGAAGAAAACTCAAGGGTCAGACCCACAGAGATCCAAATATCAGATTTTTCTTCAAAACACTGGACAAGAGAACAACATTAGGTGTGTAGCTATAATGAGACCTTCTTGGGAGCCAGAATTTTCTTGTAGAAATACAAGGACTAGCCGGGCGTAGTGGTGCACGCCTGTAATCCCAGCACTTTGGGAGGCTGAGACAGGAGAATCGCAAGTTCAAAGCCAGCCTCAGCAATGGTGAGGTGCTAAGCAATTCAGTGAGACCCTGTATCTAAATAAAACACAAAATAGGGCTGAGGATGTGGCTCAATGGTCAGATACTCCCGAGTTTAATCCCTGGTACCAAAGAAAAGAAAAGAAAAGAAATACAAGGACTAAGAAATAGGGGTTTTATCTCTGCTTAAGTCAGGTTCCTTTCTATTTCCTGATGATTCCAGAAACTATTAAATAATTTGCCTAATAATAAAATGTCATATTTTATAGTACCAATTACTTTGTTACAACAGTTCCCAAGTAAGTGCAGAAACATTGAGATTATACTCCCTTTCAATAGCACTTTTACAATCTACGGGAAGTTTATCACTTTTAAAGTTCACAGGAAATTTATACTGAGTCATTTTCTCAGGAAATCATTGGCTTTTCAGGAGAAATATGATGGCTGAAACATATAGCCAAATACCCCACTCCCTGCCAAGAAAAATAAACAAACTGTAGTGCAGGATGATTCAATTCTTGAGTTCAGGGTTGGATTTTCTTAAGTTATACTTTTGAACATTTATTCATAGACTTCAAACAAATCTAAGTTTCATCTTCTAATCATTCCTACCTGAAAACAAGCCATGAGCTCTTCTACCCAAGGTTCAAATATGTAGCAAAAAGTAAAACTGCTCTACTATTTGCACTGCGACCATATATGACTCTCTAGGCCAGGTAGGGATGTTCCTGAGTCAGGGAAGGAGACAGAGACACCCACATGAGATGATGTGTCAGAAGTTACACAACATGCTAGCAAAAGATCTTCTGGGTAAGACTGCCTGATAGTGCTCCAGAAGTGAACGCCTTGCCCTTCGCCTGAGACCCCTCTTCATTTTGGATGGAGCTCTGTTCCAAGTGACAGCAACCAAATCAGCCTAGAAAAGGGAATTTCAGAGGGAGGGCTGCTTCAGTAATGGTCAAGCAGTGTCCCCAGGACCTCTTTTCTTTGTGGTATTTTGGTTCTATACTCTCCAATTTGCCTTATTTTCAGACAGGTTTCTTTGTTGTGGTAGTCATTTAGTCACTCCCAATCCAATAAGCAGAGATATTTTCTTCCTGAAATCCTTGCCTAAGTTTTATTGTGTCCTGTTGGCTCTGAGTGAGTGGACTAGTCACTCACTAGGTCGCCACGGCTACTTATGTGACCACACCTTGGTCACATACTCCACTACTTGGCTAGGCTGGAGGCAATTCTACAGAACCCAGGATTCTGTAGTAGCCTGCAGAAGGGGCCTTCAGGAACCTAGCAGAATGGTTGCTTCTCTGGCAGAATGGTGGCTTTGGTTTTACTGTCCTGCTCAGGGAGAAACATGCTTACAGGAAGAAATCAGGCAGTGTGAGAAAAGAAGGACGGATGCTGGGCAGGAAAAATAATGCCTAACCTGCCTGTATTTTAGTAGCTTGTTCATATTTGCAATTCACAATTGTTATGAGAATCCTCACTTCAGATTTGTCTTCCAGAGCCATGCCAGCAGCTCCAGAGAGGGAGGATAAAGCTGGACAAGTCTGCAGCAGCTGTGTTCACTTTGTAAGCACCTCAGGAACCAACGTTTATCATCATTTGATCAGCTGGGAGCCCAGCAGACCCACCAGTCCTGGCAGCCATGCTGAATAGCAAAGTTCAAAATCTAGACTCAACACACTTCCTTCGTGACCTGGAGAAGACAGAAGGGCAGTGTTTCCAGTCTGTGGCCCTTTGCTTCGCGAAGTTGCTTCATCACATCACCAATGACAACTGATAAATTAGCATCAACCCTCGATTCAAAGGGAATTCAAACTGTGGAGATGGAGTATTCTGGGGATGTAAGAGAGTTAATAAGAATTCCATATAATTTAGAAGCCAAAAATATAATAATTTTTTTACACTTCAGGTTTTCAAAGTGCTCATATTCTTTTTTTTTTTTTTTTTTAGTTGTAGATGGACACAATACCTTGATTTCATTTATTTATTTGTATGTGGTGCTTAGGATCCAACTCAGTGTCTCACATGTGCTAGGCAAGCACTCTACCAGAGCTGTAACCCTAGCCCTGTTTATATTCTTAATAGTAGCAATGTCATTGTGTATGAGAAGAATTTAATTTTATTAGTCAGGATTGGCCAAAGGAAAGGAAAAATCCTAGTAAGGGAGAGGGTTTTGTTCTATGATGGAGCTCTATAACCCTTAATTTTAAAGTCACCTAACCTTCTAGAATTGTTTTCATTTTACACTTAGCTCAGTTGAAGCAGGAAGTATTGTATAAACTTCCTTTAACCACTGACAAAGCAGAAACCTGCAAAGATCTCTACTCTTTTAAGGCCCAGATGTTAGAAGACAGTACTATGCTATTTCTGCTTTAAAAATAAAAGTGGTCTTTTCCCTATTTAATAGTTCATAATGATTTCAATGCTAGAGGATAGGTTCAAGTTTTTAGTAGCGGATGCCAAGGTATGCATGACCAGTGTTCATAGTTGCAAGCTAACGTTGTATGGAGCATTCTCACAGAATTTCTGGTACTGATGCAAAACTAGGCTTGGAAACTAGGCAGAAGAAAGGGAGATGGGTAGCAGCATGAAAAACAAGTCCCAAATCCAGTCTGATGATAACCTCCCTGACTTTGCCACCCAACGCTGCTGCCACGGGACACCGGATACCATTGGTACCATTGGATTTGGTCTGTCAAATGCAATACTTAGTTATACTGGAATTTCAAACAAATGAAACTTTTTAGTGCCAATATGTCCCATGCAATATTTGGGACATACTTATACTAAAAAATCATACAGAAGACGATTTATTGTTTATCTGAAATTCCCATTTAACTGGGCCACCTGTATTTTCACGTTAAATCTGGCAATTCTGTACTGGATGTCCAATTGCCCGTGCCACTACTGTCCTTGGAAACTAGCCACCACCTGCCACTCAAGGGAATTTTCCAGGTGGTTTCTGGCTTTTTGGATCATGGGTTCTAAAATGAATCTGACTTTTAGCCTCAGAGGAGCTTCTCCTCCAACTGTGAGGGAGGTTACAGAGCTCCCAGTGCTGTGAGTGGGAAGTGGCCTCTGTCTTCTACTGTATCTTAGAATTCTCAAAGATGTAAGCGAGGTTTAGATATTGGAGACCAATGCCGACCCTGTTTATTCTTTAACACACTTTCCTCTGCTTTGTTATTGTTTAGTAGCCTGTGAGTTGGGGAACAGGCATGTTTAATATAATTCTCTTTTCCAGTGGTTGGTTTGAGAATTCAAATCTAAGCCAGCTAGCAGGTGGCATCACTGTGGCCATGGTTATTTCAGGATTGTAAACATGATCTAATCTCAGCCAGTGAAGTAAGAATATGTTAAAAGGGTCTAGGGAAAGTTACTTTATTACCGATACCTGTATAAAGAAAAGATCTCACTTTCCTAACACGTATGGTTTTATGTCCTGGTGAACCAGGAAATCCCACAGCCATCTTGTTTCCAGCTTGAGATGAAGAACAAAGAGAGAAAATAAGGGCAGAAAGCATCTGGGTATTTATTGAGAATGGAGCTGGACCCTCTGGATTGAGTTCCTCGAAGCTGATCCTACATCTGGACATCAGCTCTGTGCACTGACATGTTTTGATTTGGCTTATACAACTTCAAGTTGGGCACTCTGGTGCTTATAGCCAAAGACAACACCATGGAAAAAAGGATTCATGAATATATGAGGCAACTTTTAAACTTATCACTTATTAAACTCTGACAGTTTAGCCTAATGTTGTTTTGATTGAACTGGAAATTGTTTTTATGAAATTGTGAGACAAAGATTAGTATTTAAATTAAGGCAGCACCAACAACTGGAGATCTGCTTCATTAAGTCAGGGAGAGAAGCAGTTATAATTATTGCCAGATTCTTGCTCTGGCAAGAGGATGAGGCAGCCTCTCAGGGAAAAAGTCCCCTCTGAGGAGAGAAACATATTTAAATTTCTGGAAAGGCCTACAGTGCAAACATAAACAGGATTTTGAGAACATTGCTCTCCCCTCCCCCATCTTCATGTGGCAGACAGCTGCTGCTCTGGCCCGCCTCACAGGCATCCTGCTTTTTTTGGAACTAGCATCTGCTTTTTCTTTGTATCACCCTGGCTTCCACCATTCTCCACAACTCTGTCAGGACCAGCCATCTAGATATGCATCTGCTCCCTACCACTGAGCCCCCAAGGTGGGCATGGAGCTTCAGGCTTCTCAAACTCTCCCAAGAATTCAGATCTCTGGGGAGTGACGCAAGAAGGAAAATCCTGGAGTCAGATCCCCAGAAATACCTGATTCCTGTCCTTTCTGAGGCTTGATTCTAGGGTCCTCCATTGGCTTTGCTGAAGGTAGAGGTTTGAGTGTGCCTCCTCCCGGAGGTTCAGGTGCTGAAGATGGCTCTCCGTGTGGTGATGTTGGGAAGTGTTGCAGCTTTTAAGAGGTAAAGCCATGGTGCATGTATGAAGACACAAATGGTGTGACTCTATCTGGTTTGCAACCAGAGAAATGAAAAAATTGAGCTCTATATATGTACTATGACTTGAAATGCATTTAAATAAAATAAATTTAAAAAAATGCACAAAAAAAAGAGGTAAAGCCACTACAAGGGCATTGGGATGTTAGGCGCATCACACTTGGAAGAGATTAAGTGGTTCTTGGTGGACTCCAGTAGGTCCACAAGAAGAATGGATATAAAAGAGAAAGACTGACTCCTCCCCACTTTCTATGTGATCTCCCTCTTGTGTGATACCTTGTGTGATTATCTCCCTCTGCACAAACCCCCCACCATAATTTCATCTGCCATAACATAGTTACATAATGGGACCCTCACTAGAGTCAAGCATATGCAGTTATGTGCTTGAACCAAAAAACTATGAGTTGAATAAACCTCTTTTCTCTATAGAGTACTCATCTAACCAGGTGTTTTGTTATAACAGTGAGAAATGGACTAATACACCAAGCCAGTATAAGTTTCTGTTGCATGGTACCAAAAGTCTTAGCCAGTACTCTTCACCAACAATCCTTGAACATAACCAACTCTTTATGTAGGAAGTACATTTTATTTTATTTTATTTTTTTCACTAAGTCTGTGCAAATATAAACCTCGCATACACTTGTTTATGGTAATTTCTATCATGTGCCTAAGCTATCAAATAATCAATTATTAGAAAAAACCGAGAATTAAGGTGTATTTTGTTTTATACTTACGTAGCACTTATTGTGTACAAGGCATTGCTCATTTGTTTAATTCTCATTACAATATAGTGGTGTAAATATCATTATTATGCTTATTTTACATATTTCGAAACTGGACCACAGAAAAGTTAAGTAATGCGCTCAAGATCACCCAGCTGGTAAACAACAGAGCCATGATCCAAACTGTGACAGTCTGACTTGAGTCTGTCCACTTGGGTCTTGTCTACTTTGTAGAACTTGATTTTCAGAGGACTGAGACGAACTATAAAATTAACTCCTAACAAATAAGATTAGACATATACAAAAGCATCTTAATGATAGAGTGTTTTCTAATCCAGAAGCAAGAAAGTTAAACAGGTGTCTGAAAGCCTTTTTTTTTTAAAGCCAAATAAAAACTGCTTAGGATTTCCAAGGGGAAAAATGTTCATCTAATTAGTTAGCAAGTGTGAATCAAGACCAAACACCTGCTACTGTTTTTCTTTCACGGTTGCCAGGTGATCTATGAGCAGTCCTGGATCAAAAAAGTAATTATAATTGGCACACAGTATAATTAATTATATAATTTTAACTTCTTAAGTTCATTTCCATTAAAATTGCCTTGTAAAACTGGGATATTTTCAAGACTGCCATGGAAAAGTAAAATAATAGAGGACCAGAGCCTTATTTACAGTTGACTCAGCTGTGAGTCACGTCCTCCACAGTGTGAATTCTTTCAGCTCACCATCATTAATGCTAATAAATGTCTATGAAATTATGCACTCACTCATTTAAATTCATGTATCGAGTACATACTAAGTACTGAGTACTGGGGATGTGGTAATGGATAAGCAGACAGCACCCTGTCTTCAAGGGGCTGATATTCTAGAGGGGAGTTGTAATCCCACCACTGCCCCATTTGAACAGCCTGAACTTCTCCAGGCTCCTGATTATTACCAACACTACGTAGAATGAAAGAATAAGGCCGGGCAGGGTGGCACATGCCTGTGATCTCAGCGACTGGGGACACTGAGGCAGGAGGATATCAAGTTCAAGGGCAGCCTGGCTGCTTAATGAGACCCTGTCTCAAAATAAAAAATACAAAATGGTGGGAGTGTAGCTCAGTAGCAGAGTGCCCCTGGGTTCAATCTCCTGTACCAGAAAGAAAAGAAAGAATGAGTGTGTGAAGACTGAGCTGTATCATGGGGAGACATCAGTTGGCTTGGTCTTTCCAGAGGTGCCCAAGGTGGGGAATCTGTGGCCAAAGACTGCTTTGCAGAGATGGTCATATCTCCTGGAAGATAATGAAGATTTGTTATTATGTGTCCAAGATTTCATATGGACAAGTTGTGTGCTTCACGTGCCCATGTACTTAATTCTCATAAAAACTAAGATCTACTAAATTATACAAATTTGTTGATGAGCCTATTATTATATCTTCATTTTTCTGAAATTGAGATGTGTCTTACAAGCCATGGCCTCTTATTATTGCTGTCATCAGGGCACTGGTGCTAAAGGGGATGTTGCACCTGACCATAGCTGTTCATGGGTGTGTGTGCATGTATATGTGTGTGTATGTGTATGTATATGTGTGTGTGTGTGTGTGTGTGTGTGTGTGCCCATGTTTGTGGTGCTGGGGATCGAGACCAGAGCCTCACACATGCTAGGCAAGTACTCTACCATTTAGCCACTGTTCATATTTTTACCACTTCAGTTGAATTATGATCATTGCTGATACTGCATGTGTTTGGGTTATTTGTTGATTATGCTATTATCCTGGTTCTGTCTGAATACTTCTGTTGACTCCTATTGGTAAGATCATCTTACAGAATGGGGTGCCCCTGGCATGGAAGAAAGTCTTCTAAATGGGGCAGAGTCAAGAGAGACAGCAGAATGGAGCCCTTTAAAAACACGGTAGTTCAATAATCTCATGGATGAAAGAGAAAGTAGTTTTGTTTGGAAAAACTCCAACCAAGCTTTGCATTCTAGTTTGATAGGTTTGCTTTTCTTTTAGGACAGAGGATGTGTACTGTAGTCAAGAGCATCTTAAATTCAATGAGATTGCAGATTTTCCCCAGGAAGCTGATGCACAATAATGTGAAATAACTTAGCCCAAATCCTTCAGCTAGAAATGGCAGAGCCAGGACCTAAACCTGACCTGCATGGTTTCAGTCTTGAAACTCAGCTAACCATTGTATCATACTATCCTCTCAGTATGGATGTGGCTGGTTGCAGGAGGTTATCACAGACTGATTTACCTAGTCAACCAGTATTCATTGAGTGCCTACTGTATACCAGACATTGGTATATACACAAGTACAGTGGTGAGAGGATTTGGAGCTACCTTCATGAAGTACATAGCTTAATAAGGGGATAATAAATTGCCGGAATAGATGTCAATTTGCAACTAGAGGCAGGAGCCTTTTGTAAGGGTTCTTTTATAATCTGGAAAGTCAAAGAAGTCTTCCTGGAAGAAGAGTCTTTTGAGTTAAAGGGAAATGGGCAATGAGTGGGCAGGAAAGAACACTCCAGGAGAGGAAGTGGCATGTGTGTGTGTGTGTGTGTGTGTGTGTGTGTGTGTGTGTACAGGTCAGAGGGTTATAAGACAAGGGTAGAGAGCTAGCTGGAGGTAAGCCCACACACAGCCTTGGAGTCATGTTAAGATTGTAGACTTCATCCTGAAAGCAATGGTACTCCCCCAAAGTTTGATGCTCCCCATTATTGCTCCCTGGCTCTTATTCCATTTCAGAAACTACTCCCAAGGCTGATTCACACTCTATGGAAAAAAATAATTTTCCTGAAAGACCTTGATAAACAGCTATTTATTTAGAAGGCATGATTATTTCCCCTACTACAAACTTCTCTGGCTGAATATATGATGAAACTTACCTTAAATAAGAGACATTTAAAACTAAAAGTGAATATCATTCTCAGATTTATAAATTACTATGTATAAAAAGATAGTTGAAACAAAGCTTATTTGCCTATGTGTAATAGGTGGCATAGAGATGTATGCAGTGCAGAAAGACCATCTATATTTAGCATTCCATATTTAATTATTTCAAAGAGGCACATTTGACTTTCCTAAAATTAGGATGTGTTTTACCACAGAAGGTCTGTCACATGTTAATTGACAGCATCTTTCTTTCTTGATACATAAAATAGTACATTTATATTTGGTATTATCTCAGATTCAATGATGTAGAATGTGAGCAAGTCTAGTTCCCAGACTTGTTCTGTTATTATAACAAAATACTTGAGGCTGGATTCTTTACTTACAAGAGGTCACATTTCTAGAGGTTCCTGGGCATGCTGCTGACTTTTGCTCAGCTCTGGGGAAGGTCTCATTGTGGATGTCATCACAGTGCAAGAAGGTATGTGAGAGGAGAGATCACAAGGAGAGATAAGAAGCCAGACCTTCTTATCTAGGAAGGGGCTGGTCCTGTGACCTCTCTCTAGGCCCACCACCTCTTCACATTGCCACACTGAGGACTAAGCTCCATGAACCTCTGGGGGACACACTCAAACCATGTCTAAACCATAGTAAGTTAATACAATGTGTGGTCTTCTGAAAAATCCTATAATAGAGGGTCTGGAACAGGAGCCAAAAAGACAAAGAGCTCAAGACTAGCCTCTGGCAAACTCATAGAAGGTGGCTCTGAAGCCTGAGTTCCATCATGGTTTCTCTATTTAGGCAATGGGTCTTTTATATCCCACCCTCCAAATTAGTCACTGACCATGGACTGCCTTTGGAAGTGTTGTGGCTCCTGGGGCCAAGCATTCGGGTCAGCAGAGGGTATGTCTTCCTGGGAGAAGGGGGCAGCTGGGAACCACCAGGAGGCAATAGTCACAGCAATCAATGGTTGGCTCTGGACTTGGCACAGAGGATTTGGAGAGCCATTATAGCATCTATGATGACAATCTCGCTCAGCTCCATGGTTCAGAGTCCACAAAGTGAAAAAACGGCTACTCTGAGAAACATAGTCATTCCTCATGCTAAAACCATGAGAAATATGTCCACAATAATATCCTTAGAGTAGACTTGGCCACCAAATGTTCCAGGGCTGTCACTTCCAGCTCTCTTGATGACAGGGCAATCAGAGATTATGAGAAGTCACATCTGCCACAGGCAGAGAGCTATTCTGATATATATGTGGCAGATCTGGCTCTTGAAATAACCCAGAATTCCAGATTCTATCCAGCTGGCAGCCCAGAGATGAAACCATTGAGTAGTTCCCATCTCCTCTGTCCCCTGCCAAACCTTTCTGGAATCTAATCTCTCCTCTTGGCATCCTTTCCTCTGTACTACAACTCTTCCCTTCCTCTACCTGATCTCTGAAGTTGAACTTTTCCAGGGTATATCTTCCTTTCCTTTCCTCCTTTTTCCTCAAGGAATTTCCTTTTAAAAAGTTGAGGATTTAATATGGTACCACTGGGCATATTTGCCTTTTGAAGACCACTGGGAGAGGACAGTATTGACCATAAGAAAGTCAATATTCAGGTGATTTAAGGTACTTGGAATCTTTCAGATCATATAATATAGATAACCTTCTAATACAAACAATATACGCAAGGAGATCAGATAAGGAAGCAGCAGAGAAAGTTCTGGAAGATCTAATTCTGCTGGCTTACTTTGCAATCTGGGCCATCATTCTTAGGTAATTCTTCCTCTTTCTTCCGGTATCTTCGATTTCTTTTTACAAAACAAAGAGCAGCTGGGTGGATACCATTCCCAGGCCAGGTCAAGGACATAGAGAAGGGTGCAATAATTATAATGCGTTCATTTTCCCCTTCACACCGATAACTAGAGAAACAGTAATGACACAACCAAGCATTACTGAATGTTGCCAAGGCCCCTTTCAGCTCCAAGCCTTGTAGAAAGGAAGATGTGAGTTGCCTTTCAGGTTAATAAAGGATAAACGGCAATCTCTGGATCCTTCTTTACAGGATCAGTTTGAACACACATCTGAACTGACCTAGAATAAGAGTTATGCTTAGAAAATCATAATTTGACCAAAGTAGACTTTCATAGACTGAAACTGAGCATTGGAGAGACTGTGGCTTACTTAAAGAAAAAAAAATTGTACCACAGTAAATTGTCCAGTGCTACTGAGTTACAACAAGAGACTTTGGGGTAAGAATGACATGGTTATAAAGGCAGGTGGCAATAAGGACTTTGCTAGATTCAAGTTAAGGTATTTTATTATGAAGAAATAACTTTAATGGTAACTGCATTTAAATTAAGCAGAAATGAAGAAGGACGAAGCTTGGAGAATGGCTTCTACCTGGTGAGAGTTCACTTGCTAAGAGTAAATTATCAACAACTGTTCTGGTTTGGATTTTGGATGCCCCACCCCAACTCATGTTTGCAAACATGACCCTCAATGCAGTAGTGGTCAGGGGTGGAGTTTTAGGCAATAATTAGGGCTGCAACTTACCAGTGGATTAATCCATTTGATGGAAGTGGATTAATCCATTTGATGGATAAATAATTTGAATGGACAACTGGGTGGTAACTATAGGCAGGTGGGGCATGGCTGGAGAAAGTAGGTCACTGGGAATGTGGTCTTCAGAACTGTATCTATCCTGGTCCTTCTTGTCTTCCTCTGCTACCTGGCTGCCATGACTTGAGCGGTGTTCCCCTACCACACCCTCCCTCCATGATGTTCTGCCTCACCTCATGCCCAGAGCAATGGAGCTGGCTGACCATGGATTGAGATCTCTGATACCAGGAAACCAAAATAAACTCCCCCTCCTCTAAGTTGTTCTTGTCAGTTATTTTGGTCATAGCAATGAAAAGCTTACTAACACAATCATTCTGAATTCTTACCTGGACAACTGTTGAGAAAGGGCAGCTACCATCTCTGTTCAGATATGATCACAATGGTCAGTGTCTGTGACCAGAGCACATACTCAATAGGACATCTTTTTGAGGGGGGTACTAGGGATTGAACTCAGGGGCACTCAACCACTGAGCCGCATCCACATCCCCAGCCCTGTTTTGTATTTTATTTAGAGACAGGGTCTCACTGAGTTGCTTAGCACCTCGCTTTTGCTGAGACTGGCTTTGAACTCATGAGCCTCCTGCCTCAGCTTCCAGAGCCACTGGGATTACAGGCATGTGCCACTGCACCTGGCCCAATAGGACATCTTGATGGGAAATTTGGGAAGATCAGGTTTTATGTCCAAACAATTCTTTGATACTTTAAGAAGAGATTACTTCTTTATTTCTTTAGTTTCTTATTTGCCCAAACTTAGTCTATCAATGATTTCTGAAAGACAGAATATAGTTCCTTAGTAGTTCACTTTACTCTACCATGGCTAAACATTGTCAGGTTTATGAAAAGCACTAAAACACTGAGCATTTTTAAAACTTCAGTCTCTTTGGCTATGGGATGACTAACCACTTTATTACACTTTAAACCAGAGACTGTTGGGGAATATAAAAGAAGAAAGGAGGGAAGCAAGGAAGCAAGGGAGAAAAGAGGAAAGAAGAGAATAAAGAAAGAAGAAAGTTAATGTGTTCAGCAAGATTATAATATGGTAGGAAAGGTAGAAATGAAAATACAACCTTTCTCATCATCCCCAACATTACCACTCTTGAATACCTGTTAGGGGTGGGTACCACACAAAACACTGCACATTATCTCATTTAATGCTCTCAATGATTTTTTGGAGGTAGCCATTGTAACCTGGCTTCAAGATGAGAAAACTGAGCCCTGGGAGGCCTCTGGCTTGGCAGTGACTGAATCACAGCTGCAACCCCAGGTCTGTCTGATTTCCGAGCTTGTGATTCTTCCATTACTGTATGCTGCCCCCACAGGAAAGGTTTACAACCAAATACAATAATTAATTGCCCGCTTGATTAATAGAGACAGAGCCAGTCCCAACATGCAGGAGAGTCATTCCTGGCTGTTGCTGATGTTTATTGTGCCTGCGTTTGGGCGGATTATCTGTGTGATCTGTGTGGGAGCAGATTATAGACTTATAAAGTGCATAGCAGCCATGCACTGGGTGGGTTGTTATTATGTGTTACAGACAAGATAAAGAGAAATGTAGACAATTTTGCTCCTTCCTATAGGACCAGTTTATAGATTATAGATTTTTTACTAAATCTGAGCACATTATTTTTCCTCCTTCCATTTATATCTGCATTTCTAGGTAGTAACAGAAATGCATTACTGATTGTAGTTGGAGCTCTATGTGAAATCCTACATGGAGTCGTTCTATTCAGTCATTCATCTAACCAATATTGACAAGTCTCCACTGAGTACCTGCTAATACTCTAGACACTGCACACACAAAGATGGAAAGCCATAGCTTTTGTTTTTAGGATGCTGTCTCATTGGGTACAGAAATAACAAGCCCAGGAGACACACTTAATCTATTCACTTTTGGTACAGAAATAGATTCTTTTTTTTTTTTTTTTTTTGGTACTGGAGATTGAACTCAGGGGCACTCGACCACTGAGCCACATCCCCAGCCCTATTTTGTGTTTTATGTAGAGACAGGGTCTCACTGGGTTGCTTAGTGCCTCACTGTTGCTGAGGCTGGCTTTGAACTCGTGATTCTCCTGTCTCAGTCTCCCTAAGTGCTGGGATTACAGGCTTATGCCACCACGCTTGGCTCAGAAATAGATACTTTTTACAACATTTTTTTTTATTACCACATGTTAAATAGAAAATGAATACCTACAAGTGCAGGTGGAAGTGGAAGGTAAAAGATAATGGGCTCAGATTTAGTATATTCTATAATCTATAATGTTCTCAGAAGTAAAAGTAATCTCCCAAAAGGACTACATTGCGAAAAATGAATTTTATTTTGAATTCTTAGTTGGTATGTGGCTTAGCCAAGACTCCAAGCCCGAGCACTCTCTTTCTCTTGCCCTACCCCGCCAATCTCTCCCCTCTCTCCAGCAGGAGGAGCAACTATTAGAGAGATGTTAAGGAGAATAAAAAGAAATTAAGAAGTGGGTACAAGGCAACTCTCTAGTTTCTGCTCAGTTTTTCTGTAAACCTAAAACTGTTCTAAAAATAACATTTTAATCTTCTAAAGTATACATATAAGAATCAAATTAAGACTTTCTGTTCTTAAAGAAATTCCTGGCTGGATACAGTGGCACATGCCTGTAATCCCAGAGCGCAGAGGCTGAGGCAGGAGCATCTCGAATTCAAAGACAGTCTCTGTAAAAGCGAGGCACTAAGCAACTCAGTGAGACCCTGTCTCTAAATAAAACACAAAATAGGGTTGGGGATGTGGCTCAGTGGTTGAGTGCCCCTGAGTTCAATCCTCAGTAACCCACCCCCCTGCCCAAAAAAGAAATTCCTATTCCCCCTGGCTAAGTCGAGTTGATTGACTGCTGCATTCCCCATACTGCCTGGAATCATCAGTCATTATTACCTGAAATGACCTCTCTCTCACAGTAACATTAGTTCACGGGCCACATTTGTGAAACACTGCTTAGTCCAATTTTTGATTATATGAGAAAATAAGAAAGAAGAAATGTCAAAAGAAGGAAGACGTGTCAACTCTGCCCTTTTTTTTGGGTACTGAGGATTTAACTCAGGGGTACCTGACCACTGAGCCACATCCCCAGCCCTGTTTTGTGTTTTATTTAGAGACAGAGTCTCAGTTGCTTAGCACATTGCCGCTACTGAGGCTGGCTTTGAACTCGTGATTCTCTGGTCTCAGCCTCCCAAAGTGCTAGGATTATGGGCATGCGCCACTGTGCCCGGCTAACGCTGCCCTTTGAATGGTTCCCTATTTGAGTCTTTCATCTTCGTGCCAAATCCCTTCATAATCTTCTTCTCACATCCATTTCCCCCTCCTCCCATTGCCCATGCACCTCAGGTATCATTTCCAAACTCTGTGATCTGCCACGTATCTGGAACATTCTTCCCCATCCCTGGCTGTCAGACCACCCATTCATCATACTCATCATTGGCAAACTCACCATTCCTTCAAGTCAGCCCACATGGCTCTTCAGTGTAGCTTCCCTTGGTCTTTTCAGACAGAGGAAATGACTCCTTCCCCAGTTTGGCCACAGAGCCCTGTGGGCACCTCTATTGGAGCAGCCATCTTTTTTGTTGATTGTGGTGGGTTTTCAGGCCTACCTGAAGTTTCCAGATAAAACACATGGTACTGAGTTGTATTTAAATGTCAGTTAAACAAAGGATATTTTTTAGTTTATCTCATTTAATACTGCCATTATTATAGGGTGCCTAGTTCTGGGCATGATACCAATAAAAAAAAATTGATGGAGGATTTAATTTGCTTTGAGAGAATTTTGTCTTATTAGTTTATCATGTCTTTAATTTTCTTCAGTACATCTGTGCTCCCATTTGGGCTCAACCATTTACTAGTGGTGTGACCGTGGACCAGTTACCTCATCTCTCTGCCCTTGAGTGTCTGAACAATGAGAATGGCATTACTGATGTCCTGGGGTTGTGGAAAGACTTAATGAGATGCTGTTTGTGTGTGTTCACATGTGTGGATACATGTATCCCTTTTGGAGAAGGAAAGCTTACCAAGTGGCTGTGGGTGAAAGTCTAATTGCTAAACTTTTTGATGAATTTTTGAAGCTGTTTTTCTAGTTGTTTATCTCAAGATTCTTTCTTATCAAAACGGTTGCCAATTGTTTTTGTCATTACTCTTTTGTTTTAATGCTTCATTGATGTTTTTAATCAATCCTTGTATATACTCTACCTGTGGGGCTCAAGCATGAGTGTGCAGGAGAGTCATCTGGATTTTCCATGTGTCCCTGACACCCCCACCCCCACAGGTTCTGCTTCAGGGCATCTGGATTGGGTTTGATATTTGCATTTTTCCCACACAGTGCTGATGCTCCTGGTCCCAGATTCTTTCTTAGAAATTGGTTGTACTAGAACATCCTTGACAAAAATGAGGCCCCTATTTCAAGGGCTTTCAAACTCAACTCAGCAGAACCCGCAATAAGTATATTTTACATCATGACTCTAGCGTAAATGTTTATATAACTAAGCAAGTTTCATGAAATAATACTTACCATGACTATAGTAGATGCACTTTGATGTTTTTGCTTTAAAAAAATGCTGGCCCATTAGTTACAATTTAAGAACTATTATTGGCTTATGTCCTGGCTGGATAATACTTTAGTGTTTGATAAGTAAAAATTGCATTAATAAAAAAGCACAACTCAGCTTTAGACAACAAGGCAAGAATTAAGTTATGTCTCTTTCTGTTTCCCTATTCCAATAGAAAAGCCAAAATAAAAACATGAAACCTTCCAACTTTAGGCAGGTGAAGTCACTCGGAGACCTTGGCTGTTGAGAGTGAGATGAAGAAGCCTCTAGTTTGCAGGGAACGCTCTTGGACTCCGAGGCAGGCACTGTTTTCTTATTAAAATGGAAGGCAGGACTGAAATAACAATGAAGAAAAGGACACATCTGCTTGCTCCAACATGTGGAGAATGCAAAACGCCTGAGGCTGCACTGGTAATTCCATGTGACATCTGCACATCTGGGCATGAAGTCATTCACCCTACTCTTCTCTACAGACATTTTCAAGGCTGCTCTTCCCAGAGGGCCAGAGATTTGTGTCAGCTCTGGAGCGAGCTTCTTGGATCTCCTTTGTCTAACATGCACACACTACCTGCTGTAGTTTTACTATTCCCCAAAGTTTATATGTTGGAAATACAATCCCCAATGCAAGAGTGTCTAGAGGTGGGACTTTTCAGATGCAATCAATGGATTGATGTCATCATTAGAGGAGTGGATTTATCACCTCAAGAGTGAATTGCTTTGGTTTGGTTGTTTTGTTTATGTGATGCTGGAGATTGAACCCAGGGCTTTGTGCATGCAAGGCAAGCACTCTACCAACTGAGCTATATCCTCAGCCCTATGCTTAGTGGCAGAGCACTTGCCTCACAGGTGTGAGGCACTGAGTTCGATCCTCAGCACCACATAAAAATAAATAAACAAAATAAAGACACTGTGTCCATGTATAACTAAAAAATAAAAATTTTAAAAAAAGAGTGAATTGCTTATAAAAGTGAGGTTCACCCTCTCCTGCCTCTGTCTCATACATGTGTTCTCTCACCCTTCTGCCTTCCACCATGGGATGACACAGCAAGCAAGATGCCAACACCTTAGTATTGGACCTGCCAGCTTCTAAGACAGTGAGAAATAAATATATTTTCCTTATAAATTACCAGTTTGTGGTATTCTATTTTACACAAAACAGACTAAGACCCTACACAGTAACATTATTAAACTTTGATACATATGATCTTTCCAGAGTCACCAGATAATTTTCAAATTATCCTTCCTACAGTGTAGCCTGTGCTCTGTGATGTGTAGGGCCTTACTCAAAGCGCCAGACAAAGTCACTTACCTGTTCTAGTGCCAGTGTTGGTCTAGGCCCAAGGGCCTCATTCTGCTCCACAGCTCCCCGCCATATTGTTGTTCCTTTCACAGCCTGGCTCTCTAGAATAGCTACTTCAGGCTTCCATCCAGGCCTGGACATCTTGTCTGGCCCAGCCTGTGTCTGAGCCTCACTCAGATATCACCTGGGCTTGGAGGAATGGCATGCATGGGGAGGAGGTGGGGAGAGACAGGCTCAAGTCTCAACTGGGCTCTTGCTTTGGTTGAGTGAGAGATCCTCTTTTTTGTTTGTTGAATGAACCTAGCATACACCTGAGTCCAAAGATTTAAGGAATACCATGGGGCTTAGATCCTTCCACCCTTGCTCTGTGGCAAGGTTAAGCTTATGGGAAAGAAATGCAGTCAGACCCCCAAAAGTAACGCAGTCTTTTCTTCCCATGAACGTTTCCATCTGTCCCTTCTAGGGCAGGAATCTGGGCAGGAAAGATACATAGCATCACTAAAAATACTCGTGATTTTTGTTTATAAAGGAAAAGAAAAGGAGAAATAAAACCTTTTGGGAACCAAAATGCTTTTTCTTGGCACTGGAGATTAAATTCAGGGCCTTTTGTACATGCTGGACAAATACTCTACCAGTAAACTACACCCTCAGTTCCTAACCAAAATTCTCTGGTAATCTCTAGGTCCAAGTCTGATTTTGAGAATTATAGCTTTCATCAGCTCTACCTCACCGGCTTTGGTTTTTCTTTCTTTCATGGTGTTGGGAATTGAATTCCTGGGCTGTGTGTATGGTAAGGCAAGCACTCTACCAGCGAGCTACACTTCCAACCTTCTAAATGGCTCTTTTTAAAATGAGGGCATCAGACAAGATCACCTGAATGTTTTGTTTGATTTTTTTCTTTCAATACTTGAGATTGAGCCCAGGACTTTGTGCATGGCTGTATCACTGAACCATACTCTAGACCTTTCTTGAAATTTTATTTTGAGACATGGTCTCACTAAGTTGCTCAGGCTGGCCTCAAACATGTGATCTTCCTGCCTCAGCCTCCGGAGCAACTGGGATTATAGGTGTGCACCTATAATCTGGCTTGATCTGAAATATTTTGATCCTTAATTTTGTTAAGCAGTGAATTTAACTGGTAGAATTTAAAACAAGCATGGCTCCATTATATTTGCTCAACTGTATTATTTTCCTTAAATTCTTGGTCTCAATTTCAGCAAATACACAATCTGGGTTCTAATACGATCTTTCTGGGCAAATTTGAATGTGTTATTTTACTTTATCATGTCTGTTTTGTCCTGTGTAAGAAAATGAGGTGAAGAGCCTACATTTTGGGAGAAAATTTTTGCCACACACACATCAAATAGAACACTTATCTCCAGGATATATAAAAAACTCAAAAAACTTAACACCAAAAAGCAGACGACCCAATCAATAAATGGGCCAAGGACCTGAACAGATACTTCTCAGAAGAGGAAATACAATCAATCAACAAATATATGAAAAAATGTTTAACATCTCTAGCCATTAGAGAAATCAAAACTACTCTAAGATTTCATCTCATGCCAGTCAGAATGGCAGTTATCAAGAACACAAGCAATAATAAGTGTTGGCGAGTATGTGGGGGAATAGGCACACTCATACATTGCTGATGGGACTGCGAATTGGTGCAACCAATCTGGAAAGCAGTATGGAGATTCCTTAGAAAACTTGGAATGGAACCACCATTTGACCCAGCTATCCCACTCCTTGGTCTATACCTTAAAAACTTAAGAGCAGCACATTACAGCGATGCAACATCAATGTTTATAGCAGCACAGTTCACAATTGCTAAACTGTGGAACCAACCTAGATGCCCTTTAATAGATGAATGGATAAAGAAATTGTGGTATATATACACAATGGGATACTACTCAGCAATAAAGGAATAAAATTATAGCATTTGCAGGTAAATGGATGGAATTAGAGAATATCATGCTAAGCAAAGTAAGCCAATCCCAAAAAACCAAAGGCTGAATGTTTTCTCTGACTAGTGAATGCTGATTCTTAATAGGGGTGGAGGTGGGGAGCATGAGAGAAATGGAGGAACTTTGGATTGAGCAAAGGGGGTGGAGGGAGAAGGTATGGGAGTAGAAAAGATGGTGGAATGAGATGGACATCATTACCCTAGGTACATGTACGAAGACACGAATGGTGTGACTCTACCATGTGTACAACCAGAAAAATGAAAAATTGTGCTACATATGTGTACTGTGAATTGAAATGCATTCTGCTCTGTTTTAAAAAAAGGAAAAAAAGATTCTATGCGCATTATTTATTTATTTATTTGTTCTAGTTAGGTTTACATGATAGCAGAGAGTGATTCATTGTACACAGATGGTCTATGTGTCTTTTGACATATATTTTCAAACTTAAAAAAAGAAAAAAGAAAGAAAAAGAAAATAGGCATAAAAGTTGTACCTGCTAGGCTGGGGATGCGCCTCAGTGGTAGACGTTCACTATGATGCTTTAGTCCCTGGATTTCCATTCCCAGCACTGGAGAAGGAAGGAAGGAAGGGAAGAAGGGAGGGAAGGAGGGAGGGAGGGAGGAAATGAGCAGTACTTTTGTAGTAGGCAGCGGTGTGTAACATCTTACCAGATCACAAGAGTCTATTGCTCATGTCTCTTCCAACTCTGTTTAGTGATGCTATTGGCAACCACTACAAACCAAGACTTTTCCCTCCTAGAAAGCCAACTGCTAAACATTGCCCAGTACAATGATACTTACAGGATTGTTGCAAAGGTTAAACATGGTGATGAATGCACACAGAAGGATTACTATATTGCTTAGCACATGATATTTACATGTGCAAGCATAGCTGTATGTATCACCTTTTATCAGACAAGTTTTGTTTTTAAATTGTCACTATATTTTGAAACTTTATTTTTGCAGGAACAATTTTGTTTTTTGGTACTGGGGATTGAACTCAAGGGCACTCAACCACTGAGCCACATCCCCAGCCTTATTTTGTATTTTATTTAGAGACAGGGTCTCACTGAGTTGTTTAGAGCCTCGCCTTTGCTGAGGCTGGCTTTGAATTCTTGATCCTACTGTCTCAGCCTCCCAAGCCCCTAGGATTACAGGTGTGTACCTCCACACCTGGCAGGGACACAATGTTTTAAATCCTTTCAGTCTTTTTTTTTTCCTGGGATTCTATCCTTATAGTAGGAGTAAAATTGCTTTTGTGTTGTTATCTTTCCTCTGTCTGGAGTCTTTCACAATGGAATGGTCTGGCTGTTGTCTTTGGTGAAGGTGATAATGTATGACTAGGAGTGGTTGGCAGAGACTACTTTATGATAGAAAACCGGAAAACAAAGAACACCTATTCATAGTGATAGAAGGGATGATTGAGGTGAAAAGAGAAAAGCAGAGGAGAGAGAAATACTTGGAAATTCATGGATTCCCTATTATACTCCCCTCATTTCTAATCTCCTTTAAGGCTGACTCCACCTCTGAGATGGAGTCTATGAATTAAGTTTTATTTTCAATGTTTGTTACAGAATTTGGTACAGAGTAGGAGCTCAATAAATATCTGTTGAATGAACAAGTTAGCAGGTACTATTTTCCCCTACTTTGTAGCCCAAAGGATTCTAGTAAAGAACACAGATCTCTCTCTTTGTTAGAATCTCAGTCATTTATGGCTGGGGAAGCTGACAAGCTGACTCTACTTTTTTACTATTCCAGTGTTCATCCAGAGGCAACCTCATGGTGAGCACAATCATAATGAGAGTCATCTTCTCTGGGCTTCAAATGTCTGAGCTATTTATTTTGGTACCAGGGATTGAACTCAGTGGTGCTTACCTGCTGAGTCACATCCTCAACCCTTTTTAAAATTTTTTTATTTTGAGACAGGGTCTCATTAAGTTACTTAGGGCCTCGCTAAGTGTCGAGGCTAGCTTTGTACTTGAGATCCTCCTGCCTCAATCTCCTGAGGTGGAATTATAGGCGTGTGCCCAACTCATTTTAAAAAAATATATTATAGATTAAAAAAAGAATTTTCTAGTTTTTGTTTTTGTGAGATTTAAAAATTATTTATAGGAGAATTTTAGAAAGGCAGAGGAGAGAAAAATGACAGTTCAAATATAAGATGCTGTATTGGAGAAAATTTTATATTACAATGGCTCAGTTGTGAGAAGCTTCCATTCTGGAGTGCACTAGGGTAACAAGGCAATAAGTTGATCTCTGATCACTGTGAAGAATTACATCTTTGGCAGTCTCTGAAAAACCTTGATGACCTGGTATTACTTACCTGTGCCAGGCCTCTGCTGTGAAGGTCAAGAAAACATTGCCCAAGGAGTGCACTCAGAAAAGTGAAAAGGCTGTCTTGTAGAATGGAAATGACACAATTCTGATATGGCAACAGTTTTAAGCAGTGTTGCAGTGATATGCAATATGGTCTTCCGCTAGTCAAGTGTTAGGAGAGAGATGATAGAACACTACCATGTTTGCTGGAAATAAAAACAAAACACATTTGCTGTTGCCTTTGAAAACATCACAAGTATATTTTGATTTGGGAGCAGCTTACATTAATTCTTGAATCTTCACTTCCAATTTTTTAGCATCAGCTCCACAAAATTCAAAAATCTGTTTCAAACACACAAAGGTAAAACATTGACTCAAGCATTGAAAAGATATTGAGGCTTTGAGGATTTTCCTGATTATAAAATGAACTCCTCCTCATTTCCATAATCTTTAAGATACTTTAAATATAAAAAATGCATTGAACATATTCAGTTCATGATATTTTAATATTTGTCACCCTTTAAAAATTGCTTACGATGATACTTTGCTAGGTCTCTATAATTCCCCACAAAACTCCTCTAGTCTATGATTTAAGGCACATAATGGTGTTGGAAATGATGAAACCCAACAATTGGAAACTCCCAATAATTGGAGTTTTTTTGCATTGGTATCGAGGACATGTTAATTCATAAACACGATCTTCTAAATGGCTTGTGACTTCTCATTCCCTGACTTCTCCCATGTCCTCATGTACAACTGATGCTAAGATGCACATTGCCTTTTCGAAATTTTACATCTTGTGCATGGTATGTTATATTTTAATCAGAACACTTTTTAGAAATATATGAAGTAGTGGTACATCTTTTAATAAGCATCTTACATTTGATGAAATATGGAAGCCCTAAACCTGTACTGCTCATTATGACTTTAGCACAAATTATATCCAGTGGTTGGAGAAAAGGAAGAGTGTAGGTAAACTAAGACTGGAATTGGGTGAAGACTTGTTTCTAGTAAAGAAGGTTTTGGCAGCTAAGAATGATGTCAGGACTTTGGAGCAAAGACTTTTCTGGAAAAGTCCAGAACAAACTTCAGAGCTCAGTGTGCTGCAGAGAAGGTAACTATCCACACACCTGATGATTCTCCAGGCAGTAGCATTCTGCCAGAGGGCTGTCATTTTATTTATTCCTAGAGTGTAAATTCAAGGCTTGAACTTGATCTTGATCCCATTTACTTACCTGCTCGGCTGTGGATCCACTTCTATAACAGCATAATGTTCTTTTGATTCTTGAGAATAGAGTTACCTATGTGTGGGTGCAGAATTTCATGATTTGTCTGAGTTGCCAGCTTTGTAACCATCTCTCTATAAATAATTCCCTTGGCTTTGGCTAGGGGAGGAAGTTGTCAGAAAGGATGTGCAAATGGTTTTTTCTCCTAACAATCAGATGGCAGCTGAATGGTTGCTCTGGGGGCATGAAGGAGTTTCATAATCTGATCTTAAAGGAACTTTGTCCCTTTATCCAAGGCTGGAATGAAGTGGAGAATGGGAGAGGTTCTGGGTTCCACCTCAGTCTATGTTTTTCCCTTGGGAACTGGAAGAGTGGGCTTCACTATGTGGGAGTAGTGGCTCCCTCTTGTCCCTCTTTTGTGCCTTCTGTCCAACAAGTTTCCCAATCTCTATCCTCTACTTTTCTGATACAGAAGTAGCTTGACATCTGAGCAGTAGAAAGGTACTGGCAAAGATAGGATGAGAAGTTCCTAAGGTGTGTCTGTTCCCTGTGACCGCCATTATGCAATTCCAGATAGTTCTCTGAACTCACGTGTTCTATAAGAAGATATACATATACATATATATTTATGTATGGCAAAAACCTTAGTGAATCTGATTATGTCTGCTTATCTTAGCCTGTCTTCCACTACAAAAAAAAAAAAACATTGAGGAATCAGAGAATTTGGGAGACTCTAAAGATGGGCTTCTCTTGGTGGAAACTGTTTTCATGGTGGGATGTCATAAGTCCCAATAATGCAGGGGCCAGGGAGGAGAGATGTGACACACCTGTGCTATGCCACTTACATAGCCATCAAGGACAACCAGAAGCCACAGGTGCAATAAGAGCCTTAACTACAGTGGAGTCAGACTCTTCTTCCTTCTAGGTACCTGCAATCTAGTGCAGGGCACTCTCACCCAAGCTGTCACTCAAGCCAGGAAACTGAAGCCACACTTAAAAAAATATAAACATTCAGAAAAATGCAAAGATTACAAGTGTGCAGCTTGGAGAATTATTACAAAGCACACTGTGTAGCCAAACCCCAAATCAAGACATCCCTGTCCTGTCATTATCCAGGCTCAAAGGCAATTTCTATTCTGAATTTTTCATAATAAATAGGTTTTGTCCATTTATGGACTTTTACAAATGCAGTTCTATAATATGCATTCTTGCATCTGGTTTCTTTCACTTAATATGATACTCTTGAGATTGATCTTTGTAGCAGCAGTACATTTACTTTTCAGTATTCCATTGCAGGAATGTAGTACATTTATCCATTTTGGCTATGACAAATGGTGCTGCTGGGGACATTTTTGTCCATATCTTTGTGAGAAATCTTTTGGGGGCACAAAAGAACTCATTTGCTGTGTATCTGAATGTGGAATTATAGGATTCTCCTTTAGTAAAAACTACCCAACAGTTTTTCAAATTATACTCCATAGACTCTTTTTTTTGGTACTGGAGATTGAACTCAGGGGCACTTGACCACTGAGCCACATCCCCAGTCCTATTTTGTGCTTTTTTTTTTTTTTTTATGTAGAGACAGGGTCTCACTGAATTACTTAGTGCCTCGCCATTGCTGAGACTGGCTTTGAACTCGCGATTCTCCTGTCTCAGCCTCCCTAAGTGCTGGGATTACAGGCTTGTGCCACTGTGCTCGGCTTCCATAGACTCTTAAACTATGCTCTACTAGCAGAGGAGGAAGGTTCTGGTTGCTCCACATCCTTGACAGCACTTGGTATTTGCTAATGTTATTCATGTCAGTCATTCTGGTGGCTTTAGTGACATCAACTTTGCTACATAATTCTATGGATTTTGCTTTTGCCCACTTTCACCTGAACTTTATTTAGTAGCTCTATAACTTGTCTGTCTTATTTCCCAAAGTCTCTCCTCCCTGAAGCTCAAAACCATAAACCCACTCATGCCATCCTTCTTTGTAAACTTCCTCAGTGTTTCCCTGTCACCATAAAATCTAAGCTTCTTACAAGTTCTCCTTGATTTTATCCTACTTCCCTGTCCTTCCCTACCACAGACTCCCCCCTCCCAATTTTTTTGGTACGGGGGATTGAACTCAAGGGCACTCAACCACTGAGCCACTTCCCCAGCTTATTTTGTATTTTATTTAGAGACAGGGTTGCTTAGCACCTCACTTTTGCTGAGGCTGGCTTTGAATTCATGATCCTTCTGTCTCAGCCTCCTGAGCTGCTGGGATCATAAGTGTGCACCACCGTGTCTGGCCCTACCACAGACTTTTAACTCTAGCAGCACTTCAAAGTTGGATTCATTTGTTCATTTAACAAATACAGGTTAAATATTTCTTATCTGAAATGCTAGGGTCTGGAAGTATCTCAAATTTCAGATTTTTGGATATTTGCATGTACACAATGAGATACTTTGGAGATGGGACCCAAGTCTAAGGACAAAATTTATTTATGTCTTGTGTATATCTCATCCACATAGCTTGAAGATAACAATATAATATTTTTAATAATTTTGTGCATGAAACTAAATTTGTGTACACCAGATTTGTGGCATCATGATGGCACTCAAAAAGTCTCAGATTTTGGATTTTGCTTTTGGGTTAGGGATACTCAACCTGTGCTTTTTTTTAAAACTGTATTTAATGAGTGCTTACTATGAGCTGGATTTATTGTGAACAAAACAGTCATAGTCCCTCAGGAGCTCATAGGCTAGTGATAATTTTATCATTGTATTGTTATTCAAATAATTCCTGACACATACCCATGCTATTTTATAACTCTGTTTCTTCCCATCTTTTCTCAGTTGCTAATCTAGTTTTTAGATGTTAATGGACCTTTATTTTATTCATTTATTATATGCAGTGCTGAGAATCTAACCCAGTGCCTCACACATGCTAGGCAAGCACTCTACCACTGAGCCACAACCCCAGCCCCTCAGTTGCTGATCTTATCCAGCCTTCATGGTGGTTGGACTTGAACTCATGGAGTCTTCTCTGAACCTTTTCATTATAATCCCATGGTACTCTGTACATTACATGATTAAATAATTGACTTTGTCATCTGTGTGCCCTACCAGAGTGAGGATGGACACTAACCCTTATTTTTTCTTGTATATTTTTAGTTTCTAGTTTAGAACTTTACAGATAGTCACTCTATTAATGGTTTTAGACATGAGTTGTTCTACACTAATTTATGATTATTGAAGTCTGGGTATGAGATTCTCAGTAGTGTTAGGTACTAGGGATTAGGTATTAGTTGTCTTATTCTTTGTCCAATTTACCAAAGGTAGATATTACATTTGTGTCTCCCTATCTAGTAATGTATTCTTTTATACACAGGAGCTTAATAAATGCAGTTAAGGAATGAGGAACAGCTACTGATAAGAGCTTATTTTTTAAGTAGCCTTCTTTTGAACAGATATGTAGTTTCCCATTGATAGTGTGGGGACTGGTTTCCGTGGATGAGCAAAATACATGTATGTTCAAGACCCTTATCTAAATGGACTAACCTATACATATAACCTGCGCATGCACTCTCATACACTAAAAATCATCTAGATTACTTATAATAATGCAGTACAAAGTAAATAGTTGTTATACTGTATTGTTGAGGGAATAAGGACCAGAGGAAAAACATTTGTATATGTTTGGTGCAAATACAATTCTATCCCCGAGTACTTGTGATCTGTCATTAGTTGAATCCAAGAATCTAGAGCACGTGGATATGGAGGGCCACCTGTATAAGCTAGAGAATTAGCTTGTGAACTGTGCTCAGCGTGTTTTCTCATTTTAAGCTGATGCTGGGCTGTGCCTCCCAAAGGCGCACTCCATTGGAAGCATTATAATAAGTGCATTCATGTCTCTTCTCGCCTTCATTTTCTTAAAAATATTTTTAATTGTTGCTTATTTATTTATATGTGGTGCTAAGAATTGAACCCAGTGCCTCACACATGATAGGCAAGCGCTCTTCCACTGAGCTACAACCCCAGCCCTCGCCTTCATTTTTTATGCACAGCTGTGCATTTTTTATGCATTACTGAGAAGTCAGTAATGACTGCTAATGAAGGCTACAAGCTCTGGTGTCCAGAGACCAGGGGGACAGAGGGGAGGCTGTTCATGAATAAAGCACCACTCAAGCCCAAGAACCAGGTTTAAAAACAACTTTTGTTATGGACATTTTCAAACACATACAAAAATAGAGTACTGGGATGCTCCCTGCCCTGCCATTCTCCTATCATCAAGGTTCAACCAGAGGCAGTTTTCCAGGTATCAAAGGCGTTTGGTCACCTACAAAAAGCCTATTCCTGTTACTGAGAAAATACAAAGTGGCTGGAGACAGTGGAACTTCCTAACACATGAACTTTTGAGAGTAAAAATTCGACTTCAGAGTCTAACTAATGATGTACTCATAGAATAATTATAATAAAATGTCTTGGCCAGTTGATATGCAATTTTGGTTGTGTGAATACTGAAGTTATATATTTGGACCAGCTGTGCAGTCCAAATCGATCTCGTCATTTTTCCAGACATTTTTACTCAGCTAACAACAGCAGCAAATCCTGAAGCATCGGCAACAACAACAACAACAACGAAAGTAGTATAAAACCACCAACCCACACAAGACATTTTTTGGGGAATGACTGTAGAAGTGTTTGTACATACAATTTCATAATTTATAATAATATATTATTTTTTCTTTTAAAAGGAAAAGCATTTACTAAGGCGTTCAATGTCACGAATAAGATGGAAGAGATGAGAAGTTTTCAAAGTATCTCTACCATCTGCGGAGAGTGGGCAGCGGTACTATTTGATCCTATCTCGGCTTCTTCCTTTGACAGCACCCCATCCACCTCTTCCCCAGAACCATCTGCATCACGTCAATGCACTATATGAATGCTTCCCTTTTGATTTTCACAACACCCAGGGTGGGCCTTGCAAATGCGAGAAACTCAATGAAGTTTTTTGAAGTTGAGCTAAATCCTACCAGGAAGGAAACTTGAACACATGCAACAGATTTCAAGAAAAGAGCCAGTAGGAACAAGCTGTTAATTTCCCCCCTTATCTACACTAGTCATCTTTTCAACTTGTTTTCATACTGAGAAGTTAGTAAAATATTAATTTATTTTCATTTTCTTGTTGCTGGTTTAGAAAGTTCTTATATATTTGACTCTTTGAGCATTGCTGGCATAAATAATGACAAAAGCAGCCAGGCCCGGTGGCGCACGCCTGTAACCCCAGCACTTTGGGAGGCTGAGACAGGAGAATCGTGAGTTCAAAGCCAGCCTCAGCAATGGCGAGGCGCTAAGCAACTCAGTGAGATCCTGTCTCTATATAAAACACAAAATAGGGCTGGGGATGTGGCTCAGTGGTCGTGTGTCCCTGATTTCAATTCCCCCAAGCACCAAAAAAAAAAGACAAAAGTGCTTTTCTTCTTCTGTGTTAGATTCAGATCCAAGCTTTATTGACAAGGCCAGATAATATCTATTTCATGTTTCACACACTACTCAAATTTGCTGTTGTATAGTGAAAGTAAACAGATGGCTGGGATCCACAGGTTGAGAGTCTGATTGGCCCTCAGGCCAAACTTTTTGTGGGCCTGCCATTGAATGGTTGGCCAGGCACATGCTGCTGGAGGGCCATGTTCTCAGCACAGTGTGGTTTACCACCGAAGGGGAAAGGAGGAGTGGGTCTGACGTGGGAATTCATCGCAAGCTACACTGAGAACAGGAAAAGTGATGTAGGACTCTGGCCAGAGGAGATCTCTTCTGCCTGTTACTGGAAATGTGGGATGGAACTTTGTTTTCAAGCGCAAACATGGCTTTAGGGGATGTTCCTTCAATGGCATATACCTCTGTTTTCATGTTTCTACCGAAAAATCAGCTCAGATGCCCAGCACTGGGAATACATGCCTGCTTTCTACATCCCTTCTCCTTCCTCCAAATTCAGAGGTGAGCATATCTTTTAAGCCTAGATGAAGGAGTGAGCTCATGTCTGTTCTCTCTCTTTTGGGAGATGCTCCGTTCAGGTGAGCATTTTCCTCCCAGTCCTTCTGGATAGGGAATGGCCCAAGCCTGCTTTCTCCAGATGACCTGGAAGGCCATCATGCATTTCTTCACATTAGGGTCTTGACAGTTTTGCAAAGCAGTGGTATATTTTCTACCTGGGCAAAAAGCTTCCCCTCTGCAGCCCCCAGATTCTCCCATGGACGAGTCATCTCAATATCTAGGCTTCAAGAGAACTATGCGCAGTCTGTTGGCATGAGTTCCAGCTATGTTCTTCACTGAGCATAATTGAGCACCATGACTACTTATTATTAAGGCGATGTTTTGATGACCTGCATGCCTCCTTCTTAGAGAAGAACAAATGCTGGAGATCTGGTTGCATACTCTCGCAAGTGTCCCAGAGAGTCCTCATCAGCTCCCAGGAGGGTGGCCCTCCAAGTGTGGTATTCATGACCGATGACTTTGCAGTGATGCACATGCCACTCTGGCTTGTCAACTTGCTTCACAAAACATCATTATTGATGATGTGCACCTGGATTTATTGTTGAGGTCTTGAGTTTCCCATTGCCATGACTGATTGTGTAGCAATGGTTATGTAGTAAGGTATATTTACGGAGCAAGAACTTCCCCATCACCACATAAAGGGGGACTACTGTACTTACAATAGAACACTGTGTTCAAAAAGCTAGCCAAGGTTTTCCGTGCCCCATCTGGAAGATAGGGCAGGAATGAACTTCTATACAACAATGTATCTTCTTGGAACACGGTGTGATGTTCTAGATGAAAAATTAAAAAGTATAGCAGGAAGGAAGGAAAAAGTCTACCTTTTTGATTACCTGAAATTTGCTGTGGTTTTCTCCTAAAATCACGTGGCTTGTGTTGTATCCCTGCCAGCTGCTCATCCAACCTCTATGTGAAGATTTTGAGCAATCAAGAAATGCCCATAAACCACCATGGGTCATTGCAAATGGCTTCATTTGTTTTCATTTTTTGAAGTTTTGCTTCATTTATGATTTATATACTTTATAAATAATTGAAATAAGCATGAATTAGGGCAAAATAAAATAATGAAAGCATAAACGATGATGTAATGTGAGGCATGTCTGGGAATTCCAGGAAACTGCAGATGAGGAGGCTATTGAATTCAATCAGAGGAGGTAATCCTGAGATTCTTGGAAATGATGGCAAAAGAGAAAGGCAAAATATATATATATATATTTAATCTAATGAAAGGAAGTGGATCATATTTTCAGGGGAGGTGAGTAGTCTCTTAACTCTGTGCTCTAGAAGGAATTATCATAAGGCTTTTATGCCATGTACATTTGAAAGGGCATAATGGACAGTGGCTTTTTGCCAGATATTTTACCAGAAATGTGAGGACATTTCTAGTAACAATCCTTAATAGAAACTCTACTCTAGGGGTTAAAAAAACAGATAAATAGAACATAATTGCTTAATAAGTCCATTTCCAGTTGTACTGTCCCAGATGAAGAGTAGAGCACATTTGTGGAGGTGGTTTCAGAAAGTGAATTTAATTTTTCTCCACCCCCAGGAAGATGGTGGATGTCAATGAGAGATTTCCTACTCAGTTCTATTTCAAGGGAAAGGAAATTTGCATGAATGCATCTTTTTGTTTGGCCACCCCAAACCTTCTTTGGTTCCAGTGGCTTTCTTCGCAGAGCACTGTGAGGTAGAACAGGGGCAGGGCTTCAGAGGTATCATGGTTTCACTGCAGCTCTGGATGCAATGGTAGAAGTGGGGATCTGCAGAACCTACAGCGCTTCTCAGATGCAGGGGACAGAGGTAAAAGATTTGGAATAATATCTCCTTAGGATCTCTTCTTCCTTTTTATGACTCTTGTCTTTTGCATAGAAGTTGGACATTTTTGGTCAAATAGACTCATTATTGCAATTTTTTTCCGGAGTTTTAAAAATTATATCTAAATTGATCCAGGTATGAGTACATCAGGAGACATTGATTACAGATGCAAACAAAATTTAGAAGCAGACTCATTTGTACATTGTGACATAAATGGTTTCAAACTGTTCTTTTTAAGCACTATAACCAGGATGCTAAGTTAATAATGTTCAATGAGAAATTAAAACTTCTATGGCTATCCACATTATAATCAGAGGCTTACTGTGTGACCCTGGAATTAGAATATAAAGTGGTAGATCCTATTACCACTAACATGGTAATGCTTAGCAGCATTACCAGTGCAGCTAGTTTTATTTTCTAGTAGTTATCCAGCAGTGAATCCAGATTTTGAGATCCTTGGTGCTATACTTTGGATCTTAAATATCTCCAAAGGTCTGTGTGGTAAAGCCTTGCTCCTCAGGGGGGCACTGTCATGAGGGCTTGTAGTCTCCAGCAGGTGGGACATAGTAGAAGGTCTTCAGGTCATTGGAGGTATGTCCTTGAAAGGGACTGGGGGACTCTGGCCCCTTCCTTTCTCTCTCTTTTGCTTTCCAGCCATGATGTAAGTGGTTTTTCTCTGCCATGTGCTCCCTACCATGATGTATCTCAAAAGCAATGAGATCACCTGGTCATGGACTGCAATCTCCAAAACCATGAGCCAAAATAAACCCGAGTTGATTATCTCAGGTATTTGTTATAGTAACAGAAAGCTGAATAACATTAATGATCCCTGGACTGCAGGCATTCTGTTCTATTAATTCAAGAGATCCATCTGAACCCTTTAGACACCTCTTAGGATGTACTTGTTTTTAAGAGTATTTCCACCTCCCCTTAGAGGGTGGCTTTCCAATCTCCATACAGAGCTGAGACCAAACAGAGCCAAACTTTTTCCTAAGAAGAATGGCTATATTTGCTCAATAGTCTAGATAGAGTAAGTTGAGAACTGAGTGTCTTGTATCATCATAAAATGGAAAAAATAATCTATTGAGTGGCAGCAGACACCAAGCAATAGCATCGACAGAAAGAGTGAAAACAGAACTGTACTGTGCTGGACAGAAACTTGCCCTGAATCAGATTGGAACAAGACCAGGAAGGAAGGCAGAGGCAGCAATGAGACAAACGTTTACTCATGCATTCATCTGCTTACTCATTTATCACACACACAACGTTTTCTCTCCACCCAAGGTTCTTGTAGACGTTAGGCTTTCAAGTCAGATCTGAACTACTCCAAGGGCTTGGAGTTAAGATCTGAGTCAAACAGAAAAGGGCAAGGAACAGTAGCTTGAGTCAAAATTATGGAGAAATTTAAATGCCAGACTTGAACACGAGGGTTTAATGGTGATTCTATAGGCAAGGGAAGAGGGGAAGACATCAAATTTAAAACGAGGGAATGATATATATGGAGATGTGCAAAGATTTACTTGGAGAAGAGAACAAGGTTATAGAGGTAAAGCTTGGGAGTAAAGAGGGCTGTTGCATTTGTCTCAGTAAAAGGTATTTATGGCTTGAACTAGAAGTAGGGATACGATTGCTAAAGGAGAGAAGGTAAAAGGATAGAACCTTGGGGAGGACTTAAGTTTGAATCCAGAGGAGATAAGCAAGATGAGAGCTTGGGGGAGGGATCAGAGATAGAAGCCAAAAGAGAAGGAAGTTTCCAGAATATACAAGCTGGTTGTTTAATTGTGCTTTTGTGTAACCAAGAAATATAAGGATTAAGAACATGGTTATTTAAATTATGTGTATGGAAGCAGTTGGTGACATTAGAGAGTAGACATACCAGGGAATGAATGGAAGCTAAAAATCAGAAATATTAAATGTATTCTACTTTTTAAAGAATTAGAACATGAAATGAAGGAGACCAGTTTAAGAGAACATCAAATATATACATTAAAAATTTTTTGGTTGCAAGTGACAGAAAATCCAACCCAAAGTTCCCATATCTGCAGGACCTATGGGGTAGCTCAGGCTTCAGACATGGACAAATGCAATGTTCAGTTAATGTCATCAGCATCTGTTGGCTTGACTCTGCTGCTTTTCTCTATGGTGGCTTCATTTTCAGATTTCCATATGGTGACAAACTAGTTGTAGTAGTTTTAGCCCCATCTCTTTCCAAATTCAAATCCAGTGATATCAAAAGGGAAGACTGACCTCCCTGCTCAAGCAAAGGTCCTGGAATTAGCTCTGGTTTGGCTTAGATTGGCTTAACTAGAATCAAGGGCCCATTCCTGATGGAAACAGACTTCATTGACTGATCTAAACCTAGAGATGAAGCCCCAAGGGAGCACCTAGGCCAAGATGGGAAATGACGCGGCTCCTTGGAAAAAAATCAGAGTTCTGCTAATAGATAATGGAAAATGGATGCCAGATGGTGAAAACACATGTCCAAACTCCAAGTTTGAAAGAGGGTAACTGAAGGATAGAGGCCTGGAGCAGAAGGGAGGGAATGCAATCAAAATGCTTGAATGAAATCAATTTTTGGAAGGACGCATTTTTATTTCTGAGATGAAAGCAGAGAAAAATAATAAAATATGATGCACAGGTAACTCGACATGGAGGTGGTACAAGTTGAGAGAACATATATTAAATAGCTTCAATTTTCAGGTAAAAACCCACGGGAAGGGAACATATCATGTTATTTTTTAAAAATAAGTTAAATTTGGGCTGGGATTGTAGCTCAGTGGTAGAGCGCTTGCCTCACATGCATGAGGTACTGGGTTCGATCCTCAGCACCACATAAAAATAAATAAAATAAAGATATTGTGTTCACCTACAACTAAAAAATATTTTAAAAAAATAAGTTAAATTCATTACAACAATCATATTGCAGTAAATATACAACAAATAATAACAAAATAAAATTCTACAGTAAATATCAAATGTTTTTACTCATTACACTGCCTCTTCACACAGTTTGAGTGTTTGTTTACATACATTCTTTATAGTATTTTATCTGAATACTATTTCAGAGAATAGATGTATCATAATTTACTTAGTCATTTTACTACAAATGACATTTAGGGTGCTTCCATTTTAAACACTACTAACAATGCTGTAATTATTATACCCTTAGCTGTTTATTTTTCCTCGACGTGTTTCTGTAGCCCAGGTTCCCAGGGATGAGGTAATCATGTGAAAGGGAATGAACATTTTATGCCTTCTAAGTTCATGGCAAAATGACATTTCATGAGATACGCATACAATTTTTCATGTCCCCAGCCATATACGAATTGGCTACTTTGATCATGTGCCAAATGTTTAATCCATTAATATCTTCAAGATAATAGTTAACATAACATGTTGGGCACTTGATGCAAGGATGGATCTGACACTTTACTTATGTTAATGTATTTAATTTTCACAAAAACCCTGTGAGGGAAAAATTTATTATGATCTTTGTTTTCACAGACCGGGAAACTTGTATACACAGATATGAAATACATGCTCCAGGTTCCACAGCTAGGCAGTGGGAGAACAGTATTTGGCCCATGGCAATCTGAATCTAGAATCTGTATATTCAATCATATTCATCTTGCCCTGTAATAGCTTTTTATTAATATTTTCCCATGTGGTGTTAATGACTTATATACATTGGTGTGAGAATTTCATCATGTTCTTTTCTGGAAGATTCTTTCTTGATGGTTCTGCCCCAGGGTAGGATTAACAGTAGAATAATTCTTAAGCATTTTAATGTCCAAACACTTCACATGGCCTAAATGGGGAGATTTTTTTTAACCCCTTGCCAGTATTTAAGTTCAGAAATAAAAATTACTAAGAGTTAAAAATAAATGTGTTGTTTCACCACCCAGGATATCTTAGGCTGTTTTTTTTTTTTTTTTTTTTTTTCTCCTTTCTTTTTGCTCTGATGGTTCTATAATCTAATTTGACCTTGCTGGTTTCCATGGAAACATACCTTCTGGATTTGCTTGAACATCTGAAATGTGGGTAGTGCTTTGATGTGAAAAGTTTCAGCCAACTCCTAGAAAAGAAAAGAAATGGAATGAAGTTGCAGTATTGGTGTCCTCTCTGTGTACCAGTCATATCATTTGGTAAATTCTCAGGAGGTGTGTCTTAACACCTGACACTTTTTTTTTTTCTGGTGCTGAGGATTGCTACCATTGAACTATATCTCTAGCCCTTTTTATTTTTAATTTTGAGACAGGGTCTCAGTAAGTTGTCACAGGTCTTGCTAAGTTGCTGCAGCTGGCCTTGAACTTGCGATTCTCCTGCCTCAGCCTCTTCAGTCCCTGCCTTTATAGGCATGTGCCACCATACCAGGCACACTTGACACTTTGTAGACTCTCCTACCAAGCAATTTCCAAGCATATACTCAAAGCCTCCAGAAATGTGACAATATAGAATGAATATTCCAGTATTCCTAGGCTGTTCCATCCCAGAGCTCTAGAAAAACGGAGAGACATGGAGTCCAAAACAGAATGGATGCTTAGTGGCTCAATGAACTCTATTGTCAAGGACCTTGTGAAAGACTGCAGAGGAGCCCAGGGGAAGCAATGTGGAAACAGCCCATTCCCAAAACAGGAATGAATATAAATACCTGTGTAAGTCACACTGAAGACATGGAATGATGGATGGCTCTAGCATTTTAATGCACATTTCTTCCTTTTAACACCCACACCCTCCTCACTTCTCTGTGAAAGATTTGGAGTCCAAAGACAAGAAAATAGGCTGAAATCCCAATAGTTTTCATCCATTCCAAACTATTTCCAAATAGTAGGATTTCTTTTTCTTATTTAGGAATTAAAAGAAAATTAGCCATTCACAGGATAAACCAAATTGGACATTTCTCTTCCATATGGCGATATTTTTATTGGCATTAAATCTCTTTCCCTACCCCAACACAACCACTCATACAAACACACATGTGCACACATACACAGTAAATTGTAATTTTCATGGCCATAGTGATGACAGCTAATAAATAAATTACTATTAAAAAGTGTGTGTGTGTGTGTGTGTGTGTTTTGGTTTGACCTTAAAAGATAAAGAGCTATAGTAAAAAATGCCTGACAATTACATGTGTTGGCAAGGATGTGGAGAAGTTAAGACTCTTACTGTGATGGTGGGAATATAAAATCGTGTAGTTACTTTGAAAATTAGTTTGTCAGTTCCTCAAAAGTGCTGAGTTACATATGACTTAACAGTTCCATTTCTAGATATATACCAAAAGAAATGAAAACTCCTGTACACACAGGAACTTGTGCACTAATTTTTATATCAATATTATCTACAATAGTCAAAAGGTACAAACAACCTAGATGTTCACCAATGGATGTATGGATAAATAACAGGTGGTATCCATATAATGGAATATTATTATATTATTCAGCAAAAAAATGAAGTACCAATACATTGCATAACATGGATGAACTTTGAAAACATGCCATGTGAAAGAAGCCATTCAAGACCATCTATAATTCCATGTATGAATGAGCAAATCTATAGATGATGTGTAGATTGATAGTTGCTTCTTGTGGCTGGAGGCGGGGCATGGAAGAAACTGCAGTGATTGATAAAGAGTATAACATTTATTTCTGGAGTGATGAAAATGTTTTAAAATTGACTGTGGCAATGGTTGCACAAATTTGTGAATATAAAAAGAGATGAAGAGATGACGATCCTAGCTGTGCTTTCTGAATGCATAGTGTATGATTCATTACTAATTAAGTAATGTCACATTTTAATGAAGCTTAAAGGAAATGGGGAAATGGAACTTCTGTTTTACACCAGGCATCGTGCTATAAGTTGTATGCATTTTACCATTTACTAATTATTATTGCAATGTTTTGCGGATGAATAAACTAAAGTTTGTGAAGGTCCAACCTCTATAACTTCAAATCTTTAAAGGGCTGGACAGTGAATAACATATTTTTTCTTTCATTCTAAAGCTTAGAATGAAAGCTAAGGTATCTATAGACCACTTGTTATTGTTATTACTATAGTTTGGATGTTAAATGTTTCCAAAAACCCACATGTTGAAAGCTTGGTCCTGGAGTGGGGTTATTGAGAGGTGATGAAACCTTTAAAAGGTGGGGTCTTTTAAAAGTGAGAGATCTGTAGGTAAATCCCCTTTAAAGGGGATTGTGGGACCCTGTGAACTCTTCCTTTCTCTACTTTGCTTCCTGGCCATGAGGTGAGCAGCTTTGCCCCACCATGCTCTCCCACCATGATGTATTGCCTTGCATTAGACCAAAGCAACAGGGCCAATCAATCATGGACTGGAACCTCCAGAACCATGAGCCAAAATAAACCTTTTCTCATTATAAGTCGATTATCTCAGGTAATTTGTTACAGTGATGGAAAGTTAACACAGTTGTTTTTCCTTATTATAAGTTAACAAATGTGCTGGGTACAGTGGCACATGCTTGTAATCCCAGAGATGTGGGAGGCTGAGACAGGAGGATTTCAAGCTCAAGGTCAGCCTGGAAAATTTAGCAAGAACCTTTCAAAATAAAAAATAAAAAAGGCTGGGGATGTAGCTCAGTGGAAGAGTGCTTCTGGATTTAATCACTGGTACCACACGCACATATGCACACAAAATGGTAGGAGAAATAATTTTGCAGAGACATAATATATAAGGCAAATTTGGATTGAGAATATGAGGCTGATTATTTTGAGTGGGGTGGGGTGAGGAAGGATGGCTCTAGAGATGAAGGGTAGAATATGCTAGAATTCCTTGTGATATTTAAGAAAATCCACAGAAAAGCACAAGTTAAAGTAAGAGGAAAACAGGATATAATAAGCTGTTTATAATATATTGAGTTTGGTTTTAGAAAATGATTAATAATTTAACATAAGATAGACATGGAATTATTTTTCAACATGAGCTTAACTCCATTTGATTGATATTGTCTTCCTGGAGCATCTCTGCTGAAGAGCATTCTGGGGCAGAATCCAGGGCAAGTGGTGGAGAATGTTGGGATTGATTAGTGAGGGCTGCCACTGTATAGGGGTGGGATGGGGCAGCAGGAGGGACACATACTTTTTAATTTTTAAAAAAGTAATAAAAGACATATAAGAGCATTATGTGGGAATTTAGTACAGTTTAGCTGGAAAAGAAGTAAAATTCTACATAGATTATGTAATCATGGAGACAGTGCTCAATGACAATGCATGTAGGTTTAAGTCTCCATAGGTTGGATTTAAGATTCTTACCGGAGAATCATCCACATCCACATTAGCAAACCTTACATTGTGGTATCGCAGAGACAGTGCCTTAAAGATAAAAGAATAAAAATTACCCATTAGCATTGGGCTAATATTAAAACACACATTAGAAGTATCTTTTGCCACACAGTGCCAAAGTCAAGAAAGGATCAAGGGCAGAAGCTGAGTCCAAAGAACTTTCCTGATGATTAACATTTCAAAGCTAGAAAAGGACAGACCAAAGCAAAGAAATAGTGAAATATCTGTGTGGGTCCAGACTTACCCTGCATGGTGCAGGGAGGGATGGGAGCTTTTTCCTGGGAGCAGGTTGAAAGACATTGTGTTCTTCAAGATGCAGCTCTCAGCCAGAGGTGTAGCTCAGTGGTAGAATGTTTATCTAGCATGCACGAGGCCCTGGGTTCCATCTCCAGCCCCACACTTTTTATTTCTAAAATCCACATTTGATCATGACAAAATTCTTCTATTTTAGCCGAGCATAGTGGCACACGTGTGTAATCCCAGCAGCTTGGGAGGTTGAAGCAGGAGGATTGTGAGTTCAAAGCCAGCCTCAGCAACTTAGCAAGGCTGTGAGCAATTCAGCGAGACATTGTCTCTAAATAAAATATTAAAAAGGTCTGGGGATGTGGCTCAGTGGTTGAGTGCCCCTGGGTTCAATCTCTGGTATCCCCCCCAAAAAAATCTATTTTGACTCTCCACAGTAACTCAGTAACTTATCCGTCTTCACTTGGCCTCAGCTTCCTGTTTGAGGCTCACCTTTTGCCACTTCGTTGTATATGCTGTAGGCATATACAGACGACCTGGCCAACCATGACTGCTCCATGTAATTTCTCAACAAATCCACTACCCCTCCTTTTCCAGAACTACTCTTTTCAAGGTTCTGAGTCTCCTGATCCTCTTAGTTAAGGGTCCTTAAACCACATACTGTGGACTAAATCCAACTTTCTACTTGTTCTTATCAAAGAAGTTTTATTGGCTGGACACAGTGGCACACGCCTGTAATCCCAGCACTTAGAGAGGCTGAGACAGGAGAATTGCCAGTTCAAAGCCAGCCTCAGCAATGGCGAGGAGCTAAGCAACTCAGTGAGGCCCTGTCTCTACATGAAACACAAAATAGGGCTGGGGATGTGGCTCCGTGGTTGAGTGCCCCTGAGTAGCAAAGTAGAGTAGTTGGAACAGAGACTAGAGGTCCTACAAAGCTGATGATATTGACTATTAGGTCTTTACAAGAAAAATTACTGATCCTTGCTCTAAGTTATCAAGGCCCAGATCAAATGAAATTATGGAGGTTAAAGGAGTCTTACAGTTTAAAACCACTTGGTAAAGACCCACATTATCTTATAATTCATTATTTTTTATTCTTAGAACTTATCCTTTAGCAGTGTTTTCAGAGAAACTGTAGGTAGTAAACTTTTATTTTTGTGTATCTGAAATGTGTTGAATTCTTCTTCCCTCTCTCTTCAATAAAGGTTTAGCTAGCTAATTTCATTCCACCTTTCCTGCAGAGCCTGAAAAGAAAAAAAAAAGTAAAAGAAAAAAAAGTAAAGATTCCTTGCAGCTGGAGTCTGCATATACACTTGGTTTTATCAATGAGATACTTGCAGGTGAGACTTGGAAGAAGACAAGAAGCTACTTTCTTCCTACCTTTGCAACTTCCTGCTGTGCAGTGAGGGGGCACTGGGAGGCAGTTCTACAGGAGGCAGCAGAGCCCGACTCAGGGTTCCAATGTCCAGGTGTCAACGCCCTAGGTTGTCTAGAGGCAGTCGCAGCTCTGGTGCTGGTCCCGACTCCTCGACTCTTGCTCTGTGGATGGTGTTTTTCCAGCCCAATGGAAACCTCGCGTTTCCCTTCATTTCTGGTTAGGGCAAAGCTGGGACCCACTTTGGTGGGTCTATGTTGTTCTCACACCATTGTTCATGGAGTTTGAGTCCAGAGTCCATTCATCCAGCCTTCCAATGATTTCATAAGCATTTAATTCCTTGTATTAAATCCTTTTCTGTCAATTTAGTTTGTTTCCTGACTTGATTGCAGACTGACACAGTGACCTAGAGTAAGTGGAACCTTTTGTCCAATCAGCCTCATGTACTATGAGTTAAAAAAATTACACACAAGCCATGAATATGTTCTCTTGGAATAGTTTGGGCCTTACAAGATAAATTAAGAAATACATGAAATTCTTCCATTCACAGATGGAAATTCTTCCATTCACATTCCATTCTAGTTTTCACTCATTCACAGAAAAAAAACTTATTTGATAAGCATTCTTCTTCTCATATATATACAATATTATATAAAGGTTCATAAGTAAACACACACCCCTTTATAAGTACATATATTTCTGTTTTATGTAAATGGGATCATACTATATACACGCTTTTGCTATACTGTACTCTTCTCATATAACAATAAGTTGTCTTGGAGATAATCCCATCATTATATATGGGCCTACTTCATTCTTCTTAACATCTGAATAGTATTTCACAGTGAGGGTGCACCAAAATTTATTTTAAAAATATGTTTGCATTAGTCAGGAGTCCAGCAGAAAACAGATGGCACAAATTAGTATAACTTGTGGAAGTTTATGCAAGTTTATGACTACTTGTAAAGCAAGGATTGGTGTAGGAGGAGCTGCAGCAGCTAAGATGTAGCAACAGCAGCACTGTTACCACTGTAGGAGCTCTCTCCATACCTTCAGCGCCTCCCCTGCCCCTTTCCCCACCCTATGCTGATGGACTGCGTGCCTGACACTGAGCGTACCCCATTGGCTGTAACCTGAGGGCCATGATTGGTCCGAGGACTGTTCATAAGCTGTTACACTTCCTGGAATAAACGAGTTCTGCGTCTCTCTCTGGCAGAGCAGTTTTACCAACACCTGGAGGAGTCTGGGGTGAGTGACTCCATGACCGTCCACCCTATACCTTGTCCCGCGGGACCCCATACCATCCTTCCTAAGGACCCTATACTTTCGTCCCCCGGACCCCAGCTCATCAGCAGACCCACGCGAGCCTCAACGTAAAACAACATTACCACCCTTACAGTCTGAAGGCATGAAGGAGGAAGAGTTTACCAAGACATTAGATTTCATTTTACATTATGAAAATGCTTCCTATAGGCTGTTGGAATTTGATCAGTTGTAATTTTGTGGCATCTGAGTAGATTTATACTCCTGCACTTGAGTATTGGCTATTTCTGTGTAAAGTTAGGGAGACTCTCAGCCAGGCATGATGACACACACCTGTAATTCCAGCATTTTGCGAGACTGAAACAGGAGAATCACGAGTTCAAAGCCAGCCTCAGCAACAGAGATGCACTAAGCAACTCAGTGAGACCCTGTCTCTACCTAAAACACAAAATAGGGCTGGGGATGTGGCTCAGTGGTTGAGTGTCCCTGAGTTCAATCCCCAGTACCAAAAAAAAAAAAAAAAAAAAAAGAGGGAGACTCTCTCTTTCAAAGGTTTGAGTGTCAGGATGGAGGGGTCTGTCAGATATTAAAATGTTCCTTCTGGGGGTCTGTGATTCTAGCCCTCACCTCTTCTTCTCTTTGTGAAGCATTTAGATCCACATCAATTCTAGTCAGAGGACAAGTGCTTCTGTCCATTTGCCACAACCAGAGCAGCCAGTAACAGAAACACTTACAAGTAACATCCAATATTAAAAGTGCCTGTGGAAACCCCCATCACCTGAGAGAGGCCACCCATACCCATTATAGGAGTAACCACAGAGGGTGCACCCCACATACTCTGCTGTCTGGGCAACAACTGTCTGAATGGCTAGAGTGTTCCTACTCTTCAAAGACCTGAAGAGACAGTAGGTCTCTCCAACTCTGTTACAGTATGCGCTCTGCCCAAAGTCACTTGTCACAACCAAAGAAGCTAGAGAGAGATTACACTGAGGTGCCAGGCTGGAAATAAAGTCAGTATTGTACAATAAGCTTATATGCCAAGACATATTGTCAGGAGAAAGCTACTTCCTAAGACAGTTATCCCATAAACAGTAGAGATATCCATCCAACAGATGCATAAATTTCAACACTGAAGTAAAGAAGCACAATCAAACAAGGTAATATGACATCTTCTAAAATTTATAACTCTCTAGTAACAGATTCCATAGATATTGAAGTAAATGAAATGCCTGATAGAGAATTCAAAAGAACAATATTTTGAAAAGCCCAATGAAATCTAAGAGTGTACAGTGATATGAAATAAGGAAGACAATGCAGTATATAATGTATGAACAAGACATTCAGGAAAGAGATTTTGGAAAAAAAAACAATATCAGAAATATTGGAAGTGAAAAGCTCAGTATAAAAAATTTACTTAACCTCAACAACAACTAGATCAAACAGAAGAAAGAATATCATAGCTCGAAGGCAAATCTTTACAAATATTACATTCAGACAGAAACAAAGAAAAAAATTAAGGAAGAATAAAGAGAACATTCAGTATCTGGGCACCATTAAAAGATCAAAGGTCCTCATTACTGGCATACCCAAAGGAGAAGAAATAAATATCAATGGCATAGAAAAACTATTCAATGAAATGCTTCAGAAAATTTCCCAAATCTTGGGAAAGACATGAACATCCAGGTATAGAAAGTCTTTAAAATCCTAAATAGACACGACCAGAAAAGAACTTCATCATGACATATTATAGTGAAACTGTCAAAAGTACAGGACAAAGAAAGAATTTAAAAATCTTCAAGAGAGAAACATCAAGAACAAACAAAGGCAAACCCATTATACTAAGAGCAGATGTTTCAACAGAAAGAGCCAGGATGGCATGGAATGGTGTATATCAAGTCCTGAAAGAAAATCACTGACAACCAATAGACCCAGCAAGGCTATCCTTCAGAATATAAGAAGAAATAAAGACCTTACAAGATAAGCATACATTAAGAGAATTCATGACCAATAGGCAGCCTTATAAAAGGTACCTAAGGGAATACAACACCCATAAGTGGAGGAAAGATAACTACAATCATGAGAGCACATGAAAGAACAAATCTCAAGAGAAGAGTAGATATGCAAATGAGAAATAGGAAATAATCAAATATTATCCCTATAATAAAACACCCAACCACACTTTTCACAAAAGTTAAAATTATGGGATCAGCCTAGGTGCCCATCAATAGATGAATGGATAAAGACTGTATATATATATTATATATTCTTAATACTACAAGAGAATATTATTTAGTCATAAAGAAAAATAAAATCCTACTTGCAGCAAAATTATTAGAACTGGAGGATATCATGTTAAGTGAAATAAACCAGATACAAAAAGTATTGCATGTTCTTTCTCATATGTGGAAACTGAAAAAGAAAAATAAATAAATAAATAGAAAAGTTGACCTGAACGTACAAGAGGGATTACTAGGGACTGGAAAGGGAGTAGTGAGGGAAGGCACAGGGTGATAGAGAGGAAGAGTGGATGGACATGATCAATTCAAGAAATATGCATACATGGAAATATCACAATAAATCTCATTAATCTGCACAATAGAAATAGAAATAAGTAAAGTGTAGAAAGGTTTTAAAAAAGTGTTCCCTCTGTATATTCCAAGATTTAGTAGGCATGTTGAGATACCATGTAGCCCATTTCTCAGTTGATTGTAAGTTCATTGTCAATTAAATGCCAAAGGTTGTGACTGTGATTAGAATCATTTTAGGTGGCTTCAAGTAAAAAATGTCAAAATGTTAGAAATCTCACTGAGAATAGAACAGAATATTTTCAGTTTCAGAGAGGAATCAAAACTTTTTTTCCTATACTGGGGATTGAACCCAGGGACGTGCTACCACCTAGCTAATCTTCAGCCCTTTTCATTTTGAGATAGGGTTTCTCTTAATTTCCCCAGGCTGGCCTTGAGCTTGCAATCCTCCTGCCTCCATCTCTGGAGTCTCTGGGATTACAAGAGTGTGTACTGTGCCCAGCTCAAGACATTTTTATATTTGAAGGAAAGAATAAATTTCATGAAAGAGATCATAAGTAAATGTGAAACTTTTGCAAAATAAGGAGAAATGAAAAGAAAATGCCCTGAGATTCTTTCTGTTTACCAAAAACAAATAAAATAATGACATTTTAAGTGGGGCAATAGAAAAATGAGATGGAACTTTATGTTAAACATTAAAATTTTAATTGGGAGACAGTATAAAATATGATCTAGTGTATATGTAGAAAAAAATTCTGAATATAAACATACCATTACAACTAAGTAGATTATTTTACTAGAATATTTTATAAAGTAGAACAGGGAACAAGAAAGGATGTGTAAGGCATGGTTTGCCCACCATTTGCAACAGCATGAACGGACCTGGAAGATATTATTCCAAGTGAAATAAGCCAGTGACAAAAGAACAAATATTACACAATTTCACTTCTATGAAGTGTCTAAATAGTCACTTATAAAACCGGATAATTGAATGCTGGTTACCAAGGAATAGCAGGGGAGGAAGAGTAAAGAAGGAGTTGTTCAATTGGTAGAAAATTACGGTTTTAGAAGATAAATGAATTCTAGAGATCTGCGGTACAATGTAGCATTTATTGTTAGCAATATGACATGCACTTAGCAGTTTGTTAAAAGGGTAGATTTCAGGTTGAGTGTTCTTACTTCTCTTCAAAGGAGGGTGAGAAAAAGAAAAGGGACACAAGGAAAATTTTGCAAGTGATAGATAATGTTTATTACCCTAGCTGCGGTAATGGTGATCTCAGGTGTTTGCTTACATCCAAATGCATCAATTGTGTGTATTAAATAAGTGCAGTTTTTTGTCTATCAATTATACCTCAATAAAGCTCCAGAAAAAAATAAAATAGAGAATGTCTTCAAAGAGACCTATGATTTTGTTTTTCTGATAATAGAGTTGAAGAATTGGGGAATGTTTGCTCTTTTATATTATAGCTAAAAATAAGTATCATGTTTATCTGTAATCTATTCTAATATTTTAAAGTTCTGAACTCTGGAAGCTTGGCAAAATGTCATTATTATAATGTGATTAATTTTTTCATTTTTGTAGTTGGACTGTTTTGCACATCTTGGCATTCCTTGCTGAATTATCCATAGACAAGTAGTATTAATCTTCTGGTGTCCTCTAATTAGATCCCAATGTATTATCTACCATTTCATCAGGATGCTGCAAAATGCTATGTGACCCCAAAGTATCTCATAAGTGATAAACTTTAAAGAATTTCTAGGAAAATTATCCTGGGGTTTAAATTCTTTCTACAACTGTGAACTCGATACTATTGATACTTACATGAAAAACAGCACGCATGTCTTTGCAGGGACCACACCATTTTGCTGAAAATTCAACCACCACAAGTTGACGTCCAGCATCTTTCAAAAATGCTTTGAAATCATCCTGGAATCAGAACAAAAATGATGAAATGTGCCCAATCACAGAATCTCATAGAGCCTTACAGAGAACAAAATCACAGGGTTGGTGGGAGTGCAAATTAGTGAAACCACTCTGGAAAACAGTGTGAAGATTCCTCAGGGGGGTAAACAAACTAAGAATAGAATCACTATATGACATATGACCCAGTTATCCCCACTCCTTGGTGTATAACCAAAGGATTTAAAATCAGCTCACTGTAATGACACAGCCACATCAATGTGTATAGCAGCACAATTCACAACAGCTAAGGTAAGCTATGGAGCCAACCTAGGTGCCCTTCAACAGATGGATGGATGAAGAACATACACAGTTACAGTATTGCTCAGCCATGAAGAGGAAAGACATTATGGATAGAACTGAGACTATCATCCTAAGTGAAATAAGCCAGTTCCAAAAAGTCAAAGGCTAATGTTTTCTCTGATATGTGGAAGCTAAACCAAGAAAGAAAGAGATCAGAAAGAGAGAAAGAAAAAAAAAAGAGGGAAGGGGGATTTCATCAAAATAGAGGAAAGATCAGTAGAGTAGATGAAGGAGGAAGAAGGAGGGATGGGAAAAGGGAAGAGTGGGGAATGATCTGACTGAACTTTTGTATGTGTATGGATATCCAACATCAGGTGTGTCCATAGGACACTAATTTTAAAAAAAAGTAAAGTGTCAATGGATTGAAGAATCATTGGTGGAGTGGAGGGAGGAGAATGGGGGAGTGGGAAGTGTGGGGACAGAATTGGAGTGGGTTGGGTTCCGTGCTTTTGTGATGATGTCGAGGTGGATCCTGGTGTTGTATCATAACTAAATACAATTAAAAAGCCAAACAAAAACCTTAACCAGGTTTACTACTCTATTGTTCTCAAACCAACCCAATCTTTTATAAATGTGTCTGAGGTGTGACATATTTCTCTTTGTAAGTACACATAAATGATGAAAAATCCACAAAACATTTATAAGTTTATTCACAAAATGAGTTGGTAATGGAAGCTGTCCAGGGTGGTTACCTCTGGAAAGAAAATGAGGTTGGCCAGAGAGAAATAAGAGTGGCTAAGTGAGGGTAAACTGTCATTCAAAGTGGAAATCTGTATTTGATTTCTTTTTAAAAAACAAGGTCCTAAAGAGTCAATAATGAAATAAAAGGAAGAAATAGCCAGGCACAGTGATCCTCACCTGTAATCCCAGCACTTTGGGAGGCTGAGGCAGGAGGATTGCGAGTACAAAGCCAGCCTCAGCAATGGCGAGGTGCTAAGAAACTCAGTGAGACCCTGTCTCTACATAAAATACAAAATAGGGCTGGGGATGTGGCTCAGTGGTTGAGTGCCCCTGAGTTCAATCCCTGGTACCCGCCCCCCCCCCCCAAAAAAAAAAAGAACTGATATAGCGATATAGCACCTTCAGTGATTTCTTGTTTTGTTTTGTTTTTGGGGAGTTATCATGATTCATCTCCTCAAGTCCATATAGGACTCAACCTAGATTCACCTAGCACCTCCTCTGGCCTTTAATTGGTACATGGTGCCTATTCCTGGAATGTCTACTGGTGAGTGAATGATTTGCAGCTATAGAGTGCTCTGTTCAAGATTTATTTTTCCTTTACCCATTGGAATTGCAACAGTAGTAGCTCACTTACTCCGCACTTGATGTTTTGTCCTATAATCTCCCAAAACACTCTCTGGAGTATATGTACTATTATCATCTCTATTTCACAGATGAGAAAGCTGAAGTTCATTAACTTTCTCATGGTCAGTGATATATTTGGTAAGTGATATATTTGGAATTGCTAACCTAGAAGGTCTGTCTCCAGAACCCATTCCCTCTACCAAAGACACAAAATCATCTCCTGAGTTCTTCATTGTAGCAGGGCTCACTCTTCCTTCCACTGGTCTTAACTGCATCCTGTGCTCATCCCTGCACTAGTCATTAAGATGGGAATGGGATCATTAGTTGGATTAAGTCAAGCAGGGCCCCATTGGGGACAGGGTTAATACTGCACAATGGCATGCTTGCTCTATAGTAGTGGGGTCTTGACAATGATGTTTCCACTTGGTTTAGTTTCTAGTGGGTAAAACTGTCAACTCAAAAAAGATGTGATTCCTCCTGTACCAATATTCCTCTAGGATGGGGTAACTGACTTCTCAGAGAGAAGGATAAAACTGTGATCCAAACAGCAGACAAGAAAATTTCCTGCCTTCATGGAGCTTACATTTGAAAATCAAAAGCTGACAGTAGGGTTGATAGTTAAAGTATGTAGTATGTAATTATAGTGATGATTGCCAAGAAAGAGAAAAAATAAAGAAGAAGGAAAAACAGGGGTAGAATTATAACTGTCCACCTCAGAGGCATGCACCACCTTGAGGTCCACCTCAAAGAGAAGGGACAGCTGAATAAAGACAGGAGGGAGATAGTGGGCCCTCAGAAGAGGTCTCTGGGAAGGAAAGGAGAGGGCTTCTCAGGGAAGAGAAAGCCCCTGGTTATCCTGCAAGACTCCTAGAAATTTTTAAAAATGAAGTGTTTTAAAACATGTTTTTTGTAACAAAGTTACATGGCAGTGCTTTCTTTTAATCTGGGCATTGTCATTTCTGTAACCTCATGTCTAGCCACATTTAGGGAAAATGTCTAAAGTCTATATCTGAGGGTCTGGTGGCTATGGGCTCAGGAACCATGTCCCCCCCACATCCCACCCCATCCCTTTTTCTAACAAGGGCAGGCCTCAGCAAGTCCAGATTCTAATACCCACATTAACAGGATTGATGATAATGCTCCTATCATCCCTTAAATGAGGTAGGCCCCTATCTTCTCTTTTAGATCCAGTTTTCTTCTTTATAATGATCTTTGCCTTATACACGAATTCAGATTTGTTGGGACTAACATTTAGAACCCAATTAATAAATAGGCTAAGGAACTGAACAGACACTTCACAGAAGAAGAAATACAGTTGGTCAACAAATATATGAAAAAATGTTCAACATATCTAGCAATTAGAGAAATGCAAATTAAAACTGCTCTGAGACTTCATCTCACTCCAATGAGAGGCAGTTATCAAGAATACAAACTAAAATAAGTGTTGGCAAGGATGTGGGGGAAAAGGTACACTCATACATTGCTGGTGGGATGGCAAATTGATGCAACCACTCTGGAAAGCAATATAAAGATTCCTCAGAAAACTTGGAATGAAGCCACCATTTGACTCAGTTATCCCACTCCTCAGTTTATACCCAAAGGACTTAAAATCAGCATACTATAGTGACACAGCCACATCCATATTTATAGTAGCTCAACTCACAATAACGAAACTATGGAACCAGCCTAGATGTCTTTCAACAGATAAATGGATGAAGAAAATGTGGTACATATACATAGTAGATTATTACTTGGCCTTAAAGAAGAATGAAATTATAGCATTTGTCAGTAAATGGATAGAGCTGGAGAATATCATGGTAAGTGAAATAAGCCAAACCCTCAAAACCAAAGGCTGAATGTTTTCTGATAAACACATGCTAATCCATAATGGGGGGTGGTAGGGAAGAATGAAGGAACTTTGGATTATGCAGAGAGGAGTGAGGGGAAGGGAGGAAGTGTGGGGATGGGAAGGACTGTGCAATGAGATGGACATTATTACACTATTTACATGTGTGATTACACTACTGTTGTGACTCTGCACCATGTATAGCCAGGAAGGAGAAGTTGTGCTCCATTTGTGTACAATGTGTCAAAATGCATTCACTGTTATGTGTAACTAATTAGAACAAATAAAAAAGAATATATACATATATATACATATATATATATATATATAGAGAGAGAGAGAGAGAGAGAGAGAGAATATAAGCAACAATAAATGTTGGCAAGGATATGAGGAAGAAACTATACTTACATTGCTGGCGGGACTGCAAACTGGTGCAACCACTCTGGCAAGCAGTATGGAGATTGGAGATTCCTCAGAAAACATGGAATGGACCCACCATTTGACCCAGGAATCCCACTCCTAGATTTATACCCAAAGTACTTAAAATCAGCGTACTACAGTGATGCAACCACATCCATGTTTATAGTAGCTCAACTCACAACAGCTAACCTGTTTAACCAACCTAGGTGCCCTTCAACAGATGAATAGAGGATAAAGAAACTGTGATACATATACACAATGGAATATTAGCCTTAAAGAAGAATGAAATTATGGCATTTGCCAGAAAATGGATGGGGCTGGAGAATATCATGCTAAGCGAAATAAGCCAATTCCAAAAAACCAAAGGCCAAATGTTTTCTGTGATATGCCAATGCTAATTTACAATAAGGAGGGAAGCTAGGGAAAAATAGAGGCCCTTTGGATTAGGCAGAGGGGAGTGAAGGGAAGGGAAGGAGTGTGGGGGTAGGAAAAACAGTAGAATGAATGGAACATTATTACACTACGTGCATATATGATTGCATGACTGGTATGATTCTACATGTACAACCAGATGAATGTACAACCAGATGATGAGCAGTTATGCTCCATTTATGTATAATGTGTCAAAATACATTCTACTGTCATGTATAATTAGAACACACACACACACACACACACACACACACACACACACACACACACAGAACTCCAGAAATTTCCAAAAAACAACAAAAGAATCAACCTAGGAATTATTGATAGTACTGGCCATCGCTATTTTCCACCCCATTCCAGAGGCATGTCTGAGGCTTCTGCTCTCTTTCCTAGGATTCAAGAAAAGACATGGACTCTCTTACTTCGATAGAATTTTCCAGGTACTACTAAAGCAGAATCCATGAAACACACTTCTGTTGGGAGCTGGCCAGGGTCCAGCTAGAATCAGAGGAAGAAACAGGAATCAAGGAGGAAGAAAACACTTTTTGATCAGTTCGTCCCTTGGCTGCCTCTCTAGATGGGACTATTTCTCAAGGAACAACCCAAAGAGCAAGAATTGAAAACCTCTCCTTGTCCACAGCAAAGAAGGAATGCTGGACGAAGGAAATAACTCTTGTATATCGGGTTGGTTCTCAAGGTGGTCACTTCTGAACTATCTAATGAAGCCAAGTAAGTACTTGCCATGTCTTTAATAATATGCACCATGATTTACATCAGAGAATTGCTGATGAAGCTCTCCTGTTGGCTCAGGTGGATCACTATAGCTATACTATTTGTAGGATTCTAGCTGGAATGTAAGGGCAGTTTCTCTGTGACCTCATTGAACATGTAGTCTCAGAACCTGGAACTTTGGCAGACTTTGGATCTGGTTTCACTTTTATGCCATGGCTTGTTAGTTAACTTGTGGTCGGCCAAGAATAAGCCAACTGAGGTCCTTGTTGCTGAATCAATAATGTATTTGATTTGTTTTGGTCTTTTATCACCGATTTCCATACATCTCTTTCCCTTCTCCAATTTCCACCCCCAAATCACCAAATGAGAAGTAACTGGGGCAATTTTAAACACATAATAGATATTTTCATTTAGGATTTCAAAGGAACTATTTTGCTGCTGAGAAAAATACTAAAGTCTTAATCCTAAAATAGATTTCCTGAAAAAATTTACTTTATGAGTCATAGATTCCCTGCCTTTGTTATTTTGCTCTACTTAGAAAGTAAAGAAACTTTGCTTTTGCACTAAATCAGAGATTGGCAAAACTTTTTTCTACAGAGGGCCATATAAGACACTTTAGGCTTCATGAGCCACATGTAGGTTTTTTTTCTTTTGCATGTTCTTTGTTTTTACAATCTTTTAAAAATCCAAAGCTATCAGGTCACACAAAAATAATAACAGTTTGTCAAGCCCTGCAGCTGGTGATTTGCCATTTTTCCCAGAAGTCAGTGTCAGAAATAAACCAAACATGGCCATGGCCTATGTTCTTGAAATCTTCAGAGCAATAAGAACATCAAAAAATGTGAGAAATACTAGATTTTATAACAGAACAAAACTCAGCAAAGTCCTTTCTGTTTTATCCATACATCCATCTCTGACCTATAAGTGGCTAAATTAGCTGGCCCTGAAGGGAACATGTACTCTTTCCATTTGTCCCCTGTCTCCACCATCTTAGATCTGTTCGTCACTGTGTCGTCTGTTGTGTACCATTGGTCTTCATGTTTGTTTTAGTGCCAATACCATGCTGTTTTTGTTACTATAGCTCTGTAGTATAATTTAAGGTCTGATATCGTGATGCCTCCTGCTTCACTTTTCTCATTGAGGATTCCTTTGGCTATTCTGGGCCTTATTTTCCCAAATGAATTTCATGACTGCCTTTTCTATTTCTATGAAGAACATCATTAGAATTTTAATAGGAATTGTATTAAATTTGTATAGTGCATTTTGACAATATTAATTCTGCCTATCCAAGAACATGGGAGATCTTTCTATCTTCTAAGGTCTTCATCAATTTCTTTAGTGTTCTGTAGTTTGCATTGTAGAGATCTTTCACTTTTTTGTTAGATTCCCAAATATTTTATTTTTTCAAGGTTATTATGAATAGGATGATTTTCCTATTTTCTCTTTCAGTTGATTCATTACTGATGTATAGGAATGCAAGTGATTTACTAATAGAGTTTAAATACGAAAAAAGAAAGATATTTGAAGTATTTATAATGTCCTTGTTCATTATCTATGTTTTAGTATTTTTATTTGCCGTGGTGTGTTTTACTTATTTATATTATTTGCCTGGCTTCTATTGGCATTTGAGTTTGAGACCCCTAAATATGATGCTTCTGCCCTCCCAACCAGGAGGGTTCTTCATGGCTATATGTTGAAGATTTTACCTTTGTGTACTTCTTCTCCCCTTTTGTTTCCCTCTTTCTCATTCAAGAAGGAGAGAGGGATATTGACACACAGTAAACATCTTCCAAGTGAGATTTCTCTGCCTAAGCACTACTGACATTTTGAGCTGAAAACTCTTTGCTATGATAGTGGTTTAGGGAGCGGGGACCCTGTGCATTGTGAGATGGTGGCAACATCACTGATCTCTACCTCTGGATGTCAGTAGCACCCCCACATGGTGACAATCACAAATGTATCCTGGGGGGCTAATTTGCCCACAATTGAGAACTACTGTTTTAAACTGTAGGCTCCCTTGTGGGTATTACTGTCATATATGTTATCTTCTAGGTACCCCGTTAGTTAAATTGATTGTGTCCTCTATACAGATGAGATGATCAAGGTGCAGTGAGTTTAGAAACCTCGTGCAAGTTAGAATTAGTTTAGAATTAAAGGCCGGATCACTGCCACACGGGGAGGAACATGGGGTCAGCTACAACGTGCAGGTCTCGGGAAGCCATTTAGCAGTGGATGAACTGAAGTCAGAATGAATTTCATTTTTGTTTTCTCTTTTTGCACTAGGAAGATATCTACCATTTCCACACTCCTTTCCCTTAATAGGACAAGCTCTTCTTGAACTTCTTTCCACTGTTTTTGGAAAGATTGATCAGAATTAACTCTCAGACACAACTAGTAAAATAGCAAACTTCTGCTACTTTACGGGTTTCCTCAAGTTGAACAAGGTGGGGCCAGGATGTCTCCCTTTAGTGTTAGGACTTGTAGACTTTTCCATAAGCTAAGAAGCTTGCCCAGCCCAAGGGCAGGGAGAGTACAAGCCTGTAGCTCACAGAAGACTGTTTATTCTCAACTAGAATTAAGCACTATTAAAATCCAGAAAATGGCTAGATTTACCAAGATTGATACTTTACTTTTATGTTTTGCGGAAAAAGTGCCTAGTTAGTAGGTAGGGCAAATTTCTAATCCTGGAAAAATTCTCCAAGTCAACTATTTTCTAGAAAAGAGAAATCAGTTTTTCCCTTTGCCCTTGACTGGCTCCATTGTTTCTTGACATGTACCTGCCTGCATTTTCCCAGACTCATTTCTGACCTCATTGTTGGAATCATGAGGCTTCAATACAGTCTGGGTGGAGTCTTGTTTTGAGAAATGGCTACATTTTTGTTTTTATTTTTATTTTTGACATTTAATCCAGTGTGAAGTCCTTCGAATAGGCTGGGTATTTGAAGACTTCAAAAGTCAATAAGAAAAACAGAGTGTAAAGAAAAGAAGAAGAGAAAGAAAGGGAAGGAAGAAAAGAGATCAGGTGAGAGGAAAAGGAAAAAAGGAAGAAAAAGAAAGCAAATAGAAAAAAGTAAAAAAAACTTAAGTGAAAGAAGAAAGACAAGAAGGGAATTGTATACAGAGAGAAAAGAGGATTTAGAGGTAAGATCTTCACTATGTGGAAGTAAAGAGTGATTCTCTTTAGTGCTCTAAGACCTTGCTCTTCAAGGTCATGGAGCCTGATACAATATAGAGCTTTGGGCTCCACTCAGAGCCACCGAGGAAGAATCTGTATTATGTGATTACTCATATGATTCTTACATGAGCTGATATTTGAGCTCTCAAGATAAATTTATAACAAGGAGTTGTCTATGGAGTGGTGGACCAGCTGCAGCATTATTTCCTGGGAACTACAAGAAATGCAGGTTTCCAGGCCCTGCCCCAGACTTACTGAATCAGAACCTCTGAGGGTAAGGCCCGGTAGTGCATGCTTGAACATTTGAGAACTACTGGGCTAGATTTTTTTTTTTAAAACAACTGGAAGAACTTATGTTGGTTAGATGTATCATGTCTTGCAGGAATAGCACTCAAAATATTTAACAACCTGTGTGGGTGCTGATCAATCAGAGTAGACAATAGCTGTGCATCTGTCTGCTCAGTTGGTTGTTCTGCCAATATCAAACCTTTTATTTTCTGGATTTGGGGGAGATCCAGGGTGGCTTGTGTGAGGGATTAGGTCAGCCTTAATGAGGTGGGACCAGGGGATAGTGGGGGGGTGGTGCAGGGAGAGGCTATTTATCAACCATTATGTATTTTAATAATTTAACAACTAGTGTGGTCATTTCTATGTGTATTAGCTGAACATTGGTCTGGGATAATGATAATAAAATATAACAGATGGCTCCTCTTAGACACCAAGTGGCATAATTGTCAAACCTGTAACTTTCAGAACTGAGTTGTCAGAAAAGAAATATGCTTATTCAAAATTAGCATATGTGTTTGGAATCTTAGCATTGAAATGGGGCTCCTTAATGAAATTTATAACTTTCAGTGACTCCTTTGCTTTTAGGAAGCAAAACTCTGCTAGATCCCCGGATCAAAGTCTAAATACGAGACAGAGAAGGAAGGAGCTCGTTGGTTGAGAGGCCGTAGGCACTGGCTCTGGGAGTCAAGATGATGGGTAGTGTGGATAGTAAAGTGGAGAAAAAGAAAGGCAAAAGGCCAAGGACTCAAAGAAAGACCAAAATGGAAGAGACATTCGCACTCAACCCTGCCATTGCATTAAGGGAAGTGAATGAATCTGCACGTGTAAAAAGCTGGGCCAAGGGCTATAATTTCCACTTGTGAATTCTTTGGGGTTGTGGTAATGATTTGCATCACAGCACAATCTTGCTAGCATGGCACCAACTTGTGCCCCTGGTTTTGTGGTTGGCGAAGGTGGTGCACTGCTGGGGATGTGTAGACACTGATCACAGTGAGGAGGAGCACTGACTGTTCTTCAGGCACAAAAGGGCTGAGCACAAAGCTGGAGGGCAGGGAAATGCTTCTCTCCCTGTACAGAGGCATCTGGAGAGAGGGAGATGCTATGAGTGGGTCGATTAAGAAAATGAGAGCCGGGCGCGGTGGCTCCAGCCTGTAATCTCAGCACTTAGGGAGGCTGAGACAGGAGAATTGGGAGTTCAAAGCCAGCCTCAGCAATGGCGAGGCGCTAAGCAACTCAGTGAGACCCTGTCTCTACATAAAACACAAAATAGGGCTGGGGATGTGGCTCAGTGGTCGAGTGCCCCTGAGTTTAATCCCTGGTACCAAAAAAAAAGAAGAAAGAAAGAAAATAAGGCAGCAGATATGTTCCAGAAAAAGAGAAATGGGCTCCAGTGGGCCCTCGGAAAAACCCAGGCATGGAGGATCGCTGTGAAAGAATGCCTGGGAAAGAACTCACCAGAGTGTGGCTGCTGCTACCTTTCTTGAAGGATTTCTTTGCTTTTTCTTCATCAGCAACACAGGAACCTTTCCTTTCTGTGCCATCTCTCTCCTCCTCAGGGAGCTGACAGTCTCTCTTAAAGCCTCCAGCACTTCTGGTAGAACTCGATGGGTAACTAGATATTTCTGATTACTTTTATAAACATTTCAAAATAATGAAAACTGAGTTTGAAAGACAATCAACTGGATACCATCTCCAACACTGTATTGCATTGCCCCCACCGTGTACATTTTAGTGTATTGACTTAAAAACACACTCACATACACACTAGAAAAATATATGTAATTTAGTTGGATTGAATTACCATTATGTTACTGCATGGTTTTGCATTATTTTCTCCTGTTTAATGCTGTGCCAGTGGCATTTCCCCATTAGCTAATGCACTTGATCTTTAATTTTTGCATGCCATTCTGTTATTTTGGTGCATAGTGTTTTAATTACATTTCAAAATTTATGTTCTTTCCAACCTTATAGTCGCAAAAAACACTTTGATAAATATCTTTCTAATATGTCATGGTGGAAACTCTTATTTCTTTTAGGGTAGTTTCCTAGGAATGTAACTGTTCTTAGTGATTTTAATGAGCAGTGTCAAGCTTTCTTTTTGAGTGCTTGTTCTGATTGACACACAGCAGCAGTGAATAAGCTTGCTCATCTCACCATACCATTGCCAGCATCACATTGACTTCTATTACTTTAATTATTTATTTTATTATTATTTTTTTGGACCTTGTGCATGCGAGGCAAGCACTTTACCAACTGAGCTAGGTCCCCAGCCCCTCTTTAGTTATTTTTTGTAAAGTGATCCCAAAGAAGATGTATTTTCACAGTTTTAATGTGCATTTCTTTCATTACTAATATGGCTGAAAATATTTTGATTTTTTAATGTAAAGTGATTTAGAATTTACCTGTCCTTTCCCCTTAGAGGAACTCTTTTTTAAAAAATTTTATTAGTGCATTATAGTGATACATAATAGTAGGGTTCATCTTGATGTAATCATATATGCATGGAATATAATTTGCTCCATTTTAGTGCTTCTTTTTCCCTTCTTGTTCCCCTTTCTTTACTCTATTGGTCTTCCTTCTATTTATTTATTGATTTTTTAAGTTGATACTTTATAGATATACATTGATGCTATAAAGATTCCACATAAAGGTGGAATTGACTGTAGGATATTCATATAAGTACATAGCATAATTTGGTCAATTTCATTCTCAAGTTCCTCCCTATACCTATCCCTCCTCCCTATCCTCTACCCTCTTCCTCTACTCCACTGATTTCCTATTTTCATGAGATTCTCCCCCTTCATCTTCCCCCCTTATTTTTTCTCTATCTTCTGCATTTGAGAGAAATCATTTGATTTTTTGACTTTCTGAGTTGGGCTTATTTCACTTAGCATGATGTTCTCCATTTTTAAGTATTTATCAGCAAATAGCATAATTTCATTATTCTTTATGGCTGAGTAGAACTCCATTGTGTATATATACCACATTTTCTTAATCCATTCATCTGTTGATGGGCATCTGGGCTGATTTCATAGCTTGGTTATTGTGAATTGTGCTTCTATAAACATGTATGTGCTTGTATCTCTACAGTATGCTGATCTGAGTTCTTTTAAATAAATACCAAGGAGTGGCATGGCTCTCATATGGTAGTCCCACTTCTAGTCTTTTGAGAAATCTCCATATTGCTTTCCAAAGTAGTTGTACTAATTTGACTGATTTCTAATTGGTGAAAGTCTCTATGTTTTAAGTTTTTAAATAACCAATTATTTTTTGAGGCACAGAAATTAATATATGTAGTTAATCTATTGGTCCTCCTTTTTGTCATAATTTGCATTCCATTCATCCCTAATATGGCTAAACACATTTCTATTTTTTAGTATAAAATTTAGTATTATCTTTTTCCCTAAGGGCATTGTTTAATTTGTGAGAAGTTCTTTAAATGACTAATTTTTTTGAGGTGCAGAAATTAAATTTTTTTAGTTAATCTACTGATCATGTCTTGCTATTTTTCCATTGCTTTAAAAGGTACTCTACTTGCCTAGCATGAACAAGGCGCTGGGCTTGATCCTCAGCACTGCTAAAAACAAACAAACAAAACAAAAATCCTCTTCTTTCATGGTTATGTATGCATTCTCATATATTTTCCCAGAAAAAAAGTAATTTCAGTTTTGGCACCAAGACTTTTTGGCAATGATTTAGACATTTATTATAAAAATTTAGTATAAGCAAAATACATAAAGTATAAAAAATGAGTGTATCTGTTCAACAAATAAAACATTATATATACTGGACCCCTGTTGTTGCCATGTATACTTTACTCTTTAATATTTTCATAATTTGTGTATTGTTGAAAGAGGAAATGGGAATATATTTACATATATATATATGTAAATATATATTTTTCCTCCTGCAGCCTATTTACTGCAGCTTTGTGACTTTTTTATATAAACTACTGGTCATATGTAAAAGGGCATATTTAAGCATTTCTATTTTTTCTGGTGATTTGCATGTTTATTCCTGCATGTTTACTTAAAATATAAAAACTAATACTCTTACTTGTTCTTTGCAAACTCTTTTTAGCTCTAAAAAAATAATTCCTGGTATGGGTGTATAAAAAAGGTTTTTGCAGCTGGGTGCAGTGGTGTACACTTGTAATCCCAGTGGCTCAGGAAGCTGAGGCAGGAGGATCGCAAGTTCAAATCCAGCCTCAGCAACTCAGCAAGACCCTGACTCTAATAAAATACAAAAAGGAGTTGGGGATGTGACTCAGTGGTTAAGTGCCCGAGTTCAATTCCCAGTACCCGCCCCTCCCCCTAAAAAAGACTTTTGCATGTGAAAGACAATACTGTTAATGTATAAAAGATAGAAAGGTGAATGGAAGCTAAGTGTGTGAATACTGAAGTCCTCCATATAAGGCAGATTTGAGATGAGGCATAAGAAAGCTAAGACAAGGGGCTGGGATTGTAGCTCAGCGGTAGAGCGCTTGCCTCGCATGCGTGAGGCCCTGGGTTCGATCCTCAGCACCACATACAAAGCAGTGAAATAAAGACATTGTGTTCATCAACAACTAAAAAAAAATTTAAAAAAAAAAAAAAAAAAAAAAAAGAAAGCTAAGACAAGATAAATAAATTTGAGTCAGATTATAAAGGGACTTGAAAGAGAGGACTTTAATATTAATAAGCAACCAAGAAGATTCCTTAAGAGCCCTTGCACTGGGAACATGATGAGGAAAATACCATGCTTTGTAAAGAATTAGTATGATAATGCTGTACAGGTTGGTAGTAGACATGCTGGGTCCAGAGAAGCACATTGAAATTATAGAAATCTACCTATGAGAGAAGAATATCAATGCAGCAGAAGGCAAGTCTTCTCCACTTGTAATGTAAAATTGATTGTGTTGACTCAACAAATACTTATCAAGTTTCCATATACTCTAGGTATATAAAGGGCAAGAGAAAGAGAACTCCATTTTTGTAAACTTTATATTTTGAAGAAGTAGTATTACCAGTGATCTAAATGGGAATGTCTTCTCCAGTCCTGTGGACTTTTGATACCCCATTTCCACTCAACCTACCTTAATTAACCCCCCAAAAGGCTGTCCTCATTGTTCTCGCTACATCAATTCCCAAGGAGAATCTAAAATCTAAACTTCCTGTATTAGGGTTCTAGAGGAACAGAGTTAATTCAACATATATATAATTATAAAAGGGGATTATTAGATTGGCTTACATGATCAGAGGCCGAATAGTCCACAATGGTTGTCTGCAAACTGCACAGCTGGGGAAACCAGTGGCTGCTCAGTCCAAGGGGCTGGGGTCCTTAGAATAAGAGGGACCAATGATGCAGCCCCAGTGGAAGGCTAAGGACCTGGAAGCTCCATGTTAAGTCGCTGGTGTGAATCCATATGTTCAAAGGCTGAAGAAGCTGGAGTCTCAGGTCCTCAGGCAAATGGTGGCTGCAAAAAAAATGCACTCGCTTAAGAGGAATCTAGCTTGTGTCCACAGGCAAGCTCCCCCTTCTTCTGTTTTTTTGTTCCAGCCAGGCCCCCAGCCTATAGGATGATGTTACTCATGTTCATGGGTGGGTCTCCCCACTCAGTTCACTGACCCACAAGCCAGTTGTCTCTGGAAACACCCTCACAGACATGTCCAGAAGTGTGCTTTGCCAATTTTTCTCTGTCAATGCAGTCAAGTTAAACAACCAGGATCAACCATTCCATGATTAATGGCCTCTGGTCTGTCAGTTCTTGAATGAGGATCTGATTTGTGATTATTGTTCTGGAGCTCTGACTCATAAGTGGTCTCCCAGTTTCCCTTTACTCTCCCCAGGTCTCACGTAGGATGGGCTGTTACATGAGTCCTTCACACGGGAGGTCTCTATCATTGGTTTATATATAAGGAGGATAAGGGCCAAACTTCCATGATTTCTCTCTGTCTTAGAGAAGTGTCATTAAAGATAGTCCAGTCCATCTCCTCAGGGTCTAAAGGGACTAACCATGACTCCAGTATTTTTGTTCCATTTTGATTAATTTCAAGGTGACCCCCAAACTCAAAACATTGTTACTAGTCTCAGTTTTACAATTTTCTTCTCTGTTAAAGAAGAGGCATAGATTAGTGTTAAAAGTTCTTCACAGTTTTAATGTTTGAGCAGAAAAGAGTTACAATAATAAATTTAGGAAAACTATCTTATTTAAGCATATTGTGTCTCAATAACTTGGTTTGGTGATGTTAAGCCATATGTTTTTCCTACTGTTGGGAAAAGATGGAAAGTGATGGCACAGCATTATTAAAAGGGGTCTATAGATGCATATTGCTTGTAGACAAAATTTATAATGTTATGTATGCAGGCACTATTCATTTATATATATATATGTATATATATGTGTGTATATATACACACACATATACACATACACATATACATGCACACACACATACATACATCCATGTTAGGACTATTAATACCAATTCAAA
>CM053399.1:163786254-163948759 GCA_028644305.1 Xerus rutilus
GGGAGCTCTGGAGCAGAACTGGGGCGGGCCCAGGCTGCCCTTGGGCAGGGCTGCCTCGCACTAGGGTGTCTGGGGGGACTCTTACCCTGAGTTTGGGATCCTCAGTGACTCGAGGTGGCAGTTCCTGGTCTCCCTCTTGCTGGACACCCAAGTAGGTTCCTGTGGGCGGATCTGGGCCCTCTGTGGCTCCTGCCGGTGCACTGGAGCTCTGGAGCGGAAGTGCGGCAGGCTGTCTCCGCTGGGGTCTCTGGAGCGACTCTTGCCCTGAATTAGGGCTCCCCAGTGGCTAGCGGCTGAGGCTGTGTGCCCACGGGAGCAGCTGCTAGGGGCCCTGCGTGGTTGGGTGGGCGCTGGAGCCAGGAACCCCGTATAGAAGCAGGCCCTGCCCGGGGCAAGCCCTGGGCTCGGGCTCTGAGCTGCCGCAGCTGAGCTCCGCCGCCGCTTGCTGCCGAAGACGCGCTGCTTGTGGCAATGGCTGCTGCCTGGTGGCCCTGCTTACACGCGCAAGCGAAATTCCTGCCGGGGCAGCTGTAGGATGATGTCCTGAAGCTGGCTGGGAGATGGTATTTCCACTACTTCAATCTCTGGCTTTGGAGAGACTGACCACAGTGTCTGCCTAGGCCGCCATCTTGGAACTGCCTGTCGCATCTCTTGTTCCTGTTTTCAGAGGGAATGCTTCCAAGTTTTCTCCATTTAGGATGATGTTGGCCTTCAGTTCAGCATAGATAGCTTTTACATTGTTGAGGTATGTTCCTACTATCCCTAGTTTTTCTAGTGTTTTAAAAATGAAGAGGTGCTGTATTTTGTCAAATGCTTTCTCAGCATCTATAGAGATAATCATATGATTCTTGTCTTTAAGTCTATTGATGTGATTAATTATATTTATTGATTTCTCTATGTTGAACCAACCTTGTATACCTGGGATGAACCCCACTTGATCATGTTGCATTATGTTTTTAATATGTTTTTGTATGTGATTTGCCAGAATTTTACTGAGAATTTTTGTGTCAATGTTCATCAGGGATATTGGTCTGAAGTTTTCTTTCTTTGACGTTTCATTGTCTGGTTTTGGAATCAGGGTGATTGTAGCCTCATAGAACAAGTGTGGAGGAATTCCCTCCATTTCTACTTTGGAATAATTTGAAGAATATTGGTATTAATTCTTCTTTGAAGGTCTTGTAGAACTTGGCTGAGAATCTGTCTGGTAATGGGCTCTTCTTGGTTGATAAGCTTTTGATGGTGTCTTCTATTTCCTTGCTTGAAATTGATATGATAAGTTGTGTATGTCCTCCTGATTCAGTTTGGGCAGATTATATGCTTCTACAAATTTCTCAGTGTCTTTGGGACTTTCAATTTTACTGGAGCATAGATTTTCAAAATAGTTTGTAATTATCTTCTGTATTTCAATAGTGTCTATTGTGATATTTCCTTTTTCATCCTGGATTTTAGTAATTTGAGTTTTCTCTCTCCTTTTTGTTAGGATGGCTAAGGGTTTATTGATTTTATTTATTTGTTCAAGGAACCAGCTTTTTGTTTTGCCAATTTCTTGAATTGTTTCCTTTGTTTCAATTTCATTGATTTCAGCCCTGATTTTAATTATTTCCTGTCTTCTACTTCTTGTGGTATTGATTTGTTCTTCTTTTTCTAAAGCTTTGAGATGTAATGTCAGATCATTTATTTATTTACTTTTTCTTCTTTTAATGAATGAGCTCAATGCAATAAACTTTCCTCTTAACACAGCCTTCTTAGTGTACCAGATATTTTGATATGTTGTATCAGAGTTCTCATTTACCTCTAAGAATTTTTTAATCTCCTCCCTGATGTCTTCTGTTATCCATGCATCCATCATTCAATAGCATATTATTTAGTCTCCAGGTGATGGAGTAGCTTCTATTTTTTTAAATTTTATTGCTGATTTCTAATTTCATTCCATTATGGTCTGATGGAATGCAGGATAGTATCTCTATTTTTTTTGTATTTGCTAAGAGAAGCTTTGTGGCATAGCATATGGCCTATTTTAGAGAGGGATTCATGTGCTGCTGAGAAAAAAGTGTATTCACTTGTTGACGGATGAAATATTCTGTATATGTCTGTTAATTCTAAATTATTGATTGCATTGTTGAGTTCTATGGCTTCTTTGTTTAGTTTTTGTTTGGAAGATCTGTTCAGTGGTGAGAGCAGTGTGTTAAAGTCACCTATTATTATTATGTTGTGGTCTATTTGATTCCAAAAATTGAGAAGGGTTTGTTTGACATACGTGGATGCTCCATTGTTTGGGGCATAAATATTTATGATTGTTATGTCTCCTTGATGTATGGTTCCCTTAAGCAGCACGAAATGACCTTCTTTATTCCTTCTGACTATGCTTGGTTTGAAGTCCACTCTATCTTATGAAGATAGAAACCTCTGCCTGTTCACCTGCTCCATTGGAATGGTGTGTTTTTTCCCATCCTTTCCCCTTTAGTGTGTGGATGTCTTTTTATATGAGATCAGTCTCTTGAAGGCAGTGTATTGTTGGGTCTTTTTTCTTAATCCAATCTGCCAGTCTATGTCTTTTAATTTATGAGTTTCGGCCATTAACATTCAGCCTTATAATTGAAATATGGTTTTATATTCCTGTTTATTTTGTTTTGTTTTTGGCTTTTAACTTGACTTGGTTTCTCCTGTGTTTGATTTTTTCTTTAGTGTAGTTCTTTCCTTTGTTGATTCTTATTCTTGTTTTTCATTTCCTCCTCATGGAAGATTTTGCCAAGAATATTCTCTAGTGCAGGTTTTCTCATTGTAAATTCTTTTAACTTTAATTTTTGTTTATCATGAAAAAGTTTATTTCATCATCAAATCTGAAGCTTAATTTTGCTGGATATAAGATTCTTGGTTGGCACTTATTTTCTTTCAGAGCCTGTTATATGTTAGTCCAGGATTTACTGGCTTGAGGGTCTAGTTGAGAAATCTGCTGAAATTAGAATTAGTTTTCCCTTGTATGTAATCTGAAACTTCTCTCTTGCAGCTTTTAAAATTTTATTTTTATTGTGTATGGTAGGCATTTTCATTATTAATGTGCCTTGGTGTGGATCTGTTGTAGTTTTGTACACTTGGTGTCCTTTAAGTCTCTTGTATTTGATTTTCCAATTCATTTTTCATGTGTGGGAAATTTTCTGATATTATTTCATTGAAGAGATTGTACATTCCTTTGGTTTGTATCTCTGTGCCTTCCTCTATCCCAATAATTCTTAGATTTGGTCTTTTGATGTTATCCCATAATTCTTGGATGTTCTGGTTCATAGTTTTTTACCATCTTCATTGTGTGGTTAACTTTATTTTCAAGATTGTATATTTTGTCTTCATTGTCTGAGGTTCTGTCTTCCAAGTTGTCTAGTCTGTTGATGCTTTCTATTGGACTTTTTATTTGGTTTATTTTTTTCTTCATTTCAAGGATTGCTGCTTGTTTTTTTTCCCAGAGCCTCTATCTCTTTCTTGAAGTAATCTTTTGCTCCCTGTATTTGCTCTCTTATCTCTTTGTTGGATTGATCAATTGTTACCTGTAATACTCTCATATTATTGTGTGCTTCACAGATCATTTTAATTATGTATGTTCTGAAGTCCTTCTCTGACATTTCATCTACTGTGCAGTCATTGGATTCTATTATTGTAGCATCTTGGTTTGATTGGGGCATTTTCTTTTCATGTTGTTCATGCATCTTCCTCTCTAGCAGTGCTGATCTGAGGTATTACAATTTCTACCCTATAATCTTGTAGTGTCCTTGCAGTTTACCGATACCTCACCCCTGGTGTAACTGGGCCTGCAGGGACGTTGGTGATGGTCTTCTAGGTCCTGGCTGTTGTCTCTAGACGGAAGTGGGCTGGGGCAGCTGCCAGTTGGTTGATGGGGGGCCGCAGCGGTAGATCTCCTCCTCCTTGCGTGCACGATCCATCTCCTCTTCTGTGCATCGGGTTGGGCCAAGGTCCAGGTCTTAAGTTTATTGAAATGGAGTTTTTCCATGGCTGCCTTGGGGAAAAAATCCTCTTTCAGATTCTGAGTATGCTATTCCACCATATAAGCAAAAATCTGAAAGTAGAGAATTTAGGGCACACAGTTCCTTAAGCTATGCACTCTTTTTCTGTGTTTTTGTTTGTTTATTTTTTTGTGCCTCAAACCATGTTTTTGCACATGCAAAATGGCAAATAAAAGGAGCATTTGGGGCACAGAAGAGTAGATTTCAGTGTATGCAGGTCCATTTTTAGAAGCTTTTGGATGATCAGGTATAAGGTTCAATCTCTTTGGCTCTCTCATCTTTTGGCACTCTCATTCTTTTGAATGATGCTCCTTGGGACAAATGTTATGATCTACAGTGGGAACTGTAGTACAGTATGCTGGGTGTGCTGCAGGATGTGGGAAAGTTAGTACAATCTATGATTCCTAGTTTGCCTAATATCAACTTTCTGGGACAGAAACACTTTCTAAGGGCATTCCTTGCCACTGGAGCTGGTAGTGAATCACCCAGCCTTGTCACCCAGAAATAGTTTGGTGCTTCATTGACAACTTTTGGGCTTCTTTCCCTCCATCCCTTCCCTATTTGCTTTCCTGTCTTTCTCTCTTCTATGCTTCTCCTTCAAGAGATAAAGACAAAGCATGGAGCAAAACCAACGCAGATAGGCCTGAGAAATCATATTGCCATTTTCAACAATTTAGAACTACATGAGTTGAAGTCTCAAAATAAAACACAAGGGCTTTATTTAAGTGGCTGGATGGAGGAAGTCATGGGAGCAGGTTAGGAGTCACTGGAAGGAGAGAGAAGAAGATCTGGGCATCAGAGTTTCAGAGAAGGAACCTCTGGCCCACCCTGAGGAACCTTCTCTCAAAAAAGATTGGATTTTACATACAGTTATTGTAAAACTGTATGCTAGATGGTCATGACAAGGGGTGTGTGCGGAGAGGCACTCTTCCTTGTTTTTGAAACAAAATTATTGAAACTCTTCAGATCATGCATTAGTGTGTATGTTTTGCCCAAGAGGAAAAGTAGTCATTATGCTCAACAGGACAGAAAGGAAAGAGTATATCCTCAAGTCAATGTCATATAATTTTATTGTAAAGAATAGTTGAAGAAGGAATCCAGTTGTGGAAAGCCCTCAGGCAGAGAAACCCCTAAAGGGTCAAAGGCTAGGGACCTATTGCTTGGTTGAGTGAGAACACCATGAACATGGACTGGGCCCTATAGTTCCCAACCCCCACACCCTCCCCTCTTTGATATGGACAAGCAGTTCTTCCCTAATCTTAAATAAAGTCAGATGTAAGTTACTTTAAAGCTCCTTTTTCCAACCACATGGCTGTACCTGCAAAGCATGGCTGTAATAGGGACATGCAGTGCTTTCTCATAGCCTCTTATTATAATCCAGAAAGATCATGAAGTGAATGGCCAGTATTGTACTCTATCAGTTATTCTTGAAGCTGCAATTGGAGAGAATCTAAACTGAAGAAGGGATGGACGTCCAGAGGCAGAAAAGCCTGAAGGCAGTGACCATAGTTTCATTCTTCACTCTCTCACCAATGACCATGTCCCTCTGGTTAAGTCCCTCACTCTCTTCTGAGCCTTATTTTAAAAATATCAAAATCAAGAGATGCAGTCGGGCGCGGTGGCTCACGCTTGTAATCCCAGCACTTAGGGAGGCTGAGACAGGAGAATCACGAGTTCCAAAGCCAGCCTCAACAACGGCAAGGCGCTAAGCAACTCAGTGAGACCCTGTCTCTACATAAAACACAAAATAGGGCTGCGGATGTGGCTCAGTGGTTCACTACCCCTGAGTTCAATCCCTTGTACAAAAAAAAAAAAAAAAAAAATCAAGAGATGCCCTGGTCCCTAAAGATCTGAAGGGCTCTACTAAAGCCTCCTCTCCTTCCAGTTATACCAGTGCAGAGTCATGCTGTCCATCGGACTGGCCCATTGTGATTCTTACGGCAGAAGCTGTTAGAGGAGGGGCACATTTCCTGGGAGAGAACATGAAGCTGAAGGTAACTGCACCAGAAGAAAAGGGAAGAAAGGCCACAGCAGCAACAGGAAGACAAAGGGTGTAGGGTGTAGTCCTAACACTGCCACCAAAATGGCCGGCCTCCAGCACATACTGCTGGGAATCACCAGGCAACTTGATGACAGGGCTGACATTGGGTGGAGAAGGTAGTGTCAGTGTGTGAAAGTGACGAGTCTATTGTAAAAGGCATTTTAGAAGGAGAGAAGCTAGGTCCAGCCAACTCCTCCTTCCCATATTCTCTACTCAGCTCTTAGGGGAACCAATGAAGGGCAATGCCAGGTCTGAAGGGCATTGGACAATGACTCATAGAAGAAAAAACCACGACACCTAGGAAAGGAGCTTTTCTCAGGTCAAGGTTCCTGATTTCCAAGTACTCATTGATTGTGTTTCCCTTTATTCTGATGTTTAGTTTTTTTATTAAAGAGAGCAATATTTTTAGAACACAGCCTAAGCTAAGTCACCAAAAAAGCTTTTCTCAGACTCAGAGAATATCTATAGAATCTTGGACCAGTAATTCACTTAAGCCTGTAAGTTTTCAGATGCCAAATATTATGTTGATATAATGCCAGGCACTGAAGATGTAATTTTAGTAGTTTTTATTGAATCTAAGATATCCCGTCTATAAGATATACCATTAAATTGCCAATTAGGCTATGCTAGGTTATTGTAACAAGCATTCCCATTTCAGAGAGGTAAAAATGTGAACAAATATTTTGGAGGCATGGAACACATTAAATAGCATATGTGTTGAATATTGTGATTTATATTTGAGTTTATATCTGCTACACAGACACTGTTTTATTGGAGGATTCAGTGAGATGCCTTTTGCCTAGAGTTGATTAGTCCTCAAGGCCCTTTTCTAATCCCTGGGTCAGAGGGCTGAATGCCAAGCCTGCTGAATCAAATGGGAACAGTCATTAGTATTATGTCAGTAGTAGAGGCACCTGGAGGAGAAGTTATAGGAAAATTGATGGTCTTGGCCCATGCAGAGCATGGCGCAACAGGCCAAGGATGGTTCTCTTCAGCAACAGTTCCAAGCACTTGGCAGAGCATATAACTCCATACTGACCCTTCTTCTTTAAAGGAAGAGGTTTTGGGACATTAAGTCACCAAATTCATGAGAACGTCTCATTGCCTTGGACAGCACCTGCAATGTCACATTGGGGGGTGATAACACTGTCCGTGCCTTCCTCAGCCGAGCTCACTTCCAGTATTGTTGAGAAGTTTCCTCCAGTCTAGCCCTGTTGGGTGGGCAACATGGAGTTAGGTAATACAAGCGTGGATTGCAATTAGCGGGCCAATGGGACTAACGAGGAAACCCTTGAAAGAAGTGGACTGTAAATTGCATGAGTACCTATAATCTGTGAGCCTCCTCAGACCTTAGATGGAACAGGCTCTACTATTGCTTCCATTATACAGATAGGACAGTAAGGCATTCCAACCAGCGCTTTGTGCAAATCGTGTGGCGAGTGAGGGGAGGAGCTGGGATTCAAATGTGGGTCATTGAATTTCCAGAACCTGTGCTTTTAAACACTGCACTCATAAATAAAAAAATAAACCTTGCTATTAGAGAGATTCAGACACATAAACTAGCCCTGATGTAAAGAGAGAAGGGTTTTAATAGAGACGTGCAGAGTGCTGTGGAGCCCAAAGGGATGAAGCCATTAAGTTCAAGGATCTTACATCCTAATAAACAGCGGGGCTTGAGCATGAGTCAGCTGCATTGTCATTTTAAGAAGGGACACATCTCATTGTTCAATAAGTTCAGAGCATGGATTTTCTACATACCATGCATTTGTATATCGGTGGCTATGAAAACTTTCTGATGAGCAATTTAGATTGTTTGGAAATGAAAACAAAATGAACAGCTTTTATAGGCAGCATGTAGAGCAAAATTTTATTCAAAAGGTTAAAACCACTGAGTATATTGAAAAATAAACAGCAGATAATGATGGAAATGAAAATATGTATGTCAAGGTATGCACTCGTTTTCTTTAACCAAAGAAATTTTCACTATCAAACGACTTCTAAAAAACTCATCTGAAGACCTGTATGTAGTTATGGCCTCACCTCTTCCAGAACCTGCTGAACAAAACTAGCCTTCAAGGTAACTATTATCAATTTTATCTTTTAGGTTTCTTTTGTTTTGACATTGGCAAGACAAATTATGAGAACAGAAATAAAAAATAAAGTTGTTGCCGGGCGAGGTGGCGCACGCCTGTAATCCCAGCACTTAGGGAGGCTGAGACAAGAGAATTGCGAGTTCAAAGCCAGCCTCCGCAATGGCAAGATGCTAAGCCACTCAGTGAGACCCTGTCTCTACATAAAACACAAAATAGGGCTGAGAATGTAGCTCAGTGGTCAAGTGCCCTGAGTTTAATCCCCAGTACCAAAAAAAAAAAAGTACTTTTTCTCTGAGGAAACGTGCGCGTGTGTGTGTGTATGTGTGTGTATATGCACACACAAACATTATTTAGAATATCACATTTTTGACGAGATTATATTCCTAGGGACTCCTCTAAATGCTTTGTTGTTATTAAGTTGTATGGAAGATTTCCTCCCACTAATCTTAATTATTTTACTCTTCCATTGGTATTTATTGAGCATTTATTATAAACCAAGTATTACCAATGATATACTGATGAAAATATATGGTGCTTGTCTTCAAAGAGGGAGGGAGGTGGGTAAATGATAAATGTCTTCTGTGGGCTACCTCAAAACCACAGTGAAGAGGCAACTATTGGTCAGGGGGAAATTGGAAGAGGATCTCCTCTACAGGAGAAGGAAAAGACAGCAGAAATAAAATGAGTTAAGCTTGTGAATTAAAGTGTACTATATACAAGAAGATGAAATTCGGGAAGAAACCAGAAACAATTGTCTGGAAAGGTTTGCAATTTAATTATAAGAGGAGAAACAGGAACAATAGAGCTTAATGTCCATTGCCGTTGGTCTTCTCTGGTCTCTGCTCCTGGTTGTCTTGGTAGCAGATTCTGAAGTCCCAGGAACTGTATTAAAATCTAAAGCACAGGGGCTGAGGTAATGGCTCAGTGGTTGAGCGCTTGCCTCGCATACGTGAGGCACTGGGTTCGATCCTCAGCACCACATAAAATAAATAAAGATATTGTGTTCATCTACAACTAAACAAAATATTTAAAAAAAAAAAATCTAAAGCACAGTGAGAGATAGGGGTTTAGTTTCATTTTGCTGCATATGGATTTCCAGTTTCCCCAGCACCATTTGTTGAAGAGGCTATCTTTTCTCCAGTGTATGTTTGTGGTGCCTTTGTCTCGTATGAGATAACTGTATTTATGTGGATTTGTCTCTGTGTCTTCTATTCTGTACCATTGGTCTACATGTCTATGTTGATGCCAATACCAAGCCAGTTTTGTTACTATAGCTTTGTAGTATAGTTTAAGGTCTGGTATTGTGATGCCTCCTGCTTCACTCTTCTTGCTAAGGATTGATTTGACTATTTTGGCTCTCTTATTTTTCCAAATGGATTTCATGATTGCTTTTTCTATTTCTATAAGGAATGATGTTGGGATTTTAATTGGAATCACATTGAATCTGTATAGAGCTTTGGGTAGTATGGCCATTTTGTCAGTATTGATTTTGCCTATCCAAGAGCATGGGAGATCTATCTTCTAAGGTCTTCTTCAATTTCTTCATTTAGTGTTCTGTAGTTTTCATGGTAGAGATCTTTCATCTCTTTTGTTAAATTGATTCCCAAGTATTTTATTTTATTTTTTTTGAGGCTATTGTAAATAGGATAGTTTTTCTAATTTCTCTTTCAGAGGATTCATCACTGATGTATAGAAATGCATTTGATTTTATATCCTGCTCCATTTGTGTACGATGAATCAAAATGCATTCTGCTGTCATGTATACCTAATTAGAATAAATAAATTTAAAAAAATCTAAAGCATAAAATCAACATAGTCTCAAGGGGAGCTACCTATGGCCTAGTTAGCTTCACCTTAGGGGAAGCTCTTGGGTGTGGTTTGAGGTTCAGTAGACCAGACTTCAAAGATTCCTGTTTCTCTGAATGGGAAGGATGACTGACTTGTGCAGATTCACTTTTGCTTGCATTTACGACAGAACTGGCAGAAGAGTAGTTTAATTCATGAGATCAAGAATCTAGATGAGGGCTGTGCCTTCCTGTCACTGCCAGGTTGTCAGAGTTTGATGAACTCGGCAGCCTGTGTTGAATGAAGAATCAGTCGGAGTTTGTGCTGATTCCCCATTCAACACACCTCCAGAGCCTCCTCAGCCCCTGAGTTTACCTATTTTTCACTACACCACATGGATAGGTTTCTGGGGTTCAAGTGTAGTAAGTTGGGAGGTGACGTAACACCAAGGTCATAAACTCAAACTATTTCGACAGGGATGAAAAGATTTGTGGTGTGTGTGTGTGTGTGTGTTTAAGAAAGCTTCTGGATATATCTGATCTGTTGTTTCTCTTTCTGAATCTCAACACAACACACACACACACACACACAGTGTACTCATTCTAGAGCTGGATATCCGCATTGATTTGTCTACTCACTGGAAGGAACCCTGGAATGGAAAGGGGCGAGGATTACCCTTCTATCATCCTATTCCATCATCCTGGAGGTGGAGGAGGGAGGGTTTAGAACAAAGCCAGTGGCATCTGAGAACTCAGATGGTGGGGAGACCGGAGTAGGCCACTGCGCTGGAGGGGTTGGGTGCAACCTGGAATAAAGGAAGGTGGAGCCGGGAAAAGAAGCGTCTCAGGATGAGAACATGGCATATTCACAGAACTGAAAGCCATTCATCATGAGGTCTTCTCAGTGTGGCAATTATGACTTAGGGAACATTTTGGGGCTGTCCTTTAAACATAGCCTGGAGTTATTTGGTGGAACTCTTACATAAACCAAGGCTGCTTTGTGATTAGGAACATTTTCTTTTGCAAACATCAGAAACACAGGCTGTAATAGCAAACTACCATAGTTATAAAGCTTATATGAGGTGGAAACTGCCAAGGTCAGAGCCTGGAAAGTGTGCCGTTGGCTGACTATTTTGAGTCCCTGCCTTGGGCTTTGGGCGTTGGGCTATCATTACCAGGTCTTATAGGCATTGCTTCTCCTCGTCCTGGTTTTCTTAAATGTAAAGAGGGCATTTTGCAGAATTCATTGAGACCAGTTGGGGAGGGGCTGAACAGAGGGAAGGAACACCAATGTTTATTCAGTCATTGCTCAATGTTAGACATCCACATAGCTTTTAATTCTCACAACTTTATGAGACAGCGTAGGAGAAAACACATTTTGAACGACAAAGCAAAATATGAACTCTAAGGTGTGCAAAAGAAAAGACTTTGGGAATATTTCCCCCATGACTCTCTCGTTTGTAGATTCTTGTAAGAGTTCTTTGGAAGAATGTGGTACGATTGGGAAATGCACACTGTGCCTTCTTTTTTGTGGTCTTTGCTTTAATCCATTCTTTCAGGTTCTTCCAGTTCGTCAGTTCTCTATTACCCTCTGACAGCATGCACTTTAACTTACAGGAGCATAAACTCGCTTGAACACTTTGCTGGGAAAGTAGAAGATCCAGCGGACATATGAAAGGAGGAATCTTAATGATTCAGAAAGGTGATGATCAGGCATGTAATTAGACAGGTCAGGACTCAGGAGGGTGGAGTGAAGTCACTTGGAAAAGGTTTCTATGTGGAGTGGGTGTGATCAGCGTTTCCTGGGGAGCGGAGGGGGCAGCGTCTGTACCATAACACTTCCAGACACCCAAAGAGCCTGTATGTCTGTGCGGCTCTTTAAGTGCCTTGTCTTAGTTCTCAACACTTAAAGAGCTCAGAAATATTCCACCCGAGATCATGTATTTGTCTGATGACTGCAGCTAGCAACAAGAGGCTGCCATACCAGGGGAAGGTCTGCAGTCCTCACAGACCGTTGCGCTTTTCATGATTTTCAGAACAGTCTAAGTCTCTTAGGTTCCATCCCAGCTTACACTTTGGGCCCCAGTTACCTTGAATGGGTATCTTAAGGGGAAAAAAATGAAAATCTGAGTGACTGCCACCCACTTAAGGTCAGTTAGGAGAGAATCATGAGTAACTAGCTGTGATCCCTTCAAAGAAAACAGAATTGCTGCCGCTATGTTGGTTGCTATGGAAATCTCAGAAAGTGATTTTAGTGTAACTTGGCTGGTGAATTTGAGACCTTATAAATATCCATCTCTTATGGACATTCCTTGGCTGGAGAAACCATAAAGTTACAAGGATATGCTGCCAACTACGCTAATAGTTTTGATATTGGATTTAAAAAATTCCTTAATGAATATTTTCCTCCTGTATAGACAGGTGGCTCAAGATTAACTGATTATTTTCTTTGGATAACAGCTTCCATTTTCATATTAAACTAATAATCTTTTTAGTCTGAACTCTAAAGATTTCTGAAGTAGTGTTTAAACCTCAACGGAGACCAGATCTTTAAACTGATTCAGTATCTACTAGTACATATGCCATGTTAATTAGGGTAAACTGAAAGAATATTTATATACACATATATGTTAGGGGAGGCTTTTACTGCAGTTAATTTTTATAAGGATAATTACTTTTTATGAATATGAAAGTATATTTATAAATATAAAAGTAATATGTCTTAATTGAAAATAAATCAGAAATAAAGGGAAAATCTGAATAAAAGATAAAAATCACCCATAGTTCCACATCCTAGGGAAAACCATTATTAACAAAGTTTGGCAAATCTCTTTCAGTGTGTATTGGGAACATACTATAATCACATTTTATATTCTTTTTTCAATGGAACACATTCTGCCATAATGATTTTTCATGTCATTAAACACTTGGTATTTACAAAAATTTAATGGCTTCATACTATTCAATTCTATAAGTAAACTGTGAATTACATACCTATTCTAGGATTTTTTTTTAGTCCTATGCATTGCTGATGGTTCTTAATAATATTAATAAGGCTGTGATTATTTTTATGCACAAATATTTACCTCTAAGTCTAATTTCTTTATGGGCTTGCTTGTTGGGTATGGGATTGCTGAACTAAGAGGTATGCATGCACGTTTTAAAAATTTTTAATACTTGTCTTTTTTTTTGGTACTGGGGATTGAACACAGGTTCTTTACTGAATTATATCTCCAGGCTTTTTAATTTTTTAATTTATTTTTATTTTTATTTGCATATTGAGGATTGAACTCAGGGGCACTCAAACTCTGAACCACATCCCCAGCCCTATTTTGTATTTTATTTAGAGACAGGGTCTCACTGAGTTGCTTAGTGCCTTGCTGTTGCTGAGGCTGGCTTTGAACTTGAGATCCTCCTACTTCAGCCTCCCAAGCTGCTGGGAGTTTATAGGCCTGCCTTACTGTACCTGTCAATTGTTTTGAAGAAACAATTACATTCCCTACAGAGGTTCCAGAGAACTATTTTATCAATAGCCAACTTAACATTATCATTAAAATAAATACCACCACTATCACTGCCACCAAAAGTTTACCAATTTGGTAGGCAACAATTTAGATAATTTTATTTAGCATTTCTTTTTTTAATGAGAATGCTTATTTTCTATCAGTATTTCTTCTTAAGTGAATTGCTTGTTCATGTCTTTGCCTAAAACAAAATGTTTTCTCATGAATATCTGTTAAATCATAATATCTTAAAATATTTTGTCATGTGTGTTTTTCTTGGCTTTAAAATTCAATTTTCAGGGATGGGGTTGTAGCTCAGGGGTAGAACACTTGCCTAGCATGCATGAGGCACTGGGTTCGATCTTCAGCACCACATAAAAATAAATGAATAAAATAAAGGTATTGTGTCAGGCTGGGATTGTAGCTCAGTGGTAGAGCGCTTGTCTTGCATTCGTGGAGCACTGGTTTGATCCTTAGCACCACATAAAAATAAATAAATAAAGATATTGTGTCCATCTACAACTAAAAAATTTTTTTAAAAAAGGTATTGTGTCTACCTACAACTAAAAAATGTGTTCAAAAATTCAATTTTCAATGTTAATTTTTGATTTGTGAGAGAAGTTTCCACATTCTTGTCATCAAAAATATTTATTTCTTTTGTGGGTCTTTACAAATTTTATTTAAAATTATCTTCAAAATATATAACTTAGTGTTTTTTCATATACTTATATAGTTGTGCAACCATCACCATTATCTATTTGCAGATATTTTTCCACCTCAAAAAATACTTCTGTTTCTGTTAGCAGCTATTCCTCACATTCTCTCCAATTATCTTCTAGATTTGTTTATTCTGGATTCTTCCTATAAATAGAATCATACAATACATGGCTTTTTGTGTCTGGCTTCTTTCAATTAGCATTTTGCAAGATTCACTGCACAAATATCCATTGACAGATGAATGGATGAACAAAATGTGGTATATCCATTCAAAGAAATATTATTCAACAGCAAAAAAGAATTAAGTACTAATAATACTACAATACTGCAATATGGATGAACTTTTTGGGTTTTTTTTAAGCTGAGTCCTATTCTTACAGATATTAATCCATAGGCTATTTCATAACTAATTTTCATGGCTTGAGTCTTTGCATTTAACTTGTTGCCCTAAATGGAATGATTTTGGTGGACAGCGGGAAGTAGAGGCATAAAATGATTTTGTTTTCTTACGTCAATGATGACTGCAGCACAGCCTGATAGATAACTCTCCCCTCCCCACTGAGTTAATGAGGTTGACATGAGAATAGTGCTCTCAGATCTCCCAATGTAGGGAGCAGAGTTGACTCAGGGCTCCGGCTGCTGCATCTTGACTTCCATGATTGTGTTTTAAGCTTTGAGGCTGCCTGCAGGCTGCCCCAACCAGAGACCCAGGGAGGCAGGTACACCCAGGCTGGCCTGCTCCTGGGTGGAGGGATCTCTGTTGGTGGTCTTGCAGAACTTTTCTAAGAAGTTCATTGCTGCCTAAGATGCTTCTATTTGACCTACACTTCTTTTCTCTCTCCTTTATATAGGGTCAAGTCTGATTGAGTCTTGAATTGGCCTTGAGTCTTTTTGGATTTTGAATGTTCTGTAAAGGCCCATGTGTTGAAGGCCCATGTGTCCTCAGCTTGTGGTTCTGTTGGGAACTGGTAGACCCTTTGGGAGGTGGTGCCCAGTGGAAAGCAGTTAGGCCACTGAGGGTAGGCCCTTGAGGCAACTATTAGGGCCCTGGTCCCTTCGCCTCTCTGCTTCTCAGATGCCATGAGGTGAGCAGGCCTCGGCCATGTGCTCCTGCCATGATGTACTGTACTGTCACAGGCCCAAAGCAATAGCCAATTCATCCATGGACTGAAACACGAAACCTTTTCCCTTAAGTTGATTACCTCAAGTATTTGTCACTGTGACAAAAGGCTGACTAACACAATCTGATGACTTTCTTAGCTTCTTCAGTTCCCAACCTATTTTCTCTTGGAGACATTTCCTCTAGAAGAACATTTCTTGTCTGTCTAATACTGTCTTGGCTGTGTTTTGTAGAGGACCCAGACTAACAGTGAAGGCCTCCTGTGTCATATATTGTCTTATATGTCATTGGATCTGCTTATAGGTTATCTATCTTCTTGCTGTAGATGTTTATCTGGCTTTTTACAGGTCAGTACTAATTGAACTAATTGTTGAAGTTTTGCATTTTATTTATTTTTATTTTTTTTTAAAGCAGGAGACGGAACCATCTTTATTTACCAGCTGGCAGTCCAAACCCACCAGCTGGCAGGCCAAGGGGCAGGCTTCAAGTCTACACCCTTTGACCCCCTCCCAGGGTTTGAGCACACCTTTTATAGTCCAAAACCATATTAATTATAAGTGGCTGTTGCTATGATTCAAAACCATAAATAAACATCATGAGATCTATAATCATAAGCAGAAGGGGAAGTGGGTTAAAATGACCCTAGCTGAGTACAATTTAAAGAATGGTTACGAACATCTAGACAATCATTCTCTAACAGGGTACATTGTCCAAGAAAAATGGGAACCAAAAAGAGAACAATTTTATTTTGTATAAGAGTTGCCATTTTGTGTTGCCAAACATGCTATGCTAAGCAACTATTGATGGGTACAGAGGTGAGGTGTTCCCATAGGAGAAGATTTCTTACATGACATGGAATATCAGGGGAAAATGGAGTCTGTTTGGTCATTGCCCATATAGTCTGGCCCATAACATTCTCCCCTTTTCTAGAAACAAACCTTTGATTTATCTTAAATTAGGTAAGGGGTTGTAATGACCATGCATATACATTATGAAACATATGATGAAATATGTTGGTTTAGTCCCTTGGGCCTTATAACATAGTCTTAGCAAGAGAAAAAACATGATTAACATTTTTTTGGACTCAAACTGGTCTCCATTTTGCAATTCGACCCAATTATACTGACTGTCTTTAATTCTTGTTTGATATTCTATCTAATTTTAGTGATTTCTTACAGCTGTAGGGAAAGGGCAATAACTGCTCTTGTTGCTTTGAGCTGAAAGGGGGCAACATGGGGTGGGGCAAGCAATTTGGAATCCTTTTTTAGAAATCAGGTTGGTCAAGGGGTCCATGGTAAAAGTCTGGTTCAGGAAGAGCAGTTTGTAAATTCACCTGGGGGTTGGCACTTCATTACAGACAACTTCAGTTTGAAGAATATCAGCTTGAAAAATGCTCCTCTAAACCTTTTGTTTTAAAGACTTGTATACCATTTCCTGGTGCTTAGGAACCAGGTCTGCTTCCTAGAGATCATCAGCATCTGCAGAACAGAGCAATCTGGGACTCCAAAATATGAGAGTGAAGCCTAGAGCTGAATGGCAGCAATCACTTTGCATTTTAATATCTGGTTAATTTAATTTTTCTACTTTTTTATATTCCTTAAAATTGTTCTCCATATAAAACCTGTTATTATTGTAAGAAATCTACAAAATTTAGACAAGCTAAAGAAGAGAGAGAAGTAATCTTTAGTTCAACAATACAAATACAATCATGATTTATATTGTTTTTTCTGTTCTTATTTAGAAAAATAGGGTCACCTAAAATTCTTTTTCATATTTAGCATGTTTAACATCAAAATACAGGTTGCATGGATTTTAGGGTTGAACCTTATCCTAGACTGTAGTTGTGGACTATTTCAATTATTCTTCATTGTTGACATTTGTTTAATTTTTTAAGATACCATACATACATCATGATGTGATAATGTCCCTGGACTTTAATCTTTGTGTAATAAGGACATGTCAATACCTGTAATATCTTGCAGAGAGCAGAGGAAATAGAAGATCTTGCTGAGCTGTTTTGTTTTTCTCCTTCTGACCATCATTGATTTTGCTACTTTCTCTTTTTCAGGAAGCCACAGGAACTTGACATCTATTTGACTATAGTGTACTTAACCTGTTGGCTTAGGATAATTGCTAGTTAGCTTCTACTGTTGCTTTCATAGAGCATTAAGCATGATGGACATTATTTGGGAAAGGAGAAGCTTCACTATGAAAGTATCTGTTTCATTGAGCTTTAGAAATTTTATTGGAATAGATATTAGTTTTTCCAAGTGCCTTCCCTACATCTATTAAAATGATCATATGGCTTTTAGTATTTGAGATTCCTGTGACACAGGGCAGAAATTTGATTATGATGAAATCTTTTTTTCATTTTTGTGGCACAAGACATATTCTATTTGATTGTCATACATTGATGAATTTGTTTTTTAACTACTTGTTTTAACTATTTTATGTATGCCATGTGGCTATTCAAGAATAAAGAATTGGTTTTCAAATACAATTTAAAAAATCTCATAGATTTTCACAGATAGGGTTCAGCCGTATCTGGATTTTAATGATTTTAATACAAATGATTCTATAACATTGGGGATTTTTCCCTTGTCATTTTCATTATGCATTCTTTCAACAGAATTTAACCATAGGAGTATGTTAAACTTTGGGGTGGTGGTGCTTGGGATTGAACCCAGAGCCTCCCACCTGTTAAACACATGCTCTACAACTAAGCTACAGCCACATCCTGTAAGTTTCCTATACTGATTCCTCCTCCTGCATTCAACCTTCTACCACAGACATTTTCCAGGCTCTTGCACAATTTTGAAGGCTGCATAATATGCAATTCAGCAAGGGTCATCAAGGTAGTACTTTAGGGTTCCTTATTGATGGACATTTTGTCCATTCCACATTTTCGCTGATGATAATAATGCTAGAATGAGCTTTATTATGCCTGTAACTGGCTTTGGGTTTCAGTTGGCTTTGTCATTTAATGGTTATGTTATTTTAGACAAGTTATCTGACTTCTCAGAACCTGACTTTCCTCGTCTGTAAAATAGAGATAATAATACTTATCTCCATAGAATTGTTACAAGGCTCCAAAGAAATAACATCAGTAAAACACCTAGTACAGTTAGCATCTAATGGTTGTTCCATAACTGGGCTGGAGGCTAAAATACATGATTGACTTGTAGTTATTTATTTTAATCTTTGTTGTGTTTTTATTTTTTGCATCAGAGTGACATTGGCGAATGTTTGGTAAATGTCACTCAATATTTATCATCTTCTTCTGCTTGTGGGATGATAGTTTATAAAACATGGTGACTCTCCTGTTGAAAATTCACCAGAAGGCATATGCGGGACAGAAGATTTCAAAATAACACTTTCCAACTATGCATAGTGTTATTACGATGTGACTCTATTTCTAAACTTGCATTCTTTCCAAACCTCACCTATTTGGCACTTCACTTTCTTATACTCTCTGCATAACATGACTAATTTGACTTACTGTGAAAACACAAACCTTTCAATCTATTCAGAGTAACCCAGGCCAAACTCTATGCAGCAGGTATACTCATCGGTTAGGTACTTTGAGAACTGAGGGTTGTTTTTAACTGAGGGTTGTTTCCCCTATATTGAATTTTTCTGGTAACATCTGTCTTTTTATTACTCAGACTTTTAAGCTTTAGTTTATGTTTTTGTTATTATAAATGACAAAGATCAACATAGTGTGGAAGTTGACAAACTAAAAATAAACCGATCAACAGTTAGACTCATAAGCTTGTAAGACTAGTCAAGAGAGTAAATGTAGGGGAATGGAGTTAGTGACTGAGGGAAGAGAACCGCTAGGGGAATCAAGATCATTTTCATCTTTCCTGTTTCCCACCAGTGCTACAGTGTACCCTGTTCTGTGGATGAGCAGCTCTCCAAGGGAGAGAAGGCAAGTTGATTTTGAATATCCTATTTGAAAATAAAATTCAGGATTTGGCTTTATTTTCCAAAGTCTGATGGAGATATATCAAAGAGCAGAGACTGAGGGACATCTCAGCTCTGTCTTGGGCAGTTTTTTTGTTTCGTTTTGCAGGAAGGAAGGACCAGGAGCACAGCTTGACAGAATCTTTCCCATTTGCCTTTTTTCTGTCTTTACTTTCCTGTCTCTCTTCTCCCAAAGCAGTGAGTTGTAACATGACCCAAGTATGGCCTCTCTATTCATTTTCCAACTGGTGCATTTCTTATTTCAGCTATGATGAGGAAGGGAAGCATCAGAAATTGTAAACCAAGGTCATTTTGATTTTTTCCCTGATGAATTACATTAATGTATATATCTTTCAAAATATTGGGAAAGGAATTACTTAGGCTACCCTCAACACCAGAACAGAATTCTGTGTGAAGGGTCCTAAGTTTTGGGATTAAATAAGAGGAAATCTTTATTGTTACACACAGTGCAAAGAAGATAGTTCTAGAAGGAAGGAATATCCTTGATTATAATTGCTTGGTGCACCTCATGGGGTTGTGTGCTATGGCAGTAACATAGATGAAAGATCATGAATCTTCTTTATTATTCCCTGGCCACCTCATAAAATGGCACTATCCAGAAAAATATTATTTAGTAGCAAAATATATTTTAATGGAAAATTAATTTTAAGTAAAGGAATAAAAATGTGTTCCAGGAACTTTCCCAATAGACAGCAGAGTATGTACATTTTGTGAGGGTGGAGCAGCATCTATTTAATAAAATTTTTAATATAGAAAATACAGGCATATTTAAAAATGGAAACATGTAAGAAAGGATGTCACAAGAAATAACAAAATATATCACAAAATAAAAAAAGTAAATCTCAAATAACAAGTTTGCTAAACAAAAGAGGCCCCAGCAACATGTTGGACTTTCTTCACATAAGTTCCAGGAGGTCCAGGTGCTGCCAGGAAGAGATGATCCTGCTTGGGGGAACTGGTTGCTGGTATTGTGGTTAAAATCCAGTCCTCCTTTTCCTGGGGAAGAAAAGAAACAGATTCCAGAGAAAAGACTGAACTGAAGAGGCAACTGCTTTTGGGGAGGCAGATTGAAATAGGATTCAAGATTTTAGACCTCGGTCATTATCTGTGATGATGGCTGGAGGGTTGAGAAGGTCATCCTGGGGAGAATGGAGGGGTGTGGACAACAGACCTGAGGACCAGCAGACTTGAGTTTTAGCCCTGATTCGGTCCCTAGTTTCCTGTCTGACAATCCTCTCTCAGAGCACTAACAATCTGTGATTATTAATGACAGTATTTGTTGAGGATTAATTTTTGGAAGATGTACATGGAGATCAGAAGAATCATAATTTCTTATGAACTGCATTGCCTGGGAGCAAGACCAGGCCAGTCTTATTCACCAGGAAAGGTTATGGGTTGATGGATTGGATGAATGGTGTAAGACATTTCTCCACCTGCTGTCACTTATACCAGGAAATTGCTCCACCATCAGCAAGTATTTATTGAGCATCTATTTTTGTGCCTGCACAAGGACTACACATAGGCTCCTTAAAACATTTAGTCTCACAGGAAAGGAAAAAAACTAATTATTCATGACCATTTATTGTTTCAATATCTTAGAAAAGCTTTCTCCCCTCCTATTGTAGGGACTCACACTCTAGCTGCTTTTCTTCTAGTAATTGCCTAGAAGTGTTGCCAACCCAAAATGTTGCCAAAATTACCCTTCATATTAATGTAACATAACCCAGCCTAGCACCATGGGTGCATGCTGGACCCTGGAATCAGTTTGAACCTATCAGGGTCCTTCTTCCAGACTTTTAAACAGGGATAGTGTGTTGTATCTCTGGATACTGAACAATGGCATGTAAAATGTGGGAGCTGTGAGTCGTTCTGCCCTTCCATGTGAACTGAACAGCAGAGAAAGCCATTCTGTAGCCAGAGAGAGGCCGCTGAGGCTGGTCTTCAGTTTGTGATCCTCCTGTCTCAGTCTCCTAAGGTACTGAGATCACAGGCATGTGCCACCATGCCCCGCCATAAATTCATTTCCTTACTTAAGTCAGTTATAGTTTTAACAAGAAAGTCCTAATTAATAGAGGTCTCCTAGAAGAACTGATTAGAGAATAAGAAGGGGGAGCCTGTTTGGTCCTCTGAGGGGCTAGTTAGACTTTCCTTGAATATAGGATAGTCTTTCCATCTTAATTTGCCATAATATTTTTGGATTCTTTTTTTTTTTAATATTTTTTTAGTTGTAGATGGACACAATGTCTTTATTTTATTGCTTTGTACGTGGTGATGAGGATCGAACCCAGGGCCTCACTCATGCAAGGCAAGCGCTCTACCGCTGAGCTACAATCCCAGCCCATATTTTTGGATTCTTATATCAAACATTTGAATTAAAAAATATGGTTTCTGTTCTCCTTATAAATAGACAGTGTTTTTGTATAAGTTCATAAGTGCCCCTTCCCTGATCAAAGAAATGCTCCTACAGGAACATTTGGATACTGGGAAACCATGAAAATGCCAGATTTCCTCTTTTCTTATGTAAAAATGAAAGGTTGAAATATAAAGTCTAAAATTATAAGAAAGTTATATATATTTTTTTGTTCATTTTGAGTCACTGTCCACCCCCTACCCCCTGCCACTTTGGCTCTCATTTTCTTTCAGCTCTGCTCTCAGTTACACCTGTGTTCTGTTGTCTTGGTGGTCTCTGAATACATTTGTTCATTCCAAAGTTCTCTTTAGGGTTCTGCTTTTTTTTTTTCTCTCTGTGGAGATGGCATATACTTGGAATTGTATAAGAAAATTCACAGGCACAAGACAGATTTTTAAAAGTTTTTCAAAAATTTTGAAATTTTTTGAAATTTTTGAAATTTCAGTCAACTGAAATTTCCAGTTTTCAGTTAACTGGATTTCCTACTTTAAAAAATGAATGTGGTAATGCCTCTTTGTTTTCAGTTATTTCTATAATAGGGGCGGAAATGTACAAAATACAAGTGTAAGTGATATAATGTAACATGCATATCAAAAGTCTTAAAATTCACCTGATAATATTCCAACACTGAGGCTGACAAGTACTGAAAATATTTTATTCATGGTATGGGGCCACATTTCCTGAGCTTTAAATGATCTAGAGAACTATTTTCTTTTGAACTTATTTTTGAAATACTCTTTTCTCAATTCTGATATTTATCTGGACAAAAATGAGAAAATCATTAACGTAATTGTTTTCACATACTTTTTCTTGCAATCAATGAAATTTATATCTATAAACACTAAAAACACAAGACAAAAATAAATATTTTCTTACCAACTTCAATACCATCTTTTATTGTGATCAAGAGCTCAAACATCTATTAAGTCATTTTCAATAAAATATATTGAGTTCATTATTCATTTTATATCCTTGCACATGAAAGATAAAATCTCTGTTCAAGCAGATGATCCATTTATTTAACCCTTTTCTTTTTTTTTTTTAATTGCAGAAAGATAGGGAATACTTTATGAATTTGTGTCATCCTTGAGCAGAGGTTATATTAATCTTCTTTCTATAGTTCCAATTTTAATATCTATGCTGATGAAGTGAACCAACACTGTTTATTTTCCAGATATACATAATTTTGTCTGTCAATTCTGAACTAATAGATTTGAGCTTTGGCTTTAGTTCAAATTTAGAGCGTGTATCTAGATATTTTGGGATATAAAAAACTTGCACTTGAACTGAAGACATCTTCTGGCCCTTCAGATAAAGGAACCCTGAATTCCAGTCTTTATGTTATAGGTGCATTTTAGTTCTAGCTTGTCTTACCTGGAACAGTCGTGTCCTGTCCAAGTCGAGAGACAATGGCATCGATTTGGTCTTACACACTTTCCACCATTTAAGCAGGGAGACTGGCAAGTAGCTGGGTGAAAAATTCACATATGCATTTAATTAATACTTTAAACTTCCAAAAAAGGTCTCATGGGATAGGATTTGTGTCTACTTCCTGCAGCAGCCCCCACTAAACATGGCATCATCCATTTCTGCCACTCTACTTGACCTTGTGACTTTAGGCGGTACCACCTCCCTTCTCCTCTCCCTACCAAGCTATTCAATTTAAGCCCCAAGTTAAGTTCTACCTACTTATGGAAGGCTTTTCCATTTACTCTAAGTCCACTGATTTTTGTCTTCTTTAATCTTTTTATTTCTGCCAACGGTCTGACACTTTGATTGCTTTGAACTATAAATCTGTCATGCTTAGTCAGGTTGTACAAAAACTCTTGAAAGAGCTGGTGTTACACTCTATGGTTGGTTGAGTGATTTAAGTCAGACACCAACTCTTAGGATAATAAGTCAGTCACATGCATTATCTAAAGTAACAGATGACTTCATTTATGTATGATGTGTCAAAGTGCATTCTACTGTCATGTATAATTAGAACAAATAAAAAAAATAACAGGTGATTCAACAGCCCTTTGTGATGGCTGGGAGTCTCATTTCATGGCTTTCATGGCTTTAATTGGAATTACAGAACCTGAAGTAGGCTTAAAAATTAGCCACAGAAGAAACCCTTAGAGAATATCTAAAGATTTATTGTATAGCTACCTTTTCACAAACCTGCAATTTGGTTGAAAAACTCAGGGTGAGATATAAATGAATGTCATTTCTTTAGTTGTTCATTCATAAAGTATGGGTGAAATGCTTAAGCAAGTACCAGCACAGGGTGGAGAGGACAAAGGAGAAGAGAGGTAAAACCCCAGCCTTTGCTTGGTAAGTCAAAGAGAAATAGCAGGCCAGAAGAATGAACTTATTTGCAATTTAATAAGAAAAGAAATGATAAAAAAGGATAAAACCAGCAAAAATAAAACCTAGTAATCTAAAACCATCTCCCCATAGTTTCTGCTTGCTGATACAAGAAAACATGACTCCTTTTTAGGGGAGCACTGAGTGAGTGGTGCCTGGCTGTCCTAATTGATTCATCATTATTTTTACTTCTCTGTTGAAAAGCCTAACAACTTCCTCCTTCCTTAAAATGTGGGGGTTCTATTCTGGGTTACCTTCTCATGCTATGTATCTTCCACAGTCTTATTTTCTCCCCCATGAATGCTTTTCATTGATGACTTGGGAAATCTCTATCTTCAATCCAGCTGTACCTTTTTGAAACCTAAATTGTCACACAACTATCTACCCTTGAATTTTCACAGACTGCCCCTCAAACTCAGTATGTGCTTCCTCTGCTCCTCACTTAACCACCCTCCTGGTTTCTCCCTCTCCTTCTCTTTTTCTTTTGTGGTGCTAGGGATTGAACCCAGGGCCTTGTGCATGCAAGGCAAGCACTCTACCAACTGAGCTGTATCCCCAGCCCCTCCTGGTTTCTCTCTAGCTCAGTAAATAGCACCACCTGCTACTCCTAGGCCCAACCCAAGACCAGCATTTTTGACTCCTCTTGGATTTTTATCCCTGCAGCAAATATGTAACCAACATTTATGCTACTTTTCTTTGCTTTTCTCAGATCTACCTTTTCTTGGTTATTGTTCTCCAGATATCATTACTTCTTGTCTATTCTGCTTCTATTATCTTCCAACTAATCTATTTTAAGTCTTGCTTTCTGCCATTTTCCACAGTGTTGCCAAAATTGCTTCTCTAAAAGAAAATCTGATTATATGATTTTTCTGCTTGAAACCCTCTTGCAGCGGATGGCCTCAAGGCATAACCCAGGATCCTGAACTCTGCACACGGAAGTTTCCTGATCTGACACTTCCCATCTTTACAGCTTCATTTCCAGCCTCACTCCTCCATTTCTTCTGTGGCAGACTACACCTATGTGCTTTACACCCCACACTTCTGACTAAGCTAATCTCTCCAATGACTCTACTTGCCTTCCTTAGATTCTAAGACTATGAAGGCTTTCCTGAGCCTGGACACCTGCTCATAGCCCATTCTATAGAATTCAATGAACCTCCTTTTTACATCCTAGTTATGCACTTATGTGCCATTCTGCATCCCTTCTCCTTTTCTAGATTACATCCTGGAAGGAAGGAGCCCCTGTTTTATATCCTCCATGTGCTCAGTACTCAGGAAGTGCAAGTAGGGTCTGTGCAGAAATCTTGATGCAAGATTTTCATAAAGAAAGACCGCATGGCTCATTGTCAGCAAGGAGCTTAATCTAGTTAGAGAACCAAGGAGGGAGAAGAAATAGAAATGAATCAAAGGGGCTTTGAACTACACGAGCTAATTGTGCAACATCTATGGAAACGAAATGTCAGAAAATAGATCACTATGATACAGAGCAAGTTTGGAGATAGAAGGAAACTTGATCAGGGATTTGGAGGCTGGGTAAGGTTCAAGTAGGTAAAGAGGGAGGCCATGAGCAAATGCTAAGCAATTTTGGGTAGGAAGAAGGGGCTCTCTGGGGTGGAGTAATGATGAAGCCACCGCTGCAGAGGTCAGTGTGTGATTGGTGGGATGGGAAGCTGGTTGTGCTCTAGCTGTGTTGAAGCTGGTCTACGCAGCATCCTATCTATCGGAAGAACTCAGACTGGATGTGGAGATAATGGACAACCATTCTAGGTTCTTAACAGGACAAAGACGTGCCAAAAAATGTACACACATGATGTTAAGCCTGGAAATGGAGCTGAGAAAATCGACTAGTGGATGCTGGCTGTGATCCAGAGAAGTCTTTCACTAGCTGGTGACAGTGGGGTTTGTGAGGTAGTACTGTGTAGGAAGGAACAAAAAGAAATACTGGTGCTCTCAGATGAAGCAGCGGGAGAGTCAAAGACAAGTCACTCATTTGGAAGATTGGTGCCACCATCTGAAATGACAGGATGCCTGGGAAAAGGCAGGGGTGGCTTGCAGGTGAGTTCAATTTTGGGTGCAGGAGAAATGTGGATAAATATCTAGGTGGATTTGTTTTCAACAAATATTATGTAGATGGCTTAAACAGCAAAAAAAGAATTAAGTACTAATAATACTGCAGTACTGCAATATGGATGAACTTTTCGGGTTCTTTTTAAGCTGAGTCCTATTCTTACAGATATTAATCCATAGACCATTTCACACTATCATTCACTCTCATTTCCATGCTTCCCTCTCAGAAACGTCCTGTTTTAGAATCTAAGTTACATGGTCACCTGAGTCTTAGGGCTCATGACAAACTCCAGTTCTGCAAGCCTGTTCTACTTTAAATTTGACCCACAGAGGAGGTCGTATAAACATTTGTACTGAAGGGATAATAGAGTGTCAGAGTTCATACCTAATAAATAGAGGAAGCCTTGGTCTTTCAACAGTTGCTTACATTTTTAGAACATTAAAAAGAAAAAAAATCCTGTCACTTTAAACTGATTTATTTGACATTTATTGAAATACTTATTATATCTGGGCACTGATGCTGGGCACTGGGGATAAAAAAGATGAAAAAAAATCTCTGCCTTCGAGTGGCTATAATCTAGAGAGGACCAGGAGAGATAGATAACCGAGAAATTAAACAGATGTCAAAGCAGACTAAATGCTATATTTAAGGTAAGCAAGGGCTATTTAGGGGACATGCTTGTTACCAACACTACAGTTTTTTACTGTTGTCCATGATAAGGAACCTTCTCTTTGATGAATTTTATTCCCACCTTAACAGAAGTCATATTTATTTACAACTTTGTTTTTTCTAAATAGTAATCATGAACTTAGTAATTTAGCTTTATAGAGATTAAAATAAAATTTCTGAATCTCTGCATAATGTGCACCCTATAGGCTGCAAACGAGTCAATGAAGGTGTTGTTCTTATGCTATTTTAGGGCCTTTTGTTTTTCTTTTTCTTTTTTTCCCTTTTTCGTGGTGCTGAGGATCAGAGTGCTGGGCACTGTAGCACTGAACCACACCTCTAGCCCAGAGGCTGCTCTTTGGCATAAGCCCTGAAAGGTGTTTTTTCAGGCAGTGATCCAGTTCAGTGTCAAGACCATAATTCCAAGGATGGTCTTGAGAAGTCTGAGAATCTTTGGGAATCTTTTGTTTCAACACCACCTCTGGGCCTCAGTTATACTTGTCCATGTTGGGCTTTGTGGGACCAAGACATCAAGAAAATAAACTGTGAAAGAAGCCTACCTGTATGACAGCGGGACCCAGTCCAGCCAGGTGGGCAGTCACACTGATAAGGGGCCACGCAGCGACCCCCATTCAGACAGGGAAGAATGCATATTGCTAAAAGAGAAGGGAATTGAAAAGGACTTGATCAAAATGCACATGCTCTGATATGTTCCAGTATTCAAAAGACACTTTGCAGGCGGAGTGAAACCTTGCATGACCCAGTAGAGAATCTTCCTGTATGTGTTCTGCTTACAAATGAGAACTACTGGGAAAACACAATCAGGAAAGTAAGTCTGCATCCTGAGCCAGATGTAATGATGCTCATGCCAAATGCAGTCTTTGGGTGCGGAAACGCTGTGATCAATGTCTGCTAAGTGCTTTGCCTCCACTCTTCACAAAATAAGCGGAATGATCTTCATTTATTATCATTTCAAATTTCCATTACAAATTATGTTAAATGCTCTAAGAGGGTTTGGCTGCCTTGAGGCTCTTCTTGAACTAAAAGGGAAAATGGGAATCAGATGGACCATACTGTAGGCTGGTGTTTGCAACATTTTAGTCATAAGGGGACAGTTTGCCCCTTATTTTCTAGGAGGCCTGATGGTGGTGGAGATCTCTCTTACATCTTCCACAGCAATCATTCCTCCTACTGGGAGAGACAGAGTTTATTTAAAAGATATGAGATTGTCTATTGTCTTGCTCCTCACGGTGCAGTGGTCTAATCAATAGAACTGGCATCACCCAGAAGTTGCCCTAAAGTGGGGTCTCAGGTCCCAACCCAGACCCACTGAATCAGATCGGCATTTTAACAGAATCTTCCAAATAGTTTATATGCACATTCAATCCTGGGAAGCCCTGGTCTCACGCAGAAAGATGGGCATATGCTCAGCCAGGCCTGTTGTTGGGGTGTCCCAGAGTAAATGGCCCTTGAGCCTTTGGACTTTTGGCATTATAGCAGGTTAATTCTAGGGGCTCCAAGTAAAAAGGAATGACTGAGGGAAGGGAGGAGGAAAAACATGATCTCTCTTCTTTCTTAATCATTGTGAGAATACTTGTTAGGGTGAGTTGTTAGCAGCCACAAATATATTTCCATCACACATTTCCCCTTATAGAGTAATTGAAAAAAATCATGCTTATTAAGTTCTAGATCTTATAAAATGCCTGGCCTTTAGAAGAAACTTATATAGACTGATGGTCATTGTATTTATGACTCAGCGTGCACCCCTCTCACTGATACATGGAATCATTTTATTCTTATATATTAAGATATTGAAACATTGCAGTTGAGACCTTTAAAACTAATTTTAAAACAAAGACATTTAAAAACATTGAAAACCAATTATTTTTCACTGCTCTGGGAGGAGAAAATCAAACACATTTTTGTAAGGATCAAACTCTACATTGATCTATCAAGTACTGCATAGGTTAAGAGTAACAATTTTCCTTATTTTTTTAATCAGGAGGAACTGTTCCTAATGACAAAGAGTGAGTGGTGGGTGGCAAATATTCCCTGCAATATACAGTGTTTTGCAAGGCCACATATTTATATTGACTTTAGTTCAACTGACATAGTCCATAGCAGATCTGAGAAGAAGAAGGCTGAGAGACTACATGTGAAGATGACAGGTGGATCTTACTATTGCATTTTCAAGATCCTTAACAATCCAGATCTTCTGCAGATCTGTTGGCATGTTGGATCAGCCCTATACGTTCTTGTCAGGTCTGCTACAAGGATTGAAGCCAATCAATTCCTCCTAATGGTGCAGTCAATTTGTAGGAACTCCCCTAAGTTGGCAGCTTCCAGGCACACCATCAGAACTCAAAGTCAGATTTGAGGGACAGACTCACGCTCTTCACAGAGACGCCCCATCCAGCCATCTGGGCAGGAGCATGCGTTTGGGCGTTGACAGACACCTCCATTCTGACATGGGAATCGACAGACAGCTGGAAGGAAAGCAGGATGGGTCGTAACTCTAGGGAATTGTGGAAGGGTGGCAGTCAGAAAATAGGATTGTATATTTACAATTCATTACATTTTCTGGACTCAAGCTTTAAGGAACAGCAACAAAACCAAATCTCAAGGGAATAATTTCAATATGTGGAGAAGTGTGACGTTTTATTCGCTGTTAGCAGTGCAGTCTTCCCCCTAGCTTTATTGAAGTATAATGGACAAAAATCTGTGTCTGTTTAAGACTTACCACCTGATGTTTTGCTATATGCAGACACTGGAATAACTACCACAATCAAGCTCATTACCATATTTGTCACCTCACATAGTTACCACTGTCTTTCTTTTCTTTTTCTTTCTCTGTTCCATTTTCTTATTCATTCATTGGTAGGCAGGTTGATTCCATAGCTTGGCTATTGTGAAGAAAGCTGTGGTCACTGAAATTTTGAGTTTTGATCCTTCCTGGCAGAAATCTCAGACCTAGCTCACCTAGACACTCGCAGCTTTCCCTGGAGCCATGGCTTTGCAGGGCTCCATGGGGTTCAGATGCTGTGGTTTTCTCTGCCTGGATATTATTCTTTCTCTCTCTGTCCTTTGCTCTAGTCCTTTCCTGCTAAATGTTCTCTCCCCTTTCAAGATCCAGTGGCAAGTCCCTCTCTCTGGGAAGCATTCTCTGTCTCCTCCTCAATTCCCAAGCAATTAAGTTGTGGCTTTCCTCTTTCTCATTTCCCAGCACTGAAACATAATGGGCCTCCACTGTGTGGGCTCATGACAATAAATTACCTGTCTCACTCTGGCAGATATCTGTGTTACTCTATTCCTACTTATTTTTCTTTTTGTGTTGCTAGGGTTTGAACCCATGGCTTTGTGCATGCAAGGCAAGCTCTCTACCAACTGAGCTAGATCCCCAGCCCTCTTCCTACTTATTTTTCTACTCATCTTTAGATGATGATCAAAATGTCTGATATAGGGATTTGCAGTTTTTAAATGCATTTTTGTTGAAAAAAATTGCTCTGATTCCCAAATGGATTCAGGAGGCTTGGTGGCGTTTCTCTTGCCCAAAAGGACATTTCCCAGGGTCTTAGAAAATTAAGTCTGAAATCTCATTTAAGTCTAAATTACATCTGAAGACCTTCTCACAGCCTCCAGAGTATTGAGTATGCTTTTGGGATTGAGTTAAGCCATGTGAGAGGCAGATGTGGCTCCATACAGTTGGACAGTCCCTGTGCATTTGGACTGCTTTGAGCATGGGCTGTGAATCCCAAGCTAGCCTGGAGCTGACTCCAAGGGGTTAGCAGGCAAAGTAGCTTCTATATGAGGGTCCCACAGCTTCTGCTAATTGTATGTAGGTGAATCGTCTGGTCTATTTCCAAAGAAGCTGCAGCAGTGTGCTCTCAGAGTGAGACCTGTGGTACACAAGGGAGCCATCTGTCACATCCTCTTCAGGTTCTCTTGGTGGAGAGTACTTGGCGTAGGGAGAACGGGAGTCATTTGTGTCCTGGGTACAATCCCGTCTCAGTCCTGAAGCACTGGCCCTTCTGTATCAGCTTCTGCCTGCTATCGTCTCTTTACTCAGCAGAGAGGGCTCCCAGGGACTTGGGATACAAGAGGAGAGAAGCTGCAGTCAAGATGCAAGTGGGGAGGAGGCAGGAAGCGGGTGTTTTTCAAGGTGCAGATCAGAGGACAGACACACACATTACTTAGGCTGCTCTCTTGGGGACAGGGAGCTCATGGAGTGAGATGGGTAATTTTAACCCCTCTAGGACATTCCTGGTGATGCCACTGACTCCTCAGTATCTTCTCTCTCTTTCTTTTTATTTGAAAATCCTCACTTTACATTCCTCCCCAACAAACCCCAGATAGCCCAGTGTAAATCGACTAGATTTACAAGAGTAGCTTGCATTAGCTTTTATCATTTTCTTCATTCTTCAAACCACAGAAATCTGACTTCTGCTCTCAACACACCCCTCGACTGCTTGAGCTTACACTCTCCTGTCTTCCCAAATGTTGAATTCAGTAGGTGTGCTTTGGCTGTTTTACTAGTCTTTCCTAAGCATGAGCCAGGGTTGGCCATTGCTCTTCTTCTTTTTTTTTTTTTTATTGGTACCAGGGATTGAACTCAGGGGTACTCAACCACTGAGCCACATCCCCAGCCCTATTTTGTGTTTTATGTAGAGACAGGGTCTCACTGAGTTGCTTAGTGCCTCGCCATTGCTGAGGCTGGCTTTGAACTCTCGATTCTACTATCTCAGCCTCCCAAAGTGCTGGGATTACAGATGTGCGCCACCACACCTGGCTCATTGCTCTTCTTGTTTAAAAAAATCTCACTTCCTTTGGATCCTAGGCTGATACTCTCCTCTGGAGTTCTCTCTGCTTGCTGGCTCCTCCTTCTCATGCCCCTCCTTTCCTTGCTGACTCAAAGATGCTAGTATTGTCTAGGGTCTCATCCCATCCTTCCCATCCAATATATTTTTCTGGGGTATGTGTGTGTGTGTATGTGTGTGTGTGTGTGCACATAGATACAGGTTCCAAGGATACAAAGTCGCAGATAGAATGTACAAGTCAAGAGATCTAAAGTAGAATACCAGGACTACAGGTAATAATATTCTACAGTTTTTGAGACTTTTGCTAAATGAGTAAATTTTAGCTGTTCTTGTTACAAAAAAGTATACTATGTGAAACAGTGGATATGTCAGTTTGCTTCAAGATAACAACGGTTTTGCTATCTATATGTATCTCATGATATCATGTTATATACCTTAAATATGCACAACAATTTTTTATTAAAAAAAAGTATAGAAAACCCTAATATACTTCTCTGGCTCCCCTATGTATGATTCTAACACCATTCATATATATATACATATCTCCATACATACACACACACACATACATACATTTATGCACACATACACGCATATGTATCTCCACATATATGGGTATATATAAGAAATACACCCACACATATATATAAAGTTGATATATATATGCTAGAGATTTCATATGTATATTATATTCTATACATACACAACTTAAATACAGTTCTTCCTTAAATCTCATTTGGGAAAAATGCAAAGTACAAATAAATATGCCATGCTATATTTCCTCTTTGCTTCAGTCCAGAATGCCTTTTTTCCCCCTGCACAATGGCTTTAAGACTAATGTAGGGTTTAACTTCCCCGTTAAACCTTCCCAGACACTCCCCACCCCCACTGCCCTGCCACAAGAAAGGCCAGTTTTGACCACACTGGGCTCTTAGAGAAAGCTCAGTATCCCTCGCCCATACTCTGTACCACATTGTTTTCACTTTTTGGGACAATTGATCTCTTTTGGCCCAAAGTAGTTGTTCCATGTGCGAATAATGCATCAGAGAAACCCAGAGCTAGCCTGAGAGGCTTTGCTGCAGATGCAGTTCCAGGCTTAGGTGGAGGATGATTCTTATGGGCTCAAGATAGACACAAAGAAGGTCAGGTAGTTCTGGGAATATGGCTAGGAAGGTTTTAGTTCTTTGAAGGAGTCAAGGTAGGAGGGGACAAGGTGGTTTATAGGATCTAGGCCAGGGGAGATACCCCTTCCAGAATATTCAAAAACAGCTGAGTATCTTAAAACAAGCAAGCACACAAACTTCCTTTGACTGCTGGCCTAACGTGAAGCAAGAACTACACTTGAAGGAGACCCTCTTCCACAGCCCTTTTAAGGGAAGGCTACATAGTCTCTTACATGCCATGGGTTGGTGATCTCATTTCTCATTGTTGCTTCCAGATAATTAATCTCCTTTCTCCTCCAATGACCCTGCCTCTTTGGAAGCTCATGCTATTCACTCATTGACTTCCACAATTGTCCCTACCCACCCAGATCATTAAAGACTTTGGCATTTATACCCCAAATCTAAATCTGACTATTGTCCACATGGACAACCCACCTAACAACTTGTTTATTCATTTAATTTCTTAGTTACAGCTGACTTGTTCACTACCATAGTTCTTCACTTTGAGTAAATATTTGTAGAATTAGTGGAATTATTTTTTTAAAAATTATATTTTATCAGAAAGTATAAATTCTAGAGGGATATATTTGGGTACCTCATCACCTTTTTCCATTTTGCAGAATTTCAATCATGGAACCTGAGAGTTCTGTGTGTCCACTTTCAAGTACAAAACATGATCTTAAGGAAAATGATACAATTATTGAGAGAAAATTTAAAGCCAAGGCAAAATAAATTAGTATTCATATTCATCATTGGTCATACCAGACTTCCATACACATTTCCCCACAATTTCACAAATAACCAAATATTTCCTCACCTCTGCAAGTAGGGGGTGATGTCCATGTCCCATTTTCCAGGCAAACGCTCCTTAGGGAGCCCTCCAGCATGTATCCACTGTAACAGGAATAGGTGATCATGTCCCCATATTGATAATGTACGCCTCGTGCAATAGCGTTTTCTATGTGAGCTGGGGGCCCACATGAGATTTCTATAGGAAGATAAGACCACAATTAGGCCTGTGCCACTAACCCACACTGGGAACACAACCTCATCTTCAAGACCAAATTAATTTAAAGGGCAAAGATAAAAAACGTAAGGGAAATATTTTCACCTACATAATATCTAGAATACTAGGAACTGAAAGCCCAATGTGCTGTTGTTTAGAATGATGAGATGGACAAGGTCAAAGGGTTTTCCCCCCTCTGATTCCAGTGTTGAAGTTGACCTTTTCTTTTTTGTACAAGGGATTGAACCCAGGGATGCTTAACCACTGAACTACATCACCAGCCCTTTTTAAATGTTTTCTTTAGAAACAGGGTCTCACTAAATTGCTTCGGGCCCCACTAAGTTTCTGAGGCTGGCTTTGAACTCACAATCCTCTTGTCTCAGCTTCCTGAGCCACTGGGATTACAGGCATGTGCCATCATACTCAGAAAAGTTGAGCTATTTTAAAGTCAAGAAAGAAGTCTGTAGGAGACCGACATTGAACTTTTATAACTCACCCAAGAGGTGTCTGCAAGAGAATGTTAAAGCGGGATGCTTATCAAATTAGAAAAGGAAAAACAGCAGGATTCTAGTCAGAGTGTTTGTTTCAGAGTGAAGATTATAAATTGCACTGATACATAATCTCATCAGGAATGTTGTGTGTGCAGTGGTGCAACCCTGTCATCCCAGAGACTTGGGAGGCTGAAGCAGGAGGATTGTAAGTATGAGGCCAGCTTCAGCAATTTAGGAAGACCCTCAGCAACCCAGAGAGACTCTGACACAAAATAAAAAGTAGAAAGGGCTGTGGGTATAGCTCAGTGGTAGGTGACTTTGGGTTTAATCCCTGGTACAGCAAACTAACAAACAAACAAACAAGCACATTTCTAGACTTTCTGGCTCACAGATATGCATTTTACGTACTCTCTTTGGGTGATTTTTATGTACACTAAGCTTAAAGCATTGATTCGTAGGGATAAATATCAGAGGTTGGTGAACAGAACGAGGAAGCTTGCTCCTCAGGGGAAGGAAGGATATTTGGTTTTAAGCCAAAGACTCCCTATGTAATAGAAAATGCAAAAGAGCATTGAGGATAACAAACAATAGTAGAAACTGTCTCCTCTCCAAGGCAACCCCTGACCCTTTCAAGAATATTGAGGAATAATTAAGCATGGGTGGAAGGAACATCTGTAACAAGAGCACGTCTCTTCCTTGCCTGAATGGCTGGCTGTCTGGGGAGCCAAGACCAAGGTGAGGATATGTGGGCAGAACGAGGCCACTTAGCCTGCTTTCTTCCAGGCTGGTGGATCTAACCTAGACTAGAGGGTCCATGAGAAACTTCAGCTTACACATACTTAGTTCTTCCCATTCCATTAGGGTTAGATTTTGCAAGTTTTTGGGACCTGAATTCCAGTTAAACATCTAGCCCCACATTTATGTGGAGTAAAAAAATCAACTTTGGAAAGCTGCGGTAAGCTACCAGTCAAAAATTCAGAGGCTTGGGCTATTGGGTATTTATTCCTATCTGGAGATATTGCTAATACAGTATACACCTATTTATTTATTCTTGAAAACAAACCCTTAAGATAGGTATTAGTGGTGCTATTAACAGATGAAAGTCCCAAGATTCTAAGAAGGTAAGGCACAAGGCATAACTTTTTGTGGATAGAATTCGAACTCAGGTTTTCACATGCACATTTCTTATGTCATTAGTTGGGATGCAAGTGCTCTGAGGATGGAGACCATTGTGGGCAAAATATATTCCTATACTGTATAGCCCAGAGCCTTGCATATGGTTCAAACCAGCAGATATTTTTATTGATGGCTATTGAGGGAATAGCAAGGCTAGGAAATGCATATTAAGAGATGTCACTATCATGTTATCACAAGGTAGCAAGAGATACTGCTAGACTGTGGTGGGTAATGCCACATCATGAATATATCAACATGGTGCTAGCCCAGTGTTTTTCAAATTGTGGTTCCTGGACCAATAGCATTGGCAACAACCAGGAATTTATTAGAAATGCAGATTCTCAGGTCTCATCCCAGACCTACTGAATCATAAACTATAGGTGCATCCCCAGCAACCTGTGTTTTAGAAAGCTCTGTAGGTGGTCATGACATAGGCCTAATTTTGAGAACTGGCATGGAACAAGTTTTGTATCCATAAAGCACTTGTGGCTTACTAAAGGATAGTTTGGAGGCAGTGTGAAAAAAATATGTATTTTAAGTTTAATTTCTTGCTTATTTTTAGAAGAACACACTTTGAAAATTTACTCAGTGATTCCTGGTCAGTTAGGTTTTATCTTAATTCTGGAACTTTTTAAAAAAATATTATTTAAAATTTAAAAAAAAATTTAAAACATTCATTCAGGAGATGCTGCCAAGGACAGTACAGAGATCTACAATCAAGTTACAAATAACCTCACAAGGATGGGAAAACGTTCCACGCTAAGGGAACTCATTGGGCTCCATCTGCTGACTTACTTTCACATCTGGCACTTGTTTGTGTCCAAGTCTCGTCAGGGTTGCAGGTTATGATGCCTTGGCCCTGGAGCAAGAACCCTTCCCTGCACTTGATTGACACGTTCTGATCAACATAAAACTCCTTTTCAGAAAGCACAGCATTCTCAGGAATCACAAAAGGGACAGGGCATGGATTTGCTGTTAAAAAGAAAAGAGAATATTTACTGATGTATTCCCTCTTAATTAATTTCTTTAAAAACTGAGTAGAGTCCTATAGAAGATGGGTCATCAGTGATGGTAATATGAGTCTTAAAAAGTGTAAAACTTCAACCATTAAATGCAGACTCCTTTTGAATCCACATGAGAGTATTTGTAAAGAGAAAATCAAAGAAGATCTGAAAACAAGTTACTGAACTTCCTTTTTTTTTTTCTGTGCTGGGGATTGAACTCAGGGGTACTTGACCACTGACCCACATCCCCAGCCCTATTTTTGTATTTTATTTAGAGACAGGGTCTCACTGAGTTGCTTAGCATCTTGCCATTGCTGAGGGTGTCTTTGAACTCACGATTCTCCTGTCTCGGCCTCCCAAAGTGCTGGAATTAACAGGCGTGTGTCACCGTGACCAGCAAGTTATTGAACTTCTCATGTAAGTCCTACCTCATGTAAGGTCCTACAAGTCTAAGATGGCCAATTAAATAGTTGCCAGAAATTATGGTGCACAACCATAATTTAATTTTTTTTTATCAGCACTAGGGAACAAAGTTATACTAAAAATCCAGGGGTGCATCAAATATTCCCCTAATATTTGAAGACTCTTAAGAACACAGAGTACATTCATTACACTATCACTTTGCCTTCTTTCACCCAGTGTCTTTCAGAAGGATGGCACCACAGAGTCATCAGCATTTCTATGTCAGTTGAACATGACTTCAGATGCACACTGTTGTGAGCAGACTATCAGGACTTAGACTGGGGAGTTTGCAAACCTCATTTATAAAGATGGATTCATTCCTATAGGTCTGAAGAAAACACAGGAAACGATGATGGGGCTGGGCTTGCTCAGTGCACGTGTGTAACACACATAGCAACAGTTATTCCAAGCCATTTTGGTCTTTCTAATTTTAAATTGGCACAAAATAAGTCCTGGTTAGTGACATTGCTTCCACAGAACCTAAAAGGCTCAGTTATTACATTATGATTTTTAAATCATAACCAGAGGTCTCTCAACTTATCTCTTACTTATGAATTGTTTTCATTCAAGTGGTTACATCTATCTTCATTTACCATATTTATATCTACTTTATTACATTAACATTACGCTTCAAACCTATTTTCTTTCTTTATCACTTTCCTTTCTCTAATAGAATTCATTATACATTTCTGTCAAACATTTCTTCATGAAGTGCACTTTCTCTTGGTGTCTTGAACTTGTAATCAGACAAGGAATCTGATAAAAGCTAATTCTTAGGATGTTTTAGATAATACCAGCAGATTTTTTAAAAGACCCTATAAAATTTGGTTTAATAATCACAGATTGCTTTCTCTTGTCCAATCTCAGTTATAAGTGGAGTTTCCTCTGTGTTTTAGATGTGCAGGACGCTAATCATGAAGCTGAATCTTGTTAAAACCTCTCCTAAAGTCAACACACACGTTTGCAGAGAGGAACTGGGTGGCTCCAGGTTCCATGTTGAGTGCAGTGTGCCTTAGAGGACCCTTCAAGGCTGTAGCCTCTGTGGCAGGTGTAGGCAATGCTGAGCCCCGCTGTGGTATTTTCCATGTCAGCCTTCCCATTCTGGAACTCAGGCGGGGCTGCACACCTGGTCTCTGAAAGGAAGAAGCAAAGTCTTACATTAACTATTTCTTCACATCCTTTTCCCTTCTTTTTGCTATAGTTCGTTAGAAATACTCAATAATAATATATATAAAATATTGAAGCCTACAAAACAAGATGATATTGACAGAGGAAAAAATAGCACACCTAAGTATTGGAATAATACATGTTCATAATTAAAGATTGCTATTTTGTCTATTTACTCCAGCTGTCTTCACGTGTATAGTTAATGATACTGGGGTAGTGGTGTCTGGAAAAGCAGATGGGTAAAATAAAGGAATCCTCTGTGTTAAGTTGCTACTATGGTCAAGAACTTTCCATATAATATCAAACTTATTTTTTTAAAATACTTTGGAATGTAAGCCCAGATAAATATGCAGGATATATATTTATCAGTTATATTTGAATATCAGATAAATAACAAATATGTTTTAAGTAGAAGTGTATTTCAAATATTGTATTTATATTAAAATTATTTTTAATCTGAATGAAATTTGAGTGTCCTTTCTTTTCTTTTTTAAATCTGGCAGCCTTATTTAACACCAACTCTGAGACTATCTCAACTAATAGTTGAAGAAAAGTGAGTCTTAGAGGGGTTAAATAATTTGGTCAAGGTCATAATACTTGCAAGGAGGGATAAAAGATAAATTTATTGGATAGTAAATATTGAAAGCAGGGAACCATTAGCTTGGGGCAAACAGTATTTTAACATCAACATTAATATTTTATATAGCTTTTAGGGCTATGCAAACTTCATATACTGCTGTGATCACATTATAAAGATTGATTTTGTATCAGTGAGAAATGTTATTACCAGGAATGTGCTATGAGGAACACAGGATCACCCTCTCTAGAATCTTAAAAAAATGGACTTGAGTCTTAATTTTATAATTTCTGTGGAGGTACAGGAGGTGGTTTAGATCAGTTGCCCTTAATTTAAGCTGCACATTATTTTCCCTTAGAGGCTTTTATGTCTAGAATCCTATCCAAGAAAAAATGAATCTGAAGCTCTGTGCAGTGGCAGGGTTTCTGATATTTTTATTAAAAGCTTCCCAAATAATTTTACTGCTAACTCAGAATTAAGGGTCCATGAATTAATACTAGCTGCCTTTAGGTGTCTTTCGTACTGGTGAGTCTTGCATGTACTGTGAACAGGTATCTTAACCTTGGCTATTCTTCAGAATCACTTAGAGATCTTTAAAAGGTATAGATGGTGGGTCCCATCCACAAAGCTTCTAATTTAACTGATTAAAGGTATATACTACTGGGAATTTTCAAAGCTCTCTAGGATATTCCAAAATGATGAAGTCTAAAACCCAGAGGCCAAAGGCAGTGCTTCTCAAACTTTCATATGCATGGGAATCCTTCAGGGATCTTGCTAAAATGCAACTTTTGTTTCAGTAGGATTAGAGTGGGACCTAAGATTCTGAGGTTTGAACAGGATGTCAGGTGCCATTGATATTGCTAGTCTGTGGGCCAAAGTTGAGAAGCACTAGTCTAGGATATCCTACTGACTTCTAAGGGCTTCTCTGAGATCTGATAACAGATACCAACAAATTTGTTAATTTGGTAAATTATATAAGGTTCTTACAGATCAGATGGCTCAGTATGCATACTGAATTGTTTATATTTTATATGCTAGGGGAAAAACCATGCGATGAAATATATCAAAATACTAATAGTTTTTATCCCCTAAGTGGTAGGATTAAAAGCTATTTATTTTTGCTTATTTGTATTACCTAATTTCCTGAAACTAACTTGTATAATGCTGATAATTTAGGAAGAAGAAGAAAAGAAAGTCCCAGGGAATAAGATACATACACAGTTAAGTTAAAGTCCCAGGAAATAAGATACACAGATACATACATAATAAGATACATACACAGTTTTCTATTACTGTCTTGCATTTCTGAGATGAAAACTATGCAAACCATTGTCTTTGCAGTTTGAGCTAAACCTGCTGCAAAATGGCTGCAAAATGGAAACACCTCCATGAAAGTCTTCAGTGCCTGATTCCTTTGCGTTCTGCACCTCCCTCCTCTGCACATATATACATACACTTTTGGATCATGAGCAATTTAGATCAAAATGCCATTATCAGAAATGTCCCAAGTGCCAAATGAATGCTGCGTTTCTGGGACTTGAGATGTTACTCAGTATTTTTAAAAATGTTTTTCTCTATGATCTTTATCCAAGATTTTCAGAACTAAAAGCAGTCATTATTCTCCACTGAATTACTGCCATATAATTTTTCTTAAAAGGCTTATGATTCCCATATACACAAAATTATCTCATTCATCTACCTCTGAAAATATGGTTGGAACTACAGGGAACAAGGATTTACGTTCCTGGAATCCCAGCAACAGCTCAGCCACTGGCTTGACTAGATAGTGGGCAGGCCCCTTCATTTCTCCTAACCCCCACTGACTCATTTGCTAGTCAGAAAGACTGAAGTGGATCACTTAAGAGGCCCTTCCAGCTTGAGAATTTGACAACTCCATCAGGATTATCTAGAGAAAAAATAAAACAATAAAAAAACTTGCCCCTTGCATCGGTTTAAAATGATTATCTCTAAAAATGTTGTTTTTTGGTAGAGGAAGTACATGGGCCATGGATTGGGAAAGAAGTTATGTGAATTAACCTACATGTTACCAAATAAACCTGATTGTTCTCATAAAATGAGTTAATTCAACATCACATAAACTGAGAACATTCATTTATTGGATAGATATCCCAAGAGCACTTAAAGAAAGATGCCTGCATTGGCCAGTATTGCCACCGAGAAGCAACAGCTCCAAAACTACTTCTAATTGTGCCTATTTGGGGGAAAAAATCCACAAAAACATGAATAAACACAATAAATAACTAGCTTCCAAACAACATGTTTGCCATTTCAGAGCCAGTGATCTTGTGTTTTACTCTAATGAATTATCAATCTTCACTTTAGTTTTTGGCCCTTTTATTGGTCTAGTGTCCTTGAACAAAAAGCTCACTAAACATTCTCATACCATTGATGGAGCTGGTTTGAAATTCTTTTAGTTTAAATTACAAAACTGATATATAAAGGAGACAAAGCCACACCATTACCTGGTGTCCTCAGTATCATTTTCAGGAATGTGAAGTGTCATTCAACTTACTTTGGCAAGTTGCTGCTCCTCCACTCCATTGTCTGTTCTCCTGACAGACGCGTTCCCTGTTCCCCTGTGGGTAAATGGAGAGGGGTCACCAACAAGACCAAAACTCTGTAGTAGGAAGATGACAAGGCAATGCAAAACAACCTTAGCTATGAACTTGAATGGTTCAGCATTGGAATGCTAAATAAATAGATCAAATGAATATAGGAAGAGTAGGTTTAGAGTCCAAAAAACTTATTTGTCAAGTTACTTCAAAATTCATCTGTGGAAGACTGATGTAATTAAGGTACAGCCAACTTGGCTTTACCTTCCATTTTAAATGACAGCTAATTATAATCTGTAGCAAAGACTGACAAAGACGGGGTTAGAAAGGCCAAAAAAGTATATTTGCTTAGTATATTGAAAAAACACTTTGAACTGTATGTACCTTTCAATATCTGAGAGGTACAGCAAGGAATATGGGATACCATATTGATATGAGGACAGAATTTTTCAATAGTGTAATTTATCTATTTAACATAATCTTACCCTATTAAAGGATCCATGCATTTAAAATTTTAAATATTCTAGATAAGGTCGTTCTAAAATTTACTTCCCTGCCTTCTGAAATATAACTTTATTGAAAAATTATTTATAATTGTTATCTGAATACATTTTTTCAATATCCTGTAGCCCTTGAGGACTACAAGATAGGTTTTTAGCTCCCTGTAGTTACTAAGCTGAAGTTCTGTTCTTTGATTCCTGAGTATAATTTTTGTGTCTTTTTTGCTTACCCTTTTCTCTATAATATCTTGCTATAATTATTTGTGTTCCTAAGGGTAACTCCTTTTCCATGCATATATTAGTTCCTATTATACTATGGAATAGTAGATAAATAAGCATTTATAATATTATATTTTAAAAAAAGTCTAGATTCTAAGTAATGTTTTAAGGGGTTTGACTCTAAGTCAAGTTTATGAACTTCAGCACATGGATTCAACGACCTTTTTTTCACTGCATAGAGACTTTACATATCATATTATTATGAAACTGTATTCCAGATCAGTAAGGTATCTGAAAAGGAGCTATTCCTTTATTTTGGTTTTTGTCTAAATTGACTCATGTTTCTTATTCTCCTCTTCAAGGGTATTTTTCTTTGAGCTCTTTACGTTTTCTTTATATATATATATATATATATATATATATATTTGGTACTGGAGATTGAACTCAAGGGTACTTGACCACTGAGCCACATCCCAGCCCTATTTTGTGTTTTATTTAGAGACAGGGTCTCATTGAGTTGCTTAGGGTCTCCCTGAGGCTGGCTTTGAACTCACAATTCTCCTATCTCAGCCTCCTGAAGTGCTGGGATTATAAGCGTGCGCCATTGTGCCCGGCTTCTGTTTAATCATTGATAAATCTTCACCTGTAAACGTTCTCATTGGCTTCAGTGGGATAGTTCTATCCTGACTCTCCAAGAAAATAATTATCTATAAATTTAAATGACTCTTAAAAAACATGTTTTCATAATTTTTTAAATTGAAATACTAAGATGTGTTCATTGTTGAAAAGTTGGAAAATAGAAAAAAATAGAAAATTTTTCAGGATACTTCATCTAGAGATAAATATTGCTAACACTTATACTTGTTTATGCACAGGAAAATATACTTTTCTATTTACAAACTTCTTTTTATTAGTGTAGAGGAAATAGATGATAAATCTTTAAAACTAGCTTCCTAGCCAAACAACTTGCTACCTATTTGGGTACTTCCAGAGTAGACTGTACACAAGTAGTTAAGTTTAGCAAATAGTTCATTATTTTTCCAGTGCTATTTTTCTTTGTTCTCTTTCCTGTAATGATTTGAATGATAAATATTCTGTCTGACTAGGTCAATTTTTATTCTATTAAAATGCAAATAAATAATCCATATCTATTGACTTAAAATATCAATTACCAATCTGTTGGCTTCCTCCTTAGTAAATTGCAAAATTTATCATGCATTTCCTTCTTTCTTTTTCTCTCTCTACCCCCTACCTTACCTTGTTTTTAATTAATTAAACTGGAGTTGTAGATTACATTAGCATTACACTTTTTTATTTTTACCTAATGTATTTACTATTTTTGACAATTAGTTTAAATACCTGTATTGAGCCTTAGAATTGTAACACTCACTTATTGGTCATTAGCAGTGATTTTATAATGCAGCCATCCCATTTTTTGAGTTCTTTATTTTGGCATTAGTAATTTTTTCTCTAGCATTTTGCATGCATAGTAACATTTTTGAGATTTAAATGGCTGGAAAAAGTTGTTTGCCTCACTCATAAATCACAACTTATTTACACAGTAGAAGAATTTAATATGATTTATATTCAATGTATGGATTATTTTGTTTGCTTTTGGTAATAATACAAATACTAGGTGTGATGGTAATAACTACTTTATACGGAACTCAGGTAATGAATAAAGGGCAATGCTTGCCACTACCTTTTATCTCCAGGCTGCACAGTAATTTAGCCAAGGTGGTTATGGTATTTCTACTATAAATATGGGGAAATAGAGGCTCAGAGCAGGTTGGTCAGTTCCCTGACATCATTCAGTCAGCAGAACACAGAGCCTATAACGACTTCTAGCAGGATTCAGACACCATTCTTAATCTCTTTCCCAGACATTGACCTTTGGCATCTGTGGTACATGTTTAAAATGCAAAGCCCTTGCACAGCAGGGCAACTATAGTCTTAATGTATTTTATATTTTAAAAATAATTAAGGGAGTTCATTTCAAATATCTTGCTATACAGATTTAGGTAAGTGAGGTAATGGATTTGTTAATCAGCTTGATTTAATCATGCCACATCATATACCATATCATGCCATATCAAAATATCACATCATGCCCTACAAGTGTACATAATTATGATATAGCTATCAATAATGGTATTAGCAATAAATTTCTAAAAATGTAACCCCCAGCTCCCATTTGTTTCAGAGGATCTTGACCTAGGAATATATATTCCTTTTCTTTTTCCAACTTCTCAGATGATTCTTAAGCAGGTGGTAAAGAACTGTACTTTGAGAAACACTGAATGATGTCTTAGAGCAGCTTCTCAACCCTGGCTGCACATTAGACTCATCTGGGGGAAATCAGAAAAAGACTACTGCCCCAGATCCAACCAACAGAGATACTGAATTAATTAATCTTGGGTGAGAATAGAAATTGGCATTTCTAAAAAATGCCATCTAGTGAAAAAATTCTAACAAAAAAAAAACAATAGAAAGAATACATTTCCCTGTAAACACTAGCTGGCTAACCCTTGAATTCAAGGTCTATCTTGTTTCATCTGAATCCCACTCCCTCTCACCTCATTATTTTGAAGCAAATCTCAGATATCATCAAATAATTTAATAGTAATATTTTCAGTTTGAATCTCTAAAAGATAAAGGTTCTTAAAAATTATAAACAATAATATTACTACACTATAAAAAGCAATAATCCATTCCTATTAATAACATGTCCAGTCAATTTCAATGTTTAAATTCCAATTATTGCACAAATGTCTTTTATGTATTTCCTTATTTTTTATAGTTCATTTGAATCAGGACCAGAATAATGTCCACATATCGAGACTAGTTTATATGCCTGGGATGGCTAATTTTCTGTGTCAACTTGACTAGGCCATGCAGTACCCAGATTAAACTCTATCTGTGGTGTCTGTGAAGGTTAGATTAGCATTTGAATCTGTGGGCTCAGTAAAATACATGGCCCTCCCCAGTGTGGGTGGGAGCCATCCAATTCATTGAGGGACTCAAAAGGCAGAAAAAGGAGAAAATCACCCCCTTTTCCTTTTTCCTTGAGATAAGACGTCTCATTTCATCTCATTTTCTGTCCTTAGACTGGGACTTATATTATTGGCTCTCCTGGTTCTCAGACCTTTAGACTTGGGCTGAATTATTCCACCAGTGTTCCTGGGTCTTCAGCCTGCAAACACATCATGGGATACAGCCTCTATAGCTGTGTAAATCAATTCCTCATCATCTCAATCTCAATCTCTCTCTACCCCCAGTGGTTGTGTTTCTCTGGAGAATCCTAGTCAAGTGTCTCTAAGTCTAAATTGACAGGATCTTTCTCCATTTTCTCCTCTCCATAAAAAGCAATAATAATTTTATACCATAAAAGCAATAATCTCTTCCTATTAATAAATTTATTGGTTTCAGATATTGGAAAATGGGATCATTTGCTTTGTAGATGTTCTCACAGATAGAATTGTCCTGGGTTTCCTTCCTATGATATCACTGATACTGTTTGTTGGACTTAGAAGCTTGATAAAATTCAAATTCAGTTCTTTTTTGTCAGGGCTGAGTGGCAAGTCATTTTCATAAATGAGGTTGTGTGTGTGTGTAATCCAGAAGCATGTAATGCTTAGTTGTCTCTTTTATTTTGTGACATCAGCAACTATGAATGATCAAAACTTAGATCCATTAACTTATGGCGGTTGGAAATTCTGGCATCTAAATTCCTTCACTTATTAAATGGAATATTTTTATAAAAGTTAACTTCTGCTCATCTACTTTTTGGTTACTTGTTAGCACTGAAAAGACTGTACTTTCCCTTTAGTTGCATGTTTTCAAAATGGTGTGTTCGTAAGCATTTGCTAATAGTTACTGAGTAATTAATTTTTAGTACCATTATGAATCTCATATCATTCACAACATGTTTGAAGTGCTTCAGTCCATTATTATCCTTATTTCTACTAAAATGGTCTCACGTTGGCCTTGGGGAACTCCATCTCATTGGCTCCAAAGGCCTTTTCAACTTGTAGTCTTAGGTAGGCTCCCTGATATCTCACATGATAACAGTTTCTAAGCAATCTTTTAGATTCCTTACCCCAGACCTGGAATTGGTTCATTTTTCCAAGTAACCAGACATCAATATTTTTAAGAAGTTTCTTAGGGAATCCTAACATGTAGCTTTGAGTAAAAACAATTGTTATTGCACCACTCTCAATTTTGTACACCAGGATGTTTCCTGCCTAACCCCCGCCAATAAGGTAAATTATATACCTCTTCAAATTTAATGAGTTTGTTGTAGGATTTTTTTTTCAAAAATATAATTACTTTCTTAATAAATTATGAAATTAGTTCTTTCACACGGATAAGAAGCAGGTATCAAGACCAGGAAAATACACTAATTGCAATCAAGTATTACATTATCACCTTTCTTACTATTCTTAATTTTTAACCTTTTGAGGAAATTAAACAAGATTCATAGAAGCCTGGTTCCAGCTTTCATGGACCCATCTTATGACATTTCCTTGACTGCCTGGTCAGAAAATAATGGGTCAATACTATACAAATTTAACAGGTCGCTGGCAATGAATACTTCTGCAAAAACCATTTTTAAATTCCACTGTGAAAAATAAAGACGGGGGCTGGGGTTGTAGCTCAGTGGTAGAGCGCTTGCCTTGCGTGCATGAGGCACTGAGTTCGATCCTCAGCACCACATAAAAATAATTAAAGATATTGTGTCCATCTACAACTAAAAAATAATATTTAAAAAAATATTCTTTATAAATAAATAAATAAAGACGGAAAGAAAAATTTCCTGAAAAATCAGATGACAGTCTTGTGTAATGTAAAGCAGGTCTCTTAAACTGCAAGTTTGATGCTAAGATAATGCTTTCAGCAAAATTAATTGTGGTCCTCCCATTAAACCAAACAAGGAGACCTAAGTGCTGCTGATGGGGTTTTAATATTACAACCAAGAGTGGTCTTAAGAATAAAGGTGGTATTTGGTTAGAAGTGCTCTGAGGATTTTTCAGGCCAGATTGTCACATGGGAACATGGCATCTTTATCAAGAACTTACCAATATACATGAACTCATTGTTGGAGAAAATCATGACTAAATCCTCATTGTCACCTCACCATGGTGACAGGTGCACTTCCTTGTTGCAAAGTGTGGTTACCAGCAGGCCAAAACACATGTTTCAATGGTCAGTTGAAGTCATAGTAGGTGTTTGTGGTTGGAAAACTTACTTCCTCTTCCTCTTCTATAGCTTTTATTTTTTTTTTTAAATTCCAGACATTTCGCTTTTAAAAATTCTATGTCCTCTTAACTATTTTTTAAAAAATGTCAGAGGATAAGGCAGCAAAGTATAATAGGCTCTTTTAGGAACAAACTTGGTGAAATAAACTTGGGCTAATACTAAAAATATTTCCAAGTGTATTAGAAAAACAAATTAATTCTAGTTTAACAATTTGTTTGCTTACCTCTAATTCATAGCCAGGTTCACACTGATATGTAATTGTGCTTCTAAAGGTATATTTACTGCCAACCACAAATCCATGTTCTAGACTTTCAGGTTCTTCACAGGAAACTGGGCTGCAGGATTCGTCAGAAAATGGTGGCTCCCAGGAACCGTCAGGCTAAGTAACAAATAAATTTAAGGTGTCTTCAGAAATTAGTACATGAGTGGAGAAGTTTACAAATGTTAGTATGTGGCAGAATAAATGACAGTCAAAAGGACCCAGAGGCTGGGTGTGGTGGAGCATGCCTGTAACCCAGTGGCTGGGGAGGCTGAGACAGGATTGCAAGTTCAAAGCCAGCCTCAGCAACAGCGAGGCGCTAAGCAATTCAATGAGACCCTGTCTCTAAATAAAATACAAAATAGGGCCGGGGATGTGGCTCAGTGGCTGAGTATCCCTGAGTTCAATCCCTGGTACCAAAAAAAAAAAAAAAAAAAAGACCTAGCGTTTGGTCCTACTTGTACTCTTATTATTTGCAGCTCTAAAAAGCACACACTAATTAGCAGATGTTTTTCACCATTATCAGCATTTTTAGTCATTTCTTAAGCAGATAAAATAAACATTTTCTTCTAAATATAATCCATTCAAAAATCAAGAACACCAATCAGTATAATTTCATTATAATGCATGAGGACTAAATGGCTGATATAAATATTCCAACACTTCTAACTAATGTACCTTATATTTCACATGATTCCACATTTTAATTAAAAGTTTATAAGGAATGGCAACTTTCAGGTGGATTGCTCAGAGTTTAAAAAGACAGTTTCCTTTTCTTCATTTCAACATGAATACTTGAAATCATTCTATCATTTACTTTGAAGGAGTCACATAGTAAAAAATTTTTTTCTTTAAATATCCTTTTAAATTTTTTTTTTGGTACTAGAGATTGAACTCAGGGGCACTTGACCACTGAGCCACATCCCCAGCTCTATTTTGTGTTTTATGTAGAGACAGGGTCTCACTGAGTTGCTTAGCGCCTCGCTATTGCTGAGGCTGGCTTTGAACTCACGATGCTCATATCTCAGATTACAGGCATGCGCCACCACGCCCAGCTCTTTTTAATTTTTTTAATCACCATGGAGTTAACATTTTTCAGTCTTGTAGTTGGGTAAGGCACACACAGTTTCTTTTGAAGATAGTTATTCTATTCTTTGCTGACTGTCATACTGTGTGTGTCTAGTGTGTCTATTTTTTTTTTGTTCTTTTGGTTTTATCAGAATAATTCATTAGTCATTCTTTTCTCTAGTGCTTGTGATAACTCTCTTACAGGTTCCATTTCTGACTCATTTTTTCTGTTCCATTCTTTTTTTCTTCTACCTAATTGTATATCAATTCTATACTAGTGGGAGTTTTTTGTTGTTGTTGTTCTTATTGGAGATAATGGTTTGGGGTTTTTTGGGTTTTTTTTTTTTTGATACTGGGGATTGAACCCAGGGGGCTTTACCACTGGGCTACATCCCTGTCCCTTTTTTATTCTTATTTTGAGACAGAGTCTCACAAAGTTGCTGAGGCTGGCTTCAAACTTGTGATCTTCCTGCCTCAGCCTTCTGAGTTGCTGGGATTATAGGCATGTGCCACTGTGCTCAGCAAGTTCTGTAATTCCATAACATGCCTAAATTTCTGGCAGGGGTGGTCTTCCTTCAGTATTAGCTTTTTAAAATTTGTATTGATATGTTCATCTGTTTATTTGTTCTGTGAACTATACAATCATTTCATTGCGCTATAATAAAATATTTCTAGGTACTGATATAATTGTATACAATTTGTGCATTTAAATACTTAGAAAGGGTCTATTTCACCTTTGAGATAAAAAATTAAACCAAAACCCAGTTAGGCAAAGGATGAAGCTCACACTATGTATGGAGAAAGTAATAAAGGTTTTCAAAAATAAAATACTGAATCAGAAAAAAAAAAAGTCACCAATGTTCAGGGTACTCCAGAGACTATCAGGTACCTGGAGGACTACCCAATCATCGACACACCCAACCTGGAGAATATCACTTTGATTTTCTTAGTCACAGAGAAACTCTGCGTGGTTCACACAGTTCTTGCAAAAAAGCCTCCCCTCAAGCTGGGCATGGTGGTGCATGCCTGTAATCTCAGTGACTCCAAAGGCTGAGGCAGGAGGATTGCAAGTTCAAAGCCAGTCTCAGCAACTTATTGAGGCCCCAAGCAACTCAGCAAGACCCTGTCTTAAAACAATAAATAAATAAATAAATAAATAGACTGGGGGGTATGGCTCAGTGGCTAAGCATCCCTGGGTTCAATCTCTGGTACCTCCCAAAAATGTCTCCTCTCAAAAATTTTAGCTATAAATCTAAGAAAGATCTTCTGGAACTAAGCAAAATTTGAGAGCATGGTAACGATGGCAGTCAAATGACCCATTCCCTGTGACGACTCTGCTTTTAGGTATGGCAGCAATCAATCATGAAGTATGCATGACTTATAAATTGAAAATTCAGAAGAGAATAAAATAATTCTTGAGTCCCTGCTATATGTCAGACATGTACTAGAAAGTTTGTTTATATTAAATAATTTGATCTTTTCAATTACTATAGATTTACAAAGAAAACAAGCTGGAGAAATATAAGGTCACAGAACCTATAAATGTTTGAGATGGAGATCAACCAAAGATATACTTAATGTGCAAGTCATGTCTACCCCAAGTCACAGTCCCTCCCTTCCCTTACATCCCACCCTACCCCAACTCCAGCAGAAGAGGAGTGAATTAATGGCTCGTCTGACTTTTCTTCCCTAATACACATTACAGAATCTAGGAGAAGGGGATGTGCTAGGGAAGTCTGCTATTAGTGGTGCTGATTCCCATTTTTAAACTAAGGAATTACTGAAGTCAGATATAATGATAAAATATCTGTAACAAAGATATTCATGACAAACTCACCACAATCTTTATGTTCAAAAGAGTGTCTATGTGGGCTGGGGTTGTGGCTCAGTGGTAGAGTGCTCGCCTGGCAGTGGTAGAGTCCTCACCTGGCACATGTGAGGCACTGGGTTTTGTCCTCAACACCATATAAAAATAAATAAACAAAATAAAGGTGTTGTGTCCACCTACAACTAAAAACAAATATTAAAAAAAGAGTGTCTATGGATACAAACCAGCCACAATCTTTGAAAAGATCATCGTTTGCAGAAGCAAACTCCTGCATAATTTCCTCCCTTTGTCTGGCTTCTCAAAACCACCATACAAGATATGCATTGTACACTTTTGTTTTCAAATAAGGAAACTGAAGATCAGAAATTTTAAGGAACTTTCTTAAAGTCAAACAAATCATAAGTAGCAGAGGCTGGATTCGATTCCAGTTTTCTCTCTGCTTCTATAAACTTTGGGCTTCCTACTGAAACTGAAAACATATTTGGCATGACCTCAGCTCCTTTTTACAAGACACTCTTTTGAGAAAAAATAAATCCCAAGCCCCAAACCCCAAACCTGCAAATCAAAACTAAAGCCATTTATGGTTAACTTGTCACAAATGTCCTGATGCAGATATTTTAACACTTTACCTAACTTTAGCACTTTATAAGTTTCAAAATGAGAATATTGAGAGGAAAGCTATATTATTTTATTTTATTTTTTTTACAAAGAAACTTCTTAAATCCTTTGATGTGAATGAAAACTTGAGGCATCTTTTCTTCTCAGGACAGGAAGCTGCATATTTAATGGCATATATATAGGTAGGAATTTGACTTACATGTTCCAATTATGATAGTCTTACCTGACATGTCGATATGTTAGCTCCCTGGTAGGAATACCCTTCTGCACAGGACACAGAAACTTGCTTATTAACACTGAACTCTTCTCCATGAACAAGTATGCGTGTTGTGTTGGAAGGCAGAGGACATTGTTTAGGAATGCAGGAGACTGTCTCTGGGAACCAATGACCATCTTCCTGACAGGTGAATATATCTATATCTGCATCCATTGTATAACCTTCCAGACATCTGCAATGGAAATGCATAAATGAGTGTCTTAAAAAAAACACAATATAGTTTATGACCTATTTTTGAATTTAAGAAGCGGTGATAAGGCTCAGTAGACATTTTATGTGCTACATCAAAATTGATTCAAATGTCAGGTGGATGGCATTTCCATGAAAAAAAATTAATATAGCATTGATAATCAGATTAATCCTTAGCTATGCACATTTAAGATTAGCTAATGCTAAAGTTTCTTAAAATGTTGTTGATGTTCTTTTTCTTCACTGTGAATAATAGCATTATTAAATTCATTTTTATTCTAAAAACAGCTAACAGTTCAAGAAATTATAGACAAAAGTTTAAATAGACTCATCTACTGGTAAGAGTATAACATAATTAATACTTATTGAGCATCTACTTTGTGCTAAGCACTGTTCTAGGCTCTACATAGGCTATTTCTTTCAATCCTGATTATTAAGTATCATCATGTAACTGCAGTATTAGTGTTCGAGCTCAGCTCAGCCTGGCTCTCATATGCTCTATGATTTTTAAAACTAGTATTTACTTATGCAACAAGTGTTTACATAGCCCTTGGTAAATTCTGGCCACTGTATTAAATACTGTACAATAGCAACTCAAATTCTGATGTTACCCTTAGGAGTAGTGCTTTGATTATCTTTATTATCTTTATTCCCATTTTGCAGATGATGAAATTTATACCAGAGAGATCAAGTGCATTCCTCAAATCCACACGTTGATGGAATGACAGAGCTGATTTTCTACCTCCTATGAAGGCATTGTAGCTCAATAGTAAATCTGTGGCCTCTAGAGGGACTTTGGCTCTACAGTCCATACTTTTACCATGATTCTCGACTACCTTTTAGATTAAACAACTTAATTCATTAACATTTATTCCTAGATAACATTCTAAAATTTCACAACTTGCCAGGATAGTTACGTGTCAGAGGCTTTATAAACACATAGTATGATCTGATTATCAGATACTAAGTAAAGATCTGAAAGATGATGTAATCAACATACAACAGGGAACAAAAAGCAGGGAGGTCTTGAGAAGCAGGTGGCATTGTGGCTTTTCAAGATACCTGACTCACTAACATCCAAATGGAAACTTTAAAATGTAATTACAAAGCAAGGAATAATAGTTTTTTTTTTTTTTTTTTTTTGCTCAGTGGATGATCCACTACTCCTCAGCATCATTATCATTTCAGCCCTCTCTTGGAGTACTGATTGCTGCATTTATGAAGGTGGAGCTGACATCCTCCACAGAATGCTCAAGAAGAGTTGCTGAATTATTTGTCAAATCCAACACAAGAATACAGGAAGGATAATCCATAATTCATTCAGAGATGTAAATAAAATTTAAATTATTTTAAAGGCTCTCAATATCTTTGAACATCTTAGTTATTTGTCCCTCAATTTAATTCACAAATGAATTTCACATTTTATTGTATTTTATTTTAATAATACATTTTAGATGGGGAAATTTCCATCAAAATCAAGGTTTGGGTATTAAGTGCTTGGTTTATTTAGATAACATAGCTTAGAAATCCCTTTTAGATTATCACCTTTATTTCTGTTGGTCAATGCAAGTATGTACTTTTTCGCCTGAATTTGCTTTATTTTCTCTAAAGTTTGTATGTATAAATGTAAACATCAAGTTACAAACATAAGGAAATTTACTATCATGATGTTTAAAACAGAACCTCACAATTCAAAAGCTATTCAAGATAGCTAAACGATCTTGTTGTTTCAAGACAGTCATGATAATTATATTAGAAATCAGTCAGAAAAAACATAAATTTACTTTTACAGTCAATATATTTCTGTAAAATTATATGTAGGATAAAATTATATGTAGGATAACAGTTTTGATTAGTGGGGAACAGTCCAGAGGTGGTGATCTCTTCCTACCTAGATAAATTTTGACCTATCACTTTTCATTTTACAATCCTCCTGCCTGCACCCCTTGGAGCTCTAGAGTCATGGTCTTACCTGAGTTTCACTTTGCTTCCATAGGTGTGTTCGTCTCCCATAGCCACTGCATTGATGACAGATGGTGGGGGTCCACAGGACAGGGGCTCACAGACAGGATAAGGCTGGCTCCATGTCCCTATCTCTGTACAGACAAGATCTGAATTGCCTCGTATGACATAGCCAGATTTGCAGCTGTAAGTTATCACATTTTCCTCCAAAGAGCTGCTCTCCCTGATGAATGAATTTGGTATGGTTGGGAGAGGACCACAAGAAGTATGTTCGCACTGTGGAAAGTCAGAACTCCACTGACCGTTGGCTTCACAGATGATTTCAGAAAGTCCCTGGAGCTTGAAGCCTTTGAAGCACTGAATGTGGGCTGCCTTTCCACAACCAAAATCAGTCCCATTGACAGTTCCACATTGAATTATTGGTGTGGAACACCTGCAAGGTAGGCAGGAAGGTGGGCTGCCACTCCAGGCACCATTGGAGAGACATCTTCTTGAAGGACTTCCATGGAGTTTATAACCTGTAAAACACTGGTACTGTATATGCCCTCCATGATAAAAAGAAAAACCATTCGGAAAGCCATGGGCAAGATCTTCTGGAGGTCCACAGTTGACTGGTTTACAGTGAGGAACCTCTGCATCCCAGTTACCATCTGACTGACAGGTGAGTTTTGGAGCACCGTGCAACACATAGCCTTCCTGACAGTGGAACATCACTTCCTTCTTGAAGCCATAGTCCTGGCCATCCATCACCCCATTTGCCACCTGTGGTGGGGTGGCACACCTGACAGGTATGCAGTTGGGAGTGGCTCCACTCCAACTTCCATTAGCAAGACAAATACGACTCCTTGTTCCCTCAAGCAAGAACCCTTCATTGCAAGTGTACTCAACCTTCTTTTGAAATGTATAGTCGTTGCCTTTCACCTGGCCATGGGCTGAGACTGGTGGTGAGCCACAATCCACAGGAATGCAAATTGGCTCATGCCCATCCCAGTTTTTGTTTTCCTGACATGTTCTCCTCTCAGTGCCATTCAACACATACCCAGGGTCACACTCATAGTATACAACGCTCAAGTATGTGTAGATGTTTCCTTTGATGGATCCATTCATGACTGGATTCGGCTTTTTGCATGAAATGGCTTCACAGTGTGGGGAAGCACCACTCCACCTCCTATTCTGCAGACAAAGTCTTAAGTCAGAGCCTACTAGAATGTGCCCGGGTTTGCAGCTATACTGCACAGCACTTCCCATAGTAGTCTCAGTAAAATGCAAGAGGCCATTTTCAGGAACAACAGGCAAGTCACATTCAATGGAAATGCAGGAAGGCGCACTGCCATTCCAAGTTCCATCTTCCTGGCAGATCAACGTGGGATTCCCCAAAAGCTCGTATCCTGGGTTACAGGTATAGGATACCATAGTGCCATACAGAAAGTTGGATAAATGTGTATCAGGAGACTCCTTTGTACTTTCCCAGGTTTTAGCCACTTCTCCCAAATGATGAGGAGGGTGGGGAGTCAGATATGGGATTTCCATCATGTCATCTTCTTGATCAAAATATCCCTGGTCATCTTTGACTTTAGTACATTCTCCAAAATCTATGTGAGGAGGGAGACCACAGTCTATAGGTATACATGTGGGGATGGAGCTTGACCATCCTGACTCTTTACAGGTCTGCATGGCGTGACCAGCCACCTGAAACCCAGGGAAGCAGCTGTAGATAATCATGGCACCAAAGCTGTAATCTGCACCTTCTACAAAACCATTTTCAATGGGTTGTGGGGGATCGCAGTGAATAGCATTGCAAGATGGGGCATGTACATCCCAATCGCCTGTCTCTAAACAGGTCAAGTCTTTGGGACCTTCAAGCTGGAAGCCTTGGTCACAAGAGTATGTAACGGTCTGTCCATAGTGAAGGTTCGTATAGGAGAACTTTCCATTGGAAATCTCATTGGGCTTTGGGCACTCAATGGGTCTACAGGTTGGTTTTCCTCCAAGCCAGTGACCATTTTCTCCACAAAGGGTGGTGGTATTTCCTACCAACTCAAAGCCTGGCTTGCAGGTATAGAGAGCTGTGCTGAGATAGGCAAGCCCTTGCACATCAATGATGCCATTGAGGAGTTCCTCAGGTTGGGGACACTCTACTGGAACACATTCTGGCAGTGGAGAGCTCCAGGTGCCATCAGCCTGGCAGACAGTGGTAGGATCTCCTTTTAGGAAAAACCCATCCACACAAGAATACTTAACAGTACTTCCAAAATGAAGAGCAGAAGAAGGAGCAGGGACACCAAAAGAAATTAGGGGAGGTGGACGGCAGAGAACCATCTTACACACGGGAAACGAATCATTCCATTGCTGGGATGGCAAGCACTTCAGGACAGAGGGACCTTGTAGGGCATGCCCTTCTTTACAGGAAAATGTCACCACTCCTACCTCAGAAGTCAGCTCCTTCAGTACGAGCTGGTTTTCCAAGAGGGGTGGGTCTGCACACTTGGCAGGCACACACTTGGGGTTCGGCTTCTTACTCCATTTGCCAGATTTCTGGCAGGTCCAGGAGTTGTCACCAACAAGCTCATAACCTTCATTACAGAAAAACTGAACCTTGGACCCTACTTCAAAGTTTTCTCCTTTCATGAAGCCATTCTGGATTGGGGGAGGTTTTCCACAGTTGAGAGGGATGCAGGACAGAGGGGATTCACTGTGCCAGTGGCGATTGGCTTGGCAGACAAACGCAGGACTTCCAACGGATTTGTAGCCTGGGTTACACTGGTACCTCACTTCACTCTCGAAGATCCTGCCAGTTGTGTGCTGAATAACAGGGAGAAAGCGAGTGAGTACAATTTATATGACAGACAAAATAATTGACTAAATGCTTTAACAGTAAAAAAAAACAACCAACCAAACAACAACAACAAAAAAACTAATTTAGAAGGCCTAGATGCAAATGCATTCATTAGGACTTAATAAAGATTTGCATTTTTGAACAGCAGGTCCACTTTATTTTTTTACTAACTGGAAATATAGAAGTGAAACGGAGATCAAATTAAATGATACTTACTGCAAAAATATTTACCATATGAATTAAATATCAATGTACTCTATGTTGATTGGTATATTGATAGGGTGACACTGAAAAATTATAGATTGCTTGGTAAATTTAAAAAAATCTTGATAACAAAGAAATGCTACAGTTTTGGTGTTTTAACACACAAATGCATTTGTTAATGTTACATAATAATACAAATAAAATATTTTTATGCATACATCTTAAAAATATTGTTTTCTTCATAACATACTTTTAAAAATTGCTACTGTAACAAAGCATTAAAAATATGATGAACTTTCTATCTTTTAGCCATTTGTTTTTTAAATGGTGCTGAGGATTGAACCCAGGGCTTCACACGTGCTAGGCAAGTGCTCTACCACAGAGGGATATCCCCAGGCTCCTTCCATCTTAAAAACAAATGTGAGTAAGTATATAATATAATAATGGATCTTTTTAGGCAGATGAACTAATAAACATATAATTATGTTTATTAGTTATTATGATTATGATGTTATGTTTCTTTGTTAGTGGTAATAATAAATAAAAATAAAAAAGTAAATTACACCTCCTGTGCTGAAGTGAACTTAGCAGTATTTGGAGTTATGGTTTTGCTTGAGGGCCCCACATACATGGAAGCACCACACTATCAAAGACCTAATCTGTACTGTTCAGTGCTATATCTCCAGTGCTCATGAGTATACCAGGCAGCTAGCAGGAGCTCTGGAAATATTTTTTAAGTAAATAAATTAAGAAAAATTTCTTACATATTCTCTATACCCTCTTCCATTGGACAGTTGATAAATCTAAGCAAAAGTCTTAACTAAAAAGTCTTTTACTGTTTTTTTGAATATAAAGGAAAAAAGGCAATATGTATGTTTGGGCCTTAAACATGTGTTTAGATTGTAGTATTGTTTATTTTAAATGCCCTTGATTTGGGGAAATGGGTTCTTATTCCTACTTTCTTGTGTCTTACTGAGAAGACACATAATTTTCCCCACATATTTTATTGATGCATTATAGTTGTATACAGTGGTGGGATTTGTTGTTACATATTTATACATGCACACAATATACAATATAATTTGGCCAATACCCCTCCCCAGCACTTCCCTCTCACTCCTCTTATCTCACCTCCTGGCCCTTCCTCTATTCTAGTGATCTTTTGATTTTCATGATATTCCTGCCAAGACCCATATTGCTTTGGAATTAGGACAGGTTTGGGTCAGACTTAACTTTGTCCACCATGGTAAGATTATGTTTAGATCCATTAAAAGAATAATTAAAAAACGGCATCTTCGTTGGTTTATCTCATCTTTGGTCTAAAAATAAGAACTGTTAATAAATTTCTTTAGGTTCCATTCAGATCTTGGTTTCTTAAAATAAAGTACATATCCATTTTGAAGTAATTTGTATAAAGCAAAATAGTATTTTATTAAAATTGGTTTACTCTAATTTCATATTTTGTACTAAGATATTGCCATGAAGTGCTTAGAACACCTATATACTAATAAAATATAAAAAGCTGTATGTCAAAAGGACTCAGAATCAGGGGCTGGGGATATAGCTCAGTTGGTAGAGTGCTTGCCTTGCATGCACACACACACACAAAAGAACTCAGAATCACCTTGATTATATTTTATTGAATATTCACCACCAATAACAATAATCTGCTCACTGGCCTTGCTTCTGAATACCAAGGTTAGCCACAGCAGGCTGGCCTTGGAAATGAGGAAGCATGGACCCTGGCTAATCAGTCTCTTACCTCCAGAAAGCCATTCTCAATCCTAGGCGGCTCACTGCAAGATACAGGATGGCAAGTGGGAATGGGGCTACTCCACTGCCCTGTGGCTTCACAGGTGCTCTTCTTCTCCCCTTTGATGTAGAACCCCCTGTTGCAGCTATAAGCCACCATGGCCCCAAAACTGTAGTTGGATCCACTCGCATAGCCATTCATGATGCTTGGCGGTTCTCCACATCGCACAGGGATGCACTGGATGGACATGGGGGAAGGGGTCCACTGCCCACCTCTCATACATTCGATTTTTGCTGAAGTGTTCAGCACAAAGCCTTCCATGCACTTGAAGCTCACAACTGAGCCCGCCGCAAATTTTTCTTTGTTCAAAGATTCCAAGATGCCATAGGAAACGGATGGAGGTTTTTCACAGAAATGAGCTATGCAGCGGGGCATGGCCTGACCCTCCGGGGGAACCCACTTGCCCTGGGCGTTGCAGAGGAGCTTGGAATTGTCCGCCAGGCTGTAACCGTCTGAGCAGTAGTAGAATGCGATGTCTCCGAAGAGCCGATGGCCGGTCTCTGGAGAGGCATGGTCCACGTTGGGGGGCTCGTCACAAGAGACAGCCAGACACTGTTGGTTACTTCCGCTCCACTTTCCACTGGCCAGGCATTCAATGGTATCGGGCCCAGCAAGGGTATACCTACGAGATTGAAGGAAAAGAAACATTATTTGAGAAAAAAAGCATTTGCATCTGTTTTCAAATCTTTTCAGCAGTGACTTTACTGTTATTCTTTGTTGTTTAGTATTTTAACCAAAATTATAGTTACTGTTTGAATATTGAGCTTATTGATCAAATGACTTTCATTTGAGATATATAAATGCATCCTGATGTTAATATTGTTTATTCAGAAAGAGAAATGGATTTAAGGTTTTTTCTATTTAAGGAACTCTAATAATTGTTACACATGTTTAAAATAAAAGCAAGGCATAAGCTATGGTCCTATTTGACACTATTTAAAATGGGAACTCCATCTGTCTTTAAGATGGCTTTAGTCTGTTACTAGCATTTGTCTTTGAGACAAGCTTCATATTAAGCTTAGAAGAGCTCATAATTATATATTCAGTGAACTTTAAAACAGTGATTATAATTTCAGTCTCTAATGACTCTAAAACTTTTACCTATGTGATTAGAATTAAAAGTTATGTTTGCATATGGCTTTGCTATTCAATCAGAATGAAAAATTTTGCTTAATAGTTCTGACTTTCTTTATGCATAAGGCATGATGACATATACCTATATCTGATGGTAGATTGATGATGTACAAAAGCCTTAAATTATTCTCAAGTGCTATCTCAATGAAGCAGAACAAGATATTAGGATATGCAGTATTACTGCTATTATATTTGAAGTCATTTTTATTTTCATGATCATTTTTATTGAAGAGAAAGATGACAGAGTTTGTAAAGAATATCTAATATGTGATCAGTCTGTCATTTTGATAATACTAAATAGTAAGGGGACTAAAATAACTGGGTACTTAATAGTTTAGACAAATTGATTGGTACATTTTACAGATGAGCAAATGGTGCTTCAGATAGGCTCAGTAACCTCCCAGGTGACTCGGTAACCTCAGTCATGCAGCTGAAAGCAGCAGAATTGGGATCTGAATTTAGTTTATCAGATTCTAACACTTCTAACAGTTTCCACAATATTGATCTTTTTTCAAAACAAAGTAGGTAATATCATAATTTGTGGGTGTCCAGTGGAAACTCTACTGGAGTGTCAGTAGCACAAATTTATTTGACTCACCAGTCAGCAAAGATTCTTAGGTCATTAGTTACCAGAAAGTTATCTTGAGATCCCTTTTAATTTTATGAAGGATTGGCTCTTGTACAGAGATTGGAATTCTTTTATCCTAGCAGGTGATTATTTATGAAATCTATAGGAGATATAGATCAAGGGAAAAATGATAGAGCATCTGTAGAGATATGTGCATCCATCCTACTCATTATCTTAGGTCATGCAATGGATAGAAGTAGTCTATACATGAATATTCATAGATGTGCCCAACAACTGAGTGAGGTCTCCAGTTAGGACCTGCTGCAGTTTGAGTAAGATCAGTTCTTTGTATAAGGATCCAAATAAGCTCAATTCTTTGTATAAGGATCTGAACTTAACAAATATTTAGATGGCTCCTATATTAGAAGATGCAGGAAGGAATACACATAACATGCTAAGAACATACTTTTATCATGGAAAAATCCATCATCCCTAGTCTGGGTGTACAGATTCTACTGATCCTGTGTAGGCTGTGCTCTGAGTGGAAGTCCCATTGGCTGAAGATCCTGATATTTTATAGCACAATTTGCATCATTTGTACACTTTGAAATTTGATCCTTATGTTCATGGATCCTCTGATGTTGCCAGCATGTTTCATTGGCTGAAGTTCACAGACATAACCTCAGACATCCTTGATTTCTAAGAATCCATTGTGTCATCTATAAAACTCTTCCTTTATTTCATGAGGCCAGCTGGTTTGAGAAAGGAACATCTACCTCCAGAACCACCTTTATTCCACAGAGTCTCTGGAGAGCACAGGAATTGTGTTTTATAATTTGGCAGCACTTGGCTAGGCCTCGGACCCCCTGATCTGAAAAATATCCACCAACTACTTTTCACTGGTGGAAAATCACAACCACACTGTTCTATCATTAAATGGAAGATTACCATTAAATACATATTTCTTTGAATAAATGAATTTAAAGAATGCATGCTCAACACTATCCATAATTTCTTAGAAACTACAATATCCTTAAGTCTAACCTACAATCTTGAATTTTCTTTACAACTCTCAGCCAACACTTAGCTCCTTATTAAATACCTTTGAAGGGCCTGTCATGTGCCAGAGTCACTTCCTTAGTGCACAGATGTGAAGCCAATGCATCTACTTTCTTGCACCTCCGCCCCCCACCCCACAATTACTTGGGGCACCACAGGCCCCCTCATGCCTGCAGTGTTCAGTGATGGATTCTGTTTGATGAATGGGAAGGGGCGAGAAGGGCTCATGGCTGAAATGGCTCTTGAGGGGAGTCACGAGAGAGGAGTGGAAGAGGAGTCGTGCAGGGCAGAAGAGTGGCAGGAGCAAAGAAATGGGAATGGGACACTGCTGGGACACACCAGTAACTTACCAATCAGAGTGGCATATGAGTACTAGGAATCGGGGAGGGACTGTGAGAGCTAGAAAGGAGTGTTTTCTGACAAGGTTGCTCTGATGTTTGGTGGATGAGGATGTGCAGCCATAGATTATCTGTGGGCGTTGTAAGGGATACATATTTGATCTCTGCCCCCATTCCTGATGCAGATCTCCAAAAGCCTTTGTGACGTCCTGAGTGATCAGGGTGCCCGTGCTTAGGATAACTAGATAGTGTGCTCAGCAAAAATGAGGACAGAGGTTTACAAATATGCATTCTAAAATACACCATTCAGCCCTTTAAGGTGATAAAGGAGGATGTATTTTCTAAATGGCACAAAAAGAGAAATTAATTATTAGCTAGTGCCTAATAGCACTGGCATTGGTCTCTGATCAAATTGCTGCACTGTTTAATTGTATTAGAAGTTTGAAGGTGTGTTGAGATTTACAGGGGAACTATTTCACCCACTTATTAAAGAATTCTTAGAGAAATGAGAAGGGAGCTCAGTAGAGTAGAGGAAAGGGGGAGGGAGGAGGAGAAGGAAAGGAAAAATGTTGAGGAGGGATATTGGCCAAATTATATTGCTATGTCATGTACATGTAAAAATATGTAACAACAAATCCCACCATTGTGCATAATGATAATGCACTAATAAAAATATGGAACACTAATATTTAGAGAATGGTAGAGTTGTATACAGTTGATGAGATTTGCCCATAAATGCTGGCTTCCAAAGCAAGAACAATTGGAACTGATGCAAATCTAAAATGAAGATTTAATTAAATTCTGTTCAACAGAATAGTGATCCAAATTCTGTTCAATAGGATATAACAGAATACATTTGTGCTCTCATTCAAGAGTCATTAAGGATACTCTGGCAGCCTTTTATTAAAAATCAGGTCATACATATTTTTGAATAAACTGTTTTATTCCTTAAGTCCAAGGAAAAACAGCCCATCAAGATCGCACTGGTGCCTTAGAAGGCATATTTGACGATGAGCTGCCTGGGATACATGTTCATGTTTCTGGAGTGATAACCCAAAATCCTTTGAAAATGGGCACAGTAGCAAACAATTTCCAGTGATTTAATTCACAGGCCGAGTGCAGGCTGACTAATGGGCATGTGCTTGGGAAGCTTTATGAGCGAGCTCCAGAGTGGGGTATTAGCTCTTCTAAAGGAAAAGAACAGCCCATTAAATAGCTGCAGTTAATAGGACCAATAAGAAGCATGAATGTGCATCAGTAATTAATCTTGTTTCAATTAATAACAATGATCAAAGCTTCTATCTGACCATATCTAATAATGGCATTTAGCAGTTTATGGTTGCAAAGAATCAAAAGGGGAAAATTTGATTAGGTTTTCAGGAAATCAATAGCCCTTCCACCCTCTGAGTTTCACACCCAGGAGTATAAACCTAAGGACAAGAAGGGAAATGAGAAACAAATGACCACTTATACATTTGTGCAAACAATTGGAAACCTCCTGGGTTTTGCATAGAAAGCTTCAAGAAGCTAAATATTTTGATAAAAGATGCATTTTGGAGGCCAAGTTTAGGGAAGGATGTAGAAACAAAGCTTCTTGCTTCCTTTTTTTTTTTTTTTTCCTGGCATTTATCATCCTACACTGGTCTCTAAAATCTCTGCCTTTTTATCCTCAGCTTGAGAGTGGACTTTGCTCCTGTAATTCAAGGAAAGATGGATGCAAAGCACAACACAAGTATAAAAGGAATAAAACCCACTGAGATAGCCCCAAGAATGTGCGTGTGTAACATGCAGTAAACAGGCCTGGGTTGTTTACAGGCTGTAGGGGGCAGAGAATGCAGAATTGAGACTGGAGAGGGTAATAACCTAGGGGTTAGTTCTTCTAATAAAGTCAACAGCACCTAAGGAGAGAGCAAGACAGGCCACAGTCTACAAAAGCCATGGCTTGATCACAGTGATGCTGTCTCTGAATAGAATAAGACACAGAGCGTGTTGGCCTATGCCAATCAAACCTTTCGGGAAGAAATAGAAAAGGAGTAAAAAGAGAGAAGATGACCACCGACTCCTAGTTGGGATGTAATATAGTCTGAACACTCTCCTTATTCAATACTTGATAAAATATAACAGACACTATTTTCAATGCATAGCTGAGCTGACCAGAAAGGAAATCTTCATGTTCCAGATATGAGGAAGAAATTAAAACCAGAAAAGTAAGCCTATGAATGAATGCCATGGCTGACCCTAGATTAGATGAGGAAAGGAAGTGGAGTTGAAGGAGAGAGTCACAGCTCAGCCTCTGGCATAAATCTACATTCTAGAAGGAGATGCAGAAAGGATGAACTATCAAGATCCCACCATAGACCCAGCTCTGTATTTTCAGGGGCCTGGCATGGAAAAACAAAGTTCCTTTGAAGGTGTAAATCTGCAAGTCTGCACCTCGTGTGGATTTGAGGTCAGAATTTATAGCACTCACTTGGTACAGAAAACCTTCGAATGGATAAATTAATGTAAAATTAGGTTGGCAATACTCTTGGGGTACCTGATAGAAAAAATTATGCACATAGATTGGCATATGTTGAACAAGCCCTGTATACTATAAGGATACAATCTTAAATTACAAACATATGCAAGCATGTCTTCTATAAACTGTAATGCTAGCACACTAATAAATGAGATAATATAACAAAATGCTCTAAAATCTTTTTAAAAAGTTAGGCATGGTGACACATGCCTGTAATTCCAGTGACTCATAAGGCTGAGGCAGTGACACATGCCTGTAATTCTAGTGACTCATAAGGCTGAGGCAGGAGGATCACAAATTTGAGGCCAGCGTGGGCAACTTAGAGAATTACTATCTCAAAATAAAAAATAAAAAGGTCTGAGAATGTAACTCAGTGGTAAAGCACCCTTGGGTTCAATCCTCAGTAATTCAAATGAGAAAAAGAAAACAATTAAAATTATAGTATGAAGTATGTTTACAAAGATAAAAGACTCAAAATTCAATTGAAAGAGAAAATACTATAAAAAAGAGAAATACCAGCTGGGTGCAGTGGCACATGCCTATACTCCCAGCAATTTGGGAGCCTGAGACAGGAGAATCTTGAGTTCAAAGCCAGCCTCAGCGATGGCAAGGTGCTAAGCAACTCAGTGCGACTCCATCTCTAAATAAAATACAAAATAGGACTAAAGATGTGGCCCCGTGGTTGAGGTGGAGTACCTCTGACAATCCCCAGTACCAAAAAAAAAAAAAAAAAAAAAAGAGAGAGAGAGAGAGAAAGAGAAATACCAGAACAACCTGGCTTGACGTGTGGAGGTGGAAGAGGAGACCCATCGCACTGCGACCCCCAGTCTACCAATACATGGCTGTCCCGGCCTGCTTCCATCTAGAGACAACAGCCAGGACCTGGAAGACCATCACCAAGGTCTCTGCAGGACTGGTTACACCAGAGGTGAGGTATTGGTAAACTGCAGGGACACTACAAGATTATAGGATAGAAACTGTAATACCTCAGATTGGCACTGAGACAGGAGGAGAGGAAGACACATGAACATGAGAAAGCAAGGGAAGAAAATGCCCCAAACAAACCAAGATGCTACAATAATAGAATCCATTGACAGCACAGTAGATGAAATGTCAGAGAAGGAGTTCAGAATGTACATAATAAAAATGATCTGTGAAGCACACAATAATATAAGAGAGCAATTACAGGCAAAAATTGATGAATCCAACAAAGAGATCAGAGAGCAAATACAGGGAGATTACTTCAAGAAAGAGATAGAGACTCTGGAAAAAAAATAGAAATCCTTGAAATGAAGGAAACAATAAGCCAAATAAAAAATTCAATAGAAAGCATCATCAACAGACTAGATCACTTGGAAGACAGAACCCCAAGCAATGAAGACAAAATAAAGTTGACCACAAAATGAAGATAGTAAGAAACCATAAACAGAATGTCCAAGAATTATGGGATAACATGAAAAGATAAAATCTAAGAATTATTGGGATAGAGGAAGGCACAGAGAGAAAAACCAAAGGAATGCACAATCTCTTCAATGAAATAACATCAGAAAATTTCCCAAACATGAAGAATGAATTGGAAAATCAAATACAAGAGGCTTACAGGACACCAAATGTACACAACTACAACAGATTCACACCAAGGCACATTATAATGAAAATGCCTACCATACACAATAAGGATAGAATTTTAAAAGCTGCAAGAGAGAAGTTTCAGATTACATACAGGGGAAAACCAATTCAGATCTCAGCAGATTTCTCAACCAAGACCCTCAAAGCCAGGAGATCCTGGAACAACATATACCAAGTGGATGCTGATCAATAGTGGGGGAGGGGACATGGGAAGAATGAAGAAACTTTGGTCAAAGGAAGTGGAGAGGAGGGGACATGGTGGCAGGAAAGACGGTGGAATGAGATGGACAACAATGCCCTCAGTACATGTATGACTGCACATATGGTGTGACTCTATATTGTGTACAACCAGGGAAATGAAAATTTGTGCTTCATTTGTGTACAATGAATCAAAATGCATTCTGTTGTCATGTTTATCTAATTAGAATAAATAAATTAAAAAAAGAGAAATACCTAAAAAATCAACGAATAGAAATTCTAGAAATAAGTACATAGGGAAAAAAATTGTAAATGAATGGACATATTCAAAAGCAGACTATACAGAGTAGAAAGAAAAATCAGTGAACTGAAAGATATATATAAGGAAATTACCCAAATGTAATACAAATTGATGAAAAGAAAATATGTCAGGTTAATAACCATGAAAAATAGAAAGAAGTGGGTAATTTATACATCACTCATTTCTATAAGGAACTACTTTGTAGCAGTGCATATCAGTTGACATACTTGTACCAACAGGGATAAATGTAAAAAAGATAACGTTAGGTGAAAGATAAAAATTTAAAGGATCAAATATGAAGCAACACATACAAAACTTGTAAATCCACAGAATATTTGTTTATGGGGATATATGTATGTGATAAAGATAAAATGCACACGTTTCTTTGAGAAGAGTAGAAGAATAAAGAGATTGTCTTTTAGGTATATGTGTAATACTGTATTTCTTTCATAAAAGGGGATCTAGGGTAATTATAGCAAAAATTTAACATGTACTCTTATCTCAGCAATGGATACATGAGTATCCATTGAGAGAGAATTTTGTTTTCTTTTTTTGCCTTTCTAAATGTTTCATGAGAAATTTGACCAGAAAAAAGGAACAAGACAGAGAGGCTCTTTCCAGTGTGGTCACTCTCAGAGCATACCAAAGAGGGGATGATGTGCATCAAAGGGAATATAGTTCTTTCTCTCAATAAGTTTTAATTTTGGAAAAATAAAACTATCTCTTAATAGTCAATTTTTTCTTTCAGAAAAAATTATAGCAATTTATAACTATGCATAGTTAATATAAACTTGATTAGATAGCTAAGACAGGTTCTTCTGTGTTACTGAAATGCCATCACTTTATATAACCATAATGGTACTATAGACAAACGTACATAGCACTTCGTCCATAAAAAGCACTGTTGGATAGGGTGTCATTCCCCTTGGTAGGTATGTGAGGTATGTGGGTAGATTTGACTTCCATTTAGTCAATGACAGAAAAGCTCCACAGATTAGGTGAGATCTCTAAGATAATGTGGCCCAACACTTTCATGTCTCAGATATAAGAAAGAGGGGAATAATATATATTCTACCAAATCCCATATTTGTTAAGGGACAACATGAGAAAATTTATGTGGAAGTCTTTTGAAGAATGTAAAAATTCTCTTCAAATGAATGAGTTTGTTGTAATTTTCTGTCTAATTACTGTCTTTATTGCTTCTTTAAGTACACCATGTTTGGATATAGATAGACATTTGACAGACATAAAATGCTTCTTATGAAATCTTATAGAAAATAATTTGTGGAGAAATGTATGATTTGTGAAGAAAAGATGAAAAAAACATAAATTTGCCCATATCAAGATCTTTAATATTCAAAAATATATGCCAAGACAAAATTCTGGGGAAAAATAAAGTAAAAGATTAACATTATTTATTTCTGGGTTATTAAAATGATGGATGACTCTTAAATATGGATTTTTGTATTTTCTAGTTTTATATGATGATCATGCATCACCAGAAGCTGTCAATATCTTGGTATTATTTGGAACATAATATTGCAATCACCACAAAAACTTAAATGAAGAGGACTAATTAAAAATTAGTCACTTAAGTGTGTCATCATTAATAATGCTTTCACACGCCAGACGGACTGCAGCCACTCTTCACACATTTGGAAGCAGCAGCAGCAGCAGAGGTGTTGCTGTCCTTTAGATTCATGTCATAAACACTTAAATGACTAATTTTAAATAGCCCTATGCAGTCCATTGTGAGTCACAGCACGGTGCACAGTTAGGACCATCAAATGCACTCCCGCACTGACATATTCATATTAAAGATTTCTTTGTCACATAAGAAGGTGTTAAGATTTGGGATTTGAAAAGTTGATCTCACAGAAGTGTAGAGTAGAATGGGGGTTCCCAGAGGCTGGAAGGAAGGAAGGAGGGATGGGGAAAGGTTGGTCAGTTCGGATTAAGAAGTGAGACTACTATCAGGTACTGTGCATTTCAAAAAGCTACAAGAAAGGAGTTTGAAATTTTCACCATAAAGAAATGATAAACGTTTGCCAGATGTTTAACCTGATGTAATACATTACACATGTATTGAAACATTGTATACTACTCACTAATATGTACAATTTTAATGTATCAGTGAAAAAAATAAAAAAGGAAACATCTAGGATTTCAGTAATTTAAGCCTTTGAAGATCTGTCTGCAAAACAATATTGTCTCCCCCTGCTGGCGACTGTGTGTTAGTGGGCTGGTCTACACAGGTGAAATCCAAGTTCCCTGTGAGCACAGAAACTGTGTCCTCACCTCTGCCTTCTTATCATTATAATAATGGCTAGGTTTGTTAGGTTGATCAGGCTTTTTTCCTGGATAAGCAATGTATCATATCACTGTATTCCCTATACTATCTATAAGTATGAGTCTTTAATGAGCTTGTTTTAGATAGGAGGATAATCAAAGCACAGAGAGGTCATGCCACTCCCCAAGGTCACACAGTTAGTAAAGGACAAACCGGAACATGAATCCAGAAGAAGGTAACCCCTCTGCTCTTGCTGCTTCCAAATGTGTGAAGAGCAACTACAGTTTATCTGGAGTGTGAAAGCATTATTAATGGCAAAAATAATTAATGACGAAGCGGAGGAAAGAAAAAACAATTGCAATTAATGCAAGTCAATGATCTGGGGTGTAACCACCCATCAGTGCTTTACTGGATGCCTTGAGACACTAAGCAGATCATCCCAGAGGGAGCCCAGACCTTCTCTGTACTTCACAGGCCTTTCTGGAAGATCAAATGAAACCAGCGTGTGAAAGCCCTTTGTAACTTGCTTCCTATTTTTCCAAATATTATCTCTGAATTAAGTCAGATCATTAGAAATGTAAACCCTTGAACTTTATCTTTCTTGTTTTCCTGCAGATAGATATATCATCGTTATGTTGTGACTTGAAGTCTTGCCTTTGGTTTTGCAGAAGATAAATACAAGAATGCCTTCAATGTGCTTCTTCTTACATATGTGGTTAAAGTATAAAAATATTTTTCACTGCATTGCCTATGTCTGCTATTCATGGCTTAATTTAAAACATTTAATAAGTTCCAGAAAAACGGTGTTTCCACAGGAAGATATGCTCCCTTTCTGCTGTCAGAAAATAAGCATAAAGCTCTCTTTGGCTCTGGCTGCCAGGAAATTGAATTTCACGTCCAGGGGCCCATCTCTGCAGTTGGGAAGTGTCCCTTCCCTTGACTCTGGTGTTCCTTTCTTCCTAGGGTTTACTCACCCTTCTTTGCATGTGTAAGTGACAGTGCTCCCAAATGTGAAATTACTCTCAGTGATGACAGCGTCTTTGATGACAGGTGGCTCTCCACAGAAGACAAGTTGACAGGTAGGTGGCACTCGGTCCCAGTTGCCAGAAGCCGTGCATTCAATGAGGGAAGGACCCTGTAAGCTACAGGAAACAAGGACACAAAATCACCCTTACCATTGGTTAATTATTTACTGCCATGGATAGGAGATAGAGGGACTTAGAAGAAAATGGACGACACTTGAGAAGTTCTCGTATATAAAAAATGGTGTGTCTTTATATTTTATTACTTTATACAAGAAGGGAAATCTTAGCAGGCCATGTAGCATTTAAAACAACATAACAATGACCACCTGGCGCAAAGTAGAAGTTTAATGTGCTCACAGGTTGTGGTGTGAGGGACTCCAGATTTTTATGAATAGCAGCTTACTTGAATGAAAAGTGTTGATAGGCTTATTAAGATCCAATAGGAAGGGAGACACCTGAGTAAACAGGTAATTAGAGTAACTGAGGTCAAAGGGCACTGTCCTTGCTATAAGCCTGAGCATTTGAACCCTGTTGCTTGGGGAGATTTCCAGCCCTCTTCCTTTACAAACCTTGCATCCCAGAGTCAAGGCTCATCACCTTTGCTTGACTCTGATTGTCTCATTCATTCTACTTCCTGCTTCCTTAATCTGTTTCTCTTCAGGTCCTCTTGACCACTTTCTGATCACAGCCTTTCTCTATTCCTTCTATCTGAACACAATCACCAGCAATCAAATTAAACTATCATAGTACTAAGAACCTAGGCCAAATTGTGCTAAAATTGGAGGATCAACCAAATTGTTCTTCCTTTTCCATTTCCTGCTAACCTGTTTATTGAGCTATTTTCTCTACCCTAGCTCCTTACCAGCCATCATCTCACAGTGAAAATGAAAGCAGAAACTGACCCCAAAGCCCTGCAGTCAGCAAGGGTAGAAAACTGGACTTGTAACATATCCCTAGGCTGACACAACTTGGTTGAATCTGCATATGTATATTTCCTGGCTTTTTGTTTCTATAAATTGTAACATTTCTGTAAGATGGGGAAGGCAATTAGCTGTCTTCCTAGTTTTGACCAAACTGTGATTAAATTTATTTTTCCTTTTTATATCATTTTTCTCTCATTTCTGATGTAGGTGGCCACTGAATCCAAGCAGGCAGGACCTCAGCAGCCTTGGGCCAGCTAATGTTCTTGCAGCTAAGAAATTTTGTTTTGAGACTCAACACTTCTTTCAAGCTAGGGTTGACTGCCCTTGCCACTTTCGATAGACTGGGAAAATGAATTTTTAGGAATCTATGGGCCCAGAGTTTATTTGACCCTGATAAATTCTTATGGGCTCTGTGTGTTGACCCTCATCTTTCCATTTCCTTGTCTTCTGGGGCTTTTTAGTCAACTTGGAGTTCTTGAGCCATTTTGGGTTCTTGAACTATTAGTCTGACAGGGAAATGTAGCCTTGTTCTTAGAGGGTAAGAACTACTACTTCTTGTAGTCTGTATTTAAAATTATTGCAGTTCTGTGGTATGTGCCTAAAAAAGTTCTAAATCTGTTGTCAGATAATTCTTGGCATCAAATGTAAAATGATGAGCTTTTTACCAAAAAGGTAGTTAGCCTTAGTCTGCATAAGAAGAACTCTAATAAGCACTCTTTAAATGCAACTCTTGGGCAGAACTTAATTACTTTATAGAAAAATTGGTTATTTTTCTTGTCTGTCAAAATTCTACCTGAGTACAACTCAATGTTTTAAGATGTTAGATATTGCCTATTAAACTTGATTGTGGACTCTAGGTAAGCTTAGCCTAAGGATCATTCTTTCTAAACCTCTTTTGTTGCATAAATTTAGTTTAAAAAGTGTCTCATAGCCATCACTTTCTCTCCAGTGTGGGATCAGATCAGAACAATGTCTGAAACTAGTCCATTCTGGTGACATGGGACTGGTGGATAATCATAAATGTCTTCAGAGAAACTCCTTTAGCGATGGGGTAAGCTGTCAGAATCAAAAGGGAGTCACTTGACAAGCCTCCCAAAAAAATAAGGTGGGCCAAGAAGTGACCGGATTCTCGTGCATGACTACCTGGCACTCAAGTCTGGCCACTAGGTGGAGCCCTATCTTTAGACTTTGGATCTTTTCATCCTGCTGTCTGCCTCTGATGCCCTTGATGGAATCTACACACCAAATCAGCCAGCCAGGTGAAAGGGTGCCTCAAGTCCCTCAAGACTGTGGGATGGACAAGCTGGAGGGGAATTGTAATGGGGTCTATTTAAATTGGAAGTCACAAACTGTTTTTCCTTTATTTTCTGCTAATGTCTTTGTTAAGCTATTTTTATTTTAATCCAGCTCCTACAAGCTGTCATTGTCACCCTGAAAAGGAAAGCTGCAACTGCCCCCAAAGCACCAGGAGCCAAGGAATGTTGAAAACTTTGATTGTAACATAACCCTGCGCCAGCATAACCTGGCTGAATCTAAGTATGTATATTTCCTGGCTTTTTGTTCCTATAAATTACAATGTTTCTGTAGGATATGGAAGGAGGTTTAGCTGTCACCTCAAACAAACTGTGATTAATTCATTTTTCCTTTGTGTATCGTTTCCTCTTATTTATGGTGGGCAGGTGATTGAATCCAGTTAGTCAGGACCTCACAGCCTTTGGCCTGGGCTCCAATAACATGACCTTGGCATACTCTTACAACATCCCATGCAGTGTTGAGTATTAGCTATGTAAGGTGTTTATGATTTTTTTAAAAATCACAAAATCATTTAAACAGGTATTGTGATATGCATCACAATGTTTGCTTGTGTGTTTGAAGTCTGAATGCGGAAGCAATCGAACTGTAATGGATTCCCCAGAGTCAGCCAGAGTGAATATTTCCCTGGGCTTTCCTATCAGCTAGGACTCAGGAAGCTCACACATTTGAGAATAATGTTACATTTACAAACTGTGAATGAAACCTAGTGAGTAAATAATGAGCAATGGGGAGTTGTGGGAAGCTGGACTTTACCTGTATCCTTTCTCACAAGAATACGATGCTGTAGAAAGGTATGTAAGCCCACTCAAACTAAATTTTCCATGGTCTATGCTTTCAGGACTGGAACACTTCACCAGTTCACACACAGGGGAAGAATGACTCCAAGAACCACTAGCAAGACAGGACAATTCTTTCTCACCAGCCAAAGTATAGCCTTTATTACACCTGAAGAAGATAAAGGAAAATTACAGAGTATAATTTGCTTTATTTTGCGTAATTTTATCTGTACCAAAAGCCTCTAAAATATTGGGAATTTACATATATTGAAAAATTTCTCTTTTTTCCAATGGAAATAATGTTTTTTATTTTTTTTAAAATATTTTTTTTAGTTGTAGATGGACACAATATCTTTATTTTATTTCTTTTTATGTGGTGCTGAGGATTGAACCCAGGGCCTCACGCTTGCAAGGCAAGCGCTCTACCACTGAGCTACAATTCCAGCCCCTGGAAATAATGTTTTTAAGTTCTTTTTCTTTTTCTTTTTTTTTTTTTTTAAATTCAAGGTTGACTACTATATATTGTTCCCTGGAGGAATCTTGCTGGGAGTAATAAGTAGAGGATAGGTTCAAGAATTTGGTTGGTCTTCACTTTGTATCATGGATTAGTACATGGAAACAGAAACGTCTTGGTTTGAGAGTTGTGTGGACTGGTCTAGGTTCCTGATACATCAGGCTTAGAATCAAAGCCTTTTAACAGTATTCATGAGCTTGGAGTGCTTTCTTGCATGGCATGGTCCTTGGGGTGCCTCAAGGGGGTGCCCAGGGCATAACAGGTTACTGCTCAAGGAGATTTAAGGATTCTAGACATGACTACCCTTAGGTTATTGGATTAGATTTCTTCACACTCCACATCATTCAGTTAAGTACATATTAATTCAAAACATCCTTTGGGATTATTTCCTCCTTTTCTTCTAGTATTATATACCACTGCTAGCATGTCATCAACAACTTTTGCAACACTGTTTTGATTTTAGGCTCTTACTTGAATATCACTTTATTGCCATAAGTAAATGCCGATCCATCAATGCCACCATTTTCTGGAATAGCTGGTGCACCACAGGACAGAGCTGAAAGGAGGAAAATCAAAATCATAGCTTTTCTTTGTGTGTGCAAAAAATCTTTGAAAGATCAAGGATCAGTTCTAGATTTGTTTTTGTTCTTGATGTTTGTTTTGTCATGCTTGAGCATGAGCTTAACACTTGAGTATCAGGACAAAGAAGATTGACACAACATAATACTGGACATGCTTACATCATACCTACCTAGGATTGCCAGACACAATAAGTAGGGAGATTCACTCAATATACCTTCACAGTGTGGTCTTAGGTGATCCCATTCTCCAGATTGCAAACACGTGATTTTTGTCATTCCCACCAGCTGGTATCCTTCCTCACAGGAAAATGTGACCTCGGAGCCCACTGTAAGTATCTCGCCGTAAGAGTGGCCATTTTCTGGATTTCCTGGAGCCTTACATTTTATCGGTTCTTGAAACAAAGATTTTTGGGATAAGTAACTTTCACACAACCACACAAAGCCTCACAGCAAAAGAATTTCACTGTAGTTAAAGCACCCATGAAAACCGTGAGAGAAAAGCTTTCCAAGGGAGATCATTTCCAGGTACATGTTGGATATTAGGCCAGAAAATACAGTTAGTAGGTATTTAAACAAGACTATCTGGAAACAGGAATGACTAATAAAAATACATAAGGTCTATCTGGTCAAAATGGTGGTTGTTTATTGGGGAAGTAGTGATTGTGCCAGTTAATACTTAACTTGGTATATTACTTATATTTCAGTAATAAATTATAACAAGTGCCTGCAATTTGAACCCAAATTTAGAGTACCTCTTTAGAACAAACCCTGTGGTGAATTGGTTTCCAAGTTCACTGTCTGATGTGTTTGTCTTTTTGTCTGTAGAATTTGCCTTTTGCTTCTGTTTTAATCTTAGCATCTTTTCTCCTTCTGGTTTTGTGTTTGTAAAAATTTTTAGTAGAAGGGATGACTCTATCTCCTATTGTGTACAAGCAGCCCCTGAGATTTTCTTCTGGTTCCTGTATTAACTCGTTTTCAGTGCCATATGCCTTTGAGCAGGAAGATTTTTGAAAAAAGTTCCTATAGTTTTCATTTTGTTTAATTTTACTCATCCTTTTAAAGAGAAGAGCTATGTCTAAATCAGGTATTTCTGTAGACAAGTTTTGTGACTTGTACTTTTTTTTTTTTACTTTTTATTGGTGCATTGTAATTGTACATAATAGTGGGATTCATGATGCTGCATTTGCACATGCAAATACCATAATGTGTTGTTCTTAAATAGTACAGCGAGAGAACACAGGTTTTCAGCCTGTGAATAGGATGACGTACGTATAATATCCAATATTCTGTGTTTAAGAGATTTGCTAGCTTAACCAAGTTTATGATTCTATTTATATTGTCTGATGCTGACATTGTTATTTTTGTGGTTACTATTGTTTACATTCTCTTTCTCCCTGCGTGTGTGTTTTATAGTGGAAAACATAGTCTCTATATCGTGTATAACTCCTAGGACTTTGTTTTCTGTCTCAGATTGTAGGACTATACTTTGAGGACCTATAGCCAGATGATTTGAATACTAGTTTAAATTCCTCTTTATTTTCTATCTTATTATGTTCTGATAGTTACCCCTCACAGCAAATGTAGAAATATATGAATGGGTTAAGAGACAGGTCAGTACTGTCAAAGTTATTACAAAATATAGAAGTATGCTCAGGCAGCAAGTATCTGTTTTCTTCAGTGATAAAATTTTGTGTGACTGAGGCAGAGGAAATTGTTGATGGTAAGGATGTGATAAACCATCTTCTTGGTTCTGATTGAGGCAGAGAGGCCACTGATTCTATTTCTAAATCCATTCTATTATTCTTGAACTATGTAGACACTTCTTCAATATCCTGGTGATCTAGTTGGCTCTCTGTTTTGTTTTACAGAAACTGGAAGTTGGGAGAGGCACAGTACTGATTTAGAACATGTTTAATTGCTACTGGTATGTTTTTTATTAGATTTTATCTTCTGCAGCTATCTGTATGCTCTTTGAAACTATCATCTTATTTAAAATGACACAAATATATACTAGAATAAAAAATTGAAATGGGCATTTCTGATGATACTTATAGGAGTTACCTGCACAGTTTTTACCATCTCCTGTGTATGGCGGGATACATGAGCACACATAAGATCCATTTGTGTTCAGGCACCAGGCATGCTCACTACAATCTGACCCAACAGCACATTCATCCACATCTGAAATAAGACAGTTGGCAAATATTCAAGTTGTTTCACTTTTCCTATGTATCAAGCTTTTGTTTTGTCTTTTAAATCATTACCTATCTCTTAACACATAACACTTTATATATTTTCATAAAATTTAAACGTAATAGTCCTACTCACATTCCAGATACATAATAAGAGCAATTATTTCTTTAGTTTACAGGTAGGCAAACAGAAGAACAGGGATAGATATAGTCTTCATATTGAGGCTGAGAAAAATTTAAAATATTTTTGGCACCTCTTAGGACAGCTGCTCTGTAATTATGGCTTGCCCGGAGTTTCCTGGGATAAGATGAAGTTAACAAAGGAATGCCATTGGAGCCTCAGGAATTTGTGGTAGCTGTTTCCCCAAGAGCTAGAATAAACCCACACAGTAACTGCCAACATTCATCTCACCAAGGCATGATGGTGAAATGCCATTCCAGCTTCCATTATCTGTACAGAACATCCTTGAATCACCCAACAAATAGTAGCCATTATTGCACTGATAGGTTACTGTGCTGCCAGCGTGGAAGTCCTCAGCTGAATAAAAGCCATTCTCCAAGGGGGGAGGCACCCCACAGCTAATGCCTGGAATGTGACCAGAGAGCACACAACTGCATTATGAGCAAAATGCTGAAAGGACATCTTATTTACGTTAACCTAGTACTATAATAGTTCAGTTGAACACCAATTTTCCATTGCACACAAACATTGGATTGAGAGTGCTCCAGGAGTGGCAGCAGCCTGGATCCACATATGCATCCCCACCACATAGCACACTGTCTGGCACATGTAGGCATGCAATTGATTCATTCAAAAAATAATTATGAGGGCTAGGCATGGCTGTAATTCCAGGGACTCAGGAGGCTGAAGCAAGAGGATTACAAGTTCAAGACCAGCCTAAGCAAATCAGTGGTGAGGCCCTAAGCAACTTAGTGAGACCTTGTCTCAAAAAACCAAAACAAAACAAAGCAAAAAAACCAAAAGACAAAAAGACAAAAAGGGGTAGGGATGTATTCAATGATAGAGCACCTTGGGTTCAATCCTCAGTACCACACACACACAAAAATAATAAAAAATTATGAAGGTCCTACTACACCCTCCTACATACTGGGGTTAAAGCAGTAAACCAAAGATATAATACTTCTGCCTTGTGGAGCTTATTGTCTAGTGAGGTAGACAGACAAGAAGATTAATATATGCTTTGTTAGGTGGTAATGGCTGCTATCTCTCATCTAGAATAGCAGTCTTGCCTATATCTAACACTCTTTGAATTACCCTACTATGATTTATTTTTCTAGCCCTTACCATTATTATTTATCATAAATAAATAATTGTATATTTGCTGTTTATTTTTCTGCTCCTCTTACTAGTAATGCAAACTCCCTAAGATCAGGGATTTTGTCCCAACTACTGCATCTTCAGAACTTAGATCAGTGCCTGGCTTAGAGCAAGCACTTCAAAGACAGTTAAATAAATGAATGGGTGGTGACTCAGCTTGAGAGATCTCCGCTGGGCCTCCAGCCTGCATGGTCTGTGTCTCCCTCACACCCAATTCCTTGTGCAACCTGGAGGAATTCGCAAGTGGTGTTCTTCATCCATCTCCCTCAGGGTGCCTGGCACAGTTCCTCACACAAAAGAAGGACTCAGGGAATATCTGCTGTATTAGCTACTGTGAAATATTTAGCTTTTGTCTAGCCTTCCTGAAGGGTGTTTGCATAATTCCATTTCCCAAGAGCCACAGCAGTGATCAACGAAGGCAGCTTACGTTCACAGCGAGGAAGTGGTTGTGTCCACTGTCCTTGATTCAGACACTGCTGCACAGGATTCCCAACCATCTGGAAGCCTGGATCGCAGAACAGACTGACTTTGGACCCTGGCTTTAAATCTACTGATGCAGTTCGCAGATGAGGTACTGATCCCTCTAAAGGTGGACAGTCTAAGGGCAGAGAACACAGGTGCAGAGTCAGTCAGCAACACAGTAACAGTGCCATCAAGTCAAGTGGTCCAAACCCTATTTTGTATCATCACAAAAGAGCCGGTCTACTGAGGTTAGAGCAAGTCACCACAGACCCTGGTCATCATCAAAGATAATAGAAAAAACTGAGTCAAAAAACAATTTTTTCTCTTTCAGCTGATATCTGTTGAATTTTTTTGGATGATTTTTTATTTTATCTTTTAAAAAAATTGTTCTAATTATTTCTACATGACAGTAAAATGCTGAATATTTTCAAAGGAACAAATGACATTTTAGTAATACTAATGAAATATTTTTATAAGTTATCAAAAGTCAAAAACTCTAGACCCTTTTAAGAAACTCATTTAAATATGTTTAATTTTATGAGACTGTTTTAATCACCCAGACTTTGACTATTAGTGGGATGCTATATTTATTGCATTTCACCAAATTTCCCAGATAGCTGGTAGGAAATATAGAACCAAACCATCTCCAATAGGGGTGCAGAACTTTGGAGGCCATTTTTTTAAAAAGTAACTGTATTGTTCCTCTTGTCTTAATCTTATTTTGCCTTTGCCAAATTTCCTTTCCAATTAATTAGTACCTTGTTATTCAGGATGTATTTCAACATGAAAAAAATCTTTTGGATGAATATAAGGTAAAGATGAATTACTAGTTAAAGAGTAGATTGACCACTATTTGAATGATTTGACCACTAAAGACTTCTGAATTGCCTCCTCTAGCTATTAAACTCCAGGGTAACCAAGAGACAGCCAAGTCTTACCAGAACAGAAGATGCTCTTGGGATTGATCTTCACTTTCCCCACAATTCCTGACAAGAAATCAGGCCAGGCTAACACATTTCCTCTGCTGAGTTCCTCTGGGCAGGACGTAGCCAGGGATTTCACCTGGAAGTTTAAAAGCATATTTTTAGATAAAGACTTACTTTCTACTGAGACAGAGTTATATTATTTAGTCCCACTAAAAACATTCACAGATTTTTGAGGGGTAGAGATAAAGGGAAACAGGCTTTTGCATGGTGTGATTTTAGAAGCAAGAGGAACCTTCTCTTCCCTTTCCCTCTCTCCCACCCTCACCATTCCTTTTCCAGATATTTCTACCACTAGACTTGTTGTTGCCTGAAAATTTGAAATCCTGTGCATGGAGTTTCTTGTTTAAAGCTTTGCAGTTTATGAAGGGGTTCCAGAGATCTCCTGCCATGCTATGTCTTTGACCTCTGACAGAGCTGGAGAAACAGGCTCGGAGAAATTCTGCCACTGTAATCATGAATAAATGTTTATTGAGTCCCAGTGATGAACAATACCACAAATGCACAGGAGGTATTTTGTTCAGTACTGTCAGAACTCTACTATATGATAGTTCTATTTGTCGACATTTTATAGATCAGAAAACTGAAGCTCAGAGAGGTGAAGCAATGTGGTAACACACTCAAAATCATCCCAGTGAATCTGTGGCAGAACTGGGATTTGAACCAGGTTGTTTGACTCTAGACAAACCACTTACTAATTTGTTTTTCTCTACAGGTGATCTTACATAGTCTTATGTTTCTGCAAGTTTAGTCAGAGAGATTTGAAGTATTTATTCTTTACAATTCTTTCTAGATCTGAACTTGCAAGGTTCCAGAAAATACTGATGTCCAATACAATTTCAGAATATCACCAAGCAACTAAAAAGGATAATCACTAAAAATTATGATAGATAACTTCTGTCTAACTCAGACCATAGCATCCGATGATATTGGTGATCAATTCTGATAACCAAGAGCTCACAATAAGATATGTCATCATTAGGCCATTCCCATTTTTGCTGGGTTTGTACCTTTGCATCTCATTACTGTCATACACTGAAAATGGAATTGACCTGCTGTGGAGACAGAACATAGTCCCAGAGGTTGAGCTGGCTTATGGAGCCCACAAAAGACTCGGCGGGGCTGAATCCCTCTCCTTTTTTGTCTTGCTCTTGCCCAAGAACTAATGCACCACCACCTAAAGAGAAAGAAAGAAAAAAAGGAGGAAAACTGGCCTGATGGTTTGTTACTCCTAAAAAGCTAACTTTAGTCCTTTGAAAGTATAGTCAAGGGCTGAAGTTGTGGCTCAGTGGCGGAGCACTTGCCTTACATGTGTGAGGCACTGGATTCAATCCTCAGCACCACATAAAAATAAATTAAAAAAAAAGACACTATGTACATGTATAACTAAAAAATATTTTAAAAAAAGAAAGTATAGTCAATATAATGTATGAGAGAAAACTATTGAACAGTTACATTATGTAAATTTATTATGTTTTGTCTATAAGGACAAATTCAAATCAAGTATATAGTAACTTAAAAAAGTAGTTGGATAAGATTTAGATTATTATATTGGGGTTATAAATACATAACTATAAAAAGCATAAATAATACATATAATATTTCATGCCAAAGAAATTCTGCTTACTTTCTTCTAAGAAATGAGCCTCCCTGGCAGTCTAATAGTGGCTGTACTTCATTTTTCTTATGCCTTAGGCTAGAATGCTATAAATTTTATTACCAATTCCAGGGAACCTTCTAAAGTTGCCAAGGGCCTCCTAATTACCAAATCCAAAGAAAATTAATAGAATTGAATGGTCAACAGAAACGAATGCTACAGAGAAGTTATATTTCTATTGACCATTTAATTCTATTCAACTCTCCCTCCTTGCTTGATGCTCTGTTTGCTCCATCAGACCTGCCTACTCAGACCTTTCTCTACATCAGACCTTTCTCTACTCAGCTTTGTGTCTCAAAGGTAGTCCTCTATGAGCTGTACCCTGTGGCTCTGGCTTCCTTGTCCTCTGGCTTCTGTCTGTGGCTGGCTAATGGAAAGTCCAGTTTGAGATGAGAGTGAGATGAAAGAAAAGTTTAATCTCCTGGATCTCTTCCTGCCAGGCAAACCACTAGGAGTGGCTGCTTTTTTCCATCTGGTGTCATTGCTCCTGCTGGGTGATTCCTCTCCATCTCTACAGGTTTGCCTAAATTCTGCCAGCAAATCCTATCCCTTGTCCCTTCAGGCCCATACCTTGTAACTTTCCATTGTTGCTAATCATTCCTAGTGTATTTGGGTTCTCTTAACTCTGCCCACACCTTTGAAAATAGTCCTTTCCTATTCTCTCTTCCATTACCCCCTTTTGTGTGCCACTTGTTTCCTGCCAGGAGCCTGACAGATGGTGCCTGGTTTCCATGGGAACATCTCTCCTGGTTTTCCTACAATCTTTCTGCTCAGTCTCAGTTTCCCTTCTCTGCCCATCTTTTAGAAACTGATGCATACAGGATTCTATGTGGTGGCTTTCTTTCTTCTTTCAACTGTTCTTCCTATTGGACCTCACTTGCCCACCAATCAATACCTATGGATCCCTCTTTTGTGATTTCTTAGGCTACATTTAAAAAATACTATTAATAATTTAAAAATTGACACACAGAGGAAAAATTGTAAAATAAATTGTAAAGAATTCCTCTTACTCAGACATAATCATCCAATGGTTCTGCATATTTTCTTCAAGACTTTAATTTTTTATTTATTTTTTTAGTACATGTGTATGTGGGTGCAAGAGGTTTTTAAAATACACAACTTGGGGCTGGGGTTGTGGCTCAGTGGTAAAGCGCTTGCCTAGCATGTATGAGGCACTGGGTTCAATTCTCAGCACCACATATAAATAAATAAAACAAAGGTCCATTGACAATTAAAAAATATTAAACAACAAAACAAAACAAAACACAACTCAGGATCATACCACCTATGATGTCTGAATCCTAATTTTCTTCTATGTTCTCATTTCATGAGTTTCAGTAGCTTTGCTATTTCATATGAATGCACAAAAATCCAGTGGATTAATTAAATAATAATTTGCTTCATTAATTCAATAGTCACTTACTACTGGCCAGTGGAGTTGTTTTGTATGAAAATAACACTGAGATACATATATTGACACATAAACATACATTTAGATGATTGATCATTTCTTTTAGATTGACTCCCTGTGGTCAAATTGATGGTTGCATGCAAAGGGCTTCTAAGACTTTTGATAGATCTAAATTGTTTCTCAGAAAGGTTGTATCAATTTTCATGCCTGCTAGCGCTCTATGCCTACCATGTTCAATCTTCACTAATTGTATTGTCACTAAAAACAACTTTCCCAATTTGATACAAAATGGTATCAGACCTGTATTTTTAGCTGCATGTATCTCTGAGACAGGAAATCCAACAGAGACCTCAAAATTGGCATGTCTCAAACCAAATGCAGTCATTCCCCCTCTCCATTTCGTAGAATTCTTATCTCAGTTAACAGACTCTTCCATAAACCTGGGCACCCAATGAAGGCAGTCAGTTATTACTATGTACTGAATTTTGTCCTATCCAAATTTATATTGAAGCCCTACTCCCCACTGTGATAGTATTTAAGAGGCAATTAGGTTTAGATGAGATTGTGAGAAGGGGACCTTGTGATGGAATTAATGCCTTTACAGAAAGAACATCAGAGAACTTGCTCTCTTTCCCTGCCATGTGAGGACACAGTGAGAAGATGGTTATGGATAAGCCTGGTAGATAGCCTCTGCCAGAAACAGACCATGCTAGTACCCTGATCTCAGATCTGCAGCTTCAAAACTGTGAGAAAGTAAATTTGGTGTTTAAGCTACCATGGCATTTGTCAATGGCAACCCAAGTAGACTAAGGGTCACGGGAGGTCTGCATCATGACAGACCTTCCTGCTGTGGTCAGACAACTGTCTCCTCAGGTGGTTGCTATAAGAGTTTTCTGGTTTTATTTTCCTGTTATTCAATCTGCTTTTCAGCCTTCCATCAGGGCTTAATTTTTAAAAAAAGACATAAAAGGTATTTTTAATCATGTAAGAAATATGTCTATTATGAACATATCATAAAATAAAAATCACCTGTGATCTCACTGCTCAGAGATGAGACAGTTGGAAACAAGAATATCTTATGTTAAACACAAACAGAAACCTCCACCTCACTTCACCTGCTACCTCCTGTCTCCTAATTTACTGAAGGAGAAAGTGTTCATTCCTTGAGGGACATAAACAAGCTCATGATAGCCTATTTCCAGGCTATAGTTCAGCTTCTTTCTCCACCCTGTCTTCCTTTTCTTCTTCTACACATACCCTGTGCACCAGCTCTAGGGAATAGCCAACCTTTCCTCCTCACACAAAACCCCACTGTGGCTCTCTGCCTCTGTGCAGAGATCCTTCCATCTGAGCCACCTCCCTCTATCCTCCTGCCTAGCCACCTCTGACTCTTTCTCCACACAGGGCAACTGAATCCAGCAGGAGCTTATGAGCCTGCTGATGGTGTGCTGTCTACAACACCAGGCACCGGGCGCACACAGTTGCAGAAGTAGAGCTGAGAAGGGTACTGGCCCTGGGAGATTATAATTCTAAGAGAAAATACATGAAGATTTTCCAATTGAGTGCGGTTGAGGCAACAGTGCAAGGTTCAGATGATAGAAGAACCAAATAAAGGGTTCCATGAGGAAGGGAAGGGCTCAGGGAAGGCTTTCAGATTTGGATCTTGGCGAGTGAGTAAGAGTAATCTCACACTGAACGAAGATATGAAGAATCTCTAGGTAAAGGAGTAAAATGCAAGAGAGAATAAAGTAACAGGGTGATCCTGAGAGATACTGAGGATGTCCATTCACAGCCCCTTGGTCTTTCCAGCACTTCCGTGTGATTTAGTTTCTAAGGGTCCCACATCTGCTGCATCCGTGGATATGTACCAGTTTGCTAATTTAAGCTGAAAAGGCAGAGGGGGGATGAAAAGGGCCCAACCATTAGTCAGAGTAGTTAGATTCTAGAAATGCACTCCAACTTTCATGAACCTCTGTCTTCTTCATCTCTACCATGGTAATAACTACTCCATTATCAAATTCACAGGATCATTGTGACAAAACCATTGAACTAATTTGTACAACAGGATTATTTGTTTTAAAAGGTAATTAGGCATAAGTGATATTACAAGGAAGTTTTGGTTTTAATATGGGCTTCCTGTTCAAATATGTTTTACAAAGAAGCAGATGTCAATAGAATAATGTATTTTGAATTTATCGAGAGTGTACTACAATCATATTAAATATTGCCCTAATCATGTAATCATGTGATTTTTCAAAAGCAGCTTCTTTACTGATTTCCCAATACTCTCACCCTTTAATGATGTATTGGATGTTCTCAGCTGGTCTCTCTCCCCCTTTTCCTACCTTCCAAATTAATCTTTCCAATCCATTTCTTTTACAAATCATCTCCACTACCTAAATTCAGCAAACCTTGTGAGATTTCTTCTATCTCCTCTCCTCAGGACAAAATGCATGTGTTCCCATGTACAGCTAGAGCTTCACTCTGGGGCTGTGGTTTCTGCAGCCTCAGCACTCAGAAGCTCCTGTTGACTGGACAGGTTCTTGACAGATGCTCAGTGTGGGTGGATACACTGAAGCTTCATTCATCTCCTCAACTGCTCTAGCTTCATTTAAGAGAGAGCTGAATTCTCCCTTGTTTTCCATTTGTTCCAAATTTGTCTCCCAGGAGAAGAGCAGTAAATGCTTTTTATTGTGTTTGATCTGAGTGACTTCCCCTCACTGGGGCATATTTTGTCCTCTGAGACCTCTTTGTTGTTTAGGGACTTCCCCATGTGCCCTCTTGCTTCATTCTGACCATTCCAGAAACTACCTGAGCTGCCCTTCCTTCCATTTACTGCAGCTACCTGGAAACCCATCTGCTACTTCCCATTGATTTTGAGATGAAAACCTCAGTCCTTTACCTGCCTTACAAGACTTTACATGATTCGGCCATAACCTCCTGCTCTAACCTCCTGGCCCTCATTCCTTCTTTTCAGTCTGCATTCCAGGCATATCAGTTCTTCTTTTAGGTCTTTCGTTAGTTAATGCCTATTCCAGTCTGGATGATCAGGAAGTAGTCAGTCAATGAGAGAGATAACTGTGGATCTTTGTCTGAAATCAAGGGCAACACAGCTAGCGAATTTGGTGTTCATTTAAGCACCTCCGACCACCCCTATGGTCTAACAAAATTCTATTCATCTTGCTAAGACATACCAGGTATTGCTGTGCCAACAGAGAGGCCAGTACCACTGTCAGATAATTTCCCATCAATATAGACTTTCCAGGCTCCACCGGCACTTGTCCAAGTGATTGCAATGTGATGCCAACTGCCGTCATTCACTGAGGGACAGTTTGTTATCTTTTCCTTGCCATTCACATAAAGAACCCAGCTGTGGAGAGAGAGATGCCAGGGGATACAGTCATTAGTCACATGTTGCAATCCTTTCTGAGGGGCCATTTTCCTTTTTCTTTGCTGGTAAAGTACTTTGTGTGAAATCATTAGTGCTTTTTCTCCATTTGGTCATATTCCATAGAAGCAGATTTGATTTACCAATTGCACTTAATTGTAGCTCTTGGAAATTTTATGCTTCTTAAACACTGAGGGGTAGGAAAAAGTCCAAGAGAACCATCCAATTTGAGACAATTCACCATCTGGCTATTTTGGAGAGAGTCAAGAATGGAAGGAGTAAAAGTTGTACAACTGTTAGACTGATATACTTCTGCTAGAATGTATGTTCCCTAAGGCCAAGAATGCATTTCAAATTTCCAGAGAAGGTAAGCTATCACTACTGCTAGGGTCTGAATATTTGTCTTCCCTCAAAATTCATATGTTGAAGACTAATTACCAATGTGATGAAACTGGGAGGTAGGAACAAAGAGAGGTACTTATGTCACAAGGACAGGGGCCTCATCAATGGTATCATTGCCCTGATTAAAGAGGCCTCAAAGAATCTCCTTGCTGATTCACCATTTGGGACACAGCAAGAACATGAATCAGAAAGTGAGTCCTTACCACTCCAATTCTGCCAAGGCCTTGACTTTGGACTTCCTAGCCTCCAGAACTGTGAGATACATTTCTGTTGATTATGAGCCATCCAAACTATGAAACTATGATATTTTGTTATATCAGCTCAAAGGGACTAAGAGAGTTGCCAAAGTAGTCACATGGTAGACAAAGTACATCAATCCAAGGAAAAGAATATTTGGAACCAAACAAGGGTAGCTAACTGAAAGAGGTTTGCAACAATCACATCACTGAGGGAAACTACAAAATAATAAACAGTTTAAAGTGAAACAACTTCAAAATGAAATGTAGAAAAATGATTCAGGAAAGTTGATAAGGTGGATTAAACATTCATTGAATAGCTCTTCCAGAATCTTCTCAAGTCCTATTCAAAGATGTTTATGAAAAAGTAATGTTTTGCAATATTAATTGCTTTCTTTCTGCACTTTCCATTTTCCTCTCCCTATTCAAGTAAGAAACAATTCTCTTTATGTATGTTTTGCCTCAAGGAAGGGTTTTTATAAACTTGATTTTTCTTTTTTCTGAAAGCCCAAATTCCATATGAAGAATAGTGTCCAAGGATGGGAAAATTTCCACCAGAGTAGTGGAACTCCCTGAATTGAAGAAAGGACTGAGAGGTCAGTGGGTCTCTGGGGTCTGCGACCCACTAGGAGGCCAACAAGATGGGCATACCAGAGGGAAACACCAAGTGGGGCACCACAGTCTACCCAGATTGATGGCTGGCCTTGCAGCCTTGCTAAGCACTGGTGGAAAAGTGGGCCCACAGAGGCTGAGTCAGTGGACAGCTTAGCAATAAGTAGTATGAACAGATGACCCATGGTGAAGGTCTTGCCCAGGTCTGTGGCTCTTCAGCAAAACTCTGAGTGTAATTGAAGTGATGTACCTGACAATTCAGAGGGAGGGGCCCTAGAGTTTAAATTAATTGATCCTGAAGTAATAAAGAAGTATCACCTTGTGCTGAGCTTGTGGACTGGCTCATAATGCACCTGTCGCTCAGGGGTTAATAATGTCACTGCAATCCCTGAACCTTTGAAGGTCCTGTTATGTAAAGAAAGGTCATCAACCTTAAAGTTTGGGTTTGAGAGTAATCTTTGCCCCTCTCTGGGTGTGAGATTTGGGCCAAGTCCTTTTGTCTCTCTGAAATTTTCTTTTACTATCCGTAAAAAGGGCACCAATTCCTCAAGTCATTGTGAAGGGCCAAATGAAGCCATATATATGAAAATACTTAGCAATCAACAAAACACAATGCATATATGAACAGTTATCACTAAAACTCTGCCTTCTTACAGAATCTGTCCAGATGTTCTATTTGATTATTATCACTCTGCTGTCCTGATGTAGCACCTGACTCTCCCTGTTTCCCCAGCTACCACCCTCAATGTCACTTCTGGACTGTCAGGTGCCAGGATGGGGTCCTGAGCACATCCTTCCTCACTCTTCTGTTTACCCATTGTAGTCGGTCAGGAGGAAGGTATTGGCACTGCCATCCTCTAGTGCATAGGAGATTGGGGTTCCATAATTGACGACATCAGAGGATTTCATCCAGAATGTGCAGGTTACAGCGTGGAGAGTCGGAAGCACACCATCTAGCATGACATACCCATAGATGCCAGAAACTTCAAAATCCAGATTGAAACCTGTAGGCTGTTCTGCAACAAATAAGAAAGTGCAGACTGTGGCACCCGTGAGGCATTTCCAGTAGTCTAATGTAAGCAGCTGGCAAGTAGTACTGTTGCCCAAGAGACTAATTTTCAGTAAACACAATTACTTGAGCAGCAGTTTCAAAATTACATATAGATTATTTACAAAATAATATTTTATAATATTTACACAGCACATCCTTTAAAATAAGATAACCAGTGCATGTATAAAAGATTGGAACAGCACTCAATTGTGAAAGAAAGCAGAGAGATACAGAATCACTGGCAGGAGAGATGGAATTGGAGTGTTAGTGAAGCCAAGAGATACTAAAGCATGTTTGTGTTCAGAGGAGAATGACTTAGTGGAGAGGAAGTGATTGATGTTGCAGGAAGGAAGCAGGGGGTAACTGTAAGGGCAACATCCTGCCCTGTGCAGAGGTCTGGTTTTTCTCTATTTCATGGGCAACTCTGCAAAACCTACTCAATAAAACCGAAGTCCTGCAGCCAAGAGATGCCTGTGTCTTGAGAAAGCAGTTTAGCATTGGTCTACTGACTCTCAAACATGTCCACAGACTCACACTTTCAAGGTCAAAATGGTCCATTAAAGTGTACTTTGTAGAGACATGGAAGAGTTCTGGGAAATTCAGCTGGCTCTATTTCCCTCCTACATTTCTAAGCTTCAATTTCCTCATCTGTGCTATTGGAGATATTTACCAGAGTACCTAGTTTATTGGATGGATGTGAAGATAAAATAACTATTAAGTTTTTAGCATATAGGCGGTAACTATGATAGGCAAAAATTGATATTGTTATTATACTGCTATTTTTAGTATTATTATTGATTACATAGAGTTCATATATACCTGTTTCACACCTTCTGCCTGAAAATCCTGGCTGGCATTTACAACTATATGAGTTTAATCCATCCACACAGGTGGCCTGATTTCTACATGGGTTAGACTGACATTCATTGATGTTCAATTCACAGTGTGGCCCTGTGAAGCCCGCAGCACACTGGCACCTGAAACAAAGTGAAAAGTTGTTAACAACTGGACCAGTTGCAGAAAAACATGAGAAGGAGTCTCCGGTTTATGATCACCTTGTCTCAAAAGACTGTGAAAACTGAAATGCTGAAACATGTTCTCACATCTCAACAGTGCTTTGTTGGTTGCTTTCTCCAGCTCATCTGATGAAAACTTATTTGAGATGACATACACTAGGAAGGTTATAGTGGCAAAAATAAAGCAGACAGTAGTGCCAGTTCAGGTGGGGAATTATTTATATATTATTAGTTCTCTCCCATAGATGTTCTTGGAAAAGTTTAAAAAGTTCTCATGTTATTCTAAAATCTTTCTGTATACTAAGCCAATCTTTATAGCAATGAGTAATACTGATGTTATTCATTTTTTACATGAGTTAGGCTGTGACTAGAGAGATTAAGTAATTTGTCCGAGTCCTCTTGTTTTTTTGAACCTTGTTCTTAGTCAGTTTCTGTGAAATATAAACCCACCAGAATGGAAAATGTATCTGATGATACCAAGTGTTTACAAGGTTGTTATGAAGTAGGAAATCTCATATAGTGAGTACAATGACAATTTGACAATGCCAGGAGGAGTCAAGTTTCCTGGGTTCTGTATATCCATTTCTTGTTGTCTACTCTGGGAGATGATGGCACAAGATGCACAAGAACCTGGGCAACACATGCAGCACCATCCTAAATGTCTACAAAGAGGAGAATTGGAAAGCAAGTCATGGTATCATCATGTAGCAGGAGAGTAAGCAGCAGCTGAAACAAATTAACCAAAGGCAGAATGGATCCACCCTGGCAATACTTGAAAAAATTGTTGATTGAAAAAGAAATTGGAAGAGGTATAATATGATACTACTTATGTAACATGTAAAGCTACACTACGTATTGTTTCACAGAAGTCATATATGTACTAATACATAAACCCTGAATGGGAAAGACACATCCCAACTTCAGGACCACCACTGAGGAAGGAGGACTGTGTTTGTGCAGGTGTACACATGCACACATGCATATTAGAGGGAATCCAACCCTACCTTAAGGACTTTAAAGAACTTTAAAGAACATGAATCAAATATAACCACATACTAAGGTTTGATAATCACAGTGATAAGCCCATGACTTTCATTATTCTTTGTAATTTTCTGTATGACTAAAGTATTTTGTAATCAAAGAGGATGTAACTTAGCATATTCATAGGAACACCTCTGTGATACTGATGTAAAGATGACTAAGATAAATAAATGGTATTTGGGGAGTTTAAAGAGATATCTCATTTGGAATTGGAGGATCTTTACTAGGTTTCTGTACCTGATGATAAATCTGTTTTGGCTAGAATTTTACTCATTTTGATTCACCTATGTTTGATACAATCATAATACTATCATGTCCACTTTGTCAAAAACCCATATTCCTTCTGAATTGGGAGAGTTCCTCTTCTTCTTTTCTCTTATAAGGATTTAAATGAATTTGATATTCATCCATTGTTCTGGAGAGAATTTAGAACTGAGTTCATCAGAAAGTGCTAAATGCTAGAAAATGCAAAGCACCCAGGAGAGGACAATGCTACTTGGATGAGATCTCATTTCCACATAGAGGGTGGCAGTCTCATGGGCAGACTTTCCTCCCTGTTTATTCTGCATGGTGCTATCGGCTGTTCATGAGAGGATGCTAATAAGTGGGGCTAAATTAGAAGAGGACTGTGAAATGTCACAACTGAGGTAGACTTTTTTTTTCTTTTAACTCTTATAAATGTATAAAAACATCAGCATTTTTACAAGCAAGAGCATTCTGTCTTTTGTACTGCAGGAGTGTTGTCTTCTGAAATTCCCAACAAGGGGTAGGTGATGACATAGGGTAGTCTTGGTAAAGACAATGGTGGGGAAAGGGTGTGTCTTCAAACTGTGTTCTACTGGCACCCTAAGAGCTGCCTCAGGAAGACAAAATTTTCCCCTCAAACTTGACTATTTTCAACCACTAAAGCTTATCTTTTATTATTTTGTTTAAATACTTGTTAGATTTCTTTTAAATCATGTTTCTAGACTACATGCTTGAAAATCATGGATATAAGATATAGATGAACACTAAAAACTATGATCATAAAATCCATTTTAATTTTACCTAGTACATAAAATTCAGCTAAAACATAAAACATTTTAAAATATAGGTTTTGTCTAGTGCTATTGTGCACTGAAATTCTATTTCCTTTCATCTTTTATGAAAGTAGGGGTTGCATATATGTTGTGATTCTATACAACTTACAACTAGAGAATTGATATGTTATCCTCTATGTACAATGAATCATTTACACTGTTAACATGTAAGCCTAAATAAAATTAAAAAATAAATTTAAAAAAAAAAAAGAAAGAAAGTAGGGGTTCCCAAACCTAGCTATGCATTTGAATCACTTGGGAAACGTAAAACATAACAGGTTGTCCATTTTAAACTTAGAGGCTATCCTCTGAGTTTAGTATAGCTCATCCTCAGGTAGTGGGAAGATTATACTGTAACCTATCCTTGGATCAGCATTTGAGAATGGCTGACGTGGGACTCACAGTCATACTCTGTAAAGACTACAAAATGATCAAATGGTAAAGAAAATAAACAGTAAAAAGTCCAGACTTGGCCTTTTACCTGAAGCTATTGGCTCCATCCTTACAAGTGGCTCCATTCTGGCATGGCTGACTGAGACACTCGTCGATGTTTTTTTCACACCGGGCACCCAAAAAGCCAGGTGGGCATTTGCACAAGAACCTCCCAACTTGGTCTTCACAGGCTGCATTATTTAAGCATGGGCTTGACTGGCATTCATTGACTTCTGTCTCACAGTGGAGGCCTGGGGATGGATGAGGAAGAGAAAGAACCCAGATTGTTAACTCCCTGGGAAAACTGGGATCACTCTGTTACCTTTTTGGAGGATCCGCTTCTGAAGGACTAGAATGGAGGCCAAAAGATCATGGTGGTTGAAGATCTATTCTGTCATGAACTCTGGCTTTTGTGAGTCATTTTAGGACAAGGAATTTTTGATAATTTCTTTTTCTTTTATCTTCTTTCTGAAACTAAGGTTAGTAATGGACATCCAATTGAGATAATGTCAAAAAATAAAATTAATACATTTAGTTCAAAAATTCTCCCTGTTGTATGACCAGAGAAATGAAAAGTTGTGCTCCATTTGCATATAATGAATCAAAATGCATTCTGCTGTTATGTTTAACTAACTAGAACAAATAAAAAAAAAAAAGAAAAAAATTGTCTCTGTTTCTTTGACCTTGCCTCTTTCCTTCTCTGCCCATTTTCTTTCTTGGACTTCTTCCTCATCAATTAAGTATATATGTATTTAACCATATTATTTTATGTCTATTTGTGATATCCATTTACAAATTACATTATTTGGTATACATTAGTGTCTTTTGTAAATATTTCTATGATTTATCTCCATAAATTGAAAGTTTATGGAGATAAATCATATTTATCTCCTCTTGAAAGTTTGTCTTAGTATAAACACACACACATACACACACACACATTTATGAACATAGTCTTTTTTTCTGAACTGTTTAAGATTAAATTGCAAACTTGATTTAGTGTGCAATTCCTTAAAAGTGAGGACTTTCTCTTACATTTTCACAGTAGTACATTTCATAAAATCTGAAAATAACTTTTATATATTATGTTAGTAAATGCATTAATTTTTATTGTTCACAGGATCTTAAGATAATGGAGGAAAAATGGGAACATCTTACCAATATATCCTTTTGCACAGGTGCAGCGATAGCCAGCCAAGCCATCAATGCAGGTTCCTTTATTTAAACAAGGATTGGATTTACACTCATTTATATTTTCCTCGCATAGTGGACCTGCAAAAAATGATACCATCTTTGAGCTGGGGAAAACTTGAAAAGACATGAAAACCAATAGTTTTCAAGCAAGTTGGTCAATTACAAGAATTGAGTAAGTGGAAATCATTGCTAATAGGCTTGTAAAAATTTTTTGCTGTTTGCCAAGTATGTTGAAATAGAAATGAACATGTTCAATATGTAAAAGAAGATGACAACTGTGAATGTCCAATCACATTTTAAGTTACAAAGACAAGTGTAATAATGTTTAAATTTTTCTCATGTTATTTGTTTGCTAGTTGTTCACACTTTGTTGAGTTCATTCCTTTTACAGTAAAGAAGCAACAGTTGCCAAGTTGGCAAAAAAATTATGGGGGAAATATATTGAATAGAGAAAATAACTTGTTTTGTCCTGCAATGTGGAAAAACAACAGAAAAACTCTTGTGTAGCTGTCCCATGTTTGTATGTAAATGTAGTATGAGAACAACTGATATAATTCAAATCTTTTATTTTACACACCTCAAAATGGAGACCCAATGAGGTCTGTGACATTACCAAGGATAAGTACAGAAATGAACCTAGAATCATAGATCTTCAAATTCAAGACTCCGGTTTGAGGAATTTAGAATGCTTAACTTTATAATACATGGAATTATATAACACAAACCTATTTATGTATCTTATAACATGAAAATGTTCTAAAAGAAAATTTCACCAACAAAAGTCAGTTTTTGAGAATAGTAAATCTAACAAAATCTGCACATTCATGCAGACCATGATGAACATTTTTTAAATTTTTCACAGTAAAGCCACCCAATAAATTCAATGTTTAGTAAATAACATATACATTTAAAGTTTAGTAAAAAATATATATACACATTTTGAAGATTTAATCTATTTTTCTCATAGTATGTGTCTTCACTCTGGCCATACTTTTTTTTTTTTAAATAAGTATTCAACCCTAGAGACCGCTAACCTGAGATTTGGAATTTTACGTAAAGGAAAGTACAACCAAGTTGCATCATTCCATACCATATGTTGAAATGAAACCATATGGACATAGCACAGAGAGCAGGAGGGAGTACAGGAAAGAAAATGTGCATGGATTCCAAACAGAGAAAATAGATGAGTTGGTAAAAATGATTACTACCATAAATTAGGATGTTAAATATTTTCATTTCTTCACGAAAATTGTTTTTAGATCATAAAGTTATTAGAATCTACTTTCTTTGAAATGTTTTATGAATTTTACTGAACTTACTAAAGTATAGAAAATTACATGCCCACTTTGATCAAAATATATGTTCAGATATGCTTTTAGTACAATAATAATTTAATGAGTAAAGTAGAGTGCTAGAGGATTAGATTATCTCAGTGTACTCCATAACAATGTTATAAGATTATTACTAATAAGATAGCAAACCATATTCTATTTTATGAGACTATATTATTGATATTATAATAATTTAATGCAATTGAACAGTGAATTGATAGTAAGGTCAATGTCTCTGAACTATTTTGAGGGGAGGGCATTGGAAGCTTCAACTCTGATTTAACTAAGATACATGCATTAAATATACGCATTCCACAAGACTGGGATCCTAATTAGAATAAGATATATTTTGTTTGTATAAATATATCAAAATAGATTCTACTGTCAAGAATAGTTTAAAAGAACAAATAAAAGAAATATGCACTCATTTACATTAAAAAAAGAGACAGACTGGTGCATAATAATGCAAGTGCCCGAGGTCTAGCTCGTAATAATTCTACACACACGTGTTCAAATATGCCCATAGACATGTCACCAGAAATAACACACACACTATACAAATTCAGTAAAGTACTAATGAAGAGCTAGAGAAGGACATACTACGTGTCTTTACATATTTCCTCTCATTTCCTGACTTCCATTTTTACATATTAAAAACAGGTTCAGAGAAGTTAAGCAAGTCATCCAAGGTTACCCATCTAGTTGGCAAAGATGGGACCAGGGCTGTCTGTAGAAACCTCCAGCAATCTTGTATTGTCAAATAGATCTCTTCCTCTCCTTATACAACAGCATAATGAAAACACTTTCCCATTGTATATCCAGAATAGAAAATGTTCCTCCTTAGTATATTTATGCCTTATTAATATATCTGAATAATATATTTTAAATATACCTCAGTGATGAAATCTTAATGATTCCAAGGCTTATACTGTAAAAACAAGGGCGTTTCTCTTACCTGTGAAACCTGATGGGCACTCGCAAATGAATTCTCCAACTTGGTCTTTACAGATTCCACTGTTTTGGCAAGGCAGTGAGCTGCATTCATCGATGTCTGTTTCACACTTTAAACCTAAAATGCAAACCGGACACTGAAGGACAATCAAGGAGAGGAATTAACAGAGACAGAACCATGATCATTTAAAAGTAATCATCTCAACAATCTAAACTTATGAGAGGTTAGTGATGAAGAAAGGGCTACCATCTAGTTAAATATTCAAGGGAAGCACTGCTTTCTAAACATATTTAAGATACCTTGTACATAGAAGATAGCAAAAGATTTTAAATCAGAAGAGGGTTGAGGGAGGGGAGCAGAGAAGCTTGAAAGTATAAATTGAGCCAGGATTTATGTTAATTTCTTTTTTTTAAAATATTTTTTAATTGTAGATGGACACAATGTCTTTATTTTATTGCCTTGTATGTGGTGCTGAGGATCGAACCCAGGGCCTCACGCATGCGAGGCAAGCGCTCTACCGCTGAGCTACAATCCCAGCCCTATGTTAATTTCAAAGGGAAAAATATGAAGTCCTATGTATTTGCTACCAAGGTCATCTTGCTGAGGGGTGGAGATGGAGCTAAATCCTGCCAGACCTCAGTTCACATTCCAGGTGCTCTAGAATGGGCTGCATCTTTCTGTAGGGTGCACACAGGTTTTCTATAGACTAGCTCTGCTAGAAACCCATGTGCTTCCTCTATACCAAGGGGTCTCAAAATGTGGACCATAAGCTTCAACATTACCCGGGAATGTAACAGAAATGCAAATTCTTAAGCTATATCCCGGATGTATTGAACCAGAAATTCTGAGACCGCAGGAATCTCTGGGGTCCAGCTATCTAGATTTTAGCAAGCCTTCTAGATGATTCTAGTGCACATTAATATTTGAGAACCATCTCTCTCAATTACCACCTATTTATAAAAGTCTCAAACAAGATGTATTATTTCCTATGGAATAGGAGGCCAAAACCTTTTTTGTTTTTGGTACTGGTGATTGAAACCAGGGGTGCTTCACTATTGAGCTATACCTCATCCTTTTTTATATTGAGACGGTCTCACTAAATTGTCCAGGCTGGCCTTGAACTTTTTTGGGGGGTAGCAGGTACCAGGGATTGAACTCAGGGGTACTTGACCACTGAGCCACATCCCCAGCCTTATTTTGTGTTTTATGTAGAGACAGGGTCTCACTGAGTTGCTTAGCATCTCACCGTTGCTGAGGCTGGCTTTGAACTCGCAATTCTCCTGTCTCAGCCTCCCATAGTGCTGGGATTACATGGCCTTGAACTTTTGATCCTCCTACCTCAGCCTCCTGAGTCAATGGGATTACAGGTATGCTTCACCATATCAGGCCAGGCCAACAATTTTTTTATAAAGACTCCTCCTCCACAAGCCTGCTATAATAAGTGGAATGACAATATTTTTGCTAGCTCTTGGTTCTATTTTGTTTTCCAACTTTCCTTTTGCCATTTTGTGGTGAATCCTTTTACCTAAACACAATTTTTCTCATCAAAAAATTTCAGGTTTGTTGCACAATTTTTTTTAAATGCAGAAAACTCGAAGAAGAACGGAATTATTTTAAATCATTGTCATTTTAAGGTAAAATTCCTTTCCCCTTATACAATGTCTTTCTGGACTCAGCTATACTTTGAACCAAAATGCAGGAAAACATAATTCTTATAGAATTCATACATAATCAAGTCCAAAATTGTATTGTTTTTCTAAACACAGCTTTCAGAAAGATAGAAACAAAGCAGCAAATCATGGTCATTTACAAGAACTTCCACCACTAGTTTGTAACACATGAAACTGGAAGTTTGAAAATAATTATGCTGGACAATCTGTTCTATGTTGGGTGTCACATATTTAACTTGTGTTAGAATGAAACCTTGGACATAGCTTCTGGAATTGTGTTCTAATTTAAATTATGAATTATGACGTGCATTTTTCATTGAGAAGACAGTTCCTTATTCTTCTTCCAAAGTGTGCAAAGAAAACCAATTTGTGGGGTATGCATACTTTTGGCACCTATTGGTTTATCTCATTTGACCAAATTTTTTATACTGATATGTCTAATGTATCTTACACAACACATATTTAATATTCCAAAGTTTGATTCTCTATGACACAATGATTTCACGTAAAATATATTAAAAATTGCATTCTTCTACATTACCTGTATACCCAGGTAGACAGAGACAAACATAACCATGCCCAAGTTGTTGGCAGGTTCCACTATTGTGGCAAGGGTTTAGGAAGCATTCGTGGAAAACCTACCAAATGGAAAAGAAATCTATCAGAGACAAAACATTCTCTCTGTTCATTTCACAGCAATCCAGACTAGGGAATAATGTTGAAACTTCGATGGCTGTTTCTTGCTTCCACATGAGTTCACGCAAGCCAGCTGGAATGCTGCCTGAATTATGTTGGTGTGTAGGCACGTGTATCCTGCCATGTACAAGCATAAATGCTATTTTTATTCTTTTATTTGGGGGGAGGGGATACCAGGGGTTGAACTAGGGCGTACTTAACCACTTAGCCACATTGCCAGTTCTTTTTTGTATTTTGTTTAGATACAGGGTCTCACCAAGTTGCTTAGCGCCTTGCTAAGTTGCTGAGGCTGGCTTTGAACTTGCCATCCTCCTGCCTCAGCCTCTGGAGCCGCTGGTATTATAGGTGTGCATGACTGTGCTTGGCTCAATATTTTAATTCTTGAATGATGTTCTGTTAAACCAAAGTAGTGTTTCTAAATGCCGGCTACACATTAGAATCCATCTGAGATGTTCTTTAAATACATGAAAGACAGAACCCCAACACAAGCCAGGTAAATCAGTGCTATCTGTATACTATTAGTTTTAAAAGTTGGCCAGCAGACTCTATTATGCCTTGGGGTTTGAAAGGCCTTGTTTTAGAGGTTCCTGCAAATTTCTGTGTCCAATAGGCTTAGCTTTTAACATGACTTACAAAACCCTAACAAGTTGTTATGTTTGGACTAGGCTGTAGGAATTTGAAACAGGGAATATAATCTTGTTATCCCCAAAAAAACAAATGTAAAGGAACTCATGACATTGGGCAAAGTGAATTGAGAGTAATGGCAGAATCTAATAAAACAATCAGATATAACATCCAGCCTTTAACAAATATGGAAAACAATTGGTGTAGTTATACTCAGGAGTTATGTTTCTTAATTGTTTAAACTCACATCTTATTCCAAGAAATGATTTTTTTTTGTTGCAAAAAATATGTAAATAGTTTTTCATGAAAGTTGAGTAATTCTTCCTGTCTTTCAGAAAAGACCTTTGGCTAAACCAAACACTCTTTTTCCAATGATGGGCTCTGCTGTGGCCAGTGTTAATTGTTAGTGAATTAGGAGGCTCCCCCATCTACACATTCTTGAGCAGACACTGCTGGGAAGAACTCCCATGTTTGGTACTTAGGACATCTCGTATTGCACTTTTTGAAAATTCTTAAGAGTCATGAGTAAACACAATTATTCATTTATAATATTCATGAGTCTGATTACTCAGGTTTTTACCACCGTGGTTTCCTTCTCTGGGACATGTAAAAGACAAATTATTTTTGAAGCATTCCACTACAGAACATTTTATATGTAGAAAATGGACTTGTGAACGAAATTAACCAAATTATATAGTACTCATGTAAGACCATGAAACAAATCCCACCATGATATAGAATCATGATTCACTAATAAAAGTTTTAATAAAGAAAAGAAAATAAACTAGCCTGACTGCTGACTTCATACTTCTTTTGGATGTGTCCAGGAGAGGTAAGATGCACTATACTTTCTTCTGCTGCTGAGAAAGTTGAACTAAAACCTTATAAAATTAATAAGAAAACAGAAAAATATGTCAGTGTGTAGTAGATATTGCCAGTAAGTAGACTCTGTCTGAACACTCTGGTTAAGATTTTGGTTATCAGAACAGTAAACAGGAGAGTATGGAGATGGGTGGCATGTCATTAAATCCTAGACTCTTAGGAAGGTACCAAGTTCAACATTTCCAAAATGACTCTTTGAGTTGTTGTCACCAAAAGCTCTTAAAAGGACAATTTAACAAGTCTAGACACTCAAATTCACTGAAAATAGTGATATTCACAACTGAAGCAACCACAGAAACAAAGAAAAGCAAGTCTCCAACATGAGATTTGTAAGACATGGAGCATCACAACATACTTGAACAATCCGTAATGGATCTGGCACCAGTGATTGTTGTAGTTCCATAAAAAGGACAAGACAGGCAGAAAGACTTCCCTGGATCAGGTTGGTAATAGTCTCGAGGGCATGGATAGCAGGGCATTAACCCAGAACGAGAGAATTCGCCTACTGGACAAGGTACTGCAAAAGAAAAACAAGCCATTTGTGCATATAGAGCAACACACTCTACATTTAAAAGAACTGCCTTACCTTGGGCTGTAAGAAAGCTACTGAAATACTACACTAATATAATCCCTTCATATTTTAATACCCATACCATCTTGTCACCCAAGATAAATGGTCTGCTATGTTTCCTCCTGTCTTTAATAACACACATTCACTCATTAAAGATAAAAATGGCCATGGGATAGTATATTCTGGTTTTCCACTTATCATTATATTACAGATTTTTTCCAAATCATTCCCTAGACCATTAAATATCTTGTATCCCCTTGACAGACCATAATTGATCTAAAATTTCCTTCACTAGTGGACATTTGGTTTGTTTTCATATCTTTGTGATAATAAATAATGTTGAAATTTCCTACATAAATCTTTGTGTACTGTCCTGATTATTTCCTTGGGATAACAGTTAAAGTTGAATAGTTGAATTTGAATAGCTGAATTTGAGGAGCTAAATAGTTGGGCCGAAAAATATTTTATAAAAAATGAAAGCAATTGATGTGTAATGCCAAATCATTTTAGAACAAGGAGTTCCAACTTATTCTTGCATCAGCAATATATGAAATTGCTCTTCATACTGCATGTTTGTTAGTACTGATAGTGATTATTTAAATTTTCTTTTTAATTTGAAGGTAAAAATGGAATTGCAGTATTTCAACCTGCACTTTGTTGATAAATAAAGTTACTCTTTTTTTATACTAATTGTAAATTATACTTTTCCTATATAGTTGTCTATTACTTATCGGGGGGGTCTTTGGTGGTTATTTTATACTTATAAGGATATGAAAAAATTCAATTCAAGCTAGATAGCATCCACAGGAGGAAGAAAATGGTTACTTTTATTACAAAATTCACAAGGAATATAAATTAGTCATGATACAGTTTTGTCATTTAATAACAGCACTAAAATACATGAAATAAAATCTGTCCCACAGGGGAATTTCAGAAATGTAATTTTCATTGAGGATTTTAATACTTTCCTTGGATTCTCTAAGATCCAATAGGCAATCAATAAAGACACAGAGAACTTACAATTGGTAAGACTGAATTAAAAACATATATTATATTCTTATTCTATTGTGATAATATTTTAATGAGATGTTTATTAATTATTTTTTAGATATGCTGAATCAAAAAGGAAATTTCCATAATTTTTTAAAAAAGTGATAAATGTACAGTATAAACTCTTTGACCATAAAGAGATAAAAATAAAAGTTGATAACAAAAGCTTTAGGAAACAGGTACATATTCTAAACATTTATACATTTTAAGCTATCCTTCCCCTAAAAAACTGGGTCAAAGGAAAAAAAATCAAATTATAATTTATAGTATTTATAAAATATTAAATAAAAAATATTAATTATTGACAACTGTGATTACACTAAAGCTATATTTGTAGGTAAATTCATTACCTTACATTAATTCATCATAAGAAGAAACAAAAATTGTTCAATAAAAGCAGTTAAAGATTAGTAGGCAAAACACAAATTAGCAAAAATATTTGCTCTAAGAATGTCAAAGCATTCAGATTCTTCTAATGACCTAAGAAGCCGGTCATTAAAAAACAAAAGGTCACTTAAAAATGTAAAATGTATAAAGAATATATTACTTTAACAGAGTAATATATAATTACATATTTATTAATAATATTTTGTTCCACATGTTAAAAAATGCAAAAGGTGACATCTTAGTAAAAAAATAAGCTGTACAACATGCTCAAAAAAATCAATACAGAAAGACATAAAAAGGAAAGAGACAAAAAGACACACAGAAGAAAGGGAGGAAGAAAGGGAAAGAAAAAGAAAGGAGATGAAAGCTAAGAAGAAACACATGAGGGACCATTTTAGAACTCATGCATATTTAAATTTACAGTAAAATAGTGTTCATCCAGCACCACAGGGGTGTTGAGGTTTGTTATCCTCAGTTCTCAGGAATGACAGGCAAACTGTGGTTAAATTTGTGCTAAGAATATTAGGAGAAATGGAGGCAGTTACCAGAACTTTAGGGACTTTCTGGGAATTATAACTGCTTAATTACAGATTTGGTGTTAGACAAACCTCAAGACTCATTTAGAAAGCTTAAAAAATTTTGTCAAATATGAACTTGTTTCACTAAAAATCTGAGTTGTGGTTGGAGGGAGTCGGGGTGGGGACAAAGTGTTTTACTGCAGAATTTCTTCCATAATTCATTTGTATATTGACAAAATAAAAGGATCTCTAGCAGATCTATTTCAACCATAATTTGAAGCTTTGTGTGACTTCAAATAAAAGAAATTTCAGACTGTTTTTATACAACAGACATGGTTTATGAGTTTCAATGAGGTCCTAGCAAAATTCTTTTCTCAACTCTTCAGTGATAACGGTCCGTGAACACTACCTGCCTAATTCCTCAGGTCTAAGACTTTTATCTGCCATGATCTCACTATACTGAGATAATGTAACAGATGGAGTATATAGAAACCTATAATTCAATTTATGTTTTACCTTCTCCCTATGGTACTTGTGAGCTAACATTTTGTAAGATACAGTGCTGGACACGCCCCTCCCACCTGCTACACACAGGCACCCCACACAGCTGTGTTCCAGGAATCTCAGTCTCGTATAGAATGCAGCTTATATGTGTGGCTGGAGTGAAAGGTGGGTAGGAGGTGTGTGCGTGTGTCTCTGTGTAGCCTGTAAGCTGGCTTCCTAAAAACATCAGTCATTCAATGAGGGAACAGTTTTTTGATCTTGGGGTTTATAGACCTCAGGTTTTTACATAGAAGCATAGAGAATGGGGAAGATATACAATTTTTTCAAAATCATCTTTGAGGCATGCTTTTCCTGTCCTCACTGATACAGCAGACGTAGGCCAACAACGTTTTTTTTTTTAACTGACAGGACAACTTTTTATTTTTAATCTGGTATCATTGACTTTGCAAAGTAGTTGCAAATTTTTAGTGTTTTTGGCAGCAGGTTGACTTTGTCAGGCCTAGTTTCATTGTCATTCTAAGATTTCATCTTTTATTTTTGTTTATACTTTCAAGAATTTTCAGTTGGATAACTATATTCAGTAGGGATGTTAGAAATATTTAAAAATCGGAATGTTAATCATTGTATTCCTCCTGAAGCCAGTGGTTCTCAACATGTGGTTCCTGGACTAGTAAAATCATCATTACCCTGAAAACTGGTTAGAAGTGTAAATTATCAGGTCTCTTCTCAGACCTACTGCATCAAAGCTCTGAGGATATGGCCTAGCTATCTGTGTTCTACCAGCCTTCTCTGTCTATAGTTGAGAACAAAACCAGTGGCTCTCAACTTTACTCTAGAGTCACTTGGGGGAAAGTAAAATGAGAATCAATGCCCAGGCTCTGCCCTAGACAAATTAAACCAGGATTTCTGGGAGTGGAGGTTGGGCTTAAGTATTTTAAAAATACTTACGTAAATGTGCCTATGATTCTAACATGGAGCCAGAGTAAACCACCATTCAAAAAGTCTTCACATAATAGGGAATGACATGTTAGACTTCATAGAAGAATCTAAATTCAGAATTCTGAGGAACACTAGACAGGATAACATTTTATAAATGAGGAAACTAAGTTTCTGATTTAGATGTATTTCTATAATATCATGAAGTCACATGTTTATTATCATTCGAGGCCTGCTACCAATTTTTGTACTTCTCTGGATTCCTAAAACCACTAGCTCAGTGTTTATATGTAAGTGGTGATTGCCTGAATAAAAAGGAGCTCTCCAGGTTACTTACATCATTTGCATATAGTAGGCATACAGTTTTGTTGAAATGTTCCACCCCCATGCATAAAAATGGTAAGTTTAAAGAAAGATCAGTGTCTAAAGCTTTGATAACCTCCACATGCAGAAACATCCACCGCTCCTCTTTTCACAGTTGAAGTGGGTTCTGGACATAAGAGGCAGCTCCGGGAGCCGAATTCTGGCTGATAGGTCCCCAGGGGACATGATTCACAAGTCTCCAGCCCACTGGATGAATAGGTACCTTGTTTACACTGAGCTAAAAGGAAAATATAATGTGATTAATAATGACAATATTAAGTTGCATAAAATTAGCTCTGTGCTAAAACTGTTTTTGTTTTTGTTTTTTTTTGCATTTTAATATTGGACAGAATGAGAGACAGGGAGAGCTTTTCCTCCCCTTTCCTTCTCTCTCCATTCTCCAAATCACTCTCATTTTCAGCATTGATAATGTTTTTAGTGCATTTCCAATTATCCAACACTACACTGGAGTTTATATTTCTTATTAAACATCCACAACTGCATTTGAAACAATGGCTGGGAAGCATAGTTTTGAAATTCTTTATATGTGTCTTCTGTAACCTTAATTATGGAAAAAAATGTTTCCAACAGGAGCTCTTCTTGAGAAGAACAGTAGAAATATTTGGAAAATATTGCATATTTTAGTAGCAATAACACGAGCCTATAGCAATCCATTTCCAAGTAAATGAAAAATTGATTTCATCATATCAAATAGCTATTCTAACAAAAAGCAATCCACTGACTGCTGAGAGTCATTAAAGTCCTTTCCACTAATGAATGGGAGATTTAAGATTCATAAGGAGATATGAATTGGAGTTTGACTTAGAGCAATGGAGTAGTTCTCCAAAGATAAATGGATTTCTTTATAATGGGGAAAACATTCAGGTAATATTTTATAATTCAAAGAAAAGAAAGAATAAATAAATAAAATTGCTTTCAGGCATGCTTTTTATTTCACCCTATTTGCCATTTAGGTTTTGAATTGTGGCAGGACTCAGAACACCCTATTCTGGAATATGATACTTTGGCATCCTGAATATTTAAAGTTGAAGGAATTTGAGAAAACTGCTGAAGCAGCAAGATCTCTCTGACTTTCTCCTGCCCTTCTCTCCTGAAGCAGGTCCTAAAGCCCTACATGAGTGATGATCACCCTATACCAGACGAGAGGTATGTCCTTATTTCTGAAGACTCAAGGACACAGGGAAGACTCTGAACAAATAGGCTTTGCTAAGGGCCTTCGGTTTATTACCATCAAATCAGATCCCTTTGCCCAATCAGATTTCTCTGCAACTATCCACTTTTTCATTAAACTCAGGATAAACAAACACTGGTTTCCTTGTTTCTTTGGGTCTTCATTTCTGAAGGTTCCTGTGTCACATAAGACTTATATCAAATAAATTTGTATGTTCTTCTCTTGTTAATCTGTCTTTTGTTATAGGAGCTTCAGCCACAGACTAAGTGATGGGTAAAGAAATCTTTCTTCCTGTACAACTGGACACAAAATTCAGGCAGCTTCTGGGCAAAATGTCCACTAAACCTCTACCTTTACATTCAGAGATGCTTCTGGAGTGGAGGTATTCAGTGTAGGTCCCAGCTGGACAGAGCTTGCACTCAAGTTGCCCTTCTTCATCTTGGTAGTATCCCATGTGGCAGCTTTCACAGGCGGAATGCTCCAGAGAATAATAGGTTCCCAAAGGGCAATTGACTGTGGAAAAACAGACAAGTAACACTAAGTAAAACACCCCAGCCAGGGATACCTTTGTTCTCTTTTTTCCTAAGACACAAAAGTAGCAACACATGCTTCCAGGTACAGATTAAATTTTATTATCAGAGGCTTACTCCCAAGGTAAACTTCTAGAAGTGTATTCTTTGAAGCCAATAGTATCAGAGTTTTTTCCAGTTTTTTCTTGAGAAGATGGAAATTTTTATTGACCAAGTTTAGGGATTCCATGATGGGGCTTTAAAGTATGAGTAAAAGCTCTGGTAGGACAGCAGTCGCTTTGGAAGGCAGTTTGAAGATTCCTCAACAGACTATGAATGGAACCACCATATGACCTAGCTATCCTGCTCCTCAGTATTGATCTAATGAACTAAAAGCAGCATGCTATTGTGACACAGTCACATCAATGTCTACAGCAGCCCAAGTCACAATAGCCAAGTTATGGAACCAACTTAGGTGACTGTCAACAGAGGAATGGATTAATAAAATGTGGCTATGTATCCACAATGGAGTTTTGCCCAGTCATAGAGAAGAACGGAATTATGGGTGTTTGCTAGTAAATGAATGAACCTGGAAAATACCATGTTAAGTGAAATAAGCCAGATTCAGATAGTCAAGGGTCAAATGTTTCTTCTCATGTGGAATCTAGAGTAAGAGGGAAAAAATAAAGGGAGTAGATCTTACAAAAATAGAGGGAAGATTAGTGGAGTAAAGAAAGGAGATTAAGAGGGAGGAAGGAGGGATAGGTAAAGGGAGAAAATGTGGAATGAATTTGCGAAAACTACACTATATACATAAATGAATATACCACAGTCAGTTCCACCTTTATGTACATTTATGAAGCACCAATTTAAAAAGCCACAAATAGAAGAAATACCAGTAGAGTAGAGGAAGGGGTCTGGATAAAGAGGAAAAAAGCTCTGATAAACCAGATCATCATGGAAACACAGCCAACAAAGAGAAAACGACCAGAAGAAAAGGATAAAACCATAAATGTTTACTCTGAGGCTTTGAGATATTAAAAATATTTCTTAACTGTTCTTCTGAATGCGACCAATTACAAAATCTGTTACTAATCCATTACAGTACCACGCTGAGAGACGAAAGCAGGCAAATGCAGTGAGATAAAAACAGGTGAACTAAGGTGACCCTTGTTCCTACTGGTGGCATGATCATGGGCAAGCCTGAAGCATCCTCAGGGCCCAGAGCTCCAAAAAAACAGACCGGTTTTAGAACTTTCCTTTCTTGGAGGTCGGGAGTGTCTCAGAAATCCTGAGGCCAAAGTGGAAGTTTCGACTCTCTGAAAAGGCTTCTCTCAAAAAGTCCTTATAGAGGGGACAGTTGAAAGTAGTACCAAGGTAATTCTGAGATGTCAGTGTTTAATAATTAGGTGTTTATTTAACATGCAGACCCCTATGCCTCCATGCCTAAGGCATTGGACCCATGAGTTCCAGGGTAGGCTCGAGTCAAGATGCATTAGAAAATGACGTCACAGTGTGAAGACCAATGAGAAGCAATTCTTGACTTTTCTCACAAGCCAGGGAAGAAAGCAGTACAGGCTCAGAATGACAATTTTAATGTGCTTTTGATGGGCTGAATTTGTGATGGTATGGAAAGCCCAGATGAGCTCTTGGAATGGGGATAAGAAATGTTGGAGAATGTTTTCTGGACTGGACACGAGAGCTACATCTATAGAGAGATTAACATGCTTACCATTTTAGTTCAGCTCAGTGGACTGATATCAGTTAGAGGAAGACTCTTTGGGAAACAGGTTGGATTGTCTAGACCATGGCAATCTTGAAGAGGGGTTAAAGGTTAAGGAACTTGATGAAGGGACAGTGGGGACTGCCTGCTTGATGCATATAGGGTCTCCTTTGGTTGTGATGAGAGTATTTTGGAAATGGAGGTGGTAGTTGAAAACATTAATGTAATGCTACTGAACTGAACACACTTGAAAATAGTTTATGTCATGTGAATTTTACCTCAATTAAAAAAAAAGTGAAGACTTTGGAATTTGCTGTCTGAATGGGAAACTTTGCTACATCACTTATTGTCTTAGTGTCTAAGTTCTCAGTCTCTCTGGCTTCAGTTTTCTCATCTGCAATTGGTGCTTAATAGTAATGGTACATCCTAAAGGTTCTAAACAGGATTAAACCTGAGAGCTCTCATCGGCATACAGAAGTGGTCAAAAAGCATTAGCTGCTTTTTATCAGTTACTGCTCAAAGCTGTGAGATTTAAAAATCTATAAATAAAAATAAGATTTGAGTTCCTCACCTACAATAGATCTCTTGTCCTCACCAATAGTGGTTACTTAGATCTCAGGACAAAATAGTAATAATAACCACCACACAATAATAGCAATGTTTCATTTCAATATTTCTTTATGTACAGTTGTAAATGGCTTTTTCCATCTCTCTGGACCCAACATTCACAGAGTACTTGTGATCACAGGGAAGAGTCTTACCACACATCCGTCCTCTCAGCACTGAGCCTGGTCTGCAGAAGAGAAAAGCCTTTTCCGTTTCCAATGAATTGCTGTCAGCTACAAGCATTTCAGATGCAAGCTGGAAGGAATACATGGGCTCTTTATTGAGGGTCCTTTTCAGTCGATTTGTGATAGTTTCCAATGTCTTAATGAGCCGTTGCTGATTTTCCAATTCAAGGGTATCGTTTCTTTCATCAGGTAATGGCACACTAGCTGAGATAAAAACAAAACAAGATAAAACACAACACACACACACACACACAAGGTGTTTCCAGAAGCCACTTGTAGTTCATTTTTACCAAAAAGAAATGGTATGTTGAAAGTTTTTTAGGAAAAATTTATTTGGAATAAATTCAACTGCTACTTCCTGAAATCACTGGGATCTTAATATTAAGATCAATATAATTTGTTTTAATCCTTCTCTGAGATGCTGGATCTACATCGCATTTTTCTTCACAATAGCATATTAAATTGCTGCATATTCTCTCATTTTAAAAACATGCTTTAGTTCACCATGCCAAGATGGGAACAAAGCAGGGTGCTTGTTGCTGTGAGAATCATAAAATACATCTGTGATATTAAATAGTGGTGGTGATGCTCTCCCAAGCTTTCTCCAATGCTGGCAAAGCTTAGTTAATTATGCTTCCCCCAGTTGTTCCATCCAGGGTCATTTCCTAATAATGACAACATCTGACAGATTTAAGAAATAGGTTTCCAATGAAAAATTCCATATTGTGAATTGTGCTGCTATGAACATCGAAGTGGCTGCATCATTGTAGTATGCTGTTTTTTTTTTAAATATTTTTTTAGTTGTAGATGGACACAATGTTTTTATTTTATTGCTTGTATGTGGTGCTGAGGATCGAACCCAGGGCCTCACGCATGCGAGGCAAGTGCTCTACCACTGAGCTACAATCCCAGCCCTGTAGTATGCTGTTTTTAAGTCCTTTGAATATAGGCTGAGGAGTGAGATAGCTGGGTTAAATTGTGGTTCCATTCCAAGTTTTCTAAGGAATCTCCATACTGCTTTCCAAATTGGTTGCACCAATTTGCAGTCCCACCAGCAATGTATGAGTGTGCCTTTTCCCCTACATCCTCACCAACACTTATTGTTGCTTGTATTCTTGAAAACTGCCATTCTGACTGGAGTGACATCAATGTTTATAATAAATAGCACAATTCACAATAGCTAAATTGTGGAACCAACCTAGATGCCCTTCAAAAGATAAATGGATAAAAAAAACTACTGTGGTATATATACACGATGGAATATTACTCAGCATTAAAAGACAGTAAGATCATGGCATTTGCAGGTAAATAGATGAAGTTGGAGAATATCATGCTAAGTGAAGTAAGCCAATCCCAAAGAAACCAAAGGCTGAATGTTTTCTCTGATAATGAATGCTGATCCAAAAAGGGGTGGGGATGGGGGCATGGGAGGAATAGAGTAACTTTGGATAGGGCAAAGCGGAAGGAGGGAAAGGGAGGGGGCATGGGGTAGGACAAATAGTGGAATGAGACAGACATCACGACCCTAGGCACATGCATGATGACACGAGTGGTGTGACTCTACCTTGTACACCCAGAGAAATGCAAAAATTGTGCTCCACTTGTGCACTATGAATTGAAATGCATTCTGCTGTCACGTATAACTAATCAGAACAAATAAATAAATAAATTTTTTAAAATTCCATATCCTATTAGCTTTCCAAATACACAGTTTATCCTTACCTGTGATGTTAAAAATTAACTTAATTTTTTGGTTAGACAATGGGTCACTTCTTCTAATCCGTGAAGTTCTGGCTTTACCAATGCCCGTGGGTGTTTCTTGTACAGCATCCAAGAAGTCATCGTAAGAGTAATCCAGCCTGTTAGCTGCGCCCCAACCACCTGGTCCTGACAGTTGGGGCAGAGGAACAAATGATCTTATAGTTGCATCTCCATCTGCATCTAGGTTCTAATGTTAAGTCACAAGTCAGTTGCACTTGACCATTTCTAAATGCCCCACAATGCACTACATACGGGGTTTGGTCTATAATTGTCCATTGCAATTTTGGGGCACTTCATATTTAATTTAGATTAGCCATGAATTACACTAAAGGAGGTACTCATGCAGGTACCTAGGCATTCATACCCTCCTATCTTTGAGATAATAGTAAATGATCCTAACTTTATAGGTAAATAAAGGGTGGGTGCAGAATTGTAATCAATTCCTATTTCCCTTTAGGGCTTGTTCCAATAAAAGAAAAACATATTGGCTTCATGAACTCAATGCACATGCACAGGTGTCCTTTTGTGAAGCTTATCACAACATCCACATCATATTTTAAAGGTGGGGTAGTTTCCAGAGGCAACATGTAGATTAAGTGTTTATAGGATGCAATTACACAGGGGGATGCATGAATGCTTGGGATTCACTAGATGCCCCATGTCGCTCTGGTTAAGGCCCAGGGTTCAGAGTGACTTCTTCACATAGAATGTATGGTTGCATAATCTTAATCAAATGACTTTTATTTTTCTGAACCTCAGTTCTTTCATTTATAAATGGAGATGAGTCTTACCTCATTGGTTTGCCTGTGATCTAGATGAGACAATATATAGAAATCATCTAGCTCAACATCAAATCATTATTAAAACTCAGTCAATATTAATATCATTCTGGCCATATTGATGCTAAGTTATGTGCTGTACAAAAAATTATTTTTCAGTTTTTTATCATTTTACTTAAACATTTCCCCCACAAGTATTATGTAGCTATTATAGAAAAAATGACATTATACATGGGAAGAATCTTATTAAAAATGTTCAAAGTCTACTTGGAGAAAACCTCCAAATTCCACTTAATGGTATTTGAACTTGAATAATTGAATCTTAATGTATTCTGCATGAGGAATCTCAATATTTTCCATGTATATTTTAAATTAATGGTTTAATTGCAATGTCATTTGGATGCCATCTAAAAATTGTTGCTAGTTCTTTACAACTCCTATGACTCTCTTCTAAAATGTCATATCCTACGGAATTTTTTGGGGGGGATACCAGGGATGAAACCCAGGGGTGTTTTACCACTGAGCCACATCCCCAGACCTTTTGTACTTTGTTTAGAGACAGGGTCTCACTGAGTTTCTTAGGGCCTCGCTAAGTTGCTGAGGCTGGCTTTGAACTTGAGATCCTCCTGCCTCAGCCTCCTATATGGGATTATAGGCATGTGCCACCATGCCTGGCCTTTCACTAGTGAATTCTACCATCACAATATAATTTCATTTTTATCATCCTGGAGAGTTTTGGCCAATATTTTGAAACAGTTTATTTGGTGCTTGAATTTAATGTATACACAATGACCATTAAGCACATGATTGATTTACGTAGCCATTCTATAATACTTGGTGAACAAACTCATAAAACATAAGTTTCCTGTTTTGCTTCACTCTTCTGGAATTGTTTGGTTTTGCAGATCAATCTTGCACATTACTGACACTAAATAATGTAATTACCAATTGCAAAGCCATTGTCATAGTCATAATTATATTCTAGGCAATATTTTTTGGTCAGGTCCTCCAGCCTGCAGTCAATGTCATCAGCATCACTGCAAAATGACGGGACCTGCAAACAAAAGGGAAGAGGGTCAAGCGCAAATTGCATCTCTGTTTGCTTTGGACGAGTCCTGTGTTTTTCTGCCCTTCACATCTCCATTAGTAGGAGAGGGTGGGCCAGAGCTCTGCATGTTCCTGGAAAGATTCCTGACTCCCTTCTCCCTCGTCCCTTACAGCCTGTAGACCACCAGGATTAGCCTCATACTTTTTATCTGTTGCTCACCACAAGAATAGCCAGGATAGCAATGTCTCTAGACTTTTATCCCATAGAATTCTTTTCTTTTTTTTTTGTACCAGGGATTGAACTCAGGGGCACTCGACCACTGAGCTACATCCCCAGCCCTATTTTATGTTTTATGTAGAGACAGGGTCTCACTGAGTTTCTTAGTGCCTTGCCACTGCTGAGGCTGGCTTTGAACTCCTGATTCTCCTGTCTCAGCCTCCCAAAGTGCTGGGATTACAGGCGTGCACCACAGCACCTGGCTCCCATATAGTCCTTCATCCCCGTATGGTTCTGCAGTTCCTTCCATCTCAATTCCTCAAATCTTCCTCTGTTCTTCTGCAGCTCACAGTGGGAAAAAGGTGAATCTATTATTTCCTACCCCTCTCTTTATGTTCCTTTCACTTTTGCTCCAAATTAAAACCAACTTTTCAATTTTCTGGAATATTTCCCAGAAAATGATTCTGAAAATGTTAGAAATTCTAAAATACTGGAATTCTGGGTAGACCTGGGAGTGGAGGAACCACCTTTATGTTTCATGGCTATTTCCAGGTCACACGTCCTCACCCTTCCTTAAAAGCCTCACAGATCCGAAGCAAATGTCACCGATACACTCCCTGTCTTTCTTGGTGGCAGTCATCTCCAGCATTTGTCCACTGAGTCGCCCCCCTGTTTCCTGGTGCTTCTGTCTCCTTGACTTCTCAGTTCCTTTCCTCTTCTCTCTTACCTTCCCGCCTTCCTTGGTCACTCACTCCCCTGTCACAACCTCAGACGGTGTTAGTACCAGTAATTGCACCCTCTCCACCTCTCTGGAATCCAACAGTTCCTTGACTTCTTCTGAATTCGAATCCATCCTCCCCACCCGCCACCCACTCAGCCTCTCATGCCTCCAGTTCTTTATCCACCCATCTTAGTTTCCCCAGTCCCTCACCATGGAGCGCCTCCTCCCTCGAGTGTCTCCTTCGCACTGTTCGCCTGCAGACACACTTCAGTTAGTCACCCTGCTTTCTCCACACCTGTACCCCTATGGCCACTTATAACACAGACCTGCCTTCTGCCCATCTCACTACCTCTCTTCTGTGCACTCATTCATGCTCTCCTAGAAAATTATTTTATGCCACCTTCTCTTTTCCTAGACCTTCAACGTGCCCTTCTCATGCTCACTCACAGGTGCTCACTTTTTCCCAATGGTAAAACAGAAGCCAGGAAAGATCCTTGCCTGCACTTCCACCGCCATGGGTACCCACTGCCGTATCTGTGCTCTGACACTCTGCCTCCCTGACTCCTCTCTTTCTCTCACAGTCTATATCCAGTCTATCAGCAAGTCTTACTGAAGCAACTTTGAGAATAGATCTCCAAATCCACTGACTTCTCAATATCTCACATGTCACCCAAACCACCATCATCTCTTACTTTAATTTCCTATGACATTTTCTTATTCTTTCCCACCTTCTGCTTCTCCCATTTTGCCCAAGGGCATGTGAAAGTTAGTTCCCCTGAGTGGCTTTCCATCTCAGAGTAAAAGGCAACATATTTACGGTGACTTTCAAGGTGTTCCACAGTCTGATTTTATTTCTCACTCTGACTTTCTCTACCTCTTGTGATCTTTTTGCCTATCTCCCATCACTCAGCCCATTATCTTCTCTACTCCCGCCACTCTAACTTCTTTATAGAGGTTCAAATTCCCTATCACACTTCTGCCTCAGGGCCTTTGCACTTGCTTCCCCTTCTGTGTGCACACTCTTCCCCTAGGTAAACCCACAGCTCACAGCCTCATCCTTTCAGGCCTCTTCTCAAACAGGGAACTCATTAGTGAGGTTTCCTCATGTTTGACTTTTATTCTATAGCACTATGCTATCTACCATGCTACATATTTTCCTCATAATTTGATTATTGTTTATCAGTTCATTAGGATGTAAATTCTATGACTGTACAGATTTCGGGTTATTTTATTCATATCTGAATTCCTAGTGTCTAGAATAGCATATAATACTAACTAAATATTCATTAAATGAGTGAATAAACATTTACTAGCACATTCTAATCCGTCATACCATCTTTAACCTGCAACAGATTTAGCTTGTGATAGACATTGTCTCACACATACAAAAGTTACTTTCACAAAATTTTCAGTGTGGGTTCTACTTGGTTTTTAAGGAATACTTCACCAGCTTGGGATGGGTGATAATTACTATTGATGACTTTTCAAGTACAGGTCTATAGTAACAGTGACCTAATGAAGATAATTTTTCTTGGTTTGCTAGTAATAGTGACAATTATTTCTCTTTTGGGAATTTGGTTTTATTGATTAGATATAGATAAAACTTTAAAACAAGTTTTTATTGAATAGATACCAGTTAATATTTAATGCATTTATAACAATGCTTGGCACATAGCAAACTCCACTATACAAGGAAAAATTCTTTAAATGTTCAATTAGCTCCTCATGGTAAAACAACACAGTCTGCAATGTTTGGGTTTTTCTTCAGATTTTCTCAAACCAGGGGACTCTCTTTCTCTAGCTTTCTGACTTGGGTGTTTTAAAAAATGAAAAGTGTAATGCAGATTTACTTACAATTTATCCCAGAAGTTCAAAATGTATGAATGAATAATTCTAAACATTAGGTACAAGTTTAGATCACAAAGAAGAGGGAAACAATCAGGAGTAGAAATTTTGGTTGCAAGTGATCTAGAGAGGCTGTGACCTTCTTAACAGCATCCTTTAAAATACAAGAAAAAAATAAGGGGCTACTACTGACATCACTGACATACCATCTTCCCCAGGGTCGTCTGAAATGCCTCCGAGAACTTCTTCAGCAGATCTGTGTCATCACAGCGAGTCGCTTTGTACAGCATCTCAAAGGACTTGAATCCATGGTTTGCGAAACGTTTTACTGGAAAATGTTGGGCAAAACCCCTTCAGTTGGTTGGCGTTTTCAAAACAAAGACTTAACTTTTTATGGAATAATCAAAACTTAAAATTTTAAATTCTGACGCAATTTGGGAGATTGTTCTAAAAGTAAGAGATAATAGTTAAAAGAAAGTTTCAAGGCACAAATCGATCGTGATAAACCATGATGTAAGTAGCACTGTGTTGTTTTCCAGTGATGAGTTTGGTTTTGATATGTTATTCTTTACCTTCTAATCATATGAAAAAGTTGAGTATTTGAGAGAATAAGAGATCTTTTTATACTGGTTGGACCAAAGCTACTTTATATCTACATAAATTTACATACCATACATTTATATTTGCAACCAATATACATTGAAACATTCCTAGATATCATGTTCAGTCATATTCTTTGAAAGTATAATTTTGACAGAGACAAATTTCTTCTTGGATCAAAAGCTTGCAGGGTTAGATTTAGCAATAATTTCCAATATATTCAGGGACAAGGCCTATTGGTAGTATCCTACCATCTAACTTGTAAAAGAGGTAAGTTAAGATTACTCCTATTTATTTGCCTGATTTGGGAAAAAAATAGCTCCTGAAAGCAGACTCTATTATTTTTATATGACATTGGCATTTAAACTCCATCTATGCTACTTTATCAAAGATTCACTCCAGATAACTTTTGTCTATTCTAGATACGTATTGGGTTATTTGTATAACAACTTATATTTAAGATTATAATATAGATCTAAATCAAAATCAGATCAAATGGTCTATTTTATAATTATCATCTATATTGGACATTAAATTAAACATAAGCTCTTCAGACTATGAGGCTTCAAATTCATATGTACAGATCAAAAAACTGTACATGCTTGGCTGAAGAGATGAAAATGCTTATTATATTGATTGGCTTATTATACATTGCATACATAACATACTCCATAAAGATACAAATACAAATAAAAACAAATTGAGAAATAAGTTTTTATTTTTAAGACTAAATGCTGCCAGGCGCAGCGTTGGACACCTGTAATTCCAGTGGATCAGGAGGCCAAGACAGGAGGATTGCAAGGTTAAAGCCAATCCCAACAAAAGTGAGGTACTAAGCAACTCTGTGAGATCCTGTCTCTAACTAAAATACAAACTAGGGCTGGGGATGTGGCTCAGTGGTCGAGTGCCCCTGAGTTCAATCCCTGGTACCAAAAAAACCCCCCAAAACCAAAAAACAAAAACCCACTACATGCTGACAAGCCTTTTCAGGTATTTCTGGTAAATAACAAGAGGGCCAAAAAGGTCTTTCTTACAGTGGCCTAAGAGTCAGATGGCTAATATTTTAAATCCAGGGAAGGGAATTCTCTTATTCATCAGCATTTCAAATTCGTGATGCCATTTCCCACTCATTCTTATTGTATGGCAAGTTCCCTCTTTAACACTTAGAAATGAACACACACAATTCACACATATTAAAAAGGATCTGGAATGGAATCAGAACTTACGAGCGCAGTCTGGCCATTCAGTAGAATATGGTGGTCTCCAGATACCATCGTGGTAAGCACAGTAGTACTTCTCAGTAGACCCTTCTGTGAAGTCATAGCCCTCTAGGCAACTTAATGTGCAGTTGATGCCAGCATTGTCTTGGACACATGTAAAGTCCCCATTTATAGGTGTGAAGGGGACTTCACAGGGAGAACCTACGTTACAAATAACAGTATTATTCGTACACAGTTGGATGAGAAGTATAAATTAAATTACGGGAGTTCAAGCTGAATTTTTAACAGGACTGCTGTCTATCATCATTCCTAAGGAAAATATTTGCCACAAGTCCTTTGTGTAGACAGGGACAATGGCGGTTTTTTGGTTCATGTATGGCATCCATTGAAAAGTTGCATCTATGTATAATTAGGAGTTCTGCATATTTTATAAAGAGATAAAAGTATTTCTGATTTTGGGTTATTTTTTGGCATTCCTTTAATAAAAATGAAACTTAGATAACGTTATGGAGAAAAGACATCTTCAGATTCTCCATAGCATTCAAAATAGGATCATTATAATATTTTGCAACTTTGGAGAAAATGTTAATTAAATAATAAAGATCACTCTGGAAGAAATGATTTCTATTGATGACAAGGTTAGGAATTGACAATTGGAAACCTAAATAAAAATCTGTTGACTTCTAACTTGAAAACTACAATGCACATAGCCTGTCTTCTTTCACAACAGAGAGGACTACAGCAACTGGCTATGTGAGAAGGCACCTAGATTTTTGGGGTCTTATGAAAAAGTTACCTTTTATGATGATGTGGATGTCACATGTTCTGTTATTTCCTGAGGGGTCAGTGGCTGTGTACCGCACCACAGTCTCCCCATGAGGGAAAAAGTCTCCCTGTGTGTGACTTCTGGTGATGGTCAAGACAGCCCCTAGAAAGGAAGGCAGGATCCAATTTTTAGTTATTTTGGTCTGCAGTCACTTTAGTAGTTTTTGATTTTCTATATATATAAATCAGCTGGTCATCCCATTTATGGTGATTTGCCTACTAGTAGAAAATAAAAGGTTTAATATTTATGTTATAAATAGTCTGGAAATAGAGACTGAAAACCTCTATTAAGGCATTTTTGCTGAACTATTTTTCTTTGAACAGGTCAGCTGGAATATTGGGAGTTTAAGAAAATCTATTTTGCATTTTTATTATTTTCTGGATTTCAGTGATCTTTTAAAGTGAACTTTAGTTGTATTTGCTCAGGTTTTTTCCTACTTTCCTGTGACCTTTTGTAATTTATTTGGCTAATGCTTAAGAATTTAGTATAAATACACAGAACTGGACTGGAAACACCAATGGAATGCAGAGCTTATACTTCCAGGGCATTGTAAGATTAGAGATTCAATAAGTTCTCTAGAACCTCTTTTCAAGTACAACACCTAGCAAAGGTTTGATAAATGCCTGTTGAATATTTTTTTTAAATATTTTTTTTAGTTGTTGATGGACACAATGTCTTTATTTTATTGCTTTGTATGTGGTGCTGAGGATCGAATCCAGGGCCTCACGCATGCGAGGCAAGCGCTCTACCGCTGAGCTACAATCCCAGCCCCACCTGTTGAATATTGAATAAAGAAAAACTCCACGAGCCGGGCGCGGTGGCTCAAGCCTGTAATCCCAGCACTTAGGGAGGCTGAGACAGGAGAATCGCGAGTTCAAAGCCAGCCTCAGCAATGGCGAGGCGCTAAGCAACTCAGTGAGACCCTGTCTCTACATAAAACACAAAATAGGGCTGGGGATGTGGCCCAGTGGTCGAGTGCCCCTGAGTTCAATCCCTGGTACCAAAAAAAAAAAAAGAAAAACTCCACGGATAGGTAAGATTAATCATTTTAGGTAAGATTAATAATGCTAAATTATATTTAATTACACTGATATTAAAATATACTACCTGACATTTATTCTACTTAGAAGCTGTCATTTCCTTTTTACTTCTTTTACCCCTTAAAAAAGCTTCTTAAAATATAACGGTGTTAGCATGTTGACAACAGAATCCTTGTGTTCTCACCTGAGTTGTCTGAGAACTGAGGCTCATCCCAGCTAGCAGCATACTCTTCCTCTGAGACCTGGATTGGAGGTGGAGATCTGCACTGGTCTATGACAGGAGGCTCTACATCTGAACAACATGAAATTAGACAAGAAAGTCACAGTTGACCTTCAAAAATGATGAAGGGGCTTGCAAGAGAGAATGGAAGACTGATGGCAGAGAACAGGGCTAGCCCTGTGGCTGCTTTGACGATGAGCTATGTTTTATTCCTAATCCCAGCTTCAAAAGAAAGATATTATACTTTGAGTTTTGCTATATGCCCTCTATCTGTTGAAGAAGAAATACCATGTTTCTAAAATTACTGTGAGCTCACCCATGTGGTGGGCACTGAATTTGTGAGTTCTACCCATAGTTATTGAGCTGATACACCTGGATTTGAACAGAAACTTCCTGGATAGGATAAAGGAGTGAAATGACCATTTCAGTCACTTCCCATGTCCTTCCTTTTATCTGAAGGGTCAAGATAGAGTTGACAGCTAAAGGGAAGGACTACAGGGCAGAGGTCTGAGTCATGTCATGGAATAAGCACATGTAGGTGGGGTGTGATATTTCTGGAAAGCCAGAAGGTTATGACCAAAGTGGGGACACTGGAGTTCAAGATTTTTAATGTTGATAAATCTAGGTGAAGACAAAGAATAAGATGTAGACCTGGGAAGTGAGGAAATGGAGAGGGGGATAAAAGCCACAGTAGAAGTTAAAGAGCTGTGAGTCTGTGTTGCTGAGCAATAAAACACAGACTGAATGGTGGATTTGAGATGGGATGGATGAACCAGGTTTCAAGCCAGAATTCCACAAGGTAGAATCTTTAGATGTCCCTGAAGGACAATGAAGAAAGTAGATAGGAAGTAATTTTAATACAATTATAGATTTTATACATTTGGGAAGTGTTCTTATTACCTGCCTTGTAAATTTGAAGGAGATGGGACAAACATTATTTCATTTTTACAGGTGAAGAATCTAGACTATGCAAACTAAAGAACTTGCCTGAGGTTACTGAGCTAGTAAATTGTAGTCATAAGCATCTAGGACTAGGGCATTCCCATCCACAAAATATAAAAACAGATGCTCTGAAATATACCCCTTAGAATATACATATTTCTATTTTAATTTATGTCTTATGAATAAAGTGTCAGTTTTTGTCTTCCCCTCATGCTCATCATCTCATTAGTACAGTAATTAGATTTACTCTTTTTCCAGATTGTATACTTTAGACCAGAGATGGAGACTTTTGCTCAGTTAGGTCTCACCAAATAGCACAGCACCTGGCCTGTAATGAATGCTCAAAACAAGTTGCTGAATAAACAGAAGGAAGAAGAGATGCTCATAGTAGTGCTGAAGCAAGTCAATTCATACTTCCATTTACAAGTCTGGCAGTATTAACTGTTTTCCCAGAAACACATAGAAATCACAAGTGGATATTCCAAGGTTTTCTAAGCTTATCTGAATTTAGCTAAACATTTTAAAGTTGAATGATAGGTACAGGAGTAAGACTCAGACAACTACTGTCAAGAGTTGGAGGTGACAGCAGATGGCTGTCTCCGGAGGACAGGGAAAATTCTGCTGTATAGCAAGCCCATCCTGTGACCACCAAATATTCCCAAGCCTGCATTTCTCTTATTTTCTTCAGGATGTTGGTGTCTTACTGACAAATGAACTCTGAACCCACATTGGTTGGATTTACATCCAGTTCCACCACATAAAGTCAATGTGACCAGTCAATTCTGTGTGCTTCAGTGTTTTAGTGAACTTCTATGTTACTATGAACAGAATACCTGACATATTTGTCAGTAAAACACCAACACCATGAAGAAAATAAGAGAAATGCAGGCTTGGGAATATTTTCTCTCTTTCTGTCTCCTTGTCTCTTGGTCTCTGTGTCTCTGACATCCATGTGCCCCCTCCCTCTCCCTCTCCTTCTCCTCCTAATTTCTTTCTCCTCTCTCCCTCTTTCTCTTTTGCAATCTGGAAATGCAGCTGACATCAAGCTAGACACTTGAGTACATGTTTTTCATTACACCAAGCTGCCTCGTCATATGAAAAATGAAAACTTGGCAAACTCTTAAACCACATTTCCATGTTTAAAGTCATAATGTCAGATAAGGAGATGCAACATGTTTTTCATGCTACTAGTAAAGCTCATGCTTAAAACAACATTGGAAAAGCAAAAAATACTAAGCATTGCGAAATGAGTCAGATTGATACATTTTTAACTTGAGTCTTATAGCTACTTTACCAAAACTGAATTTACAGGCTAAGGAGTCAGTTTGATAGACATTAATTATTTCAAGAAGTTATGCAAAATTCTTAAAATAAAATAAATTTAATGTGTTAAATTAAAAAAAACATGTTGAAAATAGAGCTGAGACAAATACAGCAGAGTGTTAACGTTATTATCTAGTTTTATGTAGAGATGAATATGTGTCAGGCAATAATTTGAGTGGCTTATATTTATTAGCTAATTAAAACCCCACAATAACATTATGAGGTGGTACATTTATTAATCATACATTTGTATGAAGAAATTGAGTGTTATGATTTGGATATGAGGTGTCCTCCCAAAGCACCTGTTAATGCAGACATAGAGGTGAAATGATTAGATTATGAGACATGTACCTATTCAATCCATTCTAGTTTGAATGGACTGACTGGGTGGTAACTGCAGGCAGGTGGGGCATAGCTGGAGAAGGTGGGCCACTTGGACATGCCCTGGAAGGGTGCATCTTCCTTGTGGTCCTATTTTCTTTCTCTACTTTCTGACCCTGCCGTGAACTGAACAGCTTTCTTCCACTGGGCCTTTCTTTCCCCAAGACATTCAGCCTTACTCTGGCCCCAGAGCAATGGAGTCAGCCAACCATGGACTAAGACCTCTATAACCATGAGCTTCAAAGAAACTTTTCTTCTTCTAAGTTGTTTATGTCAGATATTTTGGTCATGGTAACACAGAAGCTGACTAAAACACTGAAGCACACAGAATTGGCTGGTCACATTGACTTTATGTGGTGAAGCTGGATGTGAATCCAACCAATGTGGGTTCAGAGTTCATATTCTTGACCACTAGAGACCACTATATATTTGACCTCACCATTTATTATATCTTGATAGTGGGTCCCTGGTGTCTACTGAATTGATTAAGTACTAAGACCAACTGGGAAATGATGCAACAAACTATCTCCACTTTCTCCCACAAAAAGGACTGATCTCTAGTAGTGGTTGTAAGGATGGAGAGACTGGGAGAGATTTCAGAGATATTAAAGAGGTGAAACCACTAGACGCTGATAACTCATTGGATATTGGTGATAGAGGAGAAGGAGTCAAGGATGAGTTCCAAGTTTTTGCTTGGTAGATATGTGGTCAGTCGTATCTTTTTCTGAGCTAAGAAATACGTTAGGTTTGAGGGAGTATGAAATACCTATGAGACATTTGCATGGGAAAGTCTAGGAGGAAGAATTTAAAAAAATAAATTAATAGAAGAAAGACCAATAGAGTACATGAAGGAGAATCAGTGTGAGGGTGAGCTAAGGGATAGTATTGGGGATTGAAAGGGAGCAAATTACTTTATATGCATTTATGAATGTTTCCAAAGGAGTCTCACAATTATGTATAACTATACTATACTAATAATAAAAAAAAAGAAAGTCCAGGGGAAGTTTTCTATGTAGGTTTGGATTTCAAAAGAGATCTGAGCAGGAAATGGAAATCTGGGAGTTGCTAGTCAATAGGATCCCTCAGGAAAACTGGAGAGAGAGAAAGAGGTGAGTCTAAGCCTGGAACCCTGGGGATAACCAACATTTTAGAGTTGGTCTCAAGAAGAACCATCTAGCCAGGCATGGGAGTGCATGCCTATAATCCCAGCAGCTCAAGATGCTGAGGCAGGAGGATCACAAGTTCAAGGCCAGCCTCAGCAATTTAGCGAGGCCCTAAGCAACTTATTAAGACCAAGTTTCAGGAAAAAAAGGGCTGGGAATGTGGCTCTGGGTTCAATCCATAGTTTTTTAAAAAAAAGGCTCTATGTAAGAGATAAAGAAGGATAGGTGAGAAAAATGGGGTGGGTGGCGGGGGGGAGAAAGGAAAGAAAGACTGGTGCCAGAGAAACTAGGAATGGAGAAAGTTTTGATAAAAAGGATGTGGTTAAGAATGTAAAATCTGAGGGCAGATTATATAAAATAAGGACTGAAAAGCAAAGAGAGTAACACCAGAGATCATTGATGACTTTGATGACAGTACATTGTATGAGTGAAGGGGACAGAAGCCAGACTTGAGTGACTTGGAGAACACTGGCAGGTACAAAGAGAGAATGCAACACAGAGCTAAGAAATCAGAGATGAGGTCATAGTTCAAAGGTGTGTAGGTTTCAAAGAGAGGGTGGCTTGATCAGGTTTCCATGATAGCAGGAAGGATCAGTGGAAAGGAAGCCATTGAAGATAAAGAAGCAAAACCCAAGCGGGACTGGATTACTTTTTGCAGCCCATCACATGATTTGAAGGAAACTTACCAATAACCCTGACGTGGAAAGTGCAGCTGGCTTGGTTGCCGGATAGGTCAGTTGCTGTGTATGTGATAACCTCATCTCCAATTGGGAAAAGGTAAGGTGGGGTAAAAGCTGGGTGAACATGGATGGATACCTTTTGGAGAAAAATAAATATTTTGAAAGTTAATGTCAATACCATATTCATTCTCTTTTGATTTATGTATCATTAGCAAAGGATTATTAAAATGATACAATATTTCATACAGGAAAGGGGGGAAGAGACACAGACTTTCAGATTTTTTTTCAGACTATAAAGTTGGCATACATATGAAATGCTGTTTCTTCTTTTTTAAAAAAATAATACTTAAAGCATTTTTATGTGCTTTATACAGTCATCAGAACCTAAGACAACTTTAAATGTCTCCATAACATTATGTAGAACAAACATGATAAATTATTTAAGAAAAATCTGTTGAAGGGTCCTACTTTGGTTCTGAATTTTGCTCTTGGAAGTAGTTATGGAACAAACTATTTTATGTGGATAATTAAAAATACTTTTATTGTTTCATTATAGTAGATGTCTATGAACAAAATTAACCCAAACTATTAGCATTTTGTTAGTAATTATTAATAATGCAAAATTTCTTTCCAATAGTATGGTAACAATCTGCACTCCCATTATCAACAGCTATAATGTTAGTCTCATAACATTATACACCATTGTTTTTTTGGTAAGTAAAAGTATTACATCAGGTCATTGTTTTAATTCAGTTTTTCTTTCCTTTTCTTCCAACCCAGGACTAGGCAAGCACTCTGCCATTGAACTACTGCCATTCCCAGGCCCAGTTTCTTAATGTCCTATGATTAAATTTTCATGTTTGCATATTACAATGTATTTTTTCTTTTTTAATTATATGTTCATCCATTTGAATATTGTGGTGTAATTAAAATTATAGTAGCATATTATGTAATAAATATTCTGATCTTTTGACAAGTTTAAAGCATGTTTTCTAGTTTAATATTTGTCTTTCAATTCAGATTCTTAAAAATACTGATGAAAATACGTTTCTTTTCCATTGCATTTAGAAAATATGTTAGAATAACTTAGAAGCCATTCATGAAGTGATTAAATAAGCATTTAAATATATTTGATGGTATCTTTTTTTTTCCTGAGTATTGGAGATTGAGCCCAGGGGTGCTATACTACTAAGCTACATGCCCAGCTCTTTATATTCTTTATTTTTAGACAGGGTCTTGGTAAATTGCACTGGTTGGCCTCAAACTTACCATCCTCTTCTTTCAACCTCCTGTGTTGCTGAGATTATAGATATATGCTACCGTGCCCAGTTGATGGTATCTTTTTTAATGATTTAAAAATAATTTGGAAATATATTTTGTGTTTGGTATGATTTGAGAATGTAACTTCACATTTAAAAATCACTCACTGTAAACTAATTGATCCTCCTTTATAACATTTTAAAATCCATATGCACATTAGTCATTCATTATGGTGGAGTACTACACATTTTGTTTATCTGTGTAAGATTTTTTTTCTTATAGATCCAGTGGCCCCTCATTATTTTCTTTTTCTATTTTTTTTTTGTGCTGGAAAGTGAAACCAGGAATTTTCACTTGCTAAGCACATCTCTAACACTGAGCTCCATTTTTCAATTCTTTGTGGTATTTTAAGCTATATATTCTTCTTCAAACTTCAGAATAATTTTGTTATGTTTTAAAAATATTATGTTGTTAGTATCATTAATATACATTTATATTATAAATACTTAGCTTTTCTATCTACAAACATTACATGTATTTCCATTTGCTTTCTTTTAAAATTTGACAATGTTTCATATTTTCCTTTAATTTCTAATTCATCTTTCTCATTAAGTATATAGCTAAATGTTCTACATTTTACCTTGCATTATAATTCTATACCTTTTAAATAACCTATTATATACCATTATATCTCAGATAATGATATGTGTGAGGGTGAATTAATATCTGGGTACTTAATTTAAATAATTATTTAGTTCCAGGAAATTAATACAGGAATATAAAAAGTAAGTTTAAAAGACTCATTCAGAACACAAAGTACAAATCACAGAATAGATATTAGCTATGTAAGATAGTAAGCAGAGACCTAACATATGAATCATTGGTATTCCTTAAAAAGAAAACAGAATGAACAAAATAGAAAAAATATCATTAGAAGAAAATTTCGAAGTGAAGAAAGCTATGACTGTAGATGAAAAGGACTCTAGGTACACCAGGAAAAAGCACTGAAGAACAGTCAACATGTAAACAATCTCAGGTAATTTATTACATAATGAAAGGTTCCCACAACCTTCAAGAAGATTCCCTAGAGAAGAGAATAATCGGCTTACACGAAACTCTGTTAGTTATTAAATGCTAGTCTGGAAACAAAAGATATTCTTGTATGTGCAAAGACTCTGCAAACATATCTCATATATAAATGCTTTTCCTAAAGGGAAGAATTTTGAACATACTAAACAGAGTATGAAACACAATAAATCCGTCACAAATGGGGAAAGTCATGGTCTGAAAGAGTTGCCAGCAAACTCCACAAAAAACTATGTAAATAGAGACTAAGTCTGAAAAACAGCCATAAATGTGGCCACAGAACAGACGGCAAAGGCTATAATTTTTGGAAGGGAATACACATAATATGAAAAACTAATAGTTAACCAACAATTACTTGGAATAAAAATACCAGATTATATCAACAAAACCTGAAGTGTCTGAAAAGTTAAACTAATAATTTGGGAAAGATTCAACAGATAATCTTTTTTTTTCTCCACAGTTAGTTAGGTAATTATGGGTTTGTGCAAGTTTTAATAATTTTATTTAAAAACTGTATGTTATGTTTCTTCCATACATAATTGTAACTAACATGCAAAAGTGGAAAATTATTCTATGAGTGATACCATATTCCAAAGAGAGACCTTACAGATGGACAAAAATTCCAGGAAGCTTACACTCAAGAGGCTGAACAGATCCTGCACCCCTAGCTAGCACTTCCCATTAGTTCACCTAAGCAGAGAGATTTTGTGGAAATAGGAGCCTACACCTGAGTAGTGCTGAGACCTTCCCCCTCTCTTCTCCAAGGGGAGGACTGGCAGAGGGCACTACCTCAATCAAGGGGAAGGATTTCAATAGCACCCCATAGAACATTGGGAGGGGAGATCACATCCCATTTCCAGTCTGGAGGCTTTCTGGCCAGTAGAAACCCATAGATTCACAATAATGTGGTGAGTGGTAGGTGAAATTGATACCCATCTCTTGGAGTTCAGGGCATATGTGGATGTAGACAGGCACCTGCTTCTCCCTGGTGAAAGGTGAAGGCAAAAGTCTTGATCAAGCAACATGGCAGCATGAGAGGAAGGATGCTCTGATCCTGGGTTAGTCTACAGTCTTATTTTTTGGCACAGTGAAGACATTTAGGCCAAAAGGGATGACAGAAGTATTTGAGTTTTTCCGCCTACACCCCATTCTAGATGTTTCAAGAGGTTGTAGGATACATCACAGAGCCTGGAGTTGAGGAAGTGGGCAAAAGTTCCTTCCAGAGTGCACCTCCATGTTAGGGAACTATACAGGGGAAGGGTGGATCTCTGCAGAGTCTCCTGCAGAATCTCTATATGGACTGGTCAAGAGAGCTTCTCAAAGTGCATCAGCAATACAGAGAGGACAACACAGCATTAGCTAAATGAAAGACTTTTGAAACTTGCATGGAAAACACTCCTTCCCCAGCTGTAGTAGTCTCCTATCATTTCTCCTAACAAATTCCTATAAATGCAGCAGCTTGAACAAACTCAAATTTATTCTTATGGTTCTATAGGTCAGAGACACTGATGGGTATTACAGGCTTAAAAATCAAGATGTTATGAAAGCTGAATCTGTTTCCTTGCCTTTCCTGGCTTCTTTTGGCAGTCTGGATGACCCCTTCCTCTATCTTCTAAAGTCAGCAATGGCAGGTAGAGCCTGTCTCACTTCATGTCTCTGTAACTCTTGTCACAGCATCTGTCTCTACACTTGGGAAAGGCACTTCTCTTTTAAGGAGTAGGAGTATTAAACTGGGTTCACCTGGGTATTCCCAGCTAATCGTCTCATCTCAAAATCTCTAGTTTAATGGAGTCTGCAAAGTCGCTTTGCCATGTAAGGAAGCATTCACAAGTTCAGAGGTAGCCATTATTCTGGTTATCACACTGGCTCTGACCCTAAAGAATCCAGAAATAGAGGAAGGGGAGGTGTAGGAGTAGTAAAAGAGCATCCATACCTCCTTCTTTCCAAGTTACTCAGGCCAGCTCTGGGCTGAAGGAGGAAAAAACTCTGAAGTGGATGCAAGATTCAAGTTTTTATTTAGATAGCAAGATTCTTCTCTCTAATCCCTGAAAGTGGATTTTAATTCCAGAAAGAAACTGTTTGTATACTCCAAAGTAACCAAAGCATATGAAAACTAGAGATAAATAATTATTTTCTATTGGCACCTCCCAATTCAGATTGCTTAAAATAAGCTCCAGAATGCTAGTTTTGCTCACGTAGTACATGTAATTTAGCATCCTAGTTTTCCATTAAGAAATTTCCCAGTTTGAAAATTGTCTTAGGGAATAAGCAGAGATAAGGGCAAAGATTTAGCACAGGGTGTTTATGGAAGCATCATTAGTTCTTTCTTTCCTTTCTTTTCTTACTCTTCTTGATTTTCATGTTTCATGATCCATTATTATAATAATTTATTTAATTTTTGGCCAATAGTCTAAACTGCCCTCCCTCTCTTTTTAACCCCCTAAATACCTGACATTGTAGAAAAACCCAACTATCTATTATTTTTATGCCTACACTAGAGGTCATATCTCTTCTGAAGAAATTTACACAATAGTGCAGATTTCATCTCTCTATAAATTTATAATCACCAACACTTCCCCCAACACTATTCACTAGTCATAGGTATTTCTCTGGTCTGCACGTGCTCTCTCTCTCCCCCTTAGAAAGACTTTTAAAATACTTTTATACTCCCGTCCATCTTCTCACTCTGATTAGTTCTTCCCAGTATGCTTTGGGTCTGACCATTTTCTGACCAGGAGCTACACACAATGGACTGTCTCCCCTTTTCCCTGTATATTCATTGTCTCTATTTCAACTGGTTCTTTCCATTTCTATTTCTTTTCTTGTAAGCATATTCAAGCTCTTCTTCATTGTGGTAGGCTGAGTGGTGGTCCCGCACTGATTAAGTCCACATCCTGATCTCTAAAACCTGTGAACTGGTTACCTTCCATGGCAGAAGGAACTAAGCCGACATGACTAAGTTAAGAAACATAAAATAGGAAATTGTCCTGAATCATCCAGACAGACTAAATGTAGTCACAAAGCTCCTTAATGAGGGAGGAGAGTGGGAAGAGGGCAAAGGAAAACATGTGGTAATAGAAGCAGAGGTCAGAGAGACACCTCTCCATGGCCCAAGGAACACTGTGGCCTCTAGAAGTGGAGACAGGCAAGGAAGGGGTTCTCCCCAGAACTTTCAGAAGGGATGAGCATGTGACTTCGGCTCTCTGCCCAGCAGTCCAGGAACAGTTAATGCACAGGGGCCCCGTCTTCCTTCCTTTTAGCCTAAAGTTAAGGTTATTTTGTGGGTTTATCATCTCCCGTTCTACAAAGTCAGATGAGTTCTAACTTGGTCCTCGGCGTCTTCCTTCAGCATCTCTGAAGTTTCCTTTCATGATTTCTGTCAGGACTGGCATGTGGCCGTCTCATATATCTACTCATGTCTTCCAGAATCGGTCCTAATTTATAGTGGTTTTGATTTACAAATGGTTTTAATCTTTTAATCCATCTACTGGAACATCTTATTTTACTTAGTCCTTCCTCTTTTTCTTAGAGAAAAAGAAAATCATCAAATGAAGATACCCCTAATCCCTTGTTACCTTCCAATTTGCCCCTTTTCTCTTTTCTTCTACATTGAAACTGAAAGACATTGCTTGCCTTGAGTCTAACTTAAAACCCTCCCCTGTCCTTGGAACTCCCTCCCCTCTGCCTCCCTAAGGTCCTCACATGATGAGTTCTCTCTCCTCTACCTTCACCTTCTTCCTTTCTGCCAGATCCATCCTGTCATTGATAAAAACAAGCTTAAATATCTTTTGCATTAGAAAACAAAACCGAAACCCTTCTACAGGAATCATCACCTTTCTTTTCTTCATAGCTAATTTCTTTTTTATTTTTTTAATTTATTTTTATTTTTTAGTTATACATGGACACAATGTCTTTATTTTGTTTACTTATTTTTATGTGGTGCTGAGGATGGAACCCAGTGCCTAAAACGTGTGAGGCAAGCACTCTGTCACTGAACCACAACCTCAGCCACAACAAATTTCTTTGAACATAATTCTACATTCCTGAACCAACTGTGATCTGTTTTCTACATGTTCTACTCTGTTAAAATAGATCTTATTAAGGTCAGTATTAAGTTTGGGGATTGAAAATCCATTATGGTTTAGCTGTGAGGTGTCTCCCCAAAGGTCCTCTTAATGCAGGAATATTCAGAGGTGAGATGATTAGATTAGGAGAACTGTAACTAATCAGTCCATCCTGGTTTGAATGGACTGACTGAGTGGTAACTGTAGACAGGTGGGGCTTGGCTGGAGGAGATGGATAGTTGGAGGTGTACTCTAGGAGGGGGTGTCTTCCCTGTGGCCCTTTCCCCTTTCTTTCTCTCTCTCTGCTTTCTGATCTTGCCTGATCTTGCCATGAGCTGAGCAGCTTTCCTCTGCTTGGCCCTTCTGCCATGATATGCTGCCTTACCTTGGGCCCAGAGCAAAGGAATTGGTCATCTATGGACTGAAATCACGACCCCCAAATAAACTTTTCCTCCTTCAAGGTTTTTTTTTTTCAGGTGTTTTGGTCACAGTGACACAAAAGCTGACTAAAACAAAATTTAATTTACATCTCTCAGTCCTGTGTAACTTAGTTTTATTCTGGTATATGCCATAGTTGACCAGCTCCCTTTGGCATGAAACGTTCTCTTTTCTCAGTTTTATGACAGCAGACTATTCTAATCTTTCCCTTACCTGATGCCTGATTTTATCTGCCCATTTCTTAAGACTTAATCTTCCTCAGGTTTTAATCTCTGTCACTCTGTAATAAGCACATCCACCCTAGGCAATTTTGTCCACAGCAGGGCTCACAGATGTAGGGCTCTTGACAGTCTGCTGACTGATGCCTAAAGCACCACACCTCCTCTGTGTGGCTCTGTTTGGGTGGGACTGGGGACTTTTCTTTCACTCAATGCCTGTGTTTATGAATATGAGACAAAAAATAGATGTGTCATAGATTTTCAGGCAATTGCTTGGTCTTCTGGGATCCTGTGCAGTACATGGAAGTCTGTAAACCATGGAGAGAGAGCATGCTCTCTCTCCTTTGACCCTTCACCTCACATATCCACTCCTATCATGATGCAGAGCTTTTCTAAAATGACTACATATTCTGAGCTACATATTCACAGAAAAATCTCTTTTAGTGATACTGTGTTGTAGAAGTCTAAATATTTGCATAGGATGACAAAGAGCAAATTACTGGGTTGGGAAATCGGGGTCCAGGCAATGCATATAACTTGGGCTGCGTGAGTTACGCACAAGGAGTCAATGCAAAGAGGAGACAACTGGGAGCAGAGACAACTCAGAGTAACTTAGTACTTGATTCTCTTTCAACAAGGAATGACGGTATGGTTTTTAAGTGGGCACAGCCTTTGAGACCCTGCCTAAGAACAGGCAGTGGAAATGAAGAAACGCTTGCTGCTTCCTACTTGATGATCTGGGCTGGAGTTTTTCCTGAGACTAACAGGTCCATGGCTCCTGCATCAGTGGACATGCAGGGACACCTCAGATTCTGACATATGTCCTTGTGCTCTTCTTACTGTTTGAAGGGTTATCATGAGGGTGAGAGTTCTTTTAATGGAGGGTGGACACATCCCATACAAAAGCAGCTCAACCCACATATCACACATAACCCTAGAAGTCAAATTTCACTTTAAAAAGCAGATTTAAAAGCTGCCTTTGATTGGAAGTATATTCAACACAATTATCAGAACAATTACTTTTTGGAGTCGCCTCCACCTCCAATGTATCTTGGCTGGTACAAGTTACACAGGTGTGCAAACAATATACTATTTAAGAGCAACTTCATATATGTGAACAGTAACAATATAGATAAAAGAGGGAGCTAAGTTCCTAAATGAACCCCTTTCCTAGCATCCGATGGGTGATTATTTCAAGCTACTCTTATTTAATATTAAAATACTGTGTTCTAAATAATATTGAATTTTGATAAGCTGAATAAGAAACACTAACACTATCTCCTTCAGATTGGCCAATATACAATCATTTGGGGCTCATAGTTTAAAACTATGCTCATATATAGAAATTAAGATGGATTTCATATCTTTTTTTTCTCTTAGAAGGACTTCAGAGCCTAGGAAGTGGAGATGAATTTTTAGTCAAGTAATCTTAGTGGAAACAGAAATGTAGCAAATCTATGGGATGGGATAAAAAGTTTCCATTTTAGAGATTTTTATCTGAGATTTCTAGTTAAAAATTCAAGGCTGATTATTCTTCTATCAGATGAGGCACTCACACTTATGAGTAGAGAACATAGTAATGCATTGCTATTATTAGAGTAGTAAATTTGCAGTATTATACACATTTGCACTATATTCAGAATCCATTTGAAAAAGAATGCAAATATTTATGCAAACCTTACCTTCTCACCAGAGTTGTCTTTAGCTGTTGGGATTTGCCAGGTAATGTTAGCAGAGTCTTGCTGTTTCTGAGTCTTAGCCTCTATGTCCTTGGGACAGGTGATTTGAGGAGCTTCCACATCTGATCCAGAAAAATACACAAATCAATTAATATTCTGATACATATTTTTAAGTCATGCAAGAAAAGGTTAAAAGTCTGGTTATATTAATACTTTATCACTCATTTTTTACATGCTATTGGAATATGCAAATGCTTTCCCAATAGCTGACCTTAGCATGACTTACGAGGCCCTTCCTGAATTGGTACCCGCTGACTTCTTAGCCTCAGTTCATCCATTTCGAATGGATTCTGAATATAGCCTCAGTTCCTACTGGAACTCACTCCATGCCGAACTGTCAGGTCCATGAGAGCTCCATGGTCTTTCTTTTATCTGGGCCTCTGTCTATGTTCTTTTATTACTTGAATAAAAATTGCTCCCTTTACCTGGAAAACTACTGCTTGTCTTTTGAGTCTCAGCTTAGACAGAGTTCCTCAAGAAGCTTTCTCTGACTCCCCCAGTCCATCTGGGGTGCTTGCTTCCCAAGTTCCCATGGTCCTTTATACTTCCCAACCATAAAACTCAGTGTTTCATTTAAAATCAAATTTTCTCCCCTAATAGAATTTAAGTTCTTTGAAGGTCAGAATACCTCTTTTCTATTGTCTCACACAGTGCCTGGGATATTATAGGAGCTTAGTAAATATTTTTCAATATAAACATAAAAACAGAAAAAAAATAATGTTGACTGCAGCAGTAAGAAACTGCACTTGAAAATGAAGCTGTTGAGCAAAATTAATTAGCATACCTAAAATGTATTGTCAAAACAACAAACTAAAGCTAATGATGTTTTCTTGCAGTGTGAAATTTTACACTACAAATAATGACTTAAATGTGCTAACATTCTACAGACCCACATAAGCCAGAGTGGCACTAAGTTCTTATTATATGATCAATACATCCTTTATTTTAACTTATGTTAAATTAGGTATTCTGTAACTCATAGCTGAATGTATCTGAATTGATTTCATTTAGTCTCCTATCTTCTTATTTCTTTAAAATTTTATTTAATGTATGTTTCCTTTTTCTCAGAGCATATTATACCTGGATAATTTTTTCCTCTACAAAGATGCATAGTAGCACATGGACTTCAGCAATCTAAAAATGTATTTAATATTTCATTCATACTTAAGTAATAGCTTGAATGGATTTAGAAAAAAAGTCTTTATTTTCTCTCCATATCTTGTAGACATGGCTGTGTTTCCTTCTGACACTTAGAACTGTAAATAAGAAGTGTAGCTTGGCTTAGTGGCACGCGCCTGTAATTCCAGTGGCTCAGGAGGCTGAGGCAGGAGGATCTCGAATTCAAAATTAGCCTCAGCAAAAGTGAGAAAATAGCAACTTATTGAGATCTTGTCTCTAAATAAAATACAAAATAAGGCTGGGGATGTGGCTCAGTGGTCAAATGCCCCTGAGTTCAATCTCCGGTACTTGTTCCCCCGCTCCCCCCAAAAAAGAAGCGTAATGTGAATCTGATTCTTGCAGTTTTGGGTAAAATTTTTTTCTCTCATGAAATGTATTGAAGATATTCTCATTAATGTCACACACCAGAAATGTCATAGGGAGTATAGACAGTGTGCCAGCCCAATATTGCAGAACGATTTCTAGGCTAAGGGTTTAAGTCTATAGCTCAGGGAAACTTTTTTCTAGGAGAGGAAAATTCTTCTTCATCCTCTTTCTCTCTGCTTTTGATACTCTTTATTGCACAGACACTGGAGTTTTTCCATCTGTCACTGACATCTCCTAACTTCTACCTTTTTGGTTTGATGAATTGGGATATTCAAGTTCCTTGTTTATTACTTCTGCATTCTGAGGGAATTCTTAGTTTGGTCCTTGAAATTACAATTACTGATTTCAACAACATCCATTTCTGTATTTTCCTCTTTTGCTCTTCTCCTTCTCTTAAAGATATTCTTGATATTTTTATTTCTAAGAACTCTTTCTTGTATTCAAAAGCTCCATCTCCTTAACAGTCTGCTCTTGCTTCAGGGAAAGTGAAAATGTCCTCTTGTGGATGTAATGAGATTCAGGATTCAAAGTGCTAAGAGCTCTTATGTGTTTTAATCAATTCAGTTTAACCTGCTTTATGTGGACCAGAAATTCCTCAAAGATTTTCATCTCCTGAAGGAAAACTTACCTTATTTCCAGCACCAATATGATCTTTATAAAGATTTTGTATTTCTTCTGTTATTGTCTAGCATTTCATAATTAGATTTTGCAAATCCACCATTTGAACCAGAAATCCTCAAACTGCATATTGGGGTAATACCATTTTATCATAGACTATCAGCAAAACTTGCAAAGAGGGATAGTCATACATACATTCATGTGCTATGATTAAGGAATTCGGTTTCAAACTTGAACAATGTAGAGACTCACCTTTACACACAGCTGTCTGAACTTTGGCACTCCATTTCCCAGAAGTAACACATCTCAGTTCTCTGACTCCAGATAAAATGAAACCTTGTTGGCAACTTAGCTGACATATTGTCCCTAGTTTGGCTGGCTGCTTGCCACAGTGGGGAGGTGATATGATGACACCTTTGGGCTTCTGAAAGGTGGAGCAATGCCGTTCTATTGGAGGGAAATGAGACAATATTATTTACATTCTCACAAATTAGAAATGCCACAGATTCTCTGTAACCAAGAAAAATACAATTGTGCTGCCTTGGATTGACATAAATCACTAACTGCATATGATAATATATGATGTATTGCAAATAATGTTGAGAACTGTATTTCTTTCATGACTTCTTGTTCTTTTGCCAATGTATCCAAACCTTGAAAAACTTCTGACATTTTCATCAATGCTGTTTGTGACTGTCATCATTGGCTTGGAACACCCACGTTTGGTTTGCAGAATATTATATTAGAGTTTTGAAGTATAAGAGAATAAATTCAATCCCATCTTTCATCAACTGAGTGATCGATTCAGCAATCAATTTTTATTTTCTGAGCTTTTTGGTGCTATCTTGTAGTGACTACATAATGAGAAATATTTTTCACACCTTCCCTGAAATCACTGTTATACTTAGGGCCTTGACCCTTCAAGGTCTCTTCTGCCTATGAAAATGATAGCAGCTGAATTAGGTGGAACACAAAAGAAATGGAAAAATCAAGGCTAGGGCTGAATGAATGCAGAGAGTTTGTGTGTGTGTGTGTGTGTATGTGTGTGTGTGTGTGTGTGTGTGTATGTGTGTGTGTGTGTGTCAGTGTGCTCCCTGAACATTTATTTGTTGTAGTAGAGATTCTAATAGCAACACTGCTTACATCTTGAGTTGTATTTTCCATCAATAAGAACTCGCATGTGTTTGGCACCTGCTGTGAGCAGGCATTATTTTCAGCACTTGACACGTGTTGACTCTAATTCTATGGTAAGGAGTATTGTCATTCCCATTTACCAAGAAGAGAGTTGAGCATGGTATTAAGCATAGTAGTGACACTTCATCCTTATGCTCCTCCCTGAAACACTTCTTTCTGTGACAGCAAAAGCCCTTTTCCCAAATAATTCACTTTGTCTCTATTTCTGTACAGCATGAGCCATGTGCCTGCCCAGATTACTTGTTCACTTTAATCAAGAGGAAAATCAGAGCCAAATGTGTGGTCCAGACATAATGACTATGTGGGATTCAGTATCCTCTCTTTAGAATTAGCCCTTTACAAAGTAAGGAAATCATCCCTTTGGCTCTCACAATTGTTAAAAATTTTATTCTCTTTTGTATTGCTTGTTCATGGTGTTTTGGGTGAATACATCTTTAATTTTTATACAGTTTAAGATACTGACTTTTTCTTCTTAAAATATTTGCATTGCTTTTATGCTTAATAAATTCTAAGATTGATTAGCAATCACTTACATGTAGTGTATATATATATATATATATTTTCTTCTTCTAGGTTTTAATGGTTTTATTTTTGTACTTCTTAGTTTGAAATCTACAAAGAATTCATTTCAGTGTGCAATGTGAATTGAAGACAGAAGAAAAAAATTTATTTGGTTTTGTTTTCCTCAGGGAGTTAGCTGATTTTCTTATGTGGTCTGTTGAATAAATCCTTTTTTTTTTCCTCAGCTGATACATGATGCTTCCTTAATAATGTATCCTATTTGTCAGTTTCAGAACCTATTTAGTCCCCTTGATTTGTATGGCAATCTGCCTACTCTTTATTTTTTGGCACTGGGGAATGAACTCAGGGGTACTTGACCACTGAGCCACATCCCCAGCCCTGTTTTGTGTTTTATGTAGAGATAGGGTCTCACTGAGTTGGTTAGTGCCTTGCCAGTTTCTGAGGCTGTCTTTGAACTCACCATTCTCCTTTCTCAGCCTCCCAAAGTGCTGGGATTACAGGTGTGAGCCACCACACCTGGGCTCTGTCTACTCTTTTTTTTTTTTAAATAAATAAGATTCAGCAATCAGTCTTTTTAAATATATATATATATATATATATATATATATATATATATAGTTGTTGATGGATCTTTATTTTATTCACTTATTATTTATATGTGGTGCTAAGGATTGAACCCAGTGCCTCATGCTTGCTAGGTAAGCGCTCTACTACTGAGCTACAGCCCCAGCCACTCTGTCTACTCTTAATTTTTGCAATTTTAGTTTATATTTTAAAACCTGAAAACTTATTTTTCTCTTTCCTATTCCTATTGCTTTTCTTTTTCAAACTTATTTTTAGTGATTTTTGACTGGATATTCTTCTAGACAAAGCTGGAATTACTCCCTAATTCCCAAGAAAAAGGGCAAAAATATTTCCTTTTCGGCTGCTGAATGATGTGGCATTTTGCTTTGCATACATTTGGAAAACAATTAACATTTTGATGAAATTGTATATAAATGTTCAACTGCTCCTTTTTGTTGCTCTGCAATATTTTTCTAGTTTTTTTTTTTAATTTTCAAGTACAAGTTCTACACATTTCTGTTAAGGTTATTCTGATATATATTGTTTAGTTCTTTTGAACGTGATTTCTTACCATATATCCTGCTTATCATTATACATAGAAAAGCTGTTTATTTGGGATTCTTTTGACTTTAGTGAATTTTCAGGCTTTTGGTAGATTTGTTCTATATTTTGGGTAGATGTGTAATCTAAAAATAATAATGATTTTCAAACTCATTATCTCTAATCTCATGATTTATTATTAGGATTAAAACTTATAGAATGATGCTAAATAAACAATATGAATAATTCTGAGCATCCTCTTTTTTTTTCAGGTTTAATAAAACTGTCTAGTTTTCCATAAGCAGATGCAGATTTAAGATAGACATTTTTTATTGTGTCAGCATATCAATGTATATGAGTTACTTCAAATTTTATTGTATTATACCTGGGTTAGATGTGGTGGCACATGCCTGTAATCCAGTGGCTAGGGAGGCTAAGGCAGGAGAATTGTCAGTTAAAAGCCAGCTTCAGCAACTTAGTGAGGCCCTGAGCAATTCAGTGAGACTTTGTCTCAAAATTAACAAGACAACAACTATATATATATATGGATGTGCTTCAGTGGTTAAACACCTCTGGGTTTGATCTCTGGTACCTCCCCTGAAAGCTATTTTACATGATAATGAATACATTTTTGTATTCTTTAAGCAACCATACAATTTTCCCTATTTGCTATAATGAAGCAATGTATTATTCTGATGAAATACCAAACTTTAAACCTTTTTTGCATTTCTAGTATAAACTTGTTTTGGTAGACCATTCTTTTGAATGTGTACTGTTAGTATATTTACTATTGTAGTTATACATGGGTTTGTCTATAGTCTTTTATCTTTTTTTGGTAATAATTTTCAGTCCACAGCAAAGTAATAATAGTTTGATAATATAAATAGGCTAGTTTTCCATTATCTGGGCCAAGCTTTAAAGTTTGAGAATTACTGTTTCTTAAAGCTTGAAAGAAATTTCCCTCACTGATCCCTCAGTCATTTTTGGAGGAATGATTAATGTCATGATAGCATTATTCATTTTTATGAGTAATTGTATGTTTGCATTTCTTGCTTTTTTTTGAATTATTCAAGATCTTGCATTTCCTTAGATGTCATTAATATCAAGCTTTTTCTCAATTTTAATGCACAGATTTTTAAAAAGCTTCAGACCTCTGTATACTTTGCTATAGTTTCCCAGAAAAATTAGATTTCTGCATTTTTTGAACTTATATTTTAAGTTCAATTTTATTACTTTTAAAGATTTCCCTCTTTACCATTCTACTACATCCTATTTCCCTTTATAGTTCATTTTCCTTAAACGATTATTGATGTGTCTTTTAGTTTTCCATGCAATTGTTTTTTTCTTAACTTCTATATTAAATATTCAGTTATTTTTGTTCTTGTGGATTTTTAAGATTCACTGGTTCACAATTTTCTCCTTTTAACAAGGCAAAGGTGAACTATGTTTTAAAAAGCAAGGAGATTAAACAGCTTTTGCTTTTTTTAAAAAAAAAAAATCCATCCAAGCTGGCCTCAATTAAAAAGAATTGCCATTTTAAGCTATAAACATTTGTGAATTGGAAAATTGAATTCAGTGTAGAAGATTTTTCTAACCAGTAGAGAGGACTAAAACCACATGCCTGTCTATGTACCTAAAACACCATGCATACATCCATGTGGAAGCTTATTCATATTCATTATGAACCTGTGCTCAATTCTTGGTCTTCAGAGAACACCAGAGAAATCAGAGACTAGGAGAAACGAGTCACCCTCGACTCAATACCTTCCAGGTACTCACCCACACACTGGGGTTCTGCACTATCCCACTGGGCGTTTCCTTGACAGGTAAGCTTAGCACTTCCTTCTAGTCTGTATCCTTCATCACAGGTAACCAAACATGTTGTCTTGTAGGACATTTCCCCTGTAGAGCAGCTGATGTGGCCATGCTTAGGCTGGCGGAGTTGGGGACATGTTCTCACTACAGAAAATGTAAGCAATTAGATCTAAATGAGGACAAAAATAACAATTCTAAGTTTACTAATATCTTCCTATTGCATAAAATTTCTTGTCCTAAAAATGGCCCATGATGACTAATACACCATCATTTTTTGTTACTATGGGGTAACAAGACTGATATTTTATCAACTCCATTGCCCAGATGATGTCACCCTGTATAGCCCTCTGCCCAAAGGTGAGAAACAAAATGTCTAGGAGGCCTAGCCCCAAATGGACCATGATGGCTGTAGATTAGGGGTGGTCAAAAAAGGGTGGTACCTGCAGCCCTGATCTGGGCTTTGCTGTGATTTTCCAGGCTATGCTCCTATGAACATCTGTCTTTCCCCAAGACAAATGTTTTATGTTCGTGATCAGCTCACTTCCGAAACCTCAGGATTCTTTTTAAGGGTCCCAGTCTCTGCAAAGCTGCCTGACATCTGCAATCTTCAATTTCAGTGTTCCACTGTCTGATATAACTCTGGTCCTTTAGCTTTTTCTCATTCTTTCCATACAACTACTACAAATTCTAATTCTTGATGTTAATCTTGATTTATCTATTAGCATCAGTTTGGTAGATTTGCTGCTCTGCTGGATACTATGAGCTGCCTGCTTACTAGTTACTTCCCCCATTTTTCCCCCCAGCATAGTAATGTGGAGCTGTTACACCAGTGACACCAGCTGTTACACTCTGATGACAGTAGAGCTATTACACCAGTTTTGGATGGCTTGATTTATCCTTTTAGATGAGAGGAAAAAGGCTTAATTGGTTTAAGGCATTATTATTTGGATCCTTGATACCAATAGCTATACACAGGTCCTAATTCTCTCTACCCAGCAACCCATGCATTTTCCCTTTTTTCACTTTTTAGGGAAAGCTCTTTCCTGTCTTTAAACTCATGGGATTTGTGTGTCCTCCAGCTCTGCTCAGGGGTAGAGCATGCGATCTAGGATCACATTCCCCTAGTTTGAGAGGTGAGTGGGTACCGCTGGTGATATGGTTCCTTCTTGACCCTCTGAATCAACCATGACAGTGTAGTTAGACGGCTAATTAAGCCCTGGACGCCAGAAATGCTCCCATATCTCAGCAAGCCTCAACACCACCATCAGGAAAGTTCCATTGGGTATCTAGGAAACCTATGTTTTCCAGTTCTGCCATCTCTGACCAGTAGCCTCAACATGCCACCAGAGAAGCCCCAAGAGGGCTTCTGCTTGTGCGTGTTTCCAAACAATGTCTGTGCTCTGAATTCTTCTGGTGTAGGAGCACTACCCATACCTTAACCCCTCCCCACCCTCGTTCCCCATTCTATGCTGATGGGCTGCACACCTGACAGAACGGTACCCCATTGTTTGTAACTTCGGGGCCATGATTGGTCCCAGGACCATTCTTAAGCCGTTCCTGGAATAAACGGGTTCTGCATCTCACTCTGGCAGAGCAGTCTAACCAGCCCCCAGAGTCTGGGTAAAGTGACTCTGCGACCAACCACCCCATACCTCATCCCGCAGGACCCCTTTTCATCCCCTGGGACCCCTACTCATCGGCAAACCCACGCAAGGCACAACATAAAACATTTTGGTGCCCACGTGCTCTAGGACCTGCTTGACCCCCTGGTAAGTGAACTTGTGACAGTCCCCCATCTTTCTTGTCTTACCAGCCTTTTTGTAATTGTACTCTGTCTGTTTGTCTTTGTGTGATAAAGTTGAGTCAGGGAATATACTTCCACTTCCTGGTTCGTCTGGTAGTCGCACATAAGGATCTGATCAACCTGGTGACTGGAACCGCCATAACCCTGATCCTAAACATTTCTGTATCTTTATGTCTCCTGAGACCCAAACTCTCATTCTCCTTCCTCTTCTCACAATCCTCATAGTTTTTTCTGTCCTCTTTGCTTTGTTTCTTTTCACTAGTATTTCCTCCTACTTTCGGGAAACTTCCCCCCGGTGGCGGTCCCTCTGCGCGGGCTGGTCCCGCTTCTCCCTGCTCCTACCCTTTTCCTCGGAGGCCCTGGCTAACCGATAGCGCTGGCCGCCTGTGGAGAAGTGAGAAAAACCACTTCTGTAAAGTGTCGCGCTGCTGTAAAGTGTCGTGCAGTGATTTTTGCGCCCAGTGGGGAAAGGGGAGGGTGCCAGGCTGCACCTGCTGCGCCTGCACTTCCTCTGGCTACAGCCACACCCCCCTGCCTCTGGTGAGCTGCCTCACACCGCAGGCAGCCTGGGATCGCTGCTGCCCGCCTCCCCATGGGCAGTCTCAGATGCAGCCGCAAAGCGTGCAGCTGGACGAGCTTTCATGGAGAGTGCATATACTGGTCTGCATCTGGTCGCCTTTCAAACTTTACTGTTTACTTTCACCTTAATATCTCCTGTCCCTACTTCTTCAACATGGGAAATCTACTCTCCTTGGTCCTCTCCTCCCTCTTGGAGGAGGAACATTACCTCAATGAGGCGGCTCCCACATCACCCCCCCCAAAACCAGTCACACAGCCCTAATCGTTCATCCTCAACTTCCTGTAAACACCCTCCTCCTGTAAATCCCCCTCCCTCTGAGCCCCCTCATATTGACCCCGCCCTGCCTTCAGGGCTCCCTGAAGGTGCTCCTCCTCCTCCCTACGTTGCTTCCTCTGTCTACGACCTGCTCACTTGTCTTTCTCCTTCCAATCCTTTTCGCCCAACTCCACCCACCGCCCACGCTTATATGGTTAATCTCCAGGCCATGGCAATGTCCACCCCTGGATCTGCACTCCAGTCTCCGCTTAGTTCATATTGTTAAAGAATCACAGGAACACAAGAAAATTCCCCTATATGGATCGCAGCCCTCAAGAACATGTAAGAAGCTCGCCCACCCCATCTTTGCTGGAAACGCAAGGCTTCACAGCTTATACTAACCCTAAACCTCCTTCCCTTCCAACACCACCCAACCCTATTACCCCTTCTCTTAGGAGAGAACTCATCTCGGGGCATGTTCACACAGGCTGGTTAGTCAATGATAGGTACAGGTACAGTCTCGTTTGCTCTCCTCCCTCTCATTCGAACGGGCTGGTTAGTCAGTGATGGGTAAGATGCTCTGAAAGATGGGTTCAACCTAAGACAGGCACAGTCTCGTTTGTTACCCCCTTTCTCATATGCAACATGTAGGAGTCTGGAAATTCAGCGGAATGATTCTCTCCCATGAGGAGATTATCACAGATCCCTCCAACATGCTTACTTATGGGCCACACAGGCCCTGCTGACCTTTCAAATAAAAGTAAAAAGGGGGATATGTAGGAGCACTCCCCATACCTTCAACCCCTCCCCTCCCTCTTTCCCCATTCTATGCTGATGGACTGTGAACCTGATAGAGTGGTACCCCATTGCTTGTAACTTCGGGGCCATGATTGGTCCCAGGACAATTCTTTTTTTTTTTTTTTTTGGTACCAGGGATTGACTCAGGGTCACTTGACCACTGAACCACATCCCCAGCCCTATTTAGTGTTTTATGTAGAGACAGGGTCTCACTGAGTTGCTTAGCACCTCGCTGTTGCTGAGGCTGGCTTTGAACTCGCGATTCTCCTGTCTCAGCCTCCCTAAGTGCTGGGATTACAGGCTTGAGCCACCACGCCTGGCCCAGGACTATTCTTAAGCTGTTGCACTTCCTGGAATAAATGAGTTCTGCATCTTGCTCCAGCAGAGCAGTCTTACCAGCCCCCAGAGTCTGGGTGAAGTGACTCTAAAACCAACCATCCCATATCTCATCCTGTGGGACCCCGTTTCATACTTCCTGGGGACCCCTTTTCGTTCCCCGGGACCCCTACTCATCAGCAAACCCACACAAGGCACACATAAAAAAACATCCTGGCAAGACTCCCTCACTGTCCCACCCACTAAAATCCATAATGTATCTTAGAGCCCAGTTTGATTAATTCCATCATGACCTATATGCCTGTTTCTGACAACCTATTAGCCTCCAAGATCATTCCTTATCTACCAAGTTTATCCCATATACCTGATTCAGATCTAATTTCAATAGATTCTTGAACATTCCCTATGGAATATGTGTTCCATCTTCAGTGAATTCCCTTAAATCCTAAACTTCCCTTTTGAACTTCTCCTTTACTTTGTTACTCTAATCAAAATCTTATTGTCTTCTTTAGACATGGCCCAGAGGTCAGAAAGGTGTCTTCATTGCTCCTTATCATCTTCTCAGAGCATTCTTTCTTTCTCCTTCCTAAAAATCTCCAGCTCCTTTAAATTAACTGATGTATTCAACATCACTTTTTCAGTTTTCTCTCACTGCCCCCCAAACACCCCTTATCAATTTTATTATCTATACAAATGACCATTCCAGTATCTTGGAGTCATTCTTGACCTCCTATCCTCCAGTGACAATATCATTCCTTCTACATTGGCTGCCATGTCCTCTACACCTCACCATCACCCATTCAAGTACTATACCCTCTTAGGATTACCGCCTACCTTCCAGGGTCACTCCTTCAAGCGTCTCAACTTCATGAATGTCTATGTCTTACAGGGGTCTCCCATTTACTGTGTGCTCCTCTTTGGAGAAAATCGTCACTGAAGTATTTATTCTCTTTCTATGCTTTCTTTCCTCTAGATCTAGGTTAGATCTGCTCCAATCAAGGTTTCCAAGCATGAAAAGGTGGGAGGAGAGTACAGAAGAAAGGAAAGAGGGAGAATTAGGGGAGGAAAGAAGGAAAGAAAGAGAAAGGGAAGGAAAAGGTAGATGGAAGAAAGGAAGAGTCTGGGAGAGGAGAGATATCAAACAGCAGGGGATGTTAATAAAAACTATAGGAGGTCATTATCTTGGACTGAGCTCCTGTACTAGGCTTCAACAGACCAGATCAAATCAAAGGAATATCTATCATATGACATATATAACATATATGTGTCATATCACATATATATGTCATATCACATATATATAACATATGTATACATAGATATATTTTTTAAATTTATGTATGATGAAAACTTTAATAGAAAAGAAAGCTGGGGTAAAATATTCAAGTGTATGTTTAACTGAAGTCATCAACATCCAAATTATTCTATAGGAATCCATTCAAATTATATTACTTGGCAGAGAATAAATATTGAATTCATTAAATATAAACTTAGGATTTATTACTCCATAGAGAAAGTTTAGGAATTAGATTAGAGGTTAAACTATAAAGCCTTTATATCCCTGGGATGGTTTGGACTAACAGTAACTATTTATAAAAAAAATGAATGAAAATATTTTGCTTTCTGCATTTTAGCTTTTATTGAATGTGTCTATCATTTATAGTACACTGTCAAATGCCAGGTTGCTTTAAAAGGTGAATAAGATAAATTCCTATGATTAAGATAAATAAAATCTGGAAAACCATATTAAACAACCTCTTTTAGCTTCAATAAAAGTAAAAAACAAATCATTATAGCTTTCCAAACTCGAGACAAAATGGATTTATACATCTCTCAAGAGTACTGATAATGAATTAAAATTGGTGTCTCAGACAGATGCAAATTATATTGCCTTTCAGATGCTGGTTTTTAATAAACTTCCATTGCTCCTTAGGGAAAACAAAACAATATGCAATACTTCTTATTTATTTCTTAAATATTTTATACTCCTTTTCACTCAAGAATGACCAATTGTTACCATTTTAAATAAGAACTCATTTATTTTCTAGATTCAACCTAAATTTTCTTATTTTAACAAGCTGAAAAATGCTGCAATAAATGTTTCTTGACTTAAATTCATGTTAAAACAACCCTTAAATATATATTTAATTTCATTAGAAAAAGAAATTTATCCTTATTTGACCATTACACATTATACGCGTGTGTTGAATTACATATTGTATGCCCAAAATAGGTACAATTATCATATCATTAAAAAATAGAAAAATAATTAAAATTTTAAAATAAATATACCAACTTGGTCTTTTAAGAGGACAATCTACTACGTAAACAATGAAAAAGCTGTTAACCTGCAGTGGTTCTTATCTTAAAGATGAATCAGATATTTTTTCCTAGACACATGCTTTCTGATATGCTGTCAATCTCCAAATTCTGACAATATCTATTACTGAAAATGAAGTCTGATGTTTGACGTGGGCTTCTTGTTTCAACCTTCTCAGGAAAAAGAATCGTCTCACAAAATTTAATTTACTATGATAATGTTTTATCTGGTTGTCATTTAAAACCACAAAAGAATACTTACTGGTTTAGAAAGAAATGCATAATTCAGCTAAAATTGAAGAAGGTTACAGGTGTCTTAGGAAGAGTGGTTAGGAGGAATAAGAATCGTGGCTGCCAATTACTATTCAACATTACAAAGACATTATTAATATGTAATGTGTAATAGGCTTTATATTTTTACTGATCTTTCATTTCTGACTTAATCTTAAGAAAGAAATTCATGGAAAAAAGACATGATAAATATTATTCTCTGCCCTAATTAGATTTTAATTAGACCTGTAAAAATACTACTTTCTCTATACTACCTTCTCAGAAGCAGAAGTGAATCCTGCCCAACTGCCATATTTCATTGAATCTCAGATAGCTCAATTGTAAGACACATCTTTTTTTTTTATTTTATGGGTCACTACTAAAAGTAAATAAAAATGAAATAATTTACTGCCATTGATTTTAAGGTGCATTTCAATTTTAGAGATGAAATGTGAAATGTTGAAATGTGAAAAAGATGTGTTTTAGATTTTGTGAAATATTGCATACATTTTATAGAACAGTATCTCAAGTTACTATCTCCATTTTCCCTATTATAGGGGAAGGGCTCAAGTCTTCATTCAGGAAAACTCTACTTAGTAGCTTTGGTGGTGAAATTGAAGGTATTTTAAGAAGACCCATGCTTCTAGAGCATTTTTCTCACTGTGATTAAAATTATTTTATGCATATTAGAATAGCAATTGAAATTATATAAAACAGAGCAAGCACACTTTTTGGATAGAAGTGACGTAAGCAGGCCATTCATGTGTATATATATATATATATATATCAATAATGTATATCTCTATCAATATGTGTCTTTGTTAATTCAACTTTTCATTTATTCACAGAGGAATAACCAAGAATTAGGAGGAGAAAAACACATTCTTTGCTCACAGTGCTTTCACTGTCCAGCAGAAATGACCAACAAGTTAATCAACAATAAAAGTAAATGTGGTGGTTTGCATTGGAACAATTTGGTTAAGCTGGGAAATGTGTCAGAATCCTTACTGTGGTCCTCAGTCAGGGCTGGTCAAAAGAGACACTCACACTTGATTTTGGAGGGCAGAAATGAAGCAGTGGTCAATATGGTCAGATTCAGGGATGGACAATGCAGAAAGACCCAGTCCATGTCCTGACTGATAATCCTGTTGACCAAGGGTGGTCCCACATTCACGGCCACAGGGAATTGGCTACACAGAGGTCAAGACTCTCTTAGGCCTTTGGAGTTTCCTGAGATTCTATCTCAACAGCTGAGCAGACTTCGTTTTTCTGGATTCAGTTATCAGACAGGCACTCCTGGACTTACCAACTTCCCTACCTTCTGTTTCTGAGTTCCTTCCAAAATTGTGCAGGGTCCAATTCCTGCAATAAATCCCTTCTCCCCAAACATCCCTGATTATTGTGCTTCCCTGGACACACAGGATGAGGACTGGAATGCTGGGAGGACAGGCCTGCCCAGGCCACATACCCTTCATGCTGAGGAAGTTGGTAACAGGAGAGGGTTTATGGGACCAAGATTCAAGGCAGGGGTCCTGGACAAAACTTGCAAATGCAGTGCTTTCTGAGAGGCACTTCTGTTTATGGCTTTAGTGGAGGATGCAGGGCTTGGGCTGGGATTGTGAGGTCCACCAGACTTCAGCCTCAAGGACCAGCTACCTTTGGAAGAACCCAAGGAAAAAAGTTAAAATGTAATGTTCCCTGCTCTCTACCATGAGGTACGTGGAAGAAGGCATATAGATTTTACACAGTACTGTTGACTTCCCAGGAAGTCTGTTAGAGGTTTCCTATGATTAATCTTTTCAGTAATGGTACATGGCTTTTTGCTACTTGAGACTCATGAGTGAAAATCTCCCTTTTGCCTTCACATATAAGCAGTAGCTTCCCTGAGCCTGGAGGTCTAGGATCTAATTCTTTTTCTTCAGAATCTTTTAACATTTAGGATGGCTAGGGGACACCCTAAGGCTAGTTTGATTCTCTTTCCCTTGTAAGTAACTTCTAACTAGAAAACAGACATGATTTTTAATTTTTCTAGGGCATCCAAAAATTTCACTAAGATTATTTCCAGACATGGATCTGTTTTTAATTTTTTCCCCCATCACTCACTAAGTGATTTTAAACTGAATATGAAAGATTTTTGTTTCAAGATGTCAGCTTGGGGATAATATTTGATCTTCTATTAGTGCTTCTTTATTCCATTCTCTTTCTAGATTCTTAGTGTAAGATGAGGCTCTTTCCTGTGACCATTCTTGTATCACTTTGAAGGTTTGCTCTACTTTCAGATGAATTTCTAGAGTGGTTTTTGAATCTATTAATATATTCGTTATTGTGTCTTTTTTGCACTTGGATTGCTGCTATTTTTTGGAATTTTGGTCTTATTTCAGCAATGTAATTGCCTTTGAATCTCAGTGGTTCCATTTCCCTGCCTTCTGTCAGGTCATCTTTGTTCAATCTTCAGACTCTCTTGATTTCTTGTAGGAATAGAGAAAGGTCTGTAGGGACCTGATTTAGGCAACTGACATTAAAGGTGGGCCCAGTGTTGGGCGCTGATTAACACCAATAGTGGATGTCCCCTGGACTTAGAAGTGATCTTTGATTGGTGAGTAGGTGGGCTTCCTTATGCATGTGGGCCAAGAGAATCCCAGAAGACAGAATTCCTTTCCCAGTAATCTGCATGATTTGTGGAGTCTTGGAGGCACCTAATCCTCAGCAAAGTGTATTGCCAAAGAATGTCCATGGGATGTGGTGGGGTAAGTTTGCCAGGATGAGCAATGGACAAACTAACTGGCCCAGATATCCAGCTACATTTGAACCTTAGAAGACCAAAACAATTGTTTTTTTTATATCTAGGTCCCTGATTGTGTAGAATGCATTTAGAAGCTTCATGGGTGAGGATTCTGGAGGTCCCTAAGTCTTTGGCTTGCATCCCTCTTACCTTTTCTTAAAGAGTCTTTCCTTCCTGTTCTACTTCTGAAATGATAGGGAGTTGGCTGTGGGATGTTTTTAAGAAGTAGGTGAACAGTGGAGATGGCAAGTGGAGGTGAATTGGGTGCTGCTCTCTTGTTCTCTTTATTTGGTTTGGGAGTCTCAGGTCCCACCCCTGGTACTGCCCCTTTTCTACTCCTTGGGGGCTCACCATGGCAAATTCCCCACTTTCCATAGCGTATTGTCTACCCTAAGTGAAGGTTGGAGATATGCAGGTTGACTAAATGCTCCCACTGCAGGATACTGATATGGTTCTCCAAGTCCTGTTGTCATGATTGGCATCCAGCCCCTACTCTGACTATCCCCAAATCTAGTACCTCATCTTGTTGTTCCTGGTACCTTATCTTAGCTACTTGAGATTGGAGGTTTGGGTAACCTCCCAATTTGCTTCCCAGGAAGCTCTTTTTTCTTATTCACCAAAAATAAATAAATAAAGGTCACATTTTTAAGATGTCATGGTCAATTGAACTTAACACTTTTGACTTCAAACTTCCTATGTTTTTTTCCCTTTTCTGTGGTCTGTGGTCTATGAAGTTAAAAAAAGAAACAAAGAACTGACTGGTCTATTAGAGTTTAAATCAAGTAAATCAAGCAAGACCATCAATAAACAATGTGAGCTGGCAGTTTGCATACCTCTGCAAGAGCTCTCTGAACCGGACCACAAACCACTGGGTAGACATAAGAGGATGCTGCTTCCAACAAGGTCAAATCCAGGGTGACATCGGACCCCACAGGCTGCATTGAAGTGGTTGTTGCAAGTGTTTTGGATAAAATAACCATTTTCAGGAGGCCTCAGAGCAGGACAGTGGACAACTGACATTCATACAAATAAAATAAAAAAGCAAAGTCAGTCTTTGTCTATGGAACATTCTTTTCTGTTTAAGAGGATACGTTATACAGATGTCTCAATTTCCCACAGCTTTCCCATTTACTGCATTTGAATTTCTAAGTGTATATTTGGAAGAAGAACCACTACATTTAACTCCTGTTAGGTATTTACTTCTAAATTCCAAATAAAGGCTAAAATATTTTCTCAGTTTAAAAAATTTTTATTTTGGCTGAGCATGATGGCACACACTTGAAATCCCAGTGGTTCAGGAGGTTGAGGCAGGAGGATTGCAAGTTCAAAGCCAGCCTTAGCAACTTAGTGAGGCCATAAGCAACTTAGTGAGACTGTTTCAAAATAAAAACTGAAAAAGGTCTGGGGATGTGGCTTAGTGGTTAAGCAGCTCTGGTACCAAAACTGAAAAAAAAATTATTTTGATATGTACATAGATATGAAATTTTCTACATTTTCTTTCTTTGGAGACTGAAGTCAGGGTCTCACTCATGTTGACATGCTGTACTGCTGCTCATCTATACCACCAACATTTAGTTCTTGACCTTTACCTTCACATGTCATTAGATATTTTCCCTTTTAATTAAGGGGGCATGAAATAAAGAACAAATAAGGTTAGTAAAGTATATTTGCTACAAACTCTAAGAGTAACGGCTTCTTCTTCTTAGTTGCAAGTGGACAGAATATCTTTTTATTTTATTTTTATGTGGTGCTGAGGATCGAACCCAGTGCCTCATGCGTGCTAGGCGAGCACGCTACCACTGCGCCATAACTCCAGCCCCGAGTAACGGCTTCTTGTATAAGATATAGGCTGTTTAAGTATTTTAATTTTTGACATGAATGATACTGAATCACCTTACTTGTAAAAACATGTTTCTAAATGAATTTGACTATTACCAGGGCCAAGAGGAGCTTGTTTGTTATTCAAATTTGTTGTTGAAATGATAGCATTTCTCTTTTGGATATATTTTGGATTTTTTTAGGGACTAAATCTTTCTGTTTTCACAATTACATTACTGCTAGGGTCTCAGATCCTCTTCTTGGGAGCAATATATGTATGTGTTCAATGATAAGTACTATCTAATAAAAACAAATAACTCTCCCTAATGTAATTAGAGAAAAGAATATTAAAAATTAAACTAAATGAACTGGATACCAACACCAGTATTTCCATCACAGAGAGCAGCTTTTGTATTTTCTGTTTGCCCTGATGGGACACTTACCTTCACAAGTGTGGCCAGATGCCCGGTACCCCTCTCTGCAGACACAGTCTTCAGGGGTTGTGCTTCCAGGTGGAGAGGTGTGATTTTCATCAGGACATGGAATGCACGTACTGATTCCTCCTGGAGAACCCTCAGGCTTGTATGTCCCTGGTGGACACGCTGTGGGCAGAGAAAGACAAGCAGGTAGCCAGAGAAGTCCATCTGATGTTGTACATCAATAGAGAGTTAACAAAATGTCTGAAACTAACTAGGGGAGGGAAAAGCCAAGCAATGGCTTTTCATAGGAATAATAATATAATGTAATTCAAGCAAGGAAAGAAACCAACATTTTTTTTAAAAAGAGCCATGTAGTTTGTTGTATGCAGGTTAGGAAGGCTTCTTTAGTCCCCAAATTATGTTTCAGTCACAACACAAGTCAGTATGATGTCTGAGATGATTTGTGGGAAAATTCAAAATAGTAACAAATGTTAGGGGACTAGAAGGAACCAATGATCCTCAAAATATTTGTAAACTGTTGGTAAATACGATATCTTCCATATTCATCTCCCCCAACTCTGTACAGCTCTATCTCTCCCACTGAAACCTATTCCCTCTCCCAGGAGAGGGGACTCCCCATAGATACACAGAGAGAATGTAGCCCACTGTTTCTGTTCAAAGCACTTGACAAAGGATGAGAAGAAAGTGAAAGGCTTTAGGGAAATAATCTAACTGATGGGAAATAGGCCCTTTGAAGAAAAGAGAATTAAAGACCCAGCCTTTCCCAGGCTCACTGGGAGTGGGGGTGGGGGTGGGGTTAAAAGAGAAATCTAATTGATCTTGTTTCAGTCTCCCCTCTGCACTGACAATGTGGCTTTGAACTTGTAACTTCATCCCTCTGAAGTTATGCATCTGTAAAATAACTCAAAATTAAGAAATGTAGTGTTAAATAAAGGGACTTGCAGTGCTTGGTTAAGCCAGTAAAATGCAGCCTAGTCCCAGGATGTATCTGACTCCTAAAACCACCAGCAACCCAGGGAATGTGACCATATGTGGAAGTATTTTATATACATTATCTCATTTAATCCCTATATATTAATAACTTCTACTAAGATTTATTATTATATATTATATAATATGTATTATTATATATATTTTCTTAGCATTAGTATATCCATTATAAAGACGAGAAAATAGAAATATCTTGATGAAGCAAACAAATTATTATCTTAGGGAGAAATAGAAAATACGTGAAGAACTTTTTCTGATATAAAAAATATGAATACTCCAACTGAAAAAGTGAAAATTTCATAAAGAAATAATGTAAATGAGCATGAGATAAAACAGTTTAACTTTGCTTATGGTAAAGAAATGAAAATTAATGGCTACTTGCTGATTTGGCAAAACTTAAAAAGGATCATTAATACCCAGTGGCAGCAGGCACGTGGGAGAAGAGGGTCTCCCCTACCCTGCACATGAAGCCCTCTGTGGGGCAATCTAAGGGCTGACACCAAATGCCTTGAATGAAGCTTTCTCTGATAGAGCATTTTGTTTCAAAGAATTCATCCAAAGTGAGTAAAAATGTATGCATACAATTTGTTATTGTACAACATTGAAGATAACACAAATATTCAGAGAAAGAGAGTTTGTTAAGTTCCTATGACATCCATCCAATGGAAATACTGGACATACAATTCTTGATGTGGAAAGTCATTCAGATTATGTGGTTACATGCAAAAAAAAAAAAGCACTTTTCAAAAAATCATGTAATCATATGATCCTATGTCATTTATAAATAAATACATAAGACAAAAAGGAAGTAATCTTTAAGGTTACAGATATGTGGCACATATTTATGGAAGGACTCTGGGGCTTTCAGATTTATTTTGGCTGATCTATAATTTCTAGTTTTGTTACAACAAATAGGTATTACTTGGGCAAAAACAAAAGTAAATGCAATATATATAAAAGGAAGTTATTGTCCCAAATCCTATATTTTATTTCATGGTAATTGGTTCCCTGACCTTGGAGATTCCCTTGGTTCCTCCTTCTTCCTCTGTTTCTTCTAAATGAAAATCATGCTCTTTGGATCTAACTGCGTAAAAATCGCCTGTATTTCCTTGCACCGGCATTCTTCCTGTCTCAGGTGTAATTCTGTAATCTCTCTTCCAGGTTTACAAAGTCCTCCTTACTGGTCCTTTAGCCTTTATCTCTATCCTTCAATCCACTTTAGACATTTTTTCCACCAATGTGGCCCTCACTCTTTAATCTGTAGTACAGGAACATCATAAATCTGTCTGAGACCTCCCTCTCTGTCAGCTGCAATGAGCCAGTGAATTCCACACTCTAGTTCCAACCTGCTTCTAAATCAGCCAGTGCTGTCCCTCTCTTCCACCCCACCCCATTTAATGGACGTTGGAGCTTCAACAATTCGAACAATTTAATTTCTCTATAACTTTGTTTCTTCTGGTGTAATAGTAGTAGTGTGGCCTTACACTTTTGTCGTTGTTGTTAGGATTCATTGAAATAATGTGAGTAAAGCAACCATGATAACATTCAGAAAATGCCAGCATAATGTCCCAAACCCTTCCATTATCTCAACCATAAAGGAGATAATAATACTTCTCATAGGTTGGGTGCGCCTGATGGATGCTTTTGTGCTTGGTAAATATTATCTCCTTTTCTTTCCCTTTCCTATCCTCCATTTAACTTCTGCCTTTGCATATGTTCCCTGCCTCCAAATGAGCCTACAATATCTTTCAAGACTCTCACTTATTTCTTAATTCTCATCAGACAAACCATGTTGCCTTCAATCCTGGGTCCCCAGAGCACATGATCCTTACCTCTGCTCAGGCACATGTGGCATTGCATGTAACATACACGCGTCTCTTTCTCTCAGTGGGCAACATGTTCTTATAAGTTCAGTCTTCCAATGATTTGACACAGCCATTGTTCATCCCATTGCCTGAGCCAGCGGTCACTCAATCAAAGGAGGGCAAGAGAAAATAAGCTCTGTGGGAAGGTGGCGTGTGGGTTTGGGGGAGGGAGTACTTTTAAAGTACGGAAGGGTAAATGCAGGGTGAATTGAAAGGACATTAGACTTGGAGTCTGGACAACTGAGTTGCGGTCTTGGCTCTTCCACTAACAGGCTAAAGGGTCACTGGCAAGTGACTTTATTTTCTCTTCCTACAACATACATAAGTTATGATGCCTATGATCTTTCCAAAGCTAATATTTGATGATTCCATAAATAGAATGATACTGAAAAACGACTTAAAGAAACTTTTTCTATGAGTGGTCGGATTCTAGCTACAGATTTTATAATTTATTTAAAAACTAATATTACATGAGAAGGAAATAATTTCACATTTTATTATCCTCTAAAACCTTTTGAATAACAAAGAGTTTACAACACTTGGGAATAGTGTTTTGGATAAAAATATCCAAAAGTACATTTGGAAATGTATTGTGAAATTCTTCACGATAATGGGAAACAGACTTTAGGGGGACTATTTAAAGACATTGCAAAATTCTAGTGGGAGAGGTGTGATCAACTTCCTTGATTCCCAAGGGGGAAAATTCCTCATCCAAAACTAAGCAAAAGTTGAAAAGATGAAATAAATTTGTGGTTTGAACAAGTTTCACAAGTCTTGGTGAAGGGCTATGATATATTTTTTAAGAGATGTTTCCTTCCTGGAAATGTACCAGACCCTATTTTTTAAAAAAAATTTTTTTGTAGTTGTAGATGGACGGAATACCTTTATTTTATTTGTTACATGGTGTTGAGGATCGAACCCAGTGCCTCACACATGCTACGTAAGTGCTCTGCCACTGAGCCACATACCCAGCCCCAAACCCTATTTTCTTAATTGCTCTTTTTGTTGTTAAAATAAGCACTCACTCTTTTCAGAAACACATTGGCAGTTACCAGCTACTATTACCAGAAGAGTGATTCCTGAAGTTATTTTGTGCTAAGGTGGGCTCTTCTTCAGCTGACAAGCAATTCTTTGACCAAAGTAGATGAAAACACCAACCAGTCTGTATTTTGTAAAACACAAAGGAGTCTCCAGTCTCTGAAGTCTCTCTGGCTCATTAAATATCAACTTCTTAGGTGACTAATTTAGTTAATATTAGCAACATGGATTATAGAGGGACTTTTATTTTACAAAATTCTTTCTTATATATAATCTAAGATTAATTTTTAAAAGCCCCAATCAATATTAAAAGTTTTTGTTCCTTTCACCTTTAAAGGCTAAGGAATGATTTTATAGAGTACAGTCTTAGAGCAGTTGCATGAGCTGCGTTTGGTCATGTGCTACACAAATTCAAGGGTGTCCACTCATGTAGATGGCCATGGCAGCCCAAGGAGCTCTGCAATTCCAAGGCCCTTGGTTCTACTCTATCTAGGTAGGGCACCTGGCAAGTATGTGGCCCCCAGATAAAGGCCCACAATATCATTCTTCTTTTCAACTTCATGAATTGGATCTGAATAAGGACTCTATTTCCTACAAACAATTGTGCTAGGATTTTGAACACAGGAATCCATTGCTCTAAAAGAGAATGAGTTTCTTGCAGGTGGGGCCAGTGTTTTCACAAATACAGGACAAGGACCTACACCTGTATAGGGACTTTTTATTAGGCTGCCACAATCCTTTCCATTTTCATCAATTAATTAGATGAGGAGACTTTCAGCTGCACTGAAATCAGCACATCAGAACATGTGTGGGATGTATTAGCACCCTGCAGCTCTCCCCGTCATTGTTTAGCTCATTTGGCTAAAGCACAAACTATTTGGACAAAATTATAAATTTGAACCCTGTGTGGTGCCATAACAGCAAATGGTACCCTGACGGCAGGATGCCTTGCTGCAAATGTAAGCACCTGCTCAGACTCGCCAGGAGATTAGTGATGGATCAGGACGAGTCTATAAAAAAAAAAAAAATCCTCAAAGGACTGTGTACAAAAGTGAATGTGTCAGCAAAGAAACTATGTTAAGAATTAACCTATGCATATGCACATATTCACATATATATTACCATGTAGAGTCACATGTAAATACAACTTGACAGCTGAGTATACAATATTAAAGTGAAGGCTTTTATGTTGAAAAATGTATATTCTTAGTTGCCTAAGTTTAGGTCATCTTGAGTTTTTTAAATCAAAACTTAGTGGACATGCACTTTTAGGAAAGTCTTTTGAAGATTTTTAAAAATTATCTTTGAACTTATTTTTCCTTTATTTTGTAACTCAAACTCATGTAAAGTAGAAAATAAAATATATCATAAGCTAAACCAGTTTGGTTTAACTTTTATTTTAATATTAAAAGAATAGTTTATTAAATCTTAACTATCAAAAGAATAGTTAAACATTTAGTTTAACTATTCATTTAGGTTGATTCCCTTTTTAAAAAGCATTTTTTTAGAACCTTCATATAAACATCTTGTTTCCTTAAGTCTTTTATCTATCTTAAATATTTTTCTTAAGCAAAATAATATAACCCTTTCAACTCATGAGCTTACTGTAGTCCAACTATTTTATATTCCCATTATTAGGATTGAAATATGACTTAATGTACTCTTTGTACCACTTGGCATTAACACTTTTAAAAATTACCATTTAATCATTGTGAAGGTCCGTGAGCTTCAGCGAAACAGAATATCAACTTGCCATTAGGATAACCCCTCCTTGGGACACCCGTACATGTAGACCCAAAAGAAATTTATTTGCCTAAAAAACTAAAAAGATTTCTAGGAGAAAATTCCAACTATGGCAGGGATAATATTCAAAATAGTACAACCTAGAATGGCATGATTGCTAATCAATGAGAACGAAAGTTGCTATAGCAGCAAAATAAATTCTGCATGCTATGTAACCTATCTGCCATGTTACCTGTATAGGTACTGGATTGTGGGATAGGTCAGTGGGCCAACAAAAAAGGTCCGTTTAATAAAGGAGTATTCATGGGACTTGGGGCAGCAGTGATTTCCCAACTGGTACCTAAGCGTTTCAATATTTTGACAACTTTTATAACTGTACTAATATATACCTGTTGAATATTTGCCCTAGATGAAAGGAGAATTGGCATATGTCCAACTTAAAAGCATGTGACCTTAGCAGCCAGAAAGGGAAAAAAAAATTCTGAGTGGAGTCTTGTTTTTGTTGTTTAATTTGTTTACCATTGAGTCCTATAAAGAGTGGTAAGTTATGAGTAAAATCTCAAGCCATAGTTACCTCTGATGTCCTTTCCTCATCTCCACCTCTCAACCAATAAGACATAACAGTCTGTGGACTATCAATTGCTATTCTCCATTTCCATTATTGCTATATTAATTTAAGGCCTTATTATTTTATGCCTTACTTAATTTTTTAACTTCCATATATGCATCTGTTTTTCTATATTGCTTCACAGTCAGTGATTTCTAGCCACAGATACCAATTAGTATTCTTATCACACTGCTTTTATCATGCCCAAAAGTCTTTAATGACTCACCACTGCCAATTAACTAAAGACCATCTTTGCAAAGTAGAAATCAAGTCCCAATGGAAGCTAATTTTTACACCTTGTTTTTCTTGCCTTGAATCCCATTATATCCATACAATGTGGTCTACCTGCCTATCCATACAAGCTTTTTCCAGTCCCCACTGGCCTGAATATCATCCTTCACAAAAATCTTCTCCATCTCTAACTCCAAATCCTATCAATAAAACCCAGTTCAAATCCCACCATCTCCATAACTAAAGGTAAACATTTTTGAATACCGATGGCATTAATCTATTATATATATTATTTTAATTTTCATTCAGTCTCAGTTGCTTAGAACTAGGTTATTCATGATTCTTGGCTCCTCATGCACATTCTGGCTTGTTTATAGTAATTAAAACTCTATTTCATAATAAGATACTACTTTAATGCAAGTACTGTGCAACAATCAGATCTTACAATGTGCCTAAAAGGTAGTTAACAAATAATTGAAATAGTCCATAGAAAGATTTAAATGATTTCTTTCTATGGTTTCCATAAGACCCAATTCCGAATGATCTGATTTGCCTGAGTGGTCTGGTCTATCTTTTTTTCCCCCTTTCATATCCCACATTAAAATATTTAAAGCATCCTCTGAATAGTATGTGTGTAAATAAAATTGCAAGTATTTCACTTTGGCGATTGCAAAGCTTTCAACACATTAAATTTTACCATGTCACCACCTTTCTCCCATTTCATTCATTAAAATAGGGTATGGTACAAAGGATCGAGTGCAAATGATTACAGGCTGTGACACTGTCTGACCCTCTCTGTGTTATGTAACTAATTGGAGAATTGGTTTTTCCTTCACTACTACATGGATGATCATGTGCGCAGCCCAGAATTCTATGACCCTTAGTAAAGATGAAAAGGATACAACAGGTAATAGGACAAGGAGGACAAAGTCCAGAGTAAAAGAGAACTCCATCTGTGCCCCTATTCCAGTCGTAGTCTTAAACAAACAACTGAACAGGGAAAATACCATATTATGTGACAATACAGGACGAGGATTTAACCTAGACTTGAGAAGCCGGTGGAGTGGTCGGGTAAGCTTTGTTAGTCCAAGAAATATCAAAGGTGAGATCAGAAAACAAATAGGAGTGAGGGGTGGTGTAGGAGCAGGGTAATAGCTTCCCACGTGGAGGGACCAACATGGACTGACTGGGTGCAAATTGCCAGCCTGGTAGGCTTGAAAAAAATGACACCTCATTGTGAAAAAAATTTTTCATTTTTCTTTTTGGTAGTACTGGGGATCACACTCAGGGCTTTGTCTATGCTAGGCAAGTGCTCTGTCACTAAGCTATGTCCCTAACCCTGAGGGTTCACGCTGGCTGGAGAACAGAGGAGTGAGGGAAGTGAGTGTCAGAAATATCAAGACTAGGTAAGCTAGGAGTTCATCTTAGAAACAGTGGGAAAAATGACAATGTTGTAAGTTAGGGAGTGTAACAGGATCACTTTGGTGCCTTCTAGAGAATGATTTTGGAGGACAATAATATTTCATTCTCAAACACATGGCATGAGTCACTCACTCCCACATATTCCCATACATGAGGATGATCAAATAAGAACTTTAACATGATGAATTATTTTTGTTTAATTGATTCTGTTTTTTTCATAATTATTTCTAAAAGATTTATTCCTTGTCCATAACCATTATTTTTCCCCATTTCACTTTGATTAATTGTTTTTTTTTTTTTTTTTTTTTTTTTTTGAGACAGGGTCTGTCTCACTAAGTTGCCTAGAACCTTGCTAAGCTGCTCAGGCTGGCTTTCAATTTTTGGTCCTCCTGCCTCAACCTCCCCAGCCACTGGGACTACAGGTGTGCACCAGTGTACCAGGCTTAACTTTGATTTCAACAGAAATACAACTCATTATCAAGCCTAAGATAAGGGAAAAAGTGACATCATTACACTTCTACAAAGTGTTCCCTGTTAAATCAACACATAAAATACCTTAACTATTAGATTAATAAAACCAAAATGGAAAAATCTTTCAACAGAGAGGAAATAATATACACAAGCATTCATTACTGGGACTATAGAGTAGATCTACTTTTCCTTAATCCTCCAGCTAAGTACAACTAGAAATCCTGAACATTATATATAAAATAAACACAGAATGAATGAAATGTAAAGATAGAAAAGGAGACCAGCTAGATAACTTGAGATTCAAAAAGCAACATGATGGTGAGTTCCTTGGCTTTCTTTTTTCTCAAATATCCCACATTTGGAGTGAAGAAGCTAGAAAAATCCCAATACATCAGTGAGCACTGGCAAGGCCCAGACAAAGCAGCCTCCCAACCCCACCAAAAAAAAAAAAAAAAGTGCTCTCTCTACTCAAAGCATGAGAAAAAGGGAAACCCAGCAGGATAAGGCAATTTTAGACAACAATGTTCCACTCCTCTAATCTAGCCAAATACCACAGAATAAACTGTGGCATACCAGCAGAAGCCAAGTGGGGAACCTAGATTTCTACTCTTGCAGGGCTCTGGCAAGGTACTCCAACAGATTTTCCAGAGTGGCATCAGAAAAGGCAAAGTAGTAAGATAGAGGAGACTACCAATGCAGGCTGCAAGGTTGAGGGTTGAGCCTCACTTCCACCATTTACCAGAAGTAAAAAAAAGGCCCTTTCTCTGCTCACTGGGGTGGTGACCAAGGAAGCTTAGTGGAGAATCAAGGACATTCACCAATATCAAGTAGTAAAGAGGTCCCTGCGGTGTTAGCAGAGGCCACATGAGGAGTGATCACAAGATGCTCATACTCCTCCCAACCAGGATGATATAAGTGGGGGCTTAATGGGCAGTGAGAACTTCCATTTACAGCAGGAATGAGCCCCTATCCTTATTCTAGTGTCAACAGAGTCAAAATCAGGAGCCTGGATTTCTATCTTCACATGGCAGGAACAAAGTAGTATTCCTCAACCACCTTCCTTTGCTGGAATGATGTCAGAGAAAGCCAGCCAAAACAGAAGGATTAAATGTGACTCAGAGTTACCAAACATAATGTGAAAATGTCCAGGTTTCAGTTGGAAATGCTAGTTCATAACATGAACCGAAAGATCCTCAATGGAATGAAAAAGACCATCAATCAAGGACAACATAGAAAAGACGGAAATGTTAGAACTATCTGACACAAAGGATTTCAAGGTGTGGTTACGAAAAATAGAAGAGTATAAAGAAAAGAAATTTTAGAACTGAATAAAGATAAACTATCAAATAAAAATAATCATTGCGGGGGCTGGGGTTGTGGCTCAGCGGTTGAGCGCTTGCCTCGCATACGTGAGGCACTGGGTTCGATCCTCAGCACCACATAAAATAAATAAAGATATTGTGTCCATCTACAATTAAAAAAATTTTTAAAAAAATCATTGCATGGGCACAGCAGCAGAATGAAGAGACAGGGGACAAAATCAGTAAACTGAAAGAATGATGGAAATTATCCAATCGGAACAATAAAGGGAGAAAGGCAAAAAATAAAACAAACGAACAAGCAAAAAAACAAAAAGAAAGCTTCAGGGACATGAGACACTACCATAAAAGTTCTAAATTCATGTCATCAGAGTTTGGGAAGAAGAGAAGAAGCTTGAGCTGAAAAATCACCTTAAAAAAAAAACAGCTAAAATTGTCCCAATATTGGTAAAAGATATAAGCCCCTCAATTCAAGTACTTGAGTGAACCCCAAAATAAATTAGAACTAAAAAATATCCCTGCCAAGACACACTGTACTGAAACTTCTGAAAACTCGAGACAAAGAAAAAATCTGGAAAGCAGCCAGAGAAAAATAGTACCTTAATTATAGCAGAAAATAATTAGAAAGACAGCAAATTTCTTGTCAGAAACTACGATGGCCAGAAGAAAGTGATGATGTGTTTTAAGTGCTAAAAGAAAACAACTGTCCACCCAGGCTCCTCCATTCAATGACAATATCCATCAGGAATGAAGGGGAAATTGAGATGTGATCAGATGAAAAAAAAAAAAAGGAGAATTTTCCACCAGCAGATCTGTCCAAAAACATTGTGTGAGAGTTCTCTAAACAAAAAGAAAATATAAAAATAAGGAACTTTGGAACATCAGAAAGGAAGGAAAAATGTGGTAAGCAATATGATGAGTGAATACAATCTATTTTCCTCCTCCTCGTGTTTCCACTTCTTAGGTTTGACAGTTGAAGCAAAAATTATAACACTGGTTCTATATGTTTGTAGATAAAATATTTAAGACAGTTATGTTACAAATGGGAAAGAGTAAAGAGAGATAAGATTTCTATGCTTCACTTGAACTATAAAAGGATATCAACAATATAATGTGAAGTGTATATATAATGTCATAGCTAAATAACCAATTATAAAAAAAATTAAACAAAGATATACACAAAAACTCTAAAGATAAATCAAAATGAAATTCTAAAACATATTCAAGCTACCCACAGGAAGGTAGAAAAAGTAAAAAAAGACAAAAATCAGAACAGATAGCCAAAAAATTAAACAGCACACTTAAGCCCTAACATATCAACAATTACATTAAATGTAAATAGCAAAAATACACCAATTAGAAGATATAGATTGGTAGAATGGATTAAAATATGTCCAACTATATGCTATTCATAAGAAATTCTCTTAAAAGGTAACAATATAGTTAGATTCAAACCAAAATGATAATAAAAGATAGATCATGCAAAAGTTAATCAAAAGAAAATAGAAGTGGTTATGTTAGTACCAGATAAAATGGGTTAAAAGGAAAATTTATAGTGGCAAATGCAAACTTTAGAAAACACCTCAAATATATAATCTAAGTTGCCACCTCAAGAATCTTGAAAAAGATCAGCAAAAGAAACCCAAATTAAACAGAAAGAAGGAAATGATAAATATCAGAGAAGTCAGTGAAATTAAAAAGAGACAAAAGAAAAATCAATGAAATAAATTTTTGAAAAAAAGAATAAAATTGGCAAAACTCTAGAAAGATTGATATAGAGACAAAGAAAGAAGACAAGAGATTACTAATGTAAGGAATGAAGCAGACTCCATAGACAAGGAAGATAAAATAATACAATGAACAGCTTTCTCTATATATTTGACAAACAGAACAGACCACATTTCTCAAAAAAATACAAAATACCACAATTTATACAATATGAAATAATTTGAATAACTCTGGTTAAGAAAATTAAATTCATAATTGAAAAACTTCAAGAAAGAAAGAAAGAAGCCCAAAGCCTAGATATTTCACTGGAGAGGTTTTTTTTTTTTTTGGTACCAGGGATTGAACTCAGAGGTACTCGACCTCTGAACCACATCCCCAGCGCTATTTTGTGTTTTATTTAGAGACAGAGTCTCACTGAGTTGCTTAGCACTTTGCTGTTGCTGAGACTGGCTTTGAACTTGCAATTATCCTGTTTTAGCCTCCCAAAGTGCTGGAATTACAGGCATGCGCCACCATGCCTGCTTACCAGAGAGTTTTAACAAATATTTATCAAACATTTGCTAACAAGAATTAACATCACTTCTGCACAATTTCTTTCAAGAAACAGAAGAGGACAGAACAAGTCTCAATTCATTTTATCAAGCTAGTATTATCTTTATAACTAGTGGAGATGGAGAAAGTACCAAAAATGAATATAAAAGACACACAAAAAACTACAGCCTAATACTTCTCAGGAATATAGACACAAAATTCTTTATTAGCAAATGAAATTTTGCAATATGTGAAATGAATTATAAATTATGAGCAAATGAGATTTATTCCAGGGATGCGGACATCATTAAATGTAATCTATCACATCAATTGTCTAAAGGAGAAAATTCACAAGATCATGTCAATTGATACATAAAGAGTTTAGCAAATAAAATTCATCATCCATTAATGATAAAACTCAGAAACAAATAGGAATTTTCCTCAACTCGATCAGGAACAACTCCCAAACCATACAACTAACATTGTACTTAATGATGAAAGACAACATAGTTCTTATGCATCACGGTGCTGGGAGTTCTATCAGCAAGAGAATGAAGTAAAAGCCACACAGATTAGAAGTAAAATTTTATCTATTTGCAAATGACATGATTCTCCTTATAAGAAATTCCAAAAGATCTACTGAAAACAAAAAACCCTTCTAGAACTAACAGGTGACATAAGCAAGGTTACAGGATATAAGGAAAACAAAAATCAAGTGCATTTCTATAGCAATGACCATGTAGAAATTGAAATTCAGGAGGAGCCACAGAGGGCCCAGATCTGCCCGCAGGAGCCTCCACGGTTGTCCAGCAAAAGGGAGACCAGGGACTGCTACGTCTAGCCACTGGGGAGCCCCAATTCAGGGCAAGAGTTGCTCCAGAGATACCAGTGTGAGCCAACCCCACTCAAGAGTGACCTGGGTCTGCCCCAGTTCCGCACCAGAGTTCCCGTGGACCAACAGGAGCCACAGAGGGCCCAGATCCAACCTCAGGAACCTCCACGGGTGTCCAGCCAACGGGAGACCAGGGACTCCTAGCCGCTAGCCACTGGGGAGCCCAAACTCAGGGTAAGAGTCCCCACGGAGACCCTAGCGTGAAGCAGCCCCGCCCAAGGGCAGCCTGGGCCCGTCCCAGCTCCTCTCCAGAGTTCCTGTGGACCAGCATGAGCCGCAGAGGGCCTGATCTGCCCTCAGGAACCTCCATGGTTGTCCAGCCAAAGGGAGACCAGGGACTGCTACCCGCTAGCCACTGGGGAGCCCAGATTCAGGGCAAGAGTCACTCCAGAGACACCAGCATGAGCCAACCCCACCCAAGGGTGGCCTGGGTCCACGCCAGTTCTGCCTCTGAGTTCCTGTGGACCCACAGGAGCGGCAGAGGGCCCAGATCCGCCCTCAGGAAACTTCACGGGTGTTCAGCCAATGGGAGAACAGAGACTGCTAGCTGCTAGCCACAGAGGAAGGCACGCCCAGGGTAAGAGTGGCTTGCAGAGATCCCAGCGTGAAGAGGTCCCACCCAAGTGTGCTCTGAGCCCGCCTCAGTTCCGCTCCAGAGTTCCTGTGGTCAGGCGAGACAGGAGGCCCAAAACCGCCCTTAGGGAATGCCAGGGGTGCCCAGTTGAAGGCAGACCAGAGCCTGCTAGCCTCCAGCCCCAGGGGAGCTCACACTAACGGTAAGGGTCACACACAGACTCTCCTGCTTGTGACCCTGCCTAAGTGAGACCTGGGCCCGCCTCCAGTTCCACTGCAGAGTTCCTGTTCACCAGCAGGAGTGCAAGAGAGGGGCAAAACAGCCCTCAGGGGCCACCTCAGGAGCCCAGCCAAGGCCACTCCCACTGCCCTCTAGAGGTACATCCACTAACTCTGCCACCAACTTTAGTGGCAGTAGTGCCCATCTGAGGACACTGGGGGAACAGAAGTAGCTCCAAGGTGAGACACATGTAATCTGGAGTGTCAATAAAAGATTATACAACAGAAGCTGCAATACCTCAGATTGGTATTTCAAGAAAGGAAGATACACAATCAACATGAAAAAACAAGAGAAGAAAGTACTCCAAATAAATCTGGACACCACTGTAACAGAATCCATTGATAGCACAGTTGTTGAAATGTCAGAGAAAGAATTCACAATGTACATAATTAAAATGATCAGTGAACTAAAGAATGACATAAGTGAACAATTACAGGCAAAAATTGATCAAGCCAACAAAGAAATAG